>CM032333.1:66459607-67174607 GCA_019022515.1 Quercus aquifolioides
CATCCAACAAAGAAGAGTACAAGAAGAACCGATTTGACTGGGGCAGCACAATAACTCAACCAACTCGCACCTAGACTAGACCCCATGACTCGTCTAATTCCCAGACGAGTTTCCTCACTTCAACTCGCCCTTTTCCCGAACACCTCAAATATTCCGAACTGAACTGCCCCATAATATCAAGGGTTAATAAATAGTTTTATTTTTTAAAATTTGACGAATATTTCGTCACACCCACCAAAAATTGTAAGAAAATAAGATAAGATAAACTTGACAGACTTTTCTTCAAGTTTGCTTGAAGATATGGGGTCTGATGCTGAAGAGGCTGAAGCTATATGGTGTGGTCCTCCAAGCTCTAAGCTCTGCTCTGCCAAACCTATCCAAAACTAGGACAATATTTGTTGGATTTGAATAAGGCAAATTTCTTTAAGAAGATTTCGATTTTTCACATGTTGCTAGGTGCGATAATGGTTCGTTTATGTTAGTTTAATGAAATATCCTGAAGCTTTCTATCAAAAAAAAAATGCTTGACAGACTTTTAAAAAATAATAAAAGGAAAAAAAAAAAAAGTGTACGTACCTCAAGTTGGTTATACAACAGAGCAGAAGATGAAGTTGAGAAAAAAAAAAGGGGGTAGAGATGAAAGGGAAAGGGAGGAACCACTGGAAATAATAGGAATGGGTGATTTTGGGAAGAATTTTCTTTCACTTATTTCCTTCTTCCCAAACTGCCCATTCCCATAACTTCCAGCAGCTCTAATCTCCCTTTCCCTCTTCTCACTTTCTCAGTTGTCTGCTTGCTTGCTTTCTTTCTACGCATGCGAGTCTTTGACCCACAAGTCCCCAACCCATCCCAAATATAAGTTTGGTTTTACAAGCACACAGATCTTGACCTTCTTTTAGACTGGTAGTGGAAGACCAACTTGTCCGCATCACCAATCCCAACTTACCCTTAACTTTTGGTTATTTACCCGGTTAGTCCTTGTGCTTAGTGTTTTTTGTTTTTTGGACCATAACAATTACCAAACATTTTCAAAGGCTTAAGCCCAATATTGCATGGCTGATTGCATTTTGTAACTCGCAATAGTATCTCTTAGATCATTAATATGAGTTTAGGATATTCAAAAAATTTAATTATATAACTTTTTAAGTCCTAATTATTTATGATTGGATATATTTTCTCATGTCATCAATATTTAAATGTAAGATAAAGTTTAGTTACAAATTTAGTTGTAGTCATTGACTACAACATTCCTTAAAAAATTAAATTAGTTACATATTTTGAAAATCTAACCATTGCGTTACTTGGTTTTTATATTCTTAACACGCATATTAAATTTTGTACTAATCAGATGCTATTTACTAGTAGATTCATTAAGTTATTTTTTATGCATAATTTAAGACTACAAAAACTTGAAAATTAAATATTTGAATGATTACATAATTATTGATCTTCAATCTTTTGAAAAATTTGCAAGCAAAGAGGATATAAAAAAAAAAAAAAGTAACGCAATTGTGGATTTATCAAAATTCACATCCAATAAAAATATATTGAGTGGAGTTGTAGCTATTTACTACAACCAATTTTATAACCAAACTTTGTCCTTAAATATATATTATTTACTATTATTTTGATATTTATTTCAGTTATTGGCTTTTGTTAATTGGAGTGTAATTATTTAATATTTTGAGAGTACAATTCTGTAATATTGCAATAATGTTTTGCCTCACGTAATAACAAATTCCCCTAATTAAATTTATTGTGAAATTCATGTTCATGTTTGAGAAATAAATTCCACATTATTGTACTTTAGGGATACCTATAAAAAAAGTTGAACAAAGTTTTTCTCCAAACTAGTTTGGAGAGAAACTCTTCAAATTTCTCATATACCTCCTTTTTTGTGTGGATTTTGAAAATATAGCCGTTGAATTTCTTGTTCCTTATGTTCCTAACACGCATATTTTCGTTCAAATCGGATGTTATTTGCTATTCGATCAATAAACTTATTTTTTATACACAATTTTAGATCACAAAAACTTGAAATTTTAATATTTGTTTGATGACATAACAATTAATCTTTGATCTTCTTAAAATTTTGCAAACATGAAGAATATAATAAGAACATGCAATCCAACGGTTAGATTTTCAAAATTCACACTCAATATAAAGCTTAATTAATTTTATGAAACTCAAACTGTTAATGGATATCTTGAGATTTGTATCGAGTATAAGGATTTTATTCGTTTTTCTTACTAATTTTAGTCAAGTTATTTCTCTTTGGGTTGGGTTGAGTTAATGAATCGTCGATTCAAGTTCAATTTTACTAGTTTTACTTGTCTATAATAATTAAATAAAAAACTAACTGCCTTAAAATAAATAAATAAATAAATAAACAAAAAAAAAAAAAAAAACTCATTAATTTTCATTTAGATAACTCATAATTATTATGGGTGTCCTCGGATCGGGTCGAGTTTGTTCAGGTTTGGGCTTAACCCGCACACAAACCCAACCTAATTGAGTTTGAGCTTAATCTTAACTCGCCATCGACTGGAGACTGGAGAGGATGGATCGAATTAAATAGATCGGGCTTTCAATGGGTGGCAGTTAGTGGTCGACGTTAGAGATCTGTAAAATGAAGAAGATTTGCATGATAACAGAGAAAAAAAGTGAGTCTAGTGGGTGAGATCTTGCCTAATTTGGTAGATAACTCACCAGATCTATTGGAAATCTCGTTGGATTTAGCTGAGATCTTGCCAAAATAGTGGAGATATTGTCGAAATTGGCAAATTTTCCCAAAAAACACTTGGTTTGTTGGTCGATTTAGGTTGCTTGGATTTTGGAGGAAACACACCATTTGACCCGACGGCATCAATTTTGGAGGAAGAGGCCCGTTGTCAATTCCAAAGTGGTCAAATTGAGCGGTGGTTGACTTGAGTCCAGTTGGGTTTTTCGGGTGGGTCAAGTATCCATGTCTATTGGATCGATAGCCGTAATAATTAAAATATTACGTAAGTTGACACAAATATCCCTCTATCTTCTTTCTAGCTATGGCTTCTTTTTTTTCTTTTTCTTTTTCATTTAAAAAAAATGGAACTTTATTTCGGCAAAATAATAACAGTAGAATAAAATATTGAAGGGTCCTAGATGCAAACGTTGCTATCATATGCCTCTTGCATGTTACAGTTCTTTAGAATTTACAACCAAGACAAATTAGAGACATGACATAGCGTATTTGTCATTTGTCAACATCTTGGAATCTAGACACTTGTATCCGTAGGTGGTTCTAACGGGTAGTTATTGAGAAGAGTTGTGCTAGTGCCACCATAAATTGTGTCACAACTCGCTTACGTGGTGAGTTATGAGTGATAAAGAAGTGATCTCACATGAACCTACCATCACATTTTTATCACTCACAACTCGTCACATAGGTGAGTTGTGACACAAATTGTACCACTTTATGTGGCACAAGCATTATTCTATTGGAAATAATGTTATTGTGGCACGACTTGGACCCACCATCTGACAACCTGATCAAAAGGCCCACTTGGCTCTACCACCCTCTCGAACGACAAAGAAAGAAACAACTCAATCCGAGCCGATCAATGATCACCCCTTATTAATCATATGGGAAAATATGTATCCATACGACTCCACCACAAATGGTATTTTTTATAAATGTAAAATATAATTTTTTTTTATACCTAGTCGCAATTGCCCTTGTTCATGTTTTAAGACCATTACATGATTTTTTTTCAATTCCTAATGTTTTTTAATATATCTTTCTTATCATTAAAATAAGAAATAATAATACGAAATTTTTTGATACTCTAACAATCAAAGTAAACAATTAATCTAAATATATAAAGTTTACACCTCTGATTTGATTCTTTAAATAAATCTAAAAGTATATGGAAATATACCTACAAAATTGTATATACACTTCAATGCCTTGATTGCATTTTTTTTTTTTTTTAAATCTACATTTTCCTTTATTCTAATATAAGTATTTAAATTTGAGTTTAAAGCAAATAACTAGAGTTGAAAATTATACTTTATATACCAAAATTATAAAATAAAAAAAAAAGGCCAAGAGATTGAAGTGAAAAAATATAGTAGTGATTTTAGGGCTTTAGGTGATGCAGAATGATATTAAGTAATTTTTTTTCATTATTATTTTGCATAAAATATAGGATCAACTAATTTTATTGCCATGACAAAGGAAAAAAAAATTGGGAGATTTAGCAAGTTCCATGACTTTTATTAATGAGAAGGGTCAAGGGTATATGACTTAGTGAGAAGGGTATAAAGGTAAATGGGTTAAAATAAAGGCGTAAATGCACTTTTGGTCCCTATATTTTGGATTAATTTCTATTTTGGTCCCTACATTTTCATTTTACCGCTTTTAGTCCCTAAAATGAAAAATGCGTTCCATTTTAGTCTTTGCCGTTACTCACTTAATGGAAATTGCTGATGTGGCAAACAGAATGCACTGTTGGTATAGTAAATGCTAATGTGGACATTAAAATAATATTAAAAAATCATTTAGTATTTAAAACATGCCACTTCAGCATTTTAATTTAAAATTTTAAAAATAAAGAATTTCTAATTTATCAATTTTAATTTAAATAGAAAAAAATAATATAAATAAAAAAGTCTTTCTACAAGCTCCAAGCTCACTCTCTGTGAATAATATAGAAATTAGAATTTCTAATTTATCAATTTCTAATCTCCAAGCTCTCTTTCTCTCGGTAAAAATCTCAAGCGCTCTCTCAAGGTGAAGGTGGATCGGAGGTGACTGAAGGTGGTTTCCATTGAAGGTGAGCTCTCTCTCTCTCTCTCTAAATCCATGGCCGAAATCCCAACTCTCTCTCTCTCTCTCTCTCTCTCTCTCTAAATTCATGGTGGAAAACCTGGCTTTCTCTCTCTCTCTCTCAAAACCTTGGCTAAAACCCAACTCTCTCAGGCCGAAAACCTTGCCCTCTCTCTCTCTAAACCCATGGCCAAAAACCCAACTCTCTCTCTCTCTCTCTCTCTCTCTCTCTCTCTCTCTCTCTCAATCTGTGGCTATTTGTAGTTTCAGATCTTGGGTTTTGTTCATTGATTTGGGATTTGAGTTTTATGTTTGGTTTCTCAGAAAGCATAAGAAAATCTGTGTTGAGTTTTGTGTTTGGGGCCAAAAAATTTGGGTTTGAGTTTTGTTTTTGTGTAATTGTTGAATGTCATTGAGTTTTGTCTCTATGTAATTGGTGAAAAAAAACTGGGTTGAGTTTTGGGTTTGGGTTCTGAAATTTTGTCTATGTAATTGTGGGTTATGATTTTGTTGATTTGGGTTTTCACCTTGTTCAGATTTGGTTGTAATTGTTGCATTCATGAGTTGCTGTTAGTCGTTATGGTGTTTGACAAATTTTCTCAATGAACAAAGGTACTTGATTCCTTTCATCTATCTCCATTTGATTTTGAATGCAATTACAAAATGAAATTTTTTTGGACTTAGCATTAGATTCAAAGCCCAACTTAAGATTTGTTTTGTTTCTTTTCTATGTTTGAGAGAGAGAGATGAAGAGAGAGAAACCAACGAATTACCAGATCTAAATTCAAGTTATTTATTTATTTTAAATTTGGTTTATGTATATATGTGGATTGATTTTGTTTTGTACAATATTCATTTATGATTTTTCTAACTTTGATTTACTTGTGTTCTTGTGTTTGATTTTCTGGGTTTATATGATTTTTTTCTGGGTTGTGCTCTTCTATGTTCTTGATGAAAAGGTTGTTAGATCTAAATTCATGTTTTTTTTTTTTTAATTCTGTTTTTTTTTAATTGATCAATTAAAATTTAAAATTCTAAGCTGACATGGATATGATGTGGCATTTATTAAATAACAAATAAAATTTTTTAATATTATTTTAATGTCCACGTAGCATTTACTATGCCAACAGTGCATTCTGTTTGCCACATCAGCAATTTCCATTAAGTGAGTAACGGTAAGGACCAAAATGGAATGCGTTTTTCATTTTAGGGATTAAAATCATTAAAATGAAAATGTAGGGACCAAAATAGAAATTGACCCAAAATGTAGGAACCAAAAGTGCATTTATGCCTAAAATAAAATCAAAGAGATATGTTGTCAAGGAGCTTTTTTTTTTTTTTTGTTGCTCTTTTTTTTTTTTTTTTTTTCCAGCAATAGTTTGTAGTTGTTAGCGTGAACGTGGAGTGTGTTTTATTCTTTTTTTATTTCATGTGAGCCCAGAAGCAAACTTTCACATTGTCCTCCATCACACCCCTACTCCACTCTTGATTCCCTGCCCTCTTCTCCCCAATAAGAAGTAATCCTTTTTGTGGTGGTCCGTTCCCAATAACCTTAGGCTTTTGGGCTTGGACCCTTAATTTATTTATACTCTGGGTTGAGCTTATCCTACAATGCAATGTCCAAGAAGTGATTGTTGGTGTCATTGGCGGAGTTCTAGTATCACTTTGGCACTGAACTTCCTTTGTTTTAACTTTGCTGTGAGGACTGCTATACAACCGAGCCCCCTTTTTGGAATCCGAACATGATTTCCTTCTCCTCGGGATTTCTTTGTTCTTACTTCCCTCGTGTATCTCTCACCAATTTTTCCAACCCCCTCTTCCTACCTCTCCTCCCATATTTATATCCTTCTCTCAATGAGGTTGTCATGATAAGAGGATATTCCCCATGTCGGTGGGTCCTTCCGTATCGTATCACTGGTTAGAGGGGACCCACCTCTTATTGTTGAAATGACCTCCTAGTAACTCGTGCTAGATGTCGGTTATTGCACGGCGGGTGGATTCCCCCAAGGCATTACCTCTTATTCACGCTATGTCTGGAGGTACTTCCTTATATGCTCGACCAGCTCCACACAGCTCGGCTATATTGGCTGAGATGGACCGAGACTATTTCAAGGGGTGGGCCTATAATACGGGGTGACCTGCTATTCTTGATCCACACAATAGTCCCCACGATTCCATTGCCAAATCATGGGAGTGGGATTGTGGTCGTGTCTTTGGCACATGGGGGATCGTGTTTGATGTAATTGTTACCTCTCGGGGATGCCACACAACAGGTAATTAATGCGCCGGATTTGACAGCCTACCCTTACTTGCATGCATTGAGCCAGCTGTCCAAATCAACGATCAAGATTGCCTGACCATTCAGTTACCGAGGCGCGTTTGTATCAAAGGGCATAAGCGGATGGTAATTTTCCAGCCAAAGCATTAATTACTCCACCCCTATAAATAGTACCTAGGTTTCTCTGATTCACTTTCTTACATTTCATTCTTCTCTCTCAACCTCATACCAAAGCCTCCTAAAGTTCTAAGCCTCCTCCCCGAGAATACTCTTCCTCTCGAGAACATCTCTCTCCTTTGTAAGTCTTCTAACCCTTACCTCCTTCATTCCTTAATTTCCATCATGGGGTTTGCCCATCTAATTAATACTGCTGCCGTCGTAGAGGTCTTTAAGGCCAAGTACAATATTTCTCGAGATATATTCATTGAATACTTTTTGGAGGGGAATATAGAGGACCAAAGAGTGTCGAGGGTGGTCTTTATTCCCCTAATGGCCATCCTCGAGGGTAGGGTTAGGTTCCTATTAAGTCCCTTGTTATTAGGAACCCTTAGGTTTTACCGGTTCAGCCCCAACCAGTGTCTACCCAATTTTTATAGGGTGGTCGGCTGTGTTAGCCGGTTAAATAGGCTCTACAACCTAAGACTCATCCACCATGACATAAACTTCCTCTACAGTTGTTGTGGTAGCCTTAAGAACGGGAACTACCTCAAAGTCCAAGACACCTGAATAAGGCTGATTTCTTGCCTCTTGGGCTATAACAAGAATTCTCAAGGGGAATTCATAAAGGTGAGCAGAAACTGGCTTGCCGATGAGCTTACTTGTCCAACTTCTCCTTAGAGGGCAAGTTGGTATCCCTAGGTTTTTTTTTTTTTTGCATCCCCCCCCCCTCCTTTTTAACTTACCATATTTTATATTGGGTTTTCCTAACTGTTGTTCCTCAGATTGTTACTGCAGATTCCAGGCACACTAAGCCGAACATCGGCCTAGTCTAAGTTTGGGATCTAAACAAGATCCTCCGTTCTGAGGTGTTCGTACACACCGACGGGCAACTCCAAGCTTCACATCAAATTCTCGGGTGCACCCCCTCCTACAAGGGTTCCAAGATCCAAGAGACGTGTTTCGAGCGAAGCATTCCCTGCTATCCTATATCGATGTCCAACTAAAAGGGTTCCTACCAAACATATCAGAGAATGAGGCTCGACAAAGAGGCCCTTGCAGAAGAAGGGCGGATTCCCCAAAGCCATTTAATGATGGTTTGGGGGATATAGTGCTCCCAGTTCCCGCGAGGCAAACACCTCCTCCTCAGCCCACGGTGGTGGCCCCTACACGTGGACGAAAAAGGCCGAGGGTTGTTGATAGCCCGGAGGGGTCAGACCGATGCTCCAACTGTAGGGCGTGATCTTCCTCCCACCACTATTTAGCCAATCCACTAGCTTCCTAACTGAGAGTGCCCAGTCAAGGGCCGACCGACCCCCTGCCCACCGTCGGGACAGAGAGGACCTCATCCTCTACTCCCTCGCCCCCGAGCTATAGCCCCAAATTGCAGGCCCACCCATTGAAATAGTCTCGGCCCATCTCAACCCATATAACCGAACTATGTGGAGTTGGCCGAGCATATAAGGAAGTATCCCCAGAAATGTTGTGAACATGAGGTAATACCTTAAGGGAATCCGCCTACTGAGTAACAACCGGCGTCAGACACGAGTTACTAGGAGGTCATGTCAATAGCAAGAGGTAGGTCCCTTATAATCAGTGATATGATACAAAGGGACCCACCGACATGGGAAATATCCTCTCATCATGACAACCCCACAGAAAGAATGATATAAATAGGGGAGGAGAGATAGGAAGTGGGGCTTGGGAAAATTTGGAAGAGATACACAAGAGAAGTAAAGAGAAAGAAATCCCAGGGAGAAGAAAATCCTATTCGGATTCGAGAAACGGAGCTCGTTTGTATAGCAGTCTTCATGGTAGAGTTAAAATGAAGGAAGTTTAATGCCTAAAATGATACTAGAACTCTGTCAGCGACACCAACAATCACTTTTAGACATCCCATTGTGGGACAAGCTCAACCCAGAGTACAAATAAACTTGGGGTCCAGACCCAAAAACCCAAGGTTATTGGGAATGAATCACCATACTTTTTATCTCAGTCCAAATCCCATTATCTCATGGATTAGCATTTAAAACTTTTATTTTAAAGGAAAAGAGGCATATTTGAGTATCAAATCTAGGCACAGCACCTGCCCCCCCCCCCCCCCCCCCCCCCCACACACACAAAAATGAAAAATAATAAATTAAGAAACAAAAGCCTTAACTTGGTCTAAATTGTTAGAAGCCTTGCAACACAACTAGTTGGTACCTCTTACCTCTTAGTATTTTTAACGGAAACATTTAGGATTTAGATAGTCTTTGTGAAGATTATTGGAGAAACTTTGATATTAATTAATCTGGTTCTTCACGCACTGGATCACATATTTTGTTATTGATTTCCAACGCATTCTAACCTTTTTTTTTTTTTGAATATCAAAGAATATTTTTACATTAATTCACTCAATCTCCTTTTTTGAGATTTTTTATTTACATGGATTAGTTAATAATGAATATATTAGACAGTGACTGTAAAGGGTAAAAATAATAGAATGGATAGCCTTTTAAAAAAATAATGTAAAAAAATAACATCGTGTTGTGCTTTTAAAGGAAGGATTTAAATAAAAACAATATATAACATTAGGGTTTTTTTTTTTTTTTTTGCTTCCACCGGTGACAGTTTTAAAATTTTTTTCCAGGATGATTATTAAGAAACTTTAAATTATACAAAAATCTAATAAAAATAGAACTTCATATATTAACAATCAAATAATAATAATAATTAGGGTGGCAATTTGTGTTCGCGGGTCGGGTTTATGTCATGTCTAGCCAAGAGTATTCGATTATATGAGTTGATCCGAGCCCGACCTGCTTAGTAAATGTGTTGGGAATCCTCAACCCGAACACAACCTGTTTATTAAACAGATCAACCCGACCCAATACATTTAACTCGTTTAATTAATAAGTCATATAAATGTTAATACAAATGACCTGTAATAATTTATTTGATTAATAGGTCATACTTAATCTATATAATTTTTATCAATTCTCATATATCTAAAATTAAAATATAATTACAACTATAAATATAGTAATAAAAATATTAAAACAACCATAAGTTAAGTAATAATATCAAAATAACTAATAACTTTATAAGCTAAACGGGTCAAACGGGTTCGCATGTTGAACACGAACACTACCCGTTTATTAAATGGGTTAGCCGTGTCAACTCGAATATGACCCGAACCCGTTTAACTTCAACCCATGACCTATTTATAAACGGGTTAGTTGTGTTGGGTTCACAGGTCGTGTTAGATTTTGCCACCCCTAATAATAATAAAATAATAATAATAACAACATACAAATGCATAAAATTTTAAAATTTTATTCTACAAGTTTTCATATTTTCAAATCATTACATGATAGTCTTATTATCAATGCTGCAAACTACACCTCTTTCAAATTTCAATTCAATAAAAAAAATTTGGAATTTTCCTTATTGTTTGAAAGGACCTAATATCTTGTTAAAGAGACCAAAGTTTAAATTTTTTAAGCCTAAAAAGATTTAGGGAAAATTTTTTTTAAGGGTAGAAAAATCATAATTAAAAAAAAATTTTATATAAATTCATATTTTTTTTCCAAGTCAGGATGGTCCTATGATCACCATAACACTAATAATATTCACTTGGTATCTTAATATGATGGTAAGACAATCATTATGAATTTGATTCTATATGTTCCAATTTTATAATATCTACCCCAAAAAAAAAAAAAAAAAAAATCATAGATTCATTCCTATGTATTTGGTTGGAGGAACACGCTGTAACATAGAAGGAAAATTCGAAGTTACTTATTTGTTGGTACAGTAAGTGAGTGTTTGGATTTACGTTTTTCTCTCATGTTTGCATTTATTATTATTATTATTTTTTTATCGCGTATGAACAGTAACCGCACTGTTCATGCACATGGATTCACTGTGCAGGAGACAAGTGCACTGTTCACGTATTGTTTATGCACTCTTCATGGGTCCCATGACACTATTTACACATTTAAAAATTATTTTGCTACTGTATTTTCAATTTTCAGTTTTTAGCAAAATAAACTGTATTCAAACGGACCCTAGTCTCCATAAACAATTTCTAATAGGATATGTAACTCGTGTAGAGCTTCAATATAAGAACAACTGAACTGAAGTCCTTTTCTATCCTTAAGCTTGAGGTCTTTTTTGTTTGTGTTCTCATAAAATACCTGTTATCGACAAAAGGTTTTTGGATAATATAATATATTATCTAAATCATCACTCCAGTAACCAAATAGGCACAATAATTCTTTCTGCAAAGCCTCATATATCTTTCAGGCTACGCATCACATACATATGGTTAGGGGTGTCCGGACCCGCTCGACCCGCTGGAACCGCTCGACCCGCCGCCACCCGAATCGAAATCCGACTGACCTGAGCACCACCGCGGTCGTGACGGTTTTTTCCAACGAAACCCGACCCCGTCGGTTCGAGTTTCGGTTTCGCTTCTCTCAACCCGCCGGAACCGACCTAACCGAAAAATTGGTTGATTTGTTTGATTTTCCTCATTTTCTCTCTCAGATCAGCCCAATTTTAGTGGATATCTCCCTTTGTATGCCCAAATCCGGTGGAGATCTCGAGTTCTTCACCTAGATCCGGTGGAGATCTCAAGATCTCCGTCCAGATCGAGTGGAGATCTTGAGTTCTTTGCCCAGATCCGGTAGATCTCGTGATTTTCGCCCAGATCTGGTGGAGATCTCGAGTTCTCCATTCAGATACGATGGTGATCACGTGAACTCGGTGATTTTCGGTGCAAATGGAGTGAGTTTTTACAGATTCCGGCGACATTTGCAGATTCCGGCGAAGTTCGCAGATTCCGGCGACTCGACCGAACCGACCCGAAAATCACCAGAACCCGAACCGACTCGACCGATTGACGCCGGCGGTCGGTTTCGGGTCCCTCCGCCTTCCACCCGACGCCGGCGGGTCGGGTCCGGGTTGGGTCCAAAACCGACCCGGCCCGACCCGTGGACAGCCCTACATATGGTACTGAATTGGTTTTCATGGGAAAGCATAAAAATCAAATTTAAAAAGCATATATCCAACAAAAGGAAGAGCTCTGTTGCAAAATATTTAATAATAGTTGGCACAGGTTCTTATACTATCATCCATAAAAAGTCAAACATGCTTCAATATGTATCCATTTAGTTAATTTGCTATAAGATGGTGGTGTCTACGAGCTAAGATGCCTCTTTCCCATCCAGTAACCTTCTCTTGCATCAGGTTCAACAGTTTGCTTTGCTTTGCTTTCCATGGATTTGTCACTGCAAAAACGCAATAGGGATTCTCACTATATATTGACCCACTTTAAAATGGGGGGTGGGGGTGGGGGGGCAAAAAAAAGCATAAGTATATTGCCTTGAAGTACTGGGAAGAAAACATGTCAAGATAACGGTGACATGAATTCTAAATTCTAATAGATCCACAAAGCAGACATTGACGTCCTTTAAGTGATAAATTTGCAAGATAAATTTTGCCTCAAACGCTGTGAATATATAACATAATGAAATTGCACTAAAAAATTTCGTATGGCTTACACAATCCATTCTAGAAATTAGAAAATGGAAATAATACTTGAAATGTACATGTCAATGTAATATTCATTTATGTAACAAAATTTCTCACCTTGGAACGAGGATCATTCTCTAGTTCCGTACATGACATTGATGGTGCAAACATATATGGTCCCGACAGTTCTGGATTAGTCATGAACAATTCCTATATACAAAAAACCAATCACACAAGCATTATCATGCACAAAACTACATTAACCACAAGTTTCTCACAATAATATGGTATTAAAATTGAAGGATGTAGAGGTTCAATCAATCAAGTAAATAAAATTATACTGTTTGTTTTACTCACACCAACGTTGGTCATCATAGGAAGATTCAGTGATTCAGCAGTAAGAGATTCAGTTTGTTCTGATTCTTTTTCAGAACCCTCTTCCTGAATAATCATACAATGCACGTTACTATTCAATATTCGTTGAAATCCAAAATATTTAGAAATTAAAGTAATTAAGGAAAAAGAAACACCTTACTGTAATGCACTTGATCCAATGGAGCGACATCAACCAAGAAATCAAGATGGTCATCCAGCCTAACGGCCGGGCGATATCAAAAGGCTAGCTGTATTGTTCGCCTTCTACACTTTTCAGTTTGCAGCCACGCACGAACTGTGAGTTCAAGAATGGAAAGCTCACAGGCTTTGGAGAACACAATAGGAGTGTCTGCGCTGACCATCTAGTGATACATTTTTCATAAAAAGTAAGAAGCTCCACAACATACACAAATGCTATAAGTTCTCACAAAATCCAAGTTTGCCAATTTAGAGGGCTTGCCTGTTTGTTATTTTCGTAATAATTAGGCTTGCTGATCATAAATAAATAAATAAATAAATATATATATATATATATAATTACAACAAGTAGGAGAGAGATTTTATTCAAGATCTCTCCATAGGAAGAACTCTCAACATTGGCACTAATCCACAAAGTTATTGGCACCTATCAAATTCTAATGGTAATTAAAGTATATATGGAGCAATTATATATACAATTCCTTATTAGGTGATATATTTTAAGTTAGCCAATAAAATTCAATACAACCATATAGTTGAATTTAGTTAGAGAACTAGGTAAAATAGGTACGAAACCATACCTAAATTTTGTCTATAAATATGATGATGAAAATTGATTCTATGAAGATGAACTCTGTGTGTAAAAATAGCCATTTGTATTCCATGTTAAAAGTTATTAATTCAATACTCTATTGTAATGATCTCTTCTCTCATATAAATGAATAATGAGTCATTTTATAATTTTAATATACAGAACACGCTATTAGTAATATAATAGGAGCATTGTTCTTGGAATATTACACCACCTACCAGGAAAAAAAAATTACACACCAATCATCATTTTACAAAGTACATATGTATAACAAGAAAATTGACTTTTTTCGTTGCATATTATTTTATTTGTTTCTTTTCAACATTTGAATGTATCTGTATAGCACAGATCTACTTATGTGCAACAGTAACACTCATTAAGATTTTATTTCCAAGCATATGAAGATTTAGACAATTACTAACTTGAATAGAGAGAATTGGAGGATTCAATAGAAGTAATTCTTTTCCTATTAACAATCTTTACTATATATATTGAAAGCTCGAAAACGTGTTGAAAACACACGAGCTGTTTAGACCCCCTAATTAAAATTACGGCTTGGTTGATTTTACACTAACTTAATACAAGTGCGGAATAATGTAATCACAAGCGTATAAACAAGAAGCTACTCTAATTCATAATTAAAGCAACACAGCAGTAATAATGAAATTAAACAAGAGTAGGGAAGAAGGATGCAAACACAGAAAACACCGAGACGTGTTCTCGAAGAGGAAACCGAAGAACTCGGCGAAAAACCTCTCCGCCGCCCTCCAAGCGGAAATCGATCCACTAGACAATCAGTTGGGATACATGAGTAAGCAAGAGACCCTCCAAGCCTAATCTACCCGATGTACCTAAGCCCTCCAAGCTCCTACTCCAACAAGGCTTCTCGGAACCGTGTCTTGTCTTAGTTCTCCGGATCCCGCAACAAGCTCCATGTTGCATCTGCCATCCTTGGCTTCTTCCAATGCTTCCCAGCAGCACCAAAACGTCACTCAACACTCTCAAAAGGTGTGGTAAGTGTTTGGGCTATCAACCTCTCAATGGTGTGGAAATGGAGAGGGAAGGGTTGAGGAGATACCACAAGCAAGTGTATAGAGAAAGGTGGGGATGACAATCTCTAATTGCAAATGTGTTTGGCTAGGGTTTTCTCTCTGAAGCATTCCTCAACATTTGTGGGTAATGGGGGGTTTATATAGGATAGGTGCAAAATGTGTGAGTCAGTCAGTAAAGGCTGGCAGAACAGCATGTCTCGCGGGTGTCTCGCGGGAAGGCCTTACTCGCGAGAGACAGCTGTCTCCATCTGTCCTGACTCTTCACATTCCAGCATGTGCAGGGCACATGCTTCACTTCGCGGGAAGCTTAGTCGCGACATACCCGCGAGATTCCATCAGCTTCCAATTTGCTTGAGTCTTCACACACTCTCTATCACACACCCCTTACATCAATTCCCACAACAAATACAAGGTATAAACAATTGATAGTAATTACAATCAAATTTGGCACGGAATAAAAGCCAACAAAACACATAGTTGTAAATCACAACTTTACACACACACATATATATATATATATATATATATATCTTAAAAAAGGTGAGAAACAAAACAAATAAAAAAAAATTGCAAACCTTCACTTCTATATCGGATTTCATGATCTTTTTTATTCTTGAAAAAGGGCAAAACTTAGGTACAGTACCTTAGTTTCCCTACTTAAAATTTTGACATCTGTCCAATTTAACATCCCAAATAAACAACGTTAAAACTAAATTTTTTTTTCTTCTTCCTTCTTTTTCCTTAACTGTAAACGGCTTCTCTTCCAAACCAATTTGGAATACCCACCGCCACCACAACCTTGCTTGCAACCAATTCAACCCAAGCTCCAACCGATTCAACGCAAGCCCCCAACCAATTCAACTCCAGCCCTAATCTGATCTCCACGACTCCACTCTCCAAACCAACCACCACCAGAACTGAAACCCAAACAATCAAAGAGGAAGAGACAGAATTGAAACCCAAACCCGATCTCCACCGTGACCCATACTCAAACCTGAATTCCACTATGAAACCCAGCCAACACCCAAACGAGCACAACCAAAACCCAACCAAGCAACCACCGAATCGCCACCCCTGAAATCAACCCACCAATGAAACCCACCATCACCGAAACCCATCACTGAAATCCATCACAGAGACCCACCACCAAAACCAAGTCACCAATTCAACTCCACCACCAAAACCCTTCTCTTTGAAACCCAAAACCCAAAAAAGAAAAAAAGAAAATCTCATATCTCCTCTTTCACTCTCGTGTGTGTGTAAGTTTCCTTTCTTGTTTTCTGATCTATGATTCTTTCTTTCTCTCTCAGTGTGGGTGTATCTATTTCCCTTCTTCTTTTCTGATCTATGATTCTTTCTAATCTATGATTCTTTCTTTCTCTCTCGGTGTGGGTGTACCTGTTTCCTTTCTTCTTTTCTGATATTCTTTCTTTCTCTCTCGGTGTGGGTGTATCTGTTTCCTTTCTTCTTTTCTGATCTTTGATTCTTTCTGATCATTGATTCTTTCTCTCTCGGTGTGTGTATCTATTTCCTTAAGAGTGTGGAAGTTTCGGGTATAGCTGAAAAGGGTATGTGTTTTGGTTTAAAACCCAGTAGATCTGGCTTTTATTTTTTGATCTTTCCTGTTTGGTTAGTGAGAAAATGAGGGAGAAGGGTCCCTTAGATCTGGCTTTTATTTTTTTATTTTTGATCTTACCTGTTTGGTTCTGCATTTTAGCTTCTAAGTTTTGGATTGGAATTTGGAATTCCCTTTATTATCTTCATTTTAGCTTCATCAATCAGAGGCAACTAGAGATTTGAAGCTGTGGTTCTCTCGCAATTGCAGGAAAAGAAAGGAAGGAAAAAAAAAATTTAGTTTTAACGCCGTTTATTTGGGATGTTAAATTGGACAGATGTCAAAATTTTAAGTGGGGAACCTAAGGTATTGTACCTAAGTTTTGCCCATTGAAAAAGGTAGTTGATGGTGGCTCTTAAACACTGAAACGCATCATGAAAAATCATTATATAATAACCATTAGTTAATGGCCATGTAAAATTACTGCCCTCCAATAAACAAGCAACATGTTTAGCATCACAAAAGAAAAGAATAAAACATTAGTATTATGTATATGTGCCTTTTGTTATCAGATTGACTTATTTTGGAACTTCGCATGTATAAGTAATCCGTCACCAAAAACAAAAAGAAAAAAAAATTATGATAGATCTTCTAATATATTGATGATAATTAGTAATTAAAAAAAAAATAGAGGAAAGAAGTATAGGTGGGTATCAATAATTTAAATGGGAAAGAACCTGGAGTATTATAAATCTCAAACATTTGTTGATGCCAAAACAACTCTAAAAACTTCTTGTGTACTTGCATGAGACATGCATCCTCTTCAGCAACCTTTAAGAAAAAATTAATTAAAAACAATGATGGCCCAATTAAATAGGTTGATGAGAAAGGTGACTATTTAAGCACAAAAGTAAAAGAAGTTCACCTTTTCGCTTTCCTGATGGTCCTGAACAGGCAGTATAAAAGAAGGCATTGATTGAGGTGAAATGTATTGGTCGATTCAAATCCATTGATTGATTCAAATCTATTTCTGGTTTCTCTACCACACTTTTCATGTCAAGCGAGGGTCTTAAATAAGGATGTATAGAATGGATTTTTTTGGGGGAGTGGAGATGTTGGAGAAATTATTTCATTCATTTGATACTACACTTTCTTCTCACAGGATAAGTATTTGGTATACCGGAAGAAATTGTCTTTAATTTCACATAATAATGAGTCTCATTAATTAAATTTATAATAGAACCCATTATTAATGTGAGATGTGACATTGCTTCAATAATATTTAATAATTTTCCTTCTCATATAAATGTGGATCTCATATGTGAGATTCAAACTTAAGATTACCTTTATGTGAGAGACCGTTATAATGTAACATAATCCCTACATAATTTCATGAGATGCAGAAGAATCAATGAGCAATAAGTATGAGGTCAACAAGAGCAATTATCAATAAGTTTGACAATTTGAGGTGGATTTTATCATTAGAATGAAATTATGATATAGAATCCAATAGTATAAGCTCTCTTGAGCTCTTTTTAATTTTTACTATCAAATTTTATGGCTTGTATTTATTATTATTATTATTATTATTATTATTATAATAAGATAGAATTTCAATTTATAACATTCACTCTATGATAATTACTATTTTTTATCCAGTCAAGACACTAATCGGTTTTGGTATATACGAGGTTTGAATTTCAAATCTCTTATTTGACTAGACAAAAATATTTGCTAGTTGAACTAACTAAAACTCATACTTGTATCTAAATCTACGCACCATAAAATGGTGTGACACTCTTTCATTTGTATTTAACTATTAAAGTTTTAGATCTAAACTCATTGGTATTTTATAAATTGCGGTCAAAACTTCTAAATTTTCCTTCAAAATTAAAGTGATAACGGATAAGCTTAATATATATATTTTTTTAATTGTAAAAAATTATTATGACAAGCAGGAAGAAAGATTTAAAATCTAATTCTCCATATAAAGAAGACTAGTCAATCCTCAATATTACTAAGCATTAGATAGCTTTCTACGCACCATAAAATGGTGTGACATGCTTGCATTTGATTCCAACTCATTGGTATTTTATAAAACTTGGTCAAAACTTCTAAATTTTCCTTCATAATTAAAGGGATAATTGATAAGTTTAATATTTCTTTTTCTTTTTTTTATTATAAAAAAAATTGTTATGACAAGTAGGAAGAAGCAATTTAAAATCTAATTCTCCTTATAAAGAAGACTAGTCAATACTCAATATTATTGAGCGTTCCAAAGCTTTCTACTTATTATTTTAAATTGATCATTTTTGGCCTAAGCATGTGATTGATGGTTTTAGTTATTAGAGTTCACCACTCAATTGGCAACTCTTCATACACAATGTACTTGGGAGTTCAAGGGGAATTTCAAGTTAAGTTAGTAGCATATTAATGTATATGTTTCTAACTATCTCCAAGAAAACAAAAACAAAAAAAATTATTAAAGCACAAGTTTTACAATTGAATCTTACTTCCTAAAATAATGGCATTGAATTCATGTTGAGTCTTCTATCTTTTTATTAAGGTAAAGTGTTTTTTTTTTCTTTGGAGTTAAGTAATTAAAGCTTGTTGGTAAGCAACAAGAACATTGGTATTATAGAAGTCTTGTGCATAGAGGGAAAAATAAAAAATAAAAAAATTAGGATAGCCGTGTCCTTGATTAGTACGTTGACTTCATTTATCCCAATATGGCTGGTTGTTTTGAAGTCATAAATAGGCAAAAGAATCTGATTCTTTAGGAATCACCAAGAATTTTTGAATTGTCTACAGAGATTTGGCTCCTCAGCAATAAAACTGTTAGGTTCTAAAAACTTAGAATTTTACTATTTAGAACTCTAATGTGTATTGTTGGCAAACTATGATCAAAACAGGTTGTTAGTCTTGTTTAGACTTGCTCAAAGTGTGGGTGTTTTATGTAAAGTTGGAATCAAGTGGGCTGCAGAAGTATTAGTGACTTTCGGCTTGGCTCGATCGATTGAAAATTAGACTCGATCGATCAAATCTCTGGCAGAAACATTTTTTTGCAGAATTTTCCAACTCAGGCCCAAGCCCATTAAGGATTAGGGTTTCAGATCTACATCTCCCACTATATAAAGGAAACCCTAGCCACATTTTTGAGAGTAGCTCTGGATGCTCTTGTTGCTCATATTTGCGGTTTGTGTGAATCTCTTGTGAGATCCTTGAGGAGCTTTCCTTCACATAAACTTAGGGTTTTCAAGATAGAGATTACTTCAACATCTTGATGATCAACTCAGTTGGTGCTATTGGAGCTTAAAGATACACAAGCGGGTGTGCTTGTATTTACTGGAAGAATCCAAGAAAGAAGGAGTCCGTGGATTCGGAGCTTGCATGTGGCCATGTCAGTAAGTTCTACTGGTGGGTAGCATTAGGAAGTCAAGCGTGGGTGCTTCTAAGTCCTTTTGTATGAACTTCGATTCTTTCATATAGTGGATTCAAGTTTACCTTGAGGATAATTAGGTTAAATCCTCCCCAGGTTTTTTACCGGTTTGGTTTTCCTGGGTGATCATATCTTTGTGTTCTTTATATTTCCACTGCTTTATATCTTGATATGATTAATTGATTGTGTTAACCTAGATTTGCATAACTTGACTAAGTTAATTACTTGGCTAATAAACTAGGTTAATCCAATTGTTGTGTTTTAAGGGGTCTAAAAACCTAACAAGTGGTATCAGAGCAGGTAGCTCTTTGTCTGTAGATCTTTTGATCTCTGAGCTGATCCTTGACCTCTGTTATCATGGATAATTTGAAGTGTCTTTCTGCTCATGTTTGTGATGATTTGAATAAAAAGGACACTATTGTTTCTGTTGATTTTTTTGATGCTTTTGAAACTCTTCGTAAGGAATTATCTAAATCTTTGAAAATTTCTAAGAAATTCAAGGAAGAGTTAAAATTGGCTAATCTTGAAAAAGAGGAATTGATTGTGAGATTGGATGAATCTAATAAAAAGAATGAATTTTTGAGAAATCAAATTTCCTCTCAAGATGAGAAGATGAAAAGCTTGGAACAAGAGTTAGTTGAATCTAAAGCTAAAATTGAAAATTTGACTAGTACCAAGCCTGCTGTTGATAACAGAAGTGTTTCTGTTTCTCTTAAGCCTAAAACTGAGAAAGTTTATATCCCTCCTTTCAAGAGGAATAATAAAGAAAATGCTTATTTTGCTAGGTTAGACAAAGGTAAAAGTTCTGATGTAGATGTTGAAGTTTCTAAACCTATGTCTAAACCTATTGTTAGAGAACATAATAAATCTGTTTTTGTGCTTACTTGTCACCGTTGTGGTGTTGTTGGTCATATTAGACCAAATTGTTCTTTGTTGAGGCAAAAACCAAAATCTGAGACTAGATTTGTTGTTAGGAATACTGATGTTCCTAAATTTGTTCCTGTTTGTCACTTTTGTGGTGTCCGTGGTCACATTCGTCCTAATTGTCATAAATTGAAATTTAAAAATTCTGTATGTCAATCTAGGATATGTGATGATATTTCTCCTGCCATAAGTCCATATAAATTGTTTCATATTTTTTTGAAAAATTTGAGCTTGTTGGCTTGTGAAAGGAATTTGCAAGATTTCAGTCTTTCTCAGAAGATTGGTGTAATATCTCAAATACACTCTGCTTCTCATGGATTTTCACCTACAAAACCGAAGAATCGTGCTATATGGGTGAGAAAGATTCTCCAAGGTGAGTGCCTGCTAACTTGTCCTTGATTTAATTCTTTCAATTATTTGTGGACATGTTTTGTTTCTGTTTTTGGTTGTTTTTTGTTTTTTTTAGGTTTTTTTTTTTTTTTTTTTTTTTTTTAAATCCAAAAACATTGAAAAATTTCAAAAAGACAAAAATATTTTATTTTGTGTCTAGTTTTTTTTTTTTTTTTTTTTTTTTTTTTTTTTTTTTTTTTTTGAGGATTACATGAATTATGATATCTCTCTTGATTTAGAACATGCTTGACATTGTGGAGAAACTTGAATAGTATGCTAAGCTATTTCTGATTTTGTGTGAGTATGTACTAATTTGTACATGTACTCATGGGTTAATTAAGAAATTGATATTTCTTGTTTGTGTACCCTCTATAGCTTAGTGAAGCACTATCATGCATAGTTTTGCATTGTTCATTTAGCATAATGTGTGCTTTTTGTTCTTGGTCATAAAATTTGTTTTAAACCAAAAGTTTGTTATTTGTTTTGCATTAATTTTTCTTGGATTTGAAATCAAGGATTGGCCATATTATCTTTACATAACAAGTTTATGTACCTTGTGTAGCTTTGATGAGCTTATTTATTGCACTTGACTAGTTGAAGCTTTGTAGTGCATGTTGTGTGGGAAAGATGTTTATGATGATTATCACTTTGTCTTAATCTTGAAGTCACATGTTATTTGACTGTCGGACTTGATCCTTTTGAGAAAGGCATAAATAACCATCTCACCACTGTTCACTAGCCAATCATGAACACCTTAATGCATATTGTAAGATTTTGTGCTCAAGAAAGTGTAGCACATGCACAAAAAGAACATAAGGTGTAGTCTCGGTTTAATTGCTTAATACTTAAAATTGGTGTGTACTATTAGGCTTGATGCCAAATCACATAATTAAAATTGGTGTGTACATTATCCCAGCTTTTTAAATAAGTTTCTAAACAACTAAAACTAGTGTGTACAATATGAGGCAAATTCAAGAAACTTACATGATTGCAATCTTATGTTCTAGGAGATGTGGGAATTATATGATGTAACTCTTTAGGTGATAGTCTCTTTTAAATTCAATGTGATGAATTTTGTAGACTTTGTGATTGATTGCTATTCACATATCACCCCACATGTATCTCAAGCTTTTGCTAGTTGCACACACTACACAAGTTACTCTTTGCTAAATTTGGTACATTATATTGTGTGTGATTTTGTTCTGGCCATCCAAGATTAAAAGTTCCTTGATCTTAATGCAAAATGTGTTTAAAGTTTGAGAAATTGGAAATTCTAGAGCTTGAATGTACCCGAATTGGGGATTTTGTTCAAATTGGGTTCAATTAATGCAATTGGCTTGTTAAATTGATGTAATTGATCATTATATTGTGTATTCTAGCTTCTGTGATGATCAATTGGTCAAATTTTTCCTAAAAACTTAACAAGTGGTTTTAAATTTTTGGAGTTTTATTAGAAACTCTATGCTCAAGCCAATTTTGTGAATTTAACTTTTATTGAACTTAGTTTCACTGCATTAGAGCATGCATCATGACATATTTTTTTCATGCATCATTTGTGTTTCGGATTCACATGCATTACATTGATTTTTGTATCCATATTGCAGTTTTGCAGTCACATCTCTCATTGTTTTCACACATAGCATGCATACACTTTGCTAAATTGGGTACTCAACTTGATTTAAAAATTGATTGATTAATTTTTGAGTTTTGTACATTCTAGTATATGCTATTTCTTATGTGTGAACTGCAGAAAATATTTTTCTTAAGAGATATGATGGATAATCAATGTGCAAATATTTTTCTCTATTCATGCAACTGTTTATGGGTCACATAGTGTCAAGTTTGCATTTATTGAAAGAGAGAATATTTTTTTCATGTGTATCCTCACCTTAGTTTTTAACTTTGGTTTGTGTGTTTTTATTTTCCCCACCTCCTAAAGTTTCCCCAAAACTGTTTTTTCCAAAAACTTGTTTTGTTTTTCCTATTTTTATAGGGAGAGATTTTTTTTAAACCTTTGTTGTTCATAGGGAGAGTTGTCTCTATTTTTTATAGAGTTGAAGTGGTTTGTGTCCCCTTGATTTCCTATTTTCTCTTATCCTTTATTGCGTATGGTGACTGTTTACTCTTTGTATGAGTTGTCTTTGTCAATACGTGACAAAAAGGGGGAGAAATTATTGATTTATGGGAAACATGTTTGTCTTGTTTAGGGGGAGTTGAAATTATTTTTGAAAGGGAAGAATATAAATAAAAACCTTTTGTTGTATCTAACTTAGGGGGAAAGTTAGTTTACTTATGTTTTTATTTCTGTTTCTTGTTCACTGCTCATTGATTTATATTTATGAGTTATTCATGATATATGTCTTTGTTTTGTGTTTTGTGAAGTCAAGAATTTATTTGTTGATTTACTGTTTTTCTGTCACATATGCGTTTATGCATTTGTTGAGTGTTTCAGGAATATACAGGTTGATTCAATTGAGCTGCTGTCTATACTTGCAACTGATGGATAGTAGTTAGGATTGAATTTGTGTTATGGGCATTATTTTTGTAAAGGGCTTTTATTTATAAACTTTGAGCTTTTAATTTGTGTTTTGTCACTGATTGCCAAAGGGGAAGTTTGTTAGGTTCTAAAGACCTAGGATTTTATGTATTTAGAACTCTAATGTGTATTGTTGGCAAACCATGATCAAAATAGATTGTTAGTCTTGTTTAGACTTGCTCAAAGTGTGGGCGTTTTATGTAAAGTTGGAATCGAGTGGCTGCAGAAGTATTAGTGACTTTCGGCCTTGCTCGATCGATTGAAAATTAGTCTCGATTAATCGAATCTCGAGCAGAATGTTTTTTTCTGCAGAATTTCCAACTCAGCCCAAGCCCATTAAGGATTAGGGTTTCAAATCTACTTCTCCCACTATATAAAGGAAACCCTAGCCACGTTTTTAGAGTAGCTCTGGATGCTCTTGTTGCTCATATTTGCGGTTTGTGTGAATCTCTTGTGAGATCTTTGAGGAGCTTTTCGTTAATTAAACTTAGGGTTTTCAAGGTAGAGATTACTTCAACATCTTGATGATTAACTCAGTTGCTGCTATTGGAGCTTAAAGATACACAAGCGGGTGTGCTTGTATTTGCTGGAAGAATCCAAGAAAGAAGGAGTCCATGGATTCGGAGCTTGCACGTGGTCGTGTCAGTAAAATCTACTGGCGGGTAGCATTAGGAACTCAAGCGTGGGTGCTTGTAAGTCCTTTTGCATGAACTTCGATTCTTTCATATATTGGATTCAAGTTTACCTTGAGGATAGCTAGGTTAAATCCTCCCCAGATTTTTTACCGGTTTGGTTTTCCTGGGTGATCATATCTTTGTGTTCTTTATATTTTCGCTGCTTTATATCTTGATATGATTAATTGATTGTGTTAACCTAGATTTGCATAATTTGACTAAGTTAATCACTTGGCTAATAAACTAGGTTAATCTAATTGTTGTGTTTTAAGGGGTCTAAAAACCTAACAAATGTGGTGCACGCTCTGTGGTCTTGTCCAATATTGACACCGCTTTGGTCACAGAATTCAGTATGGAACTTTCGATCATCAACGCACTTCATGAGCTTCAAGGAAATTGTAGAGCTTGTTATTGAGGCAGAGGTGGATTTAGCTCTCTTCTCCACCATTGTCTGGACTGTATGGTATCACAAAATTGTCATTCAAACCAGCAACTAAATATTCCCAATTCAGCAAATTATGCAGGAAGTCCAAAGCACAAGAACAGCCTATCTTCGCTCAGTTGCTCCCAGACCACCTGATTCAGTCACAAACACTCGTCACAATATCAGATGGACACTACCACCTTGGCCGAATCTCAAAGTGAACTTCGATGGCTTTGTTTTTAGAGATGACAATCGTGCCGGCGTGGGAGTCATTATCCGAGACTGGAATGGGCAAGTGGTTACGTCTATGGCTGAAACGTTCCACTGCTTGTTTTGGTGACAGCAGGGGTGGTCATAACTGCTACTAAAGCTCTCCGTTTTGCAAATGATCTTGATTTACCCTTTATCGTGCTAGAAGGTGATTCCAAGATTACTATAGATGCTCTAGCAGGTGAGAACCCGTCTTTGACAGAATATGGACACTTGGTTGATGAAGCAAAGGAGCTTGCTAAGGATTTTACGTATATTGAATTCAGTCATGTATTGAGACAAAAGAATAGTGCAGCCCATAACATTGCTAGACATGCAAGACATGTTAGCGAGTATTCGGTGTGGATGGAGGATGTTCCTTCTCATCTTTTTTCAATAAGTCAAGCCGATTCGGCTTCTGTTTAAATAAAATTATAGTGTTGTTTCTCGAAAAAAAAAGAAAAAAGAAGAGCATGTGCCAAACTAACAAGTATCTTAACTATTCATTGAGTGGGTTATAAAGGTTTATATAATCTGGGATAATAAAACAATTTTATTAATTGAAATTGTCATACAAATTGGATGTTAGAACATAAATCCCAATAGATCAACCAATAGAATTCACTACATCCCCTATGCGGAAGTATACAAATGAATGAAATTTATGTTTTGTATTAGAGCGAGAAGAAGCAACATTATAGCAGCAAGAAATGAAATCAATGCCCAAGAAGTACTGAAATAATTGCACTTTAGTTTTGCAAGCCATACTTCTAACGTCTACTACAATGCAGATTCACATTGTGAAGATTTTAGAGTAATTCATTAGATGGGTTGACAAAGTGACCAAGCTTGAATATTGAGGAGACTACTTATTCATCACCCAATCCAATTTTCCACAATTCCTTTGAGATGCACCAGTTCAACATCATGGCAATATTGCTCATATGTAATTAAATTTCAAAAGTTGCACTCTATTCAATCCTCAATTGTCAAAGTTGGGATTTCCATTACCAAATTTCTAAGCTGTAAATCAACCATTTTTCATTTCAATGTATTCATAAATTTGAATTGGGCCCTATGAAGCAGTGTGACGCAAGGCATTGACTCCCGGCTCTTTGAATTATGTACTATTTCATAGAAAGAAGGGCACCTATTCATACGGATTAGTCCAAGTAAATGCTCAATATCATGGATTGAATTCCTAGATTATAAACATAAACATAAACAAGAAAATTTTTTTGTACTCATAAACTTATTTTTCTTTTTATAAATACAAACATTAGCAAATATAAAAATTAATTCTATGAATATGTGACTTTATTATGCTTTTTACAAATCAATTTATTGATTATATAATAATTTTAATATTTTTCCAATAAATATCTATGATTTAATTTTGAAATAGAATTACAATCATAAATGCATTAAAGATAACTACGGTTAATCTTGTAGTTATCCTTTTAGCCAATTAATATTGTCTAAATTAATGCCACTATACAAATAAAATGGGTACTCTAAAGTTATATTGTTGTAAAAATTATACTCTAATACACATTTTTTATCAAATCATAATTTTAAGAACGTTAAAATTATGATTAAGTATGGCAAACTTAATCATAATTTTATAATGTTATGATTAGGTTTCCTTAGGTGTTAGAATACAGAGCCCATTGTTATGAAGAGATTATTAGCCAAATTAAAGATGGTTGGAATGTTGTGACGGTAGGTCTATTATTTACATGAGGTTGTTTAGGTGTTCTAGAGTATAAGGAAACAATTACTACTCTTTTCAGTTTTCTCAATCATTAAATATAATGTTGGGTAATATCACAAAAATTTGAAGGTATAATTATGTAGGCCGTTGATTGAGATAATATATACTTCTTTTTTCATGTGATTAAATTATTAAATAAATACATACATCTGATGGATCCGATGGACGACAATGTGAAAATAATTTGAGAATTATATAATTCCCTATCAAAAACTAGAATAATAATATAAAATATATGGGTATATGATGTTATATTAACAGTCAAGTATTTAGAAATGAATTTCTATTTCTAAATATTTAATTCCATATAGATCATATAATTATTATTGTAGAGAGTTGGCTTATAGAGCCTAAATAATAGATTGACAAAGCCCAAATAACATTGGGCCATGGGCTAAAATAGGCCCAGAACATATCCCTCCAGGATGAAAAGCCCCCCTAAAGGGTACACACCTCGGACTATAAACCAAAGAGTATGTTACCAAGAATTCAGTGAAAGCCTTCCTAAATGTTCTGTACCTCGGATCCCGGCCCAACGGGCCCTGCCATCATGGATAGGATCATAAATCACCACGGAATCCATCCGAGGTGAAGCGCTTCTACTAGACTAACAATGTTAACCTAAATTTTGAGTTTCCGAGGAATAATTATGAGGCATATGTAGCTATTTGAGAATGTCATCTAGAGCTTCTTGATAGATCTACAACAACCCTCCTAACACACATGCATTTAATGTTGGATAACTGATCAGAATAAGACCAAAAGCCGTAAAAGTCTCTGTTCATCATAACATTGGGAAAAGATGAGCCTGATGGGACAGAAGGCCGCCTGATTAAATAAAGACAACTTATTCTGAAGCTTGTGCTGGAGAAGAAAACAAAGCACATGAAAGAAGGGATAAGTACGAAAAAGGAGGGGGATGGGGAGTATTAAAGAAAGGAGATTGATAAGAAGTGGGGCAGATTTTTCCAGATTTTGAGAGAAAATAGTAAAGAGAGATACACTGTAAGGAATGTGGTAGAAAAACCCTATGAATAAATCTTTGATCCGATTTTATTAACAAAAATGTTTGGTTCTTGTTCAAATCTCCCATTGTGTATTATTGCAAACCCATAATATAAATTAATTGTGATCATAAACCCAAATTAAATTAATCTTAAGCTTGCGTTTCCACAATTATATTTGAAATGATTATCATGGCAATATTGCCTATATGTAATTATTATTTATTTATTTTTTTTTTTTTTTGAGAACTTGCTTAGTTATATGTAATTAGATTTCAAAAGGGGCACTTTGTTTTTATTAAAACTAGTGTATAATCTCATGCATATGCATAGGTATATTTAAAAACAATTACAATTACGTAATATGAGTACAAATCTATACCTAGTATTAGAGTTACAACTTGCGCATTTTTTAAGCCTTGTATTTTTAAAATATTTAATGGTTTCTCTCTTTTTTTTTTTTCTTTTTTTTTTCTTTTTTTTTCTTTTTTTTGAGAAAAAAGTAAGAGAATTTTATTAAACCAAATCCGATTAAATTCATTATCCAAATCACTAGGTAGAGATTCTACTCATACATCCGTGTTTGCAGATAAAACTGCTCTCCCAGCTAAAGCATGAGCTAAACTATTCCCTTCCCATTGAACATGGCTGAGCTTGCAAGATTGAAGAGACGCCCCTAAACTCTTACATTCATCAATCACATGACCAAATAAAGTTCCACACCTCCTCAGCATATTCAGGGTAGTGCGAACGCTTGAGCAACCCCCCTCTATCTCCACATCAAACAAGCTAATTTCCTTAGCAAATAACATTGCATGATAGGCTGTCATGGCCTCTGCCAGCTCCACTGATTGAATGAGAGGAATTTTTTGACTCAACGCAGCAATTATTTGTCCCTGAAAATCATGGAACACCACTCAAATACCAGCACATCCAAAGGCATTAATTAAAGAAGGCCGCATCAAAGTTACCTTTGTATATCGACTCAGACGGCGGAGACCATTTCACCTGAACACGCCGAGCAACAACCGGAGATGAATGATGATTCGCATTGAGATATTCCATGAGGTAGTCCTTAGTTCGACTGCCCAACTCATGAAGACTCCAAGAAGGCTGCTTCTCTCTAGGAAACGGTATGCACTCCGAACATTGTAGGAACCATCTGCAGTCAAAGGCCAAACCCGGAGGTCCTTGGCACTGCCTTCACCCACCTGAATATGATTCACCAACTCAACTTCCCACGGGTAGAACATTTCCTTAAGTTTGCCAGGATCCCATGTCCTTGTGTTCGGGTAAAACAAGTCACTAACCCGAGATATAGAGGACTCACCCTTTAGAGACATGATTTTGTTATAGGTAGGATCCTGGAGCCATCTATGCTTCCACACATCAATTCCATGTCCACTGCCCACACGCCAGATAGCACACTTCTCAATGACCTCCCGAGCCTGTAAGATACTCCGCCAAGCATATGAACACTTTTGAGGAACCGAGGCGTCCATAATACTCCCATGAGGGAAGTATTTCGCACTAAACACCTTGTAGAGCAAAGTGTCTTTCTGATGGATCAATCGCCACACTTGTTTAGCCAAAAGAGCATTATTAAACTTTTGGATATCTCTGAAACCCATCCCACCAATCGACTTAGAAGAGCACAAGGAACTCCACTTCACCCAATGAATCTTTTTTGAATCACCTTGCCCCCACCAAAATTTGCGAATCATTGCTTCAATTTCCTTACTTAGACTGATCGGCAATTTAAAAACACTCATCGAATAAGTAGGAATGGATTGAATTACAGCCTTAATCATAACCTCCTTTCCTGCTTGAGACAAAAGCTTTTCCTTCCAACCTTGCATCTTAGCCCATATTCGTTCTTTCACCTTAGTAAAACAAGCCTTCTTTTCCCTACCAATAAAGGACGGAAGCCCCAAATATTTTTCATAATGTTGGATGGCAGGGACATTTAGTGCCACTTTGATTGCATCTTGTGTTTGTGTATCTGTATTTCCGCTAAAAAATAGCGTAGTTTTCTCCTTATTAATCATCTGGCCTGAAGCCACTTCATAGATATCCAACAACGACTGGATCTTAAGGCACTCCTCCAATGTTGATCTGCAAAAGATAAGACAATCATCTGCAAAGAAAAGGTGAGTAAGTTTTGGACCATTCCTACATAAAGAAAAACCCTCAATTTCTCCATCCAAGGCTGCTTTCCTGAGAATGGCATTTAAACCTTCAGCACAAAACAAAAATAAGAAAGGGGAGAGGGGATCGCCCTGTCTTAAGCCCCTAGAAGGAGTAATTAAACCCTTCGGCTCTCCGTTAACAAGGATTGAATAAGTCACAGTACGAATACACTCCATAATCAAAGCCACCCAAGAATCCTGAAACCCCATCTTCAAAAGAATCTTCTCAAGAAAAACCCATTCCACTCGATCATAGGCCTTACTCATATCAAGCTTTAGGGCCATAAAACCCTTCCTCCCTGTGCAATTAGTCTTCATATGATGTAGAGATTCAAAGGCTATCAAGATATTATCAGTAATCAATCTATCAGCAGTAAAGGCACTTTGTGTTTCTGAAATAATGGAATTAAGCAAAGGTTTAAGGCGATTTGCTATCACCTTACTAACAATCTTATAAATCACATTGCATAAACTGATGGGCCTAAAATCTGAGACCTTTTCTGGATTATTAACTTTTGGAATCAAAGTAATGAAAGTATGGTTAATAGATTTCAAGATAGCACCTGAATTTAAGCTGGACAAGACCGCTTGATGAACATCCACTCCCACATCCGACCAATAAGTTTGATAAAATAATGGGGGCATACCATCTGGCCCTGGAGCCTTCAAAGGTGCCATCTCCTTAATAGCGGCATCCACCTCATCAGAAGTGTAAGGACGTGCTAACTCTACCCTCATCTCTTCAGTAACAACTGTATCAACCCCATCAAGGATATGATCAAAATCATGAGGATGTGAGGTTGAGAACAATTGAGAATAGTACTCAATAAGCAAACCCGAAACTTGGTCCTCCTCTTCATGCCAGACACCTTCATCATCCTTTAAACCCTTAATGAAATTTTTCCTCTTCCTTTGAGTGGCTGTCCCATGAAAAAATTTCGTATTTTTATCCCCACTCTGCAACCACTGAATACGAGAGCGCTGATGCCACATCTTCTCCTCCTTTTCATACAAAACTGACAGTTCAGATTTGATGCGAGCCGCCTCCTCATAGCTCCCTGATCTGACCGACTCCATCTCTGCCTTCCATAATTGATCTTTAAGCTTCTTTATATTATCCTTTACACTTCCAAAGTGATCCCGGTCCCAAGCCTTCAACATCTTTTTACACTTCTTCAATTTCTTCGTGGCAACATACATAGGAGTACCCACGGCATTACAATCCCAAGCTTTTGTGACAATTTCTTTACACCCCGGATCTGTCAACCACATCGCCTCAAACCTGAAAGGTTTCCTTCTCCACCTTTGTGCCTCCCCATTAGAGTCAAGAGCTAGAACAATCGGCCTATGATCAGAAGTAAAGCAATGCAAATGACGAATTCTAGCAGCAGGAAACTTAGCCAACCAATCATAATTAGCCACCCCCCGGTCTAACCTTTCCCAAATCAATTCATTTCGCCGTCTTCCATGCCAAGTAAAATCCGGCCCTGAATACCCTAAATCCACAAAACCACATTGATCCAACACATCTCTGAACATTTGCATTTGATTATGAGCTCTCGGAGCGCCCCCTTTTTTATCCTTTACCGCCAACAATTCATTAAAGTCCCCGAAGCAAACCCAAGGAAGCTTTGGTTTGGAATTAAGCATCCGGAGCATATTCCACCCTTCAATTCTATGATTAGTATCTGGCTCTCCATAAAACCCCGTTAATCGCCAAGCACTCTCAGAATTCCCATCTACAATGGAGTCAATGTGGTACTTCGAAAAACTATCCACCCAAACCTTTGCACCCCTTCTCCAAAGCAAGGCTAATCCTCCACCTCGACCATCATTTGGGACAACAAACAAATCATCAAAAACTAACCTTTCCTTAATCCTAACCATCTGTTCCCTATCTGACCATGTTTCAGACAAAAACACCACCATAGGATCTTGAGCTTGTACAATATCGACAAGCTCTTGAACTGCAGGACGGTTCCCAAGCCCCCTGCAGTTCCATGTTAAGAGTTTCATTGTTGTCGGCGGGGCTGATCTCCAGCCTCCACCAATAAATCATTGCTACAAACTGCTCTTCTCTTCCTACTGCCTTCCGCATCCTCCATCTCTTCATCAGATTCTCGGGTCACCCTCTTAACCAACAAAATTCCCTGCATTTCCTTGATTTTCCTTGATACCCTCTGTCTGTGAGCACCTTTTGAACCAGGACCTCAGGTAGACTCAGCCTTGCTCCCTATTGAAAATAGAGAGTTTGAAACGTTGGGGATAAAAAAATTCTTTAGGAATTGTGTCGGACCAGCCACCATTGGAGACATATGAACCCTTCCCAAGTCAGCTTTCAAAGATGGCTCATCCACTAGAACTTCATCCTCAATCTGATCAAACTTTGATAGGTCCCTGTCAATGATATCCAATTGTTCTTATGTAGATAAAGTTGAAATACCACTTTCGAATATACCTACTCCCACTTGATTAGGATCATCCTCAAGTACATATGAAGGCTTCGGCTCAAACCCCACAAGTGCAATACTCTCATCACAAATCTACCCCTTGTCACTCACAGAAGTATCTTCCCTGAACCTCCCTCGCTCTGGCGCAGCCACATCCTGCTCCCTGATAGTGTCTGAGTTCAGTGCCAAGGCCAAAGGAGAAGCACTTGGCTTATCCACTTCTAATTCATTATTGTCTGAGGCAGTGAAACTATCATACTCTCCCGCCTCCTCCTCAAACCCAGCAACCCAGATAACTGTTCGTCGTGACAGATTCAGAGTGCTCGCCCTTGACCACAACGGAATTGCTTCTCATCTACCTGTGTGGTTCCTCTCCTTCTCATCTTTGAAGTGCAATCCTTATCATGGTGTGTGAGACATCCACACCAATAGCATATGTTTGGGAGTTGTTTGTACTTAAAATTAACCTAACTCACCGAACCATCCCTCCGAGCAATCTTTCTGCCTCTGCACAACAGAATTGACGGGTTGACAGTGAGTTCGACTTATAAAAAATTGTACTCCTCTTCATCCCCTACTTCAGTCTCACTTTCATCAACCATACCTACAATTGATGCAATGTCCTTCACTACAGCCATAGAAAAACTTCCAATAGGCAAATTGTGAACTTGCACCCAAAAGCTGGTCTTATCGAAAACTCAAAACTAGACTCTTTTAAGGGCCACCAAGTATTTATCAAAGGACCAAGGTTCTCCCTTCAAAACGCGGTCCACATCTGATGGGTCAGAGAGCTCAAACAAAACCCTGTGATTCCCCAAGTCCCTTACTTCAAATCCCTTCCGTGTATGCCACAAAAGTTTGAATGTTCGCACAATAGCTTCCATACTTAGAACTCGACTGTTGAAGAAATGGGCTGCTAAATAGTATCCTTCTTTAGTCTCATCCTCCTGAACCAAATACTGGCTTCCCTCGTGCCCTAATAATGAGAACTTTTTCCACTTCTCGGACAAGGACTCCATGGCAGCAACTAGCGTACATCGAACTACGTTCCTTGGTCAGAGAACAAAGAAACCGAAATCCCAACCTTTAGGGTGGATACCGACTTTCACTGACCGCCAGGGTTTTCGAAAAAGCCTAAGGCATGAAAACTATCTGAATTAACATATATATATATATAATTTAGAATAAAATTGGATTTGAATTTTTTGGTTTTGCACCCAATAATTCACTTGTCACAAAAATTAAAATATTAGATTGGACACGTGGCAAAAAATTAAACTCCAATTGAAATCCAATGTAGAATCTAAATATTGGATTTAGACTCTTTGATGGGATTAGAATCTAAATCCAATTTGTACATAATAATTTACTTGACACAAAAATTTAAAAATTAGATGGGACATGTGATGAAAAATTGGACTTCAATTTAGAATCTAATTAGACTTTCTTTAAGCTTTGACTTTAACTATATATACTAGCCTCTGAGCACGCACTCACGCGCGTGCTTAGATGCCCTTCTATTATTATTATTTTTTTTTTTTTGTAAAGGTTAATAGTTTAAAATAAAGAGAAAAAAAGTATAACATTCATTTCAATTTTCTAACCCAAAAAAAAGAAAAAACCTAAGTTCTCTTTTTTTTTCACATGTTCAATATAAAAAATAAATCCAAGTTGGTATAATCTCGAAAAAAGAATTAAAAAAAGTTTTAACCAAGACTTTAGAGTATAGGCTAAAAAAAATAATGTTCATTTCAATTTTTTAACCAAACAAAACCCAAGTTCCCTTTCTTCTTCTTCTTCTTCTTGAATATAAAAAATAAACCCAAATCGATATAATCTCAAAAAAAGAAAAAAACTCTTTTTTTAAATTTACCTAAATTTTAGGAGTTTTTTTAGAGTCTATGGCTTAAATGGTTTAGAAGCCATTTAAATAATAGTATAGGCTCTTCTATATATATATATATATATATATATATATATATATATATATATATATATATATATATATATATTAATTTTTTTTTTTTTTTTTTGGTAAAGGTTAATAGGAGTAGTTTAAAATAAAGAGGAAAAAAAATGTTCTTTATTCCCTTTTTTTTCACGTGTTTAATATAAAAAATAAACTGAAATTGATATAATCTCAAAATATATATATATATATATATATATATATATATATATTGGAGAGTGTAAGTATAGGCGGTGCCTGCAACACCCCAAACTCATGCCAAGGATTTAGATGTACGGCCTGTTTTATGAATGATCAACATTTGCTATTATGGAACAAAATGTAATTAAATATCTACAAATAAGAATCAAACCATCAAGTCTTTCTTATAAATCCATCAAACTAAAACTTTAACAATAAATTCTCCAAATACAATTCCAAATAGTTTTAAGAATACTAAACTCATTATCCTAAGAAAACATAATAAAATAGTCCATCAACTAACATAGCTCCAAAATAAGTCTTCCACTTATGGCTTCAATGATCTACCACCAAAAGATATTCTACTGCTCTAATCTGAAAGGATGAAGAAAGGGGGTGAGCTAGAAGCTCAATGAGAGACTACATAACATGAGGATGTCTTTCAAAACAAAACAATAATATCATTGACAAAATATGATATTTACAAATAGTTTTAACAGTAATATAATATATTCTATAAAACTTTCAAAAAGAAAACATTTAACTATAATAGTGTAATGATTAAATAAAATAGTAACCATTTTAGTTAGCCAAAATACACTAAATAGGTAGAAACAATATATTATAGTAATAAACAATTTTTTTTCACTTATAAAGGTCAATAACAATAAAATAGTAGTTCAATATGGAAAGTATTAGTCAGACAAAGACATAAACTGCTAAACATTCAGTGGATGATTCCTATGGGAAACAATAACACTAACCTCAAAGAGGCAACACTGGCTCCAAAGAGCAAACAATAACACTAGCTCCAAAAAGCAAACGATAACATTGCATCACACCGCAATAACACTACTTCGGTCGAAGACCAACACTTTGCCTTGTGTTGGCAAAGGTTACAGACTATCTAGTTGACCATTTGAAAACGTTTTTACTTTATCACATTATTTTCAATACCAATTATATATCATTTAATGAATACTTTATCAAAAATATAGTTTTGAGTCATTTTTAACATATACAGTTTCAAAATAACACACAAGAAATAATAAAATTCAGGTATGTGTGGGAGCCAGTTGTTTTCTTCCTCCTTGGGAAGAAAGGGGAGTACGCCTCGGCCAAGTGAACTAGGGCAGAGCAAAGATGGAGTCACCACCTAGATTAGGTCTAGGAACTATTTACATAGCGCCCTTACATAGAATGATTGATTTTACTACCAAAGTATGGGTTCAGAGTTTAGGTACGATTTTGGGAAGGTGTTAGCTTCTACTCATTGTGTCTTACGTCTTAATCTTATTAAAGGCACATTCAACATTGCATTCTATACTCACACACAAACATACACAAACACACTAGCATACATCTAAGCATAAAACATGGCATTTCATCCCAAACCCTAACATACATCTATTATGCTTCTTATATCATCATAAACCCTAGCATACATCTATCACATCACATTCAAGGCAGCAAACAAATCATGGTAGAATCAAAGAATTATTGGAGAGCATCAAGAACAAAAACTTATTCCAAGCTCACATGTCACATTCATCAAATTTAAACAAGAATATATCCCAATCAAATGCATGTACATGTGAATGCATGCCTTACTTCACTTACCTTACTGCATCTCAGCACCTATGCATCAATGCATGATCATATTATATGCATGTTCACGGTAAAACAAAGAAAACATTGAAGAGAAACCCTAATCTAGCATGTTAAAGGCAAACAAAACAATTAAACAGGGGAACAAGGATTCAAAAAGATAAAAGATAGTCAAAATAGAGGCATATTATGTGAAAGAAATAAAGAAACAGAAGCAGAAAACTTAAATTAAGGTTTTTGAGCACAAGTATGCGTGCACATACATAGGCCTGCTTACACATGCCAGTTGTATGCAGTGAAGAAGACTTTGAAGAAGCCTGTTCTAAAAGCGGCAAGGAAAGGGAAAGCCCCCAGTGATGAAGTACCAGAAGATACCACTGTTGGCGGTGATAAAGGTTCTAGGGCCAACTTCTGGGGATGGATCAGATACTTTTGGAGAAAGTATGTTGATGGCATTGATGAGGAAGCCAATGAAGACTCCCGGAAAGAAGGCACTGACTTTGTTGTTGGAGAAGGTAACTCTAGTTCTTATGAACTTGAAGCTTTTATTGCCTTTTACTTTCTCGCTATCTATTTGAAGGATATCCTCATGAAAAAATTCTAAGCAGACACTTCCCTTTAGCAGTTAAACTAGCTAGAGGACAATCTTTTTCCCTTGCCCCATATTTGCTAGGAACTTTATATTCTCACCTAGATCATTTTACTCTTAATCTGCAACATTCCTGGGCTAGCTAGATTCCAAGTTGAAACCTTCGTACTTGTTGCTTTTTTACAAATATGGTTGTGGGAACACTTTAGGAATTATACTCCTGTCCCTAGAGTGTTAAGCTCCCATAAAACCAGTCTGCTATCACCCCAAGGTCTGCCACACTCTTGGCACTAGAACAAAATGGCAATATCTTCAAACAATTTCCTTAGCAAAGTGTTAGATGACCCTACTGATTGGACAACTAGACCTTACTCTGTATTGGAGGGTGGACTTCCTCCACTATTCAGTACCTTAGAAAGCATCTCTGTTTCTCGTTACAGAGATACTCCTTGGTCTGAAGAAGAACTTTCTTTTGTTGCTTGTTCTTTTCCTTCTCACCTTCAGGCACACTTTTAAGATGAGTATGAAACTCAAACCTACAATCCCCATAGGTTTGCCCACCAATTTGGTTTTGACCAAGGCATACTAGGACACTTTTCTACTTTAGCTTTGCCTGCTATAGTGGCCTCTCTAGCCTTTAAGAAGGAAAATCTCATCAAGATTTTAGTGTCAAGCCTTGAGATCCTTTTTACTTCCCCCACCAGAAATGGACTACCTTCACCCAGGTTTAAGTCATGGTGGTCCGACATCAGAAAGCGTGTTAGGAATTTTGGGGAATGTGGTGCCCAACAAGGAGATTTGACTTTGAAGACCCTTCCAAAAGCCAAACCTTCAAGCACTAAGAGAAAGAAGAATGCAAAAACCCCTTCTATCAAGAACCCCAAGGTACACTCTTTTCTCTATAATGACTATTTCTTGTAACCACTTCTTTTATCCCTAGACTCAAGTAACTTTTCTTCTTTACTCTATTTCTAACCTTTAACAGGTTACAAGCTCTGTTCCTAAAGCTCAACCCAAAGCAAGAGTCACTTCTTCAACCCTAGAGGTTTCCATACAAGAAATGACTTCTAATGAAGAAACAGAGTCTAACACTGAAAGGGGGGATTCAAATGGGTGTATGCTGAAAATCCCTAAGAGAAAGAATATTTAACAGGAGCTACTTCCAAGGAACAAAAGGGTGAAAGCACCTTGACAGAGTTTGATCCATTGCTCTCATTGGATTCTCTCAATTTGAGAGCAATTTGTTCTCTATTGCTCTTTAAACATCCCGAAACCATGAGGGATACCAGCAAGCGGACCTTGTCACTTAGGGGCTTTCTCTTACAACAAATTGGGTCTATCATATCCCAACGGTAGTCAAAGGATAAAGAAGATTGTCTAGCTCTCCCCCTTGACAATTTCCTTTCCACACTGAGTGAGGTTGAGAGCCTAAGTGTCAATGTCGGCTGGCTAAGGAGCCGTGTCACTGCATTAAGGGAATTAAAGAAGGCAAGACCCTCTATTCATACTTCCTTGTCCTCACTTCGTGAATTAAGAGCTAAGGAGAACTCGTGTATCAACAAAGCAAAGGAAGCAGAATCAGCCTTACAAGTGCATGCCACTTCAATCACTCAGCTCCTAGAATCAATCAAAAGACTTCGGTAGAATTAACATCCCAGCAAGAAGCAAGTTCTGCCCTTCAAACTCAACTAGAAGGTGTCACCGCAAAACGTAACCCTTTGATGAAAGAGATCCAGAAGTTGGAAAGTGAGCTGGGAGCTCTGAGCGATCCAGACATCTCTCTTGAAAATTTTAGTTTTCTCACAAACATTCTCTAATTTTCAAGTTGTAACATTTTTGTGGTCTTGAAAGGCCATGGGGTTGTACTATAACTTTACCATGCCTTATTTTGTCAGACTATTTAGACTTTGCATGCATATTATGAACAACATCATATGAAATAACTGCATATAAGTCTTTGTTTATAATAGTATGAGTTTTGTAAAATACAAAATCATTTTGACATGATGGCCACAAAAAATATTTTTACAAGGTTAAGCATGATATTTCTTAAGGTGAGCTCCGGTAATGGGGCTATATAGGGCTATATGCCTTTATTCTTGCTTGATCCTTTAGCCAAAAATGTCCTGTTGCATGTGCTTCCTCTACTATGTATGGTCCTTCCCATTTTGGAGAAAACTTATGTTTAGCAGCTCTAGCAACTCCTCGTATATGTAGGGCAACTTTCCAAACAAGTTCTCCCACTTGAAACTTTTTTTCTTTAACTTGGCCTTCATGCCTTACCTTCATGTTAGCCTGGTAAAGGCGGTTATGAGAGGTAGCATTATCATGCATTTCCTCCATAATTTCCAAAGTGTCTTCTCTAGGTATTCCTCCAACCTCTGCCAGTTTCACTGCTGGCCTTACTAGATCTATTGGGATAACAACCTCTGTGCCATAGACTAGAGAAAAGGGTGAAACTCCTATAGCTTGTGATTTGGTTGTTCTATGAGCCCACAAAGCTATAGGAAGCTCCTCCTTCCACCCCTTTCCATTCTCCTTAGTCATTTTTTCCATTATCTTCAATAATCTTTCGTTAGAGGCCTCAGCTTGGCCATTTCCCTTGGGATAAAAAGGTGTCAATGTCATGTGAGAAATGGAGTACCATTCTGTTAAATGGCTCACATCCTTGTTCAGGAATGGTGTGTCATTGTCAAAAATAATTTTGTTAGGTACCCCAAAATGACATATTATATTCCCCCTTAAGAAATTAGCCACTAAGCTACCTGTTGCCTTCTTCATAGCCACAACTTCTACCACTTGGTAAATAGCTCAATGGCTACCAGTATCCATGTACATCCTTCAGAGGGGGGGTTTTATAGGTCCTATAAAATCAAACCCCCAGTTGTGGAATAGATATGGAGCCACAGTTGGATGAAGAATTTAATGGCTGGTGTGTATCTCATCTCTCTATCTTTGGCATTCTTGACACTTCTTTGCAAAGTCTTGAGCATCCTTTTGCATTGTGGGCCAATAATATCCCTAATGCAAAGCCATTTGCCCTAACTTCCTCCCACCAGGGTGTCCTGTTGGTTCTCCCTCATGTAGGTCTGAAAGAACGCCATTGACTTTCTTAGCAGGAATGCACACCATCCATCTCCCTTGGAAACTTCTCTTAAATAATTTCTCATCTACCACTTTAAATATGGTTACATATCTTTTCAACTTTTCTCTTTGTATGCGATCAACAGGTAATATACCTTGTAAGAGGTATCTCAAATATGGTTCTTGTCAAGCTTCTTCCAGCAACTCGCCATTAAGCATTTTTGCTTGATCTGGAGGAATAACAAAACAGGTCTTGCAATTCCATTGTTCTTCCTTAGCATCATTGGCCATTTCTGGCCAAAAGATCCCTAGCCTTTGCAATCTACTATAGAGGCTGACATCAAGATTTGCACCACAAACATCATAGTGCAATTTGTGTAACATTGTTAGTCCTTCTTGCCTTAAGACACACTTCATCAGCAAACCCTCTGGTCCCCTAAGAAACAATTCTCCATTGATCCTGAGGGAATCTTTCATATTTGCTAGTAATTCTGACCCAACATACTTTCCTTAAGTCATTTCTTTTAACAGGGGTTCTGCCAATCTTGAGGGAAACATAACTCATCTCGGACTAAACCAGGTTGCTTCTCAACTCGGAGTGTCATCTTTTCTTTTTTCAATACAAACTTAGTAGCTAAAGTAGCTAGCAAGTCAGCAAGCTTATTTTCACCTCTATTGACCACCTTGTACTCTATGAAAGTAAAGTGTTCCAAAACCCTCCGCACTGCAACTCTGTAAGCAGCCAAGCTAGGATTCTTTACTCCATAAGTTCCCTCAACCTATTTTATTACCAACTCAGAGTCACCAAACACCTTCAACCTTTTTATGCCTAACATCTAGCAGCCTTCAACCCTAACAACAAGGCTTTGTATTCTGCTTCATTGTTAGAGCAAGGGAAGTTTAGTTTATAGGCAAACGTATGCTCCTCCCCTAGTGACTTTAAGACTACTCCTATCCCTCTCCCTTGAAACGTAGATGACCCAATACATTGACCATTCCTGCTCCTCTATTACCATAACTTCCTGTAAGGGAGGTGAAAAATTACTTATTCCAGGAAAGTTAGCCAGCAGATCAGCTACTGCCTGGCCTTTGATGGCGGTTGGTTGTATGCATTTGATATCAAGGCACAATGTCAAGATGTCCCATTGCACCATTCTTCCTGATAACTGAGGACATGTCAAGAGATACTTCACGGGATTACTCTTAGTCACCAGATGCACACGATGTCCTTAGAAGTAATGATTGAACTTTGTCATAGCAAAATCTAAAGACAAACATACTTTCTCGGCAATTGAGTATCTTAACTCTGGTCCCTTCATAAGCCCGTTAATATAGTACATTGGCTTCTCTACCCCTTCCTGCTCCTGAGCTAACAAAGCTCCCAAGGATTGCTCCGTATTGGCTATGTACAACAGTAAAGGTTTCCTAGGTATAGGGGCCACCATGGTGTGAGGATCTGCCAATATCATCTGAATCTTCTTGAATGCCTTTTGGCGTTGATCACACCATACAAAGGTTATTCCTTTCTTTGTCTGCTCCATGAAAGGCTTTAAGATCTCAGCTAGGCCTGGAACGAATCTCCTTAAATAAGAAACCTTTCCCACAAAGCTTCTCAGCTCCTTTAGAGTCGTAGGAGGACTGATAGTAGTTATTGCTTCAGCCTTTGTGGGGTCCAAATCAATCCCCTTATAATGAACAAGAAATCCTAAGAACTTCCCTGAAGATACCCCAAAGGCACACTTAGAGGGATTCATCCTTAAGTTATGTTCCCTGCATCTTTCAAAGACTTGTCTCAGACGCACCAAGTGTTCAGCAGGATTCTTTGCTTTCACCACAAGATCATCAACATAATCCTCCACTTCTTATGAAGCATATCACCAAAGATCAAAGTCATAGTTCTTTGGTATGTTGCACCTGCATTCTTCAATTCGAAAGGCATCACCCTATAGAAATAATTTCCAAAAGGTGTCTTGAAAGCAATTTTTGAAGCATCTACTGGGTCTATAAGAATCTGATTATACCCACTATAACCATCCATAAGAGAGAAACTCTCGTGACCGGTTGCATCTACTAGAATATCAACATTAGGAAGTAGGAATTCATCCTTTGGACATGCTTTATTGAGATCTCGAAAATCCACACAGATCCTTATCTAACCATTTTTCTTCTTCACTGGAACTATGTTAGCTAACTAGCTTGGACATTCAATCTCTACAATGAATCCTGCCTTCAAAAGCTACTGCACCTCAAGCTTTATCTTTTCTTCTACATCCAAACGGTATTTCCTTGGTGGTTGCTTCACAGGTTTGGCATTAGGATCCACTTTTAACTTGTGCGTTACCAAGCTTCGACTTAAACCTAGCATTTCTTGATAACTCCAAGCAAAAACATCCCTGTATTCTTTCAGCAAAGCTACCAGCTTTCCTCTCTCTTTTTCTAATAGATTCTTACTAATCTTCACCATTTTTTCACCTTCTTCTTCATCACCCAAATTGACCTCAACAAGTTCTTTCCAAAAATTCTTAATGACATCATTCATGCACTCAGGGGCTTCTTTCACAAACTCCTCAGTTACATGAATTTCTTTTGGCTGTTGTATCGGATTAAGGGAATTAGGCTCGTCATACTCCTCAACCGTTTCTGTTAACCGTTAGAACTCGTATAACACCCGGCCATCAGGCCTGGTAACTTTTCTTATCTTGGAAGGCCTTTCTAGTTCTACTACTTGGCCATCATCTTCTTCTTCCGCTTGCAAAGTAATGGGATTGAAAGGAAGAATTCTATTTTCACCTTCAAGTTCATTCTCTTGATATAAAGCTACCTTAACAAAATGAAGTTCTGCTCTATCAAAAGGCATCTTAGTGGCCTCAATGACTACCTGCTTGTTCCTCCAAATGGCCTTCACACACTGGTGATATGTTGAAGCCACTACTTTATACGCCTTTAGCCATGGACGACCTAAGATGATATGATAAGATGTATTGCCTTCCATCACATGCATAACAGTATATGCCCGAATTGGCCCAATCCTAAGGTCAAAAGACACATGCCCAAGAGTGTTCTGTTGCAAGGCACCTATTCCTACCACCTGCATTGACTCAGGAATAATTCTTCCCCTCGGAATCCTCAAGGCATCAAAAGTTGGGAGAGGTAGAATATTAGTGGATACACCAGAAGGCAGTAACATATAAAGGTCTATCACCGTCAACAACTCAATTGACTAGATATTTATTAGAAAAGGTGACTGAATCCTTTGCTTCCTGGTATGCTACTTGCATTAAGCTTCCTTCAATAGCAGCCACTTCATGATTCTTTTCCATCACTCTGTTCACGGCTTGGGCTGCATCTCTTCTAGCCATTGGTCTAAGACCTATTCCTTCAAGAAAGGAATGTATTTTATCCTCCTACTGGATTCTCATCACCATTTCTTCATCTACCAATGGTGGTGGTGCTGAGCTACTGCTAGCCATGTTCTCTGCTTCTTCTTCCATAGGATACTCACGACCTATGAAGAAAGTCATTGCCACCTCTAGTCTACACATCCTTGGATCAACTCTCTTCCTAGCTTTGATAACCAAATCTCCCTTGGCTACCCTATCATGGAAAATATTCCAAAGAGTATAGCAATCCATAGTATGATGATCACATCTCTTGTGATACCTACAATAAAATGGATTTTGCTTCTCCTCTTCTATAGGTTCATGGTTACACTTAGGCAGTGTCACTACACCATCTTTCACCTAAGCTTCTAGGATGCTATAGAACTCTTTAGTGGGCATAGTAAAAGGAGGGGGAATACCACCTCTGTCCTCTTCTTTCCTTTGGCTACTTTCTTAGGCTCTTCTATCACAGCAAACTCCATCTTCTTGTTTTCTCTCCTCCATGATTGTCTAGGAGCACTAACGGCTTGTGAAGTTGAACCTTTTGAAGGCTTCCTTGTGGACATGCTTGTTCTTCTTGTAGCTTCTACCAGTCTTGTAAAACTATAGATCTGAAGATTCTCTAAGTAAGGCCGATATTCATACAGCATACCTGCAATACAAACATCCACCAGTCTTTCTAGCAATCCCTTAAACACCCTTTGCTTTACGTGTTGTAGATCTAACAACGTGAGCTTTTCCTCCAAAGCAAAGAACTTTTTCATGAATTGCGTTGCCAAATCATTCCAACTTAGAACTAACCCTAGCGCAAGACTGGTGTACTAGGTAAAAGCTCGGCTTTCTAAGGACTTAAAGAACTCTCTGAGCCTCAGCTCATGGTCATGAGAGTGAGTTGTCAGTGCATCTACATACCGTCTGATATGCTCTCTAGCGTTCCTTGTTATACCATCATACTTAGGGAATATAGGAGGTGTGTAGTTAGCAGGGTAAGGTTTCCCAACTATTTCTTCAGGATAAGGAGGCCTGGTATCAACATAAACAGCATTTTCTATCTTCTTAGCTTCAAACATAATAGCATGTATATCTTCCCTAGTCAGATAAGGAGACCCTTGAGGACCTTGAGGACCCTAAGGTATAGTCGTCTCCTGACGTAAGGACTAAAACTTTGCCCACATGGCAGCCTGAGAATGTTGAAGATCTTTGATGGCAACCATAATCCCCCTGGTCTCACAATGACCAATCTCTCCTGAGGATTCTACGCCTTCAGAATGCATGGATATATGGTCTGCACTTGGTTCTGACCGATGGTTCTCACCCACACCAATCAACGTCCCAGTAACCATCTTCTCTTGGAGGCATGGAGGAAGTGACTACAAATAAAGGTGTACAACTCAACAAAACACCCTTAAAAAGGAAAATAACCAGAGATCCCCAGTGGTGCCGCCAAAAATGTACGTGCAAGTTAGATTTGAGCTTATTTATGTGAATGAAATCAGTTATCTAACAGTACTTTTACATGAGAAAGCTAGAGAAGATGCAAGCTTTAACATGACACTCAAACAAGAAATGAAGAAAGCCATGGTAGGACATGAAAAGACGCACATTAATTAAACAAGAAGATGAAGCTGATTAATAAAACAACACAAGATGTATGTGGAAAACCCTAGAGAAGGGATAAAAAACCATGATTTGAGCAAGAACACAACATTCTTGCTTGGCTCAATTTGTATTATGTATGGGAAAGAGATCCATTTACAACGAAGTTGCATTTCTTTCCTACCAACTCTCCACTTTCATCTCAAAATATCTAGTTGGGTTCTTGCCCTAATAACACAGCTACATGTTCATTTTATACTCCAAAGAATATGGCTGAATACAAAGACAGGTGTCAAGTCATCATATTCTCTCCTTTAAATCTTTTTACAACTGTGATATTATTTGCTGACTAAGGGATAAGAACTGCACCAACGTGGCACTGGGACCCATAGGTAGGTAGCTTTGCCACTACTTGGGAGACAAGTCTTGGACATTGAGAGAGACATCAGGAGTACTGTGATTGGTACACGTGTTCCTAAGGTGACTCATGGTGCACTCAACCAATAAGGGGTGTTCTCATAGCCTCTGACTTTAGAAAGTCACTATCTCCATTTTTGTGAGTGCTTGAGTACCATGTCAAGTGTAGATCTTACTTCCTTCCTAAGGCAGTCACGCCTTTAGCACGGACCAAGGCAAGCTCTCTTAGCCAACACCTATTCTCCCTTCCCTCACAGCTGTTTCACGTGTAGAGTTTAGAATCAACCACTTACGCATTCTCCCATGCCTCAATGGTGTTATGTATAGGTATGGAGGGAGATTCCAAGAGATAACAAAATACATAAATGGGTATGGAGGAAGAGAGAAGAAATGTCTGCTATTCACATACACTAAATTGTTTGGGCTGATTTGTCTTATTATTTGGGTTGGTTTGTGGTGTTATTTAGGCTTCTTTTTTTTTTTTTAAAGGGGCCAAGAGTTTGGAGATGGGGGGACAGGTTTAATTTTTCTTGGGCCTAAATTGTAACTCAAGCCTATTGCATATATATAGCTATTGGTTTTTCAAAATCTCGGGGGGGGGGGGGGGGGGGGGGGGGGGGGGGGGGGGGGGGGGGGTGGGGAGGGAATGCCCCCCTAATGCCAAATTGTAGCTCCGTCCCTAATCGTAACATCTCTGTCTCTGTCTTCTAAAAATAGCCACTCCACCCTAACCCCATTTTTTTATATAGAGATAAACCTTCATCCATCCTTATCTATTCACTCATTCTTTTTCTTATCACTTCTCCTACTTTGCTCTCTTTCTCTCTCTAAAAAACATATACACATCTTTCATTGATTTTTGAATAGCTTTGTTCAAAGATGATTTCAAGTGAACCTGCAGGTAACTAGTACATACCATGTTTTAGTTTATTGTTCATGTATTCCAATTTTTGCCAGAATTTATGTTCACATTTTATGTATATAAGTTTGATGAGATTTTCTTATGTGTTGAGCTGTATGTTTATGAGTCTTATATATACCTATCAAGTAATTATGAATGTTACACCACTAAATAAGATTTTATATTATATTAATATTTTAAAAATCTTACTGTTGAATTTTAGTTTTCATAATTCTTAACACATATCGAATTAATTTCGTGTTAATTGGAGATTATTTACTATTTAATTAATAAATTCATGTTTTGTGTATAATTTTAAGATACAAAAAGCTTGAAATCTAAACATTTTACAAAAGAAATAGTCATTGATTTATATATAATCATCTTGAAATTTTGTCAATACAGAGGGGATAGAGCGAACACGTAATTTAAAGATGAATTTTCAAAGCACACATTCAATAAATAAATATATATATATATATATATATATATATATATAGAAAATGGTGTGAGTTGTTATGTACAAGGGGGGTAGAAAATGGTCAAAGCACACAGTCATCTCCCTAGAAGAATAATATTTTGATTTTCATAAGCGTGTGAGTTGTTATGTGTAAGGGGATTAGTAAACTAGGGCAGGACATAAAGATGGCAGTAATACAAATTTGAATGTTCAAATAGCGTTGAAAACACTATGAACGTTTAGACCCCCAAAAACAAATTACCAATTCAAGCTTATTATCGAACACTAATGTGCGGAACATGAACATAAGCTAAATACAGAATTGATAAACAATCTAAACCAAATAAAATCACATTCACAGCAGAAATTAAATGGCAAAGATTAAGGGAAAAAAGATGCAAACACAAGGACAACACAACGATGTGTTATCGAAGAGGAAACCGAAGCCCTCGACGTAAAACCTCTTCATGTTGTTGATTTGAATGTGTATTTAAGTGTGTCTCTAGAGTTTTCCATAAAAGTGATGAGTGGTATTCTAATATGAAAGTAATATATTATTCTAACTACAGTTTGTCACCTTAATAAATTGTGCAAAGAGATAAATTTTTTGTGTTTGTGCAATGTTGATGTGAAAAAGTATTTCTTATCTCTTTTGTTTTTGTTTTTGGTAATGATTTAAAGCAAAATGCTAGTCACATGTGCACTATACTCTACAAAGACTAGTTTAGTCACAATTGAGGTCCGTTGTAGTTGTTTATAAAGCCGAGGTCAACCCAATATATACTTGATGTAGGAATCAGCACACACCCATACAACACGCTCAATTTATATTAAATCAATCTATGGCATCTCAATCTCCCCCAATAAAACCTCTAATGTCCCTGTCAATGCTCACTTTATGGGGCGGTAGTGTCTTCAAGTTCACTCGAGTTACTGTGGCTATGATACCATTGTGGGACCCAAAAGTCCAAAATTCCTCTTAAATGGGATGAGGTGAAGGGGAAACAAGTCCTGACTAAGTCTCACATTACCAAAGTAGAGATGGTTGCTGTGCTTTATATGGAGGCCTTAGATTCTATTTGGTATGAGGCCTTTTAAAATCATGAACTTTGCAGCAAAGCGGACTATATTATACTGGTGTTAAGTTGGGGGTTGACAGTGACTTTATCATGTTTTTAGATTAATGGACTGTTGAGATATTATCATTTCAATTTGGGTTACCTAGTTCATTTTTTAGTTAGTACTTCAAATTCGTAGGTTTTCATATATTAAGCATGAATTTCACTCACATTTTAAGAATTCCATTATCAAAATACAAAATTAACATGCTATTACAGCTCAGAAAATTAGAGAAATCCCAAACCCATTTGAAGTTAGGTGGGTTGCTATGTCGGCCATGGGACCAACATAGAGAACCTTATCCACTTACATATTCAACCAACCAATTGAATAAAAGATAGATAATCAAGCAAATAGTAAATATAAACTAATAATCAATAAATTAATCTCACTAATCAAGAGAGATTTAAGCAAAGAAGTGACTAAATAGCTTAACGAATGAAGAATTATGTGAGAAGTGGGAATATGATGAGAGTGTTTGTTAGTGCTTAGAGGTGAGAGAGAGGATTTTGGGACGAGGAAATCGTCTATGAGGCTAGAATTAGAGGATTTTATTTATAGAGAGATTCCAAAAGCCTGAGGCTGGGGCATGTACTATATCTAAGCCCTTCTAAAAGGGTACAAATACAATCTGCGCCTCTTCTTCTAGCTTTCGAAGTAATTACAGTTCTGTCATTCTCGAGGTACTAACTGTGTGTGTAAGGTTGAATTTATTCAATCATTTTGTTGGCTTTATTCCGTGCCAAATTTGCTTGTAATTCAGCATTTAGAAACCCTGTATTTAGGTGGGAATCATGTAAGGGTAGTGTGTGAGAGAGTGTGAAGAAAAGCTCAAGAGTGTGCACTCAAGAAGAGCCTCACGACTGGATCTTGCGACTGGCTCGCGACTGGCGAGTCGCCAAAGGTGGCACACGTGTGAAACATGTAGGGGTAGCTGAACGATCACACCAACTGTTGCACTATAGGACAAAACCTCCAGCTGGCCAGGCAGTTAGCTCGCGACTCATTCTAGTCGCGAGCTCGAGTCGCCAGAATGCCCTGTTTGGTTGTAACTGACTCTTCGCATTCCTTATACACCCTACTATAAATACCCTTATACCCACGAAATGTAGAGAGCTTCTAGAGAGAATTTTGAGAGAGAAACCCTAGAGAAAAACAAGATTGACTCATCCACAATCTTCATCCTTTGATTCTCCAAATTCCTCTACTCTCACCCTCTCCATTGATATATCCTTGAGAGGTACATTAGCCAAATCCTTATCTCACCATACCCATATCAGTGAGAAGGTATTTTGGTGCTTGGGAAGATGTTTAGAAGGTGCACTAGGTAGATTAGGCTTGGAGGGTCTTCTGCTATTCATGTATCCCAACTTTATTCTCTAGTGGATTATTAACCGGTTAGAGGGCAGCGGAGAGGTTTTTCGTCAAGGACTTCGGTTTCCTCTTTGATAACACATCGATGTGTTGTCTTTGTGTTTACATCTCTCTTTCCTTAATCTTTGCCTTTTAATTACTGCTGTGGTTGTGATTAATTTCGGTTTAGATTGTTTTACCAACTCTATTTTAGCTTATTTTCATATTCCGCACATATATTGTTTGATTATAAGCTTGTGTTGGTAATTTGTAAATCGGAGATCTAAACGTTCATAGGTGTTTTACACACTATTTGAACATTCAGTGTGCACTAGTTTGATGGTATTTCAGGCCTCCAATTTAAGTGCTTTTTGTGTCATTAGAAAGATTATAATGTCTAATTTCTAAATAAACCAGTTTTATTCAATTTGGTCCCCAAAAAAAAAAAAATTTATCAAGCTGAAAGTTGGGTGATTCAAACTATTAGCTTGTAAAGATGATCTTTTCTAATTTTGTCGAATCAATTTTCGGCAATTCGGAGATGATCCGACAATGTGTTTGAACCTGGATGTAAAGGAGCACATGAAGTTTCAAAAATTAAGAGCTTTTTGGATCTAATATATTGTGGGTGCAAGTGTCCACGATGAAATCGTGGGAAGTACAGGTAGAGGGTAAAAATAGAGTCACCACCTAGATTGGTCTAAGAAACATGTATATAGTGTAGTCATTTCATTTTGTACCCGTTAATAAATTTTGGCCCCCGGCCCTAATGATGAGCTTGACATACGTCAACCAAGGGTAATTAAAGAGTTCACAATAGTTTGGAAGTAATCACAACTCAAAGTGCTCAAATTGCTTTGAAAATGGTATTGAAAAATTACTTTTGCTCACTATTTTGACCATAACTTTTGATCCAAAGAGAATTTGAGTAAGGTTTTTTTATTGGCATGTAGAGGTCCTGGCCTTCAATTTTAACACAAATTTTTCCTAATTTGAATTTATTTTAAGTGATTTATGACCATTTTAAGTCGGGCCATCAAAGCTGTCAGGAATTAGGGTATGCGTACGCATGAATCAAGTGTTTATGTGCACACTCGAAAATGCGCACACATACTCATTTTCTGGACAGTGGAACTTCATTTTTAAGGGCCCAAAACATCATTCTTTGATGTAGGCCAGCTCCTAGACCCTTGGGAACGTCTAAAGACCTCTAAAAAGCCCTAGAAACCCTAATTTTAACTTATAAATACTCACCTTATGTCTCCAATCAAACCTAGCTAGAGAGAGTTTATTTTTTGCCTCCACCTTCTCTAAAACCCTAGTTCTCTTTTCTAAAACTCCCACACAGTCCTTTAGCACTTTTTTTTTTAATAGATTCAAAACATCTATTTAGTTAGTTGTAAGAGAGAAACTAATGTTCTAATTTGATTTCTCAAAACCTTTTTCAAATAAACTTTGTTCTTAAGTTGTGATTCCTAAAAAATATTGTGTTCTTTAATTCCTTTATTCTATCAATCTAATCTTGGTGTTGTAAGCATGGACGGGTCAGTTAAACAAACTCTAAATGCATAATCTTAAGCAAGGTGAGTATTCTCTCCATGAATTATTTCTTTGCTTAATATGAGTCACATGAGTTCTTGATTTAGTTTCTCTATTTGTTTTATTTGACTTGTTTGTTGATTTTAATTCTTTTAATATGTGTTAATATAATTTTGGGCTGATTATTGTAAACACCGCATTTTGTACCCCTTATGACTTGGACCCCCCTTCCACAATGATGGTAAAATTCTAAAACCAAAGGTTGGTTTAGGGCCTGATCAGATTGAAATTGACTTAAAGAAGGTTTTTATGGAAAATATAACTCTTTTATGAGCTGAATAAAACTATTTTTGGAAAATAAATGCCATGAAAAACTTAGGGCATGTGTACGCAAACACGCGTATGTGTACGCATGCTCCAGACCTGCGTCTGCAAGTTTCATGCATGCGTATGCATACACGAGAATGGGTACGCATGTTAGGGTTTCAGATACTATGAAAGGCAAGTTTTCTGCAATAAAGTTGAGGTTTATAATGAATCCCACATGTTCTAGGAGTGGTTCCAAACCCCCTATTTTCTCAATATAAAAAGCCATACATGGTACATTTTCAAAACACACAGGAAATCCTAATGAAAAACCTAAGATTCACTAGAAATTGTAAATCAAAGAGGAAGTTTTTCTAAAAACATCATCAAGTCAATATTTTCTAATTGGGTCCCTTTCTGACCTTGATCTTCGAGTTTTAAGATCACTAATCACTTTTGTATTTGATTGTGAATAGATTTGATTGAGGAGAACAGTCAAAATCAAGCTAAGGAGTTTTGTGTTTGAGGTATATGTTCTAAGTCTTTTCTTTTCCATTTCTTGTGTTTAATTCTTGTTTTTCTTTGTTTTTCTTGTTTATTTGTGATATAATATGTCTGCTTAGCTTTGGTTTTCTTTGTTTTATCATTTAAAGCATGTTAGGTTGTTAGATTTATCGTTTTAAGTTTTTGCTTTGCTTTTGTTCTTACTGTTTCTAGGTTAGGGTTTTGGGTGTGTATGTGTACGCATACAATTGGGCTTCGTACGCAAGCCCTATGTATGTGTACGAGTACTCGAGCCCAGAAACCCTAATTTGACCTTTTATGCTTCTGTTTCTTTATTTTATTTGTCTAATATATCTCTGTTCTAGCTTATTTTCACATGTATATGTTTCTGTTTCTCTGTTTATGTGTTTGTTTGTTCTTCACATGTTCCTTTCAATTAAATCTTTGATATTCCATGAACATGCATATGATATGATCATGCATTGATGCATAGGTGCTGTGGTGTAGTAAGATAAGTCATGCATTCACATGAACATGCATTGGGAATATGATGAATATGGTATACATTGGATGTGTAACCTAGGTTTTTCTTGGATATGATCACATGCTTGTTTGATTCTAACATGCCTATGTTTTTACCCTTGTGATATCTTGTTTGTTTGCTGTATTGGATGGGATAGTATGATATGCATGATAGATGTATGCTAGGCTTGATGTGAGTTGCCATGATGGATGTATGTTAGGGTTTTTGAGATGATTGATGTCATGTTGTATGCTTAGATGTATGCTAGTGTGTGTGTGAGTTTAGTATGCAATATTGATCATGCCTTTGATAAGATTAAAATGTAAGACACAATGAGTGGAAGCTGACCCACAGGTCGAGTGGGGTTGGATGCCTAACACCTTCCCATCCCCATACCTAAACTCCAAACCCATACTCTGGTAGTAAGATCAGTCCTTCCACGTAAGGATGCTATATACATGGCGACTCCATTATCTTTTCTCTGCCCCGATCCACTCAGCTGAGGCGTACTCCCCTCCGAAAGGCACGCTGCACCCACAATTACAATATATTTTGTTGTTCTAGTTTTATTATTTTAGTTTTATGTAAAGTTTAACAAGCTTATTTATTTAATGTAGTTTAGTATACTTATTTGACTTTATTTATTTATTTATGTTGATGTTTTGTTTTATTTTCTTTATGTTAGTTTAGTGTTTAGGGTTTCTAACATGCTTATTTGATCTCACATGCTATATCTTTCTTTGATTAAATCTATAAAAATGTGATTTTTCGAATTTTTGCTAAAGGATGCATATGCAACATTGATTATGCATCTGCATGGTTTCGACCATGCGTATGCATAGTTGAGTATGCATGCACACGCCGAACCCAGATTTGACAAAAATCTTATATTTATTATTTTAATCATTTTTCCTTGTGTTATTTGATTTTGTTTAACGTTGTTTAGGTTAATTATTTGTGTTTAATTATTTTCCATGTTTTTTTGAGTCTTTTTGCCATGTTTGGTTTTTTTTTATATTTTTTCCTTGTGTATTTTATTTAATTGTCAACTTTCCATTTTTGATTAATTTTTTTTTATTGTGTTTTATTTGTTTCCTTTTATATTGTGATGTGATCTTTAACTTGTGTGTATTATTTTAATTAAGTGCATGATGTATGTTTAGATTAAGGATTAGGGCTCTTTTGATAACTTCTTTATATAAATATAGCCTAATAACACATAATGGAGGCTGGCCTACAAGCCAAACGGTCTTGGGTGCCTAACACCTCCCCAAACCATACCCAAACTCCAAACCCATAATCTGGAATGCAAACCTATGCATGTAAATGAGTGGCCCGAAAGGCCCAATATGGTTCCTAGACCTAATCTAGGTGGCATCTCCATCTTTCACCCTCTGCCACAGTCCACTCTAAGGCTGAGGAGTACTCCCTTACACCTACATATAGCGCCCTTCATGGAAGGACTGATCTTACCAAAGCATGTATCTAGAGTTTAGGTATGGGGATGGGAATGTGCTAGGCAACCAACCTACCTGGCCCATGGGTCGGCTTCCACTCATTGTGTTTCACACACACTTTAGATATATCCTTACACTCTAGATCTATAGGTTATCCCCCCCGCCCCCACACACACACACACTCTAGATCTATCCTAACATGCATCTAACAGACAACCTAGCATTCATCTATCATGGCATCTCATATCATATATGTATCTCATCGTACCCAAACATATCGGCATTAACACATGTCCTAACATATATCTAGGCATGTTTCGTGTCCTTATCCCACCATAACCTCACTTCTCGTCAAAGTAGTAAACATGTCATCACATGGTAGTAACACCAACAAGGCAGCAAGTATCTCATCATATTATCCAAAGTAGCAGGCATGCATCACTATATATAGAGTTAACCAAACATATTCATCATCAAGTTCAACAAGCAAGTCATATTCCACAAACAAACAAGCTTGCATATTCAAGTAATTATGCATCACTTACCTCACTACATCTCAGCATCTATGCATGTTCATGTTCTTCATCCAAGCTAATAATGTGATTTAACTAAGAAAGTGAGTAAAACATATTATACTACTATCCCAGGACTTAACCATGCATACTTTAACTCAAACATAACCTAATCATGTATTTAAACTAAGCAAAACAAAAAGAAAACAGGAGAACAAACAATTCTAGGTTTCTGGGTTAACCATGTGTGCGTATGCATAAACATGTGTACGCAGGGTCATGGAGATTTGTACGCATGCACGAGCGTGCGTACACATCCCTACCTAGAAACACAGCATGCAATACTTCAAAAAACTACACCTAAACTAACCTAGCATGCTTCTAAACCAAAGAGCAATCAACCTAAACTATACAAAAGACAATTAAAGCAGTAAAAGTAGGAATAAAACACAAAAATGAAAGAGATTAGGTTAGACCTCAACCTCAAACACAAGATCTCTTGGAGCTTGATTTTGACCGTTCTCCTTGGCCAATCTACAAAAAAAAAAAAAAAAAAAAAAAAAAAAAAAACCCAAAGTTAGTAAGCTTAACTAGAGGGCTTGGACCCAAAATAGGTCCCAACCAAGAAACTTTAGTTTATGATAATTTTTTAATTAAAAAAAAAAAATCTCTTGAATCACTTTTTTGGAGTAGATTTTGTGTGTCTTGGGAAAAGGGTTGTAGGGCCTTTTATAGTGTTCAGAGCAAAGGAGCAGGGTGTTTCCCAGGCTATGTAGGATCAACTCAATCACATTTTCTATTAAAAACTTTCCTTACATGGCTCTTTGAAACCCTTATGCATACACATGCTTGAAGTTGTGTATGCATGCTTAGGGTTTATGCATGATTTTCTCTTCCTAAAACATCCTTCAACTAAAGAGTTCCTTTGGGTAAAACCTAGATTAGTCATAATTTTTCTAGTGCTATCATCATTAGGGAATGGGGGCTCGAATTTTAAAGGTATAAAATGAGGTGTCAACAGTTGGCCCTCTTCTGATTTGTTAGCTTTGCTAATGGGATCAAAAGTAAAAAGAGGCAAATCATTTTGTTTTGACGTATGACTTAGGCCCACCCCGCACACAACAAACAACATGCATACACGAGGCAGGTGTGACTTTAGAGAGTTGTGTGGGATTCATATGTTCGAATTTTCATAGGTGGTGCTCGTGAAACGAGTAGTGACAGGCACACTATCCAGAGCCTAGTTTGCCAATTGCCAAGCAAAATGTGAGTGACTCACAATCCTAGAGTCACTAAAAAGAAAAACAAACATGGCTAATGACCTCAAGATGGGAGGGTCACTCCACCACCTACAAAAATCACACAAGTCAAACAAGTGTGATCTTATGAGCTAAAAATGGAACTTATTTGGGGTGATAGTTTGTGGCTTGTGATCTTACAAGGTAAAAATGGAACTTATTTGGGGCGTTAGTTTATGGCTCTTACTTCAAAAATTTATGGGTGGCTCTTGCCTCTATCTCAATCATATATGTGGTCTAGGTGGCTCTTGCATCTATCTTAATCATATCTTTGTTTTGGGTGGCTCTCACCTTTGTCTCAATCTCATTTATGTATTTTTGTGGTACTTTAAAGGCCTTTGAAGATTTTTGTGAACATGTTCAATTCCGGGAGGGATATGTGCACAACATATTATCTCTCTTTGCAATCATGGTAAAAATCTCACTCTTGAGGGGCTTTCCTAGGGTCCTATGGTTTATCTAAGAAATCCAAACTTGGAATGGGTAAAGCTATGATGAATCCACTATTGTAAGGACCAATATGCAAACTTCGAGGTATCTTGTAAAAATTGCTCTAAAGGGACCAGATTGCAAATCTGGGGTAAAATGATCATGATCCACTCTAAAGATATCAAACAAACGTTTCTAAGGGAAAGGGTGCTTTGCTGGGAGTTGAACTTGTGAATTCTTAAGATTGTCCACTCTAAAGGGACCAAATTGCAAATCTTGATGAAACATCTACCAGAGGAGTTAAATCCAAGAAGATGTGCTCCACTTAGGATTAATTTGAGTAAATCCGAGAAGATGTGCTCCACTTAGGATTAAATTTGAGAGTGTCCACTATAAAGGGACCATACTGCAAAAACTGGGGAACTGTATCATCAGGGACTTTTGAATAGAGAAATTTATGTTCTAGGGACTAAATTGCAAAGTTGAGATTTGTCCATTGTACTTACCATTGGATTTTATCCAACCAGATATTGGTATTGGTATTGGTATTGGTATTGGTGGTGACAAATTTGTTGATAAAGGTAGCGACAAAGTGTGAGTAAATTCAATCAACAATTGACATGTGTATTAGTTGTGACAAAATGTGTGCAAGATTGTGTGTCTAGCATTTTGCGCGTCTCTAAGTAAATTTACTCATTCATATCATTCTTCTTCTTTTTTATTTAAAAAATAATACTATTTAGTTATGTTACTTAGTAATACGTGATTGGAAAATTGTTTGGACTACAACTCTTTTTATTGGCCTTTAAATGTTGGTTTGTTTCATAGTTTATATATATATTGATAAGGATGTTTTTGTCTAGGCCTACAGGATGGACAAGCCCGACCCCAATGGACCCTAGAAGACCATAAGCTCATCAAGCTGGGATGAGGTGAGTCCCCCGGAGCGCTGGACCCGTCGAGTTACATAAAGAGGTATCCGACGAACTAGCTAACCTTAACCCATATCGACGGATGGAAGTGGGATCATGCCAACGGGTTCAAGAAGACATGCGAACAAGGAAATTGACAAGTGGAGTATGACCCCGACAGGTGATTCGTGGGTCCCACGCGGCCCTTGAGTGTTCATCACTCATAAATCCCTGTATGGATATAACTTACAAGCTACGTCTAAAGACCCTATTCCACGCTAATTCCCATCCAATAAGGAAAGCAAAGCCCTAGATCCTAGGGCATTAAACTCTGCATCTCCCACATAAGGAAAAACCCTATGTTCACGGGATCTAGGTCGACCCTCTGCCACTATAAAAGTACCAAGTCTCCTCATAACTAAGGTATGCAAAAAATCCTTAGCTCTCACACTATTGAGTTCTTGGTGTTTTTTACTTCACTAACTTAACCTTCGAAGGATCTTTGGCCGACACCCTACCGGTGCTCTCTGTTGGTTCTTGATTTTCTTGTTCTTCAAGTACCCACTAGAGCATCCGAGGAAAGTCAGCTCACTGACGATTTTTGTGCATCATTAGTTAGCGCCGTCTGTGGGAACTACGACGAGAGTGAACTAGCCATATCACCGCCCCTCATATAAAGAGTAGCATGGTCCAAGCGCGCTCGATGACCACCATTAACCAGGAGACAAGATACCCCTCCAACATTTTGGAGAGGCAAGTGCAAACCCTAGCCGCAGCGGTCGAGCAGCTCACCTAATGCAACCAAGAGTTGGAGCAGCAGCTGAATCAGAGGAACAAGCAACGTCTCAGCGATTAACAAGACGGATAGGACAATGAAGAGCAAAACAATAGTCACCTCCCAACGAGAGACCAACAGGAGAGGGAAGACCAAGAAGAGAGCAATATCCCCAGCAGGCGAGAGCGGCAGGAGGATACGGACCGCCCGTCTGAATTGGAGAGTAGCACAATGCGCATGGCACAAAACATGCAGATGATGAAAGAGAAGATCGACATGATGATGAATGCCATGAGGGGATGAGTGTCCCCCAACCTGGATGAACTGGTCCAACGGAAGGACTCACCCTTCACTACGCAGGTAACCTCCTTCCCCCTCCCAACCAAGTTCCGAATGCCGTAGGGAGGCATACGACAGATCGAAAGATCCACTCGACCACTTGGAAACATTCAAAACCCTGATGCACCTACAAGGGGTCCTAGACGAAATTATGTGCAAGGCATTCCCCACAACGCTCAAGGGACCCACTAGAGTGTGGTTTAGCAAGCTAACCCCCAACATCGTTTCCACTTTCAAGGAACTAAACAGGCACTTCATCACCCACTTCATTGGTGGACAAAGGTACAAGAAATCGTCGGCAAGCCTGCTAAATATCAAGCAACAGGTGGACGAGAGCTTGAGGTCCTATGTAACTAGGTTCAACAAGGAAGCCTTGCTGATCAACGAAGCCGACGACAGGGTCCTAGTTACAGCTTTTACCAACGGACTCCAATCCGGGGAGTTCCTTTTCTCCATCTACAAGAATGATTCAAAGACGATGGCTGACATGCTATACAAAGCCTCAAAGTATATGAATGTAGAAGATGCCATGATAACTCAAGGGGAAAACCCAAGAAAAGAGAAAGGCAAGATGACCCCCGTCAAGACAAAGGGAGGAAATCCGCCCGAACGAACGAGCGAAGGGATGAGGGAAGGTCCAGAACTCCGTTCAGTAGGGTAACCAATTTCACCCCGCTAAATACGATAGTAGATCAGGTCTTCATGCAGATAAGGAATGACCCAGCACTGTCATGGCTGGGCAAACTGAAAGGAAACTCGAACAAAAAACCAAAAAACAAGTATTGCCGCTTCAATCGGGACCATGGCCACGACACGTCTAAATGCTACGACCCTAAGACAGTAGATAGAGTCCCTAATCAAGCAAGTGAAGCTGCAAAGGTTCGTAGGAAGGGAGGTAGACGATGGCAACCCCTTGAGGGAGCCAGAACCCAATCGACGAGCGGAAGAATGACCGAGGGACCCCCTTCGGGAGATCGGGTAAAGGCTAGGAAAACCTACTTATGAATGGTACAAAGCGTGCAACTCACTGGGCGTTCGCCTAAGCTCACCCAAATTGATGACCCGACTATCAGTTTCGCCGAAGATGATGCCCGACGGCTCCACCACCCACATGATAGCGCCTTAGTCATCAATTTTTCGATAGCAAACTTCAATACCCAATGGGCCCTCATGGATAACAGAAGCTCAGCTAGCATCCTCTATTACCTTACCTTCTAGCAAATGAGGATTGATAAAGAATGGCTCCTTCCATTGAACACGCCACTCATGGGCTTTGGGGGCACTAAAGTCTACCCATCGAGACCACCACCCTACCAGTGATCATTGACACTTATCCTCAGCAGCGAGCCAAGGAGATCATCTTCCTGGTTATTGATTGCTCCTCTGCCTACAATGCCATCATCGGATGACCCACGCTTAACGCTTAGAGAGCAGCCACCTCAACCTACATCTTGCTGGTAAAATTCCCGATGAAGTATAGGGTGGGAGAAGCGCGCGAAGACCAGATTACGGCCCACGAGTGTTACGTAGCTATGTTGGAAATGGATGACCACTTGCAGGATTTGAACATCAAAGAGCAACAAACCACGATGCCGACGGAGGTCTTGGAAGAAATCTCCTTAGATGACGACCGCCCAGACCAAATCACTCGTATCACCACATAGGCCAACCCCTCAGTCCGCAAGGAGGTTTCCCTATTCCTCAAAATTAATCAAGATGTCCTTGCTTGTAGCCATGAGGACATGCCAGGGATTGACCTGAGTGTTATGGTTCATCATTTCAACATCTCCTTATCCTTTCCTCCCATCCAACAGAAGAAGAGAGTCTTTGCACAAGAGAGAGAGAGAGAGAGAGAGAGAGAGACAAAGCCATATCAAAAGAGGTCTGCAAGCTACTAGAAGTGGATTTCATCAGAGAAGTGTACTATCCTGACTGGTTAGCTAATGTCGTCATGGTTAAAAAGGTAAACGGCAAGTAGAGGATGTGTGTGAACTTCACTGATCTAAACAAAGCCTGCCCAAAGGACAGTTACCCATACCCGTGAATCGACCTCCTTATAGACTCGACGGTTAGGCACCAGCTATTTAGCTTCATGGATACTTTCTCCAGCTACAATCAAATCAAGCTGGGAGAATCTGATCAAGATAAGACTTCATTTGTCACAAGCCAGGGACTATTTTGCTACAAGGTTATGCCATTCGGCCACTAAATGTGTGTTTGGGGTATCATCAGGAAATTTTCTCAGATTCATGGTGTCCCAAAGGGGCGTCAAGGCCAACCCCAACAAGATTCAAGCCATACTGGAGATGATGCCCCCGAAGAACACCAAGGAAATGCAGAGTTTGAACGGAAGGGTTGCGGCCCTCAATAGGTTCATCTCTAGAGAGACGGACAAGTTTTTAACTTTCTTCAAGACATTGAAGAAGGCCTTTGAATGGACCAACAAATGCCAAAAGGCCTTTGAAGATTTGAAAGCGTACTTGGTGTCCCTGCCACTGCTTAGTCCGTCCAAACCCGATGAAGAACCCTCCCTTTACCTGGCAGTGTCCCCTACAGCCATTAGCTCGACTCTTATCAGGGAAGAAGACCACATGCAGTTACCTGTTTACGACATCAGTCGGATGCTCCAAGGAGCAGAGCAGAGGTACCCTCCTATGAAGAACTTGGCATTCGCTCTAATCGCTGCCGCCCGTAAACTCAGACCATATTTTCAGGCACACACCATTGTGGTCTAGACTAACAACCCTTAAGGAAAAGGATGAAAAATCCAAAGGCAGCCGGGCAACTAGTTCTCTAGGCCATAGAGCTTAGTGAATTTGACATAAAATGCCACCCAAGATCTACAATAAAGGCCCAAGCCTTAGCTAATTTCATCGCCGAATTCACATTAAAGGAAGATGAAGGCAAGGGGGTAGTGCATGGATTGTTCATACTGATGGTTCGTCCAACCACCACGCTGAAGGAATTGGGGTCATCCTACGATCTTTAGAAGGTGACCTTCTAGAATGTGCAATCCGCCTCTAATTCCCGACGACTAATAACGAAGCCGAGTATGAAGCAGTCCTGGCGGGCCTCTACCTCGCCAAAGCCATTGCGACTTCGTCAGTGATTATATACTGCGACTCCTAAGTCATCGTCGGGCACGCAAGCGGAGAATATGTGGAAAGAGGTGAACGGTTGAAGAAATATTTAAGTCTGGTTAAAGGAAGGGAGGACCAAAGTTTCTCATTTAAATTTGTGCAGATTTTGAGGGAGGAAAACGAGCAAGCTGACCGCTTAGCCAAAGCAGCATCCGCAAAGCACATAGTCGTCAGCGATCAAGTATTGTCTTTCACCCAATATTCACCAGCCATTGACAAGGTAGAAGTACAAGTAATCCCTAATGGAGTCGACTGGATGACACCAATCATCTCCTACCTCAAAAATGGGATGATTCTAGAAGACCACAATGCTTCCCAAAGGCTAAAGGTGCAGGCGTCACGGTTCATACTCATAGGAGATGTCCTGTACAAAAAGGGTTTCTCTTGTCCGCACCTAAGGTGTTTGATCCCCGACGAAGCAGAGTAGGTCATGAAGGAATATGCGAGAACCACTTTGGGGCATGGTCACTAGTTCACAAGCTCATGCGAGCCGGCTACTATTGGCCCACCATGCAAAAAGATGCCCAGTCCTACGTAAAGGCATGTGACAAATGCCAATGCTTCAGTAGCATCATTCGGTAGCCATCAAAACAACTCACTTTAATGTGCGCTCCATGGCCTTTTGCTCAGTACGGACTCGACATAATGAGACCCTTCCCTACGGCCATACGATAACTCAGATTCCTAGTCGTAAGAATTGACTACTTCATTAAATGGGCGGAAGCGAAGCCCTTAGCTACGATTACCGAGAAAAACATCTGAAGCTTCGTCTGGAAGAACATCATCTGCCACTTTAGAATTCCCAGAATCCTTGTCTCTGACAATGGGATACAGTTCGACAACAACGCATTCAGAGATTTCTGCCAATAGTTGGGGATAAAAAACCACTACTTTTCTCTCACCCACCCATAGGTCAATGGACAGGTCAAGGTTACAAATCGATCTTTTCTCAAGATAATCAAGACTTGGCTTGATGGAGCAAAAGGTATTTGGCTGGACAAACTCCCAGGAGTTTTATGGGCATATAGGACAATGGATTGAACATCTACAGAAGAGATGCCCTTCCGCCTTGCATTCAGAAGTGAAGCCGTCATTCCAGCAGAAGTTGGATAAATGAGCCATAAGGTAGCACAGCACAATGAAGAAAAGAATGAAGAAGGCATACAACTACAATTGGATCTACTGGATGAAGTTAGAGCAATAGCTGAAAAGTGGATCGAACGCTACCAAAACCTCATGGCTAGGCATTACAATGCCAAAATCAGGCCCCAACACTTCAAAATTGAAGACCTTGTCTTCAGGAAGGTAACAACAGCTACAAAAGACCCCGCACATGGCAAGCTGGGGCCCTATTGGGAGGGACCCTACAGGATAGTTGGATGCTATAGGAGGGACACTTACCACCTGGAGATGCTCAACGGACAAAAGCTACACCACCCATGGATTGCCGAGCACCTAAGAAGATACTACCACTAGTGCAAATAACTACAAACTATGTTATTGATTTCCTTTTCAAGTTATGTAGACTGTTAAGTTTTCAAGTTTTTAGTAGGGCTCCTAAAGGCCCAATGTGCAAGGTTGTCAACATTTTTATGTTCAAGTTATTTTTAATAAAGAAACTATTCTCAAGAAATCATATCCACAAACAAGAAATTGGTGGAAAATCAAGTCCTACTGACGACCAAGGATAGCGACGGGTGCCTAGTCGCCTAAAATATTCTAAGTCCCACCCAAAGGGAAGACTAATGATTAAGGATGCCAAAGGTTGCCTAGTCTAAAATATTCCAAGCCTCACCTAAAGCGAAGACTAACGATTAAGGATGCCGACGGGTGCCTAGTCAATTAAAACATTCTAGGTCTCACCCCAGGGGAAACCAAGAGTGTCGATGATCAAAACAATTATGCAATTTGACCAATGGTTGCAAAACATCAAGAATATATATATATATATATATATTGAAATTCAAGCACATAAAACCGACGGAGGCTTCAAATATGATAAATAAAGTGTCTCATCACATTGCTGGGCCAAAAACAAGGCACCTTAATTGTTTTCCAAAAAAAAAAAACAAAGGAAACTATTTAGATTTGGGCATCGTTTGGATCGTTTGGTTGAGTTGGTCTTCGATTTCCTCCTCCACATGACCATCGGTCCCATCAACCATAGGAGGACTAACCTCCTTCCCTTCGAGAATGGCATCCCCTTCATTGCGAGCATCTCCACCGTGGGGTGTCATGGGGATGGGGGACTCTATCTGGACTTGGGAGAAATCTACCTTGGGAAAGAGAAGGGTTGCCTATTTACAGAAGTCCTCAAAACTATCACCATATTACATCCCCAACTCATCAAAGTAAGGTTAGGATGACTGGAATTCAATAAACGGCATCGGCCTTTATCTGGTCTATTTGCTTATGAAAGGCCTCCAACCCTATCACCAAATTGGTGTTTGCTTTTTCTAACTCCTCAGCCCAACAGGCGCTTCCCTCCAGTTGGCTCAATGTCTCCCTCAGCTCTTTAACTTCAGCACCAAGGGTCCACATGCCATCTTTATAAGTCTTCAACTTCGCCTCCTCATCGGCCAGGCGATTCCTTAGTCTTTTGACCGACACCTCCTTGGCAATGCACCTTATCTAGAATGCCCTCATCCTCACTAGCCTCTGGAAATAAATGAATGATCATGTGGGGCAAGAATTTATAGGAAAACTACTAAGTTAAAGGGAACATTACTCACCTTCACCATATCAGAGAGGCCCAAATCCCCTAGAGCTTTAGTCTCATGTTCCGAGCACTCGTCGATGTGAAGGTCACAGACAAGAGACCTCAACGCCTAACTCTTGGCTCCTCACCAATAAAAGGATGGGGGGAGAGGCGGCGGGGGGACCTTGGGAGATCATCAAGCCCTTTCCCACACCGAGCTGACGGGGTTCAAGGATGGGAGAAGTGTAATCCAAAGCGACGGAGGGAGCTGATGAGTTGTGAGCCCTTTTTGGGCTCAAACCACCCTTCGACGATGACTTCCTTTTTTGGCTGACAGACAATGAGGGAGGGACGTCAGTTGCTTGCTTGGCATGAAGGGCGATGGCCTTCTTGACCTGCGCTTGCTTGTTCTTAATAGGTTCCATTTCTGAAAAGGTCAAAGAGGTTAAAGATACAATAATTTGAAATAAAAGCGATAGGAACAATTTTAAACAAAAGCGACGGGAAAGATTTGAAAACACAAGCGATGTGACAACAAAAATACTTTCGAATTCTAGCAATTTTATCGAGTCGTCGGGCTTCTAGTGTTGGAACGGGCCCACCACAATAGGCATGCAAAGTGTCGAGGGTTACGAGTCTCTTCCAAGACCTTCGCACAAAAGGGATGTCCAACACCCTTGTAAGAAAATCCTCCTATTTAGGAGTAATCACTAGCAGGTCCTTGGCTGAAAAACAACATGTAAACAGTTAGCCCAACGAGGAAAATAAAACCAATGGACCAATATAGGCGACGGATAACGTACCAAACTCGTTCAAAACTCCCCAAGCATGGTTATAAAAATCACCAACGGTGTCCCACTGGTCGGATTTGCACACCCAATTGGCCCCCTGGACAAAGAAAAACCTGATCTTCCATGTACAGTTGGAGTTAGGCATTCCATACACCAATCTCAAATTGGCCCGACGACACACAAAATTGTAAAAACCTTAAGACGCGGCTATTTCTTGCGGTTTATAGTAGTAGAAAAACTCTTTAAGCGTCAAGGAACTGTTACCCCCACTTAGTTGACCCTATAACACTTTAGCATCTATAAAGATCCTCCAAGCATTAGGGGCTATCTGATAGATGGATATGCCCAAGCAATCCGCCAATCGACGATGGAGGTGGTTAGAGGCAACCTCAAACCCACAATAAAGGCCGCCTTATAAAAACCAACCTCATGCGAACACCCAGTGTAGCACTTCTCCCCCTTAGTACCCTTCCTCATAGGGACATTGTCAGGAATCTGAAAGCGAGGCTTGAGCCTGCCATAAATGTCCTTCGTCATACTCACTGGGAAGTCATTAACTGACCAAATGTCAAGGAGAATGATTTTTCTACTAGATTGGCCCAACGGGTTGATTTCATCCTCCTCCAAAGGAGAATCAGTCGACGGCCCCCTCTCGGAGACGGACGGCTCGTCAAATGCATACTTACGTCCCAACGAATAAGACTCCTCACCGCCCAACTCAATACAGGCAGACACGGAACGTTCACTCGTCGCTCCACTATTTTTTTACATTCTCTCGCCTACAAGCGATGAATGAAAACTAAGAATCTTCTCACTCTAACCCTCAAAACAACGAACTGACAGATGTTTAACGAAACAAAATAAAGAGTAAAAAGAAAAAGGGAGAGAAAAGAACTTACGTGAAATCGACGGAGAGCTCGAGCTAAATTCAATTGATGGGAGTAGAGAGAAGCGATGAAGAGCAAGGAGGGATGGAAAGGAATCTCTAAGAAAAGCAAAAGGGAGAGAAAAATGGCAAATGGGAGACTGAGAAGGGGGTTGGACTATTTATAAGACGAAGAGGCATAGGAAACGAAGGGATGCGACTGTTCAAATTAACTAATCGCAAAGCTCCATGTGGCACATTCTGCCACCAAATTCCTTTCTGCTCCCAAGGAAGGGCGTAAACCTCGAGGAATGGCTAATTAATGACGAGAATATCCCCTCTTTAAATATACTCCGTAGCCCGATGGATGCCCCTATAAGCGATGGAGTAAGGGGTAGCTAATAGGGACGTTTTCATTTAGGCCTACAAGATGGACGAGCCCTACCCTTGACGAACCCTAGAAGACCATAAGCCCGTCGAGCTGGGATAAGGTGTGTCCCACGGAGTGCTAGACCTGTCGGGTTACATAAAGAGGCATCCAATGAACTAGCTAACCTTGACCCATATCGAAAAATGGAAGCGGGATCATGCCGACGGGTTCAAGAAGACATGCGAACAAGGAAACCAACGAGTGGAGTATGACCCCAACGGGTGATCCGTGGGTCCCATGCGGCCCTTAAGTGTTCATCACTCATAAATCCCAGTATGGAGATAACTTGTAGGCTACGTCTAAAGACCCTATTCCACGCCAACGCCTATCCAATAAGGAGAGCAAAGCCCTAGATCCCGGGGCATTAAACTCCGCATCTCTCACATAAGGAAAAACCCTACGTTCACGGGATCTAGGTCGACCCTCTGCCACTATAAAAGCACCAAGTCTCCTCATAACTAAGATACATAGAAAATCCCTAACTCTCACACTATTGAATTCTTAGTAATTTTTATTTCACTAACTTAACTTTTAGAGGGTTTTTGGCCGACACCCTACCGGTATTCTCTGTTTGTTCTCGATTTTCTTGTTCTTCAGGTACCCACTGGAGCGTTTGAGAACAATCAGCTCACTGACGATTTTTGTTTATCATATGTATATATATATATATATATATATAGGTATTCAATTCGTTTTTTCTCATTATTTTGTAGTCATTAAAGAGAAACAAAGAGTATAATGTGTACAATTAGGTATTTATACTACGCATCGCAAAAAGAAAAAATATATATATTTATTATGCTAAACTATAACTAATAATATTTAAGGGGCTTTCTCATTTTGGCATCCTCATTTTTTTTTTTTTTTTTTTTTTTTTTGTTCAAAAATGCTCCTACACCCTTATGTTTAAGTAGGGACAAAAATAAAAGACAATCAAATAAAAATACAACTCTAACTCTCACTAAAATATTATCTAAAATATAAAGTCACTCTTTTATTGATTTTTAAATTACTTTATTCACTTATAAATTAAATTCTTAAAATAAAAATTATATATATATAACATTGCATCGTGCCTGTGTGATGAGATCTAGAGATTCGAGTTTATCTCTGCCCATTGATGTAACAACTAAAAAAAAAAAACGATATACAAATTTTTGAATGCCATGTGGCGAATCGTTAGTGAAGCCACGAAGGTCGGGTTGCGACAGGAGACTTTTTCAAAATTATAATAATGCTATCCTCCACCAAAACCAAATTAATTGCAGACAAAAGCATGTGTGTGATAGTGAAATTGACCCCACTTCCCATCTTATATAATACACCTATTATACGCTTAGAACATAATAATTCATCACAGATTCACAGGCTGCTTTATGTCTCATCCTGTCCTCTATTCAATAGTCTGAATTTCTAAGAAAAGCTTAGGATAATGTCTCATCAGGGTCATCACGAACACCCACCTCACGGTGAGGGACACCATGGAGGTCCTGGTCCTCAAGGACCTGGGCAGCATCAGGGAGGCCCCGCGGTCATGGTCATGGAGAGGGACATAAAGATGGACATGGTCATGGTCATGGAGAGGGTCATAAAGATGGGCATGGTCAGGGTCCTCAAGGACCTGGGCATCATGGAGGCTCTGGTCATGAAGGTGGACATGGGCATGGTCATGGAGACGGAGTCAACGGCGGCTTTAAGAATTTTTTTAAAGTGTTCCTCAATAAATATAAATTACACAATCTAATAAAAAGAAAATTTTATATACTGACAACGACGATAACAACAACAACAATAAAAAAAAATGTAAATACATCAAATTTTACAACATAAAGGTTATGGAGTTCAGTTGTGGTTGTTGTTAGTATTACTGTACAGGGATGGACAGTGATGACTGGAGAGACTAAGCGAGTTTCTTATTTCCTTTTAGCCTTTAGGTTTGATTTAGTTTTAGTTTAAATTGTTTAATGACTTATGAATCCGCGAAGCATTTTTAAATATTTTTTGAATTAAAAACGTAATCGTGTTGGTGTTGGAGTAGTGATAGTCTTAGTCTAAGATGAGATTGATCTTATACTGGGCTTTTCTATTGGCATTTGGTTTGGGCCTTGTTAGTGGTTTTATTATCTTTCTTTTTTTTTCCAAATTTTTGTTCATTTGGGGGGGGGGGGGGGGGGGGTGGGGTGGTTTGGGTGGGTTTTCTATGGTTTTATAAACCAATACGATAAAAGAACCGGAAAATGGACTAGTTACTAGTTTTTTGGTCAGACCGAGATCCGACCAATAATCGAACTGGTGACGTCATAAATAATATAATTAATAAAATTTTAAAATATATAAATAAAAATATAATAAGTTTATTACTAATAATATGATAGCAAAATGTAAAAACATAATATTTAGTGACTATTTTCGTGTAAATTTAATCAAATTTCTTTAGAATGGACAATCACATGTTTAATTATAATCATAAAAATAAAAAATTTATTTTATATATATATATAATGAATTAATTGATATTATATAAAAATTAAGTAACTTTTTAAGTTTATTCACTTAATTAACTAAAACTACTATTTTTTCTAATCAAAATTATCGGAAAATGAAAAAAGAAAAGTAGTTGTACAATGAAAAAAAGCTAAATTCACGTGACTTTGACCAATTAGTTGTATAATATATATTATAATGTTTTTGAGCAAAAATAGTCGTACAATGACAGTGTGTTAGGTAAAGCAAAAACTAAAAGTAAAATCATAGTATAGGCTTAAAAGAATATAAAAGCATGTGGTTCTTTTTACTTGAAAAACCCTAATATATTATTAAATTGCTCAAATTATGAACCAAAATTTAATTTTATCAGCACAAAAAAAATTCAGGGTGTTCCCAAATTTTTTTTTAAAGGTAGATAAATATAAAATTTTAAATTATTATGTATAAAAAAATAAAAAATAAAAATTGTGGTCAGGGTGGTCCAAGGAACACTCTAGGCACATGGTGGTGCCATCCCTGCGAGTTTCCTAGCTGAACTTTGGGCCTTAAGGGATGTGCATAAAAAAAATTGTACTTTACTGACTTTTTTTTTTTTTTTTTTTTGAGAAAATACTTTATTGACTTTTCTAATCTATTTCATAAAGCTCACTCACCTACCTTTCTCTCCCTTGCTTTATAAATACCGTGGCCTTGAAGGCTTTCTACATCGTGCTCAAGAAGTTCACAGAGAACAAATCCCATCATACCATTCAAAGCTTAGACTCCTCCTTGAACTTAGAAAAAATATGTCTATCCAAGTCTCAGGGGCAGCAGGGGCTCCACCCCAAAATGCCAAATCAGAGGTTGTTCGCCGGATAGCAAATTATCATCCAAGCATTTGGGGTGACCGTTTTATTAGCAATACTTCTGAGGACAAGGTAACAAGATTATTTGCTACCCCAGTTTATGAAAATTACGTAGTCAAATTTATAATATTTTTAGCATTTTTTGTTACAATATAATTATTTGTTCATGCAACTCATGGTGTAGGATATTCATTTCCGTAAAGTACGTGAAGTTGAAGAGCTGAAAGATAAGGTGAGAAATGAGCTCATTGCCATAGGTCATCTTTCACAACAGCTGGAATTAATTGATGCACTCCAGCGTCTTGGCGTCGCTTACCACTTTGAAAGAGAAATCCAAGAAGCTCTAGAACATATATACATGACTTTTAACGACAAAATTGCTGTTGATGATCTCTACAAAGTTTCCCTCAGTTTTCGACTGCTACGCCAAGAAGGATTTAAGGTTTCATGTGGTAAGACCCGAGTATGATTAATCTCTTCATGTAATAGCAAGTTAGCGACATTTTTTTTATAAAACAAGTTTGGTTTTTGCTAAACAGATGTTTTCAGAAAGTTCAAAGACGAAGATGGTCAATTCAAGGAAAGCTTGACCAATAACGTTGAAGGCATGCTAGCCTTCTATGAAGCTACACATCTGAGGATGCATGGAGAAGACATTCTTGATGAGGCCCTTGAGTTCACTACCACTCACCTTAAGTCTACAGCATCCCTTATAGGCAATCCGTTGGCAGCACAAATAACTTGTGCCCTAAAGCAGCCCTTGCACAAGGGCATACCACGGCTAGAGGCTCGGCAATATATTTCTTTCTATGAACAAGATGTTTCACATAACAAAGTTTTTCTCAAGCTTTCAATATTAGATTTCAATCTAGTGCAATCATTGCACAAAGAGGAACTTAGTTATATCACAAGGTAATTAGTTCTAAAACCATGATCCAAAAAGACAAAGTACGAATATTTTTGGAAATAACAAAGAGAATGCCACAGATTTTACTAAATAAACCTTGCAAAATAACGTGTTACAAATAATTAAAAAAAAAAGGTCAAATTACAATTTACCTACTTGTAGTTTAGCTGAAATTTAAGTTACTTACCTGTGGTTTAAAATTTGACACTTTACCCACCTGAGGTTTGACTAAAATTTAAGTTGCCTACTTGTGGTTTGAAATCCCATTATATAAGTGTTCCACAAGATTTTCTTTTTTAATATTATTTGATCTTGTATTTTTATGTTTTTTGTGGTTTTGGAGGAAAGAAATATAAAAGTGAGGCAAAATCACATATTTAGCCATGTTTTTAAAAGAAGTGGTTAAGAAAATCTAACTAAACTAACCTCAGGTGGGTAAAGTGTCAAATTTCAAAGCACAGGTAGGCAACTTAAATTTCGGCCAAAACATAGGTGTGTGTGTAAGTTGTAATTTACCCAAAATATTAATTCAAAATTCATTTATTAGATTGCTGAAGTGGTATATAGTAGTAATCATATTCTTGATACAACAATTTATTAGTTTTTTGTTGTAAAATTTATAGCAACCCTAGCATTTTGCTATAAATATTTGGTTACTTACAATAAATTAATATTAATTGTTATATTCAAATTGTAGGTGGTGGAAAGATTTAGATTTTGCAACGAAGCTACCTTTTGCAAGAGATAGGATTGTCGAATGCTACTTTTGGATAGTCTCAGTCTACTTTGAGCCCCAATATTCACTTGCAAGAAAAATACTAACCAAAGTTATTTCCATGACATCTATTCTAGATGATATATATGATGCTTATGGCACACTTGAAGAACTCGAACCCTTCACAGAAGCAATTGAGAGGTTCATAAATTGAATTAATTAATATATATGTTAAGACTATGATGTATAATGTCAATCTAACTTTTGTAATTGGTACATGATATTTTCAGGTGGGATATTAGCTGCATAGATAAACTTCCAGAATACATGCAAATATGTTGTCGTGCACTCTTTGATGTATTCGAAGCAATTGAAAATGAGTTGGCCAAGAAAGAAAGATCATACCGTGTTAGCTATGCAAAAGATGCTGTAAGCGTCAAGTAACTTAACTTTTCATGTTTTCTTGTCTACTTTTTCATGCTACGTACTTATTTCATTCACGTTGTTTAAACCTTAGATGAAACGTTTGGTTCGGGCCTACTTTGATGAAGCCAAATGGTTCTACCAAAATTACATGCCAACAATGGAGGAGTATATGCATGTTGCACTTAAAAGCTCTGGTTTACCTATGCTCACAACTATCTCTTTCGTTGGCATGGGTGACATCGTCACAAAAGAGGCATTTGATTGGACCTTCAGCAACCCCAAGATTATTATAGCTTCATCTGTAATTGGTAGACTCATGGATGACATGAAGTCACATAAGGTATGCGATCAAAAAATCTTATCAAGTTTCACTATTTCATATGTGTTTCCAACTTTCTACTTACCCTTTTGAAAAACTTTGTATGTAGTTTGAGCAAGAGAGAGGGCATGCTCCCTCAGCAGTCGAATGCTACATGAAGCAACATGGTGTCTCAGAGCAAGTAGTCCATGATGAATTCAACAGGCAAGTTGCAAATGCATGGAAGGACATTAATGAGGAGTGTATAAGACCTACTGTTGTTCCCATGCCTCTACTTATGCGTGTTCTTAATCTTACACGAGTAGTAGATGTCATTTACAAGGAAGGGGATAGCTACACGCACGTTGGAAAAGAGATGAAAGATAATGTTGCATCAGTGCTTATAGACCCAATACCAATATAAATGGGGTGACAAAATAAGTATCTGCATAAAGAATAAAGGACTTGTCCATCAAAAAATAAATAAATAAATAAATAAAATAAAGGACTTGAATAGGATCCAAGTCTGTTGATGTTCTAATATATATAGGGCCCATTTATATTGAAGATAAAAGGACAGTCTTCGGTTTGTTTGTTTTTTTTTTTTTTTGGATAAACTATTGGTTTCTTATTTAATAATGTAGCACTATGTTTATAATGATGATGGGATTTACTGTTGGTATATTTCTGTGGGAGATTATAATTATTGTGCCATTCTAGTGTGGGGGTGGGTACGTAAAGTTTATCTTAATAATTATCAAGTTATTATCTTTTGCTTCCCTACACTACCGTTTATTATATATTGTGAGGGAGCGAGGGTAACTAAGAGGTTATGGAAGCTCTTTGTAAACACAATTAGCACCATTTGGTATAATAGAACCTCTAATGAAATAACAATAACTATACTTTATGAATAACCAACCCTTGTATAGTTGCGTTTTTATTACAAAGAATCATTTTTTTCTTCTGATAAATAATTATTATTTAAAATAAAAAAATAATTATTCCTTATTAAAAAATCCTTAACTAATAGTTATTCTCTAATCTACATAACAACTTCAACCAATAAAATTCAAATAATCCTTTTTAAATAGTATGCTACAACTTATAAAAAAAAAAATTGTGTACAACCATTATCCTCCTGGGTTTTGTTTATGCCATCAAGGCATCTACGAATGGAACCATCTTCTTTTCTTTAGAATCATCAACGAATGGAACTTGATAATGAAAACCTTGATTTTTTTTCCCCCGGGGCTTTGTCATTAACAATCTCTCTCTCTTGAACATTGAATTTTTTTCCCTTTTTTTTTCCTTGTGTTGTGTTTATGCCATACAAGTTACCTCATATACATAGTCAAGGAAATAACGGTAATCTTGACTTTTATTTTCTGTTGAATATCACTGGATTGATTTTGTTTAAAGTGAGGATTTTTTTTTTTTAATATTTGTTGAATTAAAAAGTGTAATCATGTTGGTGTTGGAGTAGTGATAGTCTTAGTCTAAGATGAGATTGATCTTTGACTGGGCTTTTCTATTGGCATTTGGTTTGAGCCTTGTTAGTGGTTTTATTATAATTTTTTTTTCCAGATTTTCGTTCAAGTTTTTTTTTTTTTTTTTTTTTTTGGTTTTTTCCATGGTTTTATAAATCAATACGGCAAAAGAACCGGAAAATGGACTGGTTACTGGTTTTTTGGTCGGATCAATATCGAACTGTTGACGTCATAAATAATATAATTAATAAAATTTTAAATTATATAAATAAAAATATAATAAGTTTATTACTAATAATATATAGCAAAATGTAAAATCATAATATTTAGTGACACTTTTCGTGTAAATTTAATCAAATTTCCTTAGAAAGGGCAATCACATGTTTAATTATAATCATAAAAAAAAAAGTTTATTTCATATGTATATATAATGATTTAATTGATGTTAAATAAAAATTAAGTAACTTTTTAAGTTTATTCACTTAATTAACTAAAACTACTTCTTTTTTTAATCAAAATTATCAGAAAAAGAAAAAAGAAAAGTAGTTGTACAATGAAAAAAATCTAAATTTACGTAACTTTGACCAATTAGTTGTATAATATATATTATAATGTTTTTGAAGAAAAGTAGTCGTACAATGACAATATGTCAGGTAAAACAAAAACTAAAAGTAAAACCGTAATATAGGCTTAAAAAAATATAAAAGCATGTGGTTCTTTTTACTTGAAAGACCCTAATATATTATTAAGTTGCTCAAATTATGGACCAAATTTTAATTTTATTGGCATAAAAAAAAATTCAGGATGTTCCCAAAAAAATTTTTAAAGGTAGATAAATATAAAATTTTAAATTATTATGTATAAAAAAAAATAAAAAAAATTCAAGTTAGGGTGATCCTGGGACCACTCTAGCCATAAGGTGGCACCACCCCTGCATGGAGGAGGAGGAGGAGGACATGAACATGGTCATGGTGGTGGACATCACCAACATCAGGGAGATGCTGCCTTGCCAAGGGTAGTACCATCATAATATTAGCAAATAACTTGCTCTTTGCTTTGTAAGCCAAATAACAAAAACTACCCTGTGTGTTTGTGACCAAAAAAAAAAAAGGAATCTAGATGATTGTGGCTTAGATATGTTGCAGAAATTGATGCTTATGTAATGATTCTGAAATTTGTAATGATTCCGTATCATGTATGTTGTTCTCATCTTTGGGATCTATATGTGTTACAATGTGAATTACCAATGAAATCTTGCCTTTATCACTACAATTTTCGCACCTTCACCAGATCTACTTTCCCTTTTATTCTACTCCACCACAACATCATATTGGTCATGTTTACTTTATGTTCTGGTGTGTTCTAAGATGGTCCATAGACAAGATTAATATTCAGCACATATAAAAATATAATAAAATATTAAGCTGATTATTTTTCTTTTAAATGAATAAATATATAAAATTAATGTTGATGCTGCTTCCTGTGGAACCCTGTTGAAGAATGGTCCTTCAAGCCCGACCCACGCAAAAACTTGTGGGCCTTTGAACAGGCCAAAAATTATGAGATACTGGATGTAGGAATTGGGCTTGGTTCCAACGCGGCCTATTGGCCCGTTTCCACAACCAATCTGTGCACAAAGCTGGTCCAAGAGAACTGCAACAATGCAGGGAAAAGCAACAAAATCCGTTTAAAAGGTTAGATGTCCACAACATACAAAAATCCTTTTAAAAGGGAAAATCCACAAAGCCCATTAGTCTTAAAATTCAGACTTAAGTGGCCTTTGTAGGCCACAAGATCGTCGGATGCTATAGGAGGGGCACCTTCCACCTAGAGACACTCGACAGGAAAAAAAACTACACCACCCATAGAATGCCGAGCACCTAAGGAGATACTACCAGTAGTGCAAAAAACTACGAACTATGTTATTGCTCTCCCTAAGTTATGTAGACTATTAAGTTTTCAAGTTTTCAGTAGGGCTCCTAAAGACCCGATGGGCAAGGTTGTCAACATTTTTATGTTCAAGTTATTTTTAATAAAGAAACTATTCTCAAGAAATCATATCCACAAACAAGAAATTGGCGGAAAATCAAGTCCTACTGTCGACCAAGGACACCGACGGGGTGCCTGGTCACCTAAAATATTCTAAGTCTCACCCAAAGGGAAGACTTACGACTAAGGACATCAATGGGTGCCTGGTCGCTTAAAATATTCTAAGTCCCACCCAAAGGAAAGACTGATTAAGGATGCCGACGGGTGCCTAGTCTAAAATATTCCAAGTCTCACCCAAAGGGAAGACTAATGATTAAGGATGCCAACGGGTGCCTAGCCTCTCAAAATGTTTTAAGTTTAACCCAAAGGGAAACCAACAGTGCTGACAATCAAAACAATTACACAATTTAACCAACGGTTTCAAAACATCAAGAATATATATATATTGAAATTCAAGCACATAAAACCAACAGAGGCACCAAATATGATAAATAAAGTGTCTCATCACATTGTTGGGCCAAAAACAAGGCACCTTAATTGTTTTCCCAAAAAAAAAAATAGTACAAAAAAAAAGAGAAAAACAAAGGAAACTATTTAGATCTGGGCATTGTTTGGATCGTTCAGTTAAGTTGGCTCATCGACTTCCTCCCTCATATAACCGTTGGTCCCATCAACCATAGGAGTGCTAACCTCCGTCCCTCCGAGAATGGCGTCCCCTTCATTGCGGCCATCTCTACCGTGGGGCGTCATAGGGATAGGGGACTCTATCTGGACTTGGGAAAAATCCACCTTAGGAAATAGAAGGGTCACCTGTTTGCGAAAGTCCTCGAAACAGTTGCCGTATTAGATCCCCAACTCGTCAAACTAAGGTTGGGACAACTAGAATTCAATAACAGCGTTGGCCTTTATCTGGTCTGTCTACTTCCGAAAGGCCTCCAACTCTATCACCAAATTGGTGTTCTCTTTTTCTAACTCCTCAACCCAACGAGCGCTGCCTCCAGCTGGCTCAGTTTCTCCCTCAGCTTTTTAACTTTAGCACCAAGAGTCCGCATGCCATCCTTATAAGTCTTCAGCATCGCCTCCTCGTTAGCTAAGCAGTTCCTCAGCCTCTTAACCGACGCCTCCTTGGCAATGCACCTTATTTGGAGTGCCCTTATCCTCACCAAGCCCTGGAAATAGACAAATGATTAGGTGGGGCAGGAATTTATAGGAAAACTACTAAGTCAAAGGGAACAATTGCTCACCTTCACCATATCAGAAAGGCCCAAATCCCCTAAAGCTTCAGTCTTATATTCCGAGCACTCGTCGATGTCAAGGTCACAAACAATAGACCAGGCCATCTCAACGGCTTACTCCTGGCTCCTCACCAACAAAGGGACGGGGGGACCTAGGGAGATCATCAAGCCCTTTCCCACGTCGTCCCAATGGGGTTCAGGGATGGGAGAAGTGGAATCCAAAGCGACGAAGGGAGCCGACAAGTCGTGAGCCTTTTTTGCTCTCGGACCACCCTCCAATGATGACTTCCTTTTTTGGTTGATGGACGATGAAAGGGGGACGTCGACTGTCTGCTTGGTACAAAGGGCGACGGCCTTCTTGACCTACACTTGCTTGTTCTTAATAGGTTCCATTTCTGAAAAGGATAAAGAGGTTAAAGACTAAACAATTTGAAACAAAAGCGATAGGAACAATTTGAAACAAAAGCAACGAGAAAGATTTGAAACACAAGCGACGGGAAAACAAAAATACATACAAATTCTAGTAATTTTAACAAGTCATCGGGCTTTTAGGGTTGGAACGGGCCCACCACACTAGGTGTACAGAATGTCAAGGGTGACGAGTCTCTTCCAAGACCTTCATGCAAAATGGATGTCCAACACCTGTGTAAGAAAATCCTCCTATTTGGGAGTAATCATCGGCAAGTACTTTGCTGGAAAAAAAAACATGTAAACAGTTAGTCTGACGAGGAAAATAAAACCGACGGACCAATATAGGCGACGGATGACCTACCAGACTTGTTCAAAACTCCCCAAGCATGGTCATAAAAATCACCGATGGTGTCCTACTCGTCGAGTTTGCACACCCAATTGGCCCCCCGTACAAAGAAAAACATGTTCTTCCATGTACGGTTGGAGCCAGCCATTCCAGACACCAACCTCAAATTGGCCCAACGGCACATAAAATTATAAAAACCCAAAGACGCGGCTATCTCCTACGGTTTAGAGTAGTAGAAAAATTCCTCAAGCGTCAAGGAATGGTTACCCCCACTTAGTTGACCTCATAACACTTCAACACCTATAAAGATCCTCCAAGCATTAGGGGCTATCTCATAGACGGATATGCCCAAGTAATCCGCCAACCGACGATGGAGGTGGCTTAAAGGCAACCTCAAACTTGCCATAAAGGCCGCCTCATAAAAACCAATCTCGTGCGAACAACCAGTGTAGCACTTCTCCCCCTTGGTACCTTTCCTCATAGGGACATTTTCAAAAATATGAAAGCAAGGCCTGAGCCTACCATACACGTCCTTTGTCATACTCACTAGGAAGTCATTAACTGACCAAATGTCAGGGAGAATTATTTTTCTACTAGATTGGCCCGACAGGTTGATTTCATCCTCCTCTTAAGGAGAATCAACCGATGGCTCCCTCTCAGAGACAGATGGCTCCTCAGACGCATATTGACATCCCGACGAATAAGACTCCTTGTCGCCCGACTCCATATGGTCGCTCCACTATTTTTTGACATTCTTTCACCTACAGGCGACGAATGAAAACTAAGAATCTACTCACTCTAACTGTTGTGAAATTTTAAAATACTCGCAAGTGTACGAACCGTACCGAAGTATAGTTTGACAAGAATGAGGTCGAACCCACAGGGACTTGAATGAACGTAGGAAAATTAATTAAACTTTAACCAAATTAATCCTAATCTAGTTTAATAAAAATTGGTTGTTTTGAAATTAAATAAACTAAGCAAATAATAAAATTAAGCAAATAGTTAAACTAAGCAAAAGATATAAAGCAATAAAAAGATGTAAATAATTAAGGGAAAGGAATTAAGGTTTTAGAATCCGCCTTGTAAGTCATATCAGCATATATTTATGATCATTAATTTTTCCCAACTCACTACATGATAATCTAGAAATCAATCTTGCTATCATGGAAAATATCCTCATTAAAATCCTTATTTTAAAAATCAAAAGCATGTTCTTCTTCGCTTCTTAAGTATAAAATCAAATCATCAATTGTATCCGTAGTCAAACAAATTACAAGATATATCCAATTTTAAAAATCAAATCATAACTTGTATCCATTGACAGACAAATCACAAATGATATCCAATTCTATAATCAAGAATTAATAAACCAGGCACTCAATTAATTAAGACAAATCCTAAATCATGAGAAAAACATGATTGAACTCATATCTAGAATCTCATCTTAGTCAATTGATATGAAACAAGAACAATTTAAATCATTAAAGAACAACTATTGTGGGAAAAAATTAAATCACATAAATATTACTGATAATCCTTAACAAGGTTTCATCCTCAACCCTAATTATAAATTTAGCTACTCATGGTAATTGAAATAAAACAAAAGAATAAAACACTAAACATTAAACTAGACAAATAAAATAGAGAAAGAAATAGTCACAATGCTATCATGGAGAAAAGCTACAGAGAAGCCACATGCGGCATTGCCTCTTGCTCCAATTTTCTGTTTTCCATCCCAGCCCTAGCACTAGCCTCCGCCCCCCTGAATTTTGCCCTAAAAAGCCTTTAAATAGGTCAAGGAATCCTATTACAAGTTGAATTCCCGTTTGGAGAAAATCCCAGATTTTTAGGCTTCACTTAACCGACTATTTTGGCCCATTTAACTTCATAATTCAGGCTCCTGGTAAACTACAAAGTTGTAGCCCTTTAAGTTAAATTTCCAGCCCAACTTAAATCATCTCGATTGGACATCTGAGCCAAAAGTTATCCCAAAAATACTAACTCATGTGCAGGCTGGAATCCTAATCCGAATCGGACTTGGATTTGGTGCAAATTTCCTTTGATTCCTTACTCCAATTGGACTTAAATTTAATTTTCATGCCTGGCTGGATGTAATTTGGCTTGATTCAATTGGCCTAGCCCCACTTTGCATGTAAAGCCCTTGTTACCTGCAACACAAAGATATTACATAATCAGTCACAAAATAACATAAAAGTAAAGCTAAATATGTAGATATGTGAGTATTTTATTGTATATATTTCATGCACATCACTAACCCACAAAATAATGGACTGACAGATGTTTAATGAAACAAAATAAAGAGTAAAAAGAAAAAGGGAGATAAGAGAACTTACGTGAAACTAATGGAGAGCTCGAGCTGAATACGATCGACAGAAGTAAAGAGAAGCGACGAAGAGCTGAGAGGAGACGAAAAGGAATCTCTAAGAAAAAAACCCTCAAGTCAATTTTATTTGATTGAGACGTTTTCTGCCCCCAATTCTTTTAGTTTAACATTGCTAATCACATTCTTATTGGTTTGTGAATAGATTTGACTGAGAGGAACGGTAAAAAATCAAGTCTAGGAGCTTTTTTCTTTAAGGTATTCTTTCTAGCTTTATTTTTATTTTTTTGTCTTTCTTTTCTTGTTTTAATCTTGTTTTTGGTTTGATTTATGTTTATGCATGTTTGCCTAGGGGAGTATATAGTTCTGTTTATGTTCTAAGCATGCTAGGTTGTTAGAATTAGGTTTTTCTTGCTTGTGCTCTATTTTTTGCGTTTTTTAGGTTTTCTAGGCAAGGACTTGTGTACGCATAATCTTGCCTGCGCATGCACGCTTGATTATGTGCACGCGGGCTTGTTCTAGCATGCGTGATGCCATTGCCCAAAAACCCTAAATTTTTGTTTGTTTGTTTAGTCTCTTTTCCATTCTTTTATGCTTTCAATGCCCATGTTTCACATGTTTAATTGCTTGGTTTGCTATCACATATTAGAGTTAGGGTTTGTTTAGTGTTTTCCTTGTTTTAATGACATGAACATGCATTCACATGCTCACACATAAATGCCATAGGTGCTGAGTTGCTACAAGGTAAGTCAAAAGTAAGTCATGCATTGGAAATTTTTATGCATTTGTAATATGATCTTGTTTTGGTGCTAGAGATGAATGTGAATGCTTGGATGAATCACATGTTACTTGGATCTTTCCTTATGCTTCTACCTTGATTTGATTACATGTTACTGCCTTGAATATGCTTTGATGCCATGTTAGATGAATGCTAGGGTTGTATATGTGTGGGTTGGTTTCTTATGCTTTATGGATGGATATGTATGTGTTTTGGGATGATGATGCCATGTTGTATGCTAGATGCATGTTAGTGTGTGTATGAGTCTAGGACATAAGTGTTGAGCTAGTTTTTAATAAGGTTAAGGTATAAGACACAATGATGGAAGGCCAACCTTAGGTTTGGGTGATCTTAGGTGCCTAACACCTTCCCAAGAGCGTACCTAAATTCCAAGCTCATACTTTGGTAGTAAGATCAAAAGGTCTTTCCTCAAAGGGACACTATATATATGGTTCCTAGAGCATTGCAAAAACTAAGTGGCGACTCCCCCCTTGTGTCCACACCAATGCCTATCCAATAAGGAAAGCAAAGTCCCAGATCGTAGAAAATCTGCATCTCCCACATAAGGAAAAACCCTATGTTCACGGGATCTAGGTTGGCCCTTTGCCACTTTAAAAGCACCAAGTCTCCTCATAACTTAGGTACGTAGAAAATCCCTAACTCTCACACTATTGAATTCTTGGTGATTTTTCCTTCACTAACTTAACCTTCGAAGGGTCTTTGGTTGGCACCCTACCTGTGGTCTCTGTTGGTTTTTAGTTTTCTTGTTCTTCAGGTGCCCACTGGAGCGTTCAAGGACAATCAGCTCACTGACGATTTTTGTGCATCATATATATATATATATATATATATTTGGGTATTCAATTCATTTTTTCTCAGTATTTTGCAGTCATTACTACGCATCATGAAAAGAAAAAAAATATATATTATGCTAAACTATAACTAATTATGATATTTAGATCTAGCAATGTTAAATAATTATCTATATTACTATTTAAGGGGCTTTCCCAGTTTGGGGTCCTCATTTTTTTTGTTCAAAAATACCCCTACACCCTTATGTTTAAGTAGAGACAAAACTAAAGGATAATTAAGTAAAAATACAACTCTAACTCCCACTACAACATTGCCTAAAATATAGGGTCACTCTTTTGTTAATTTTTAAATTGTTTTATCCACTTATAAATTAGATTCTCAAAATAAAAATTATATATCTATACTATTATTTAAGGGGTTCTCCCTAGGGATGGCAATTTTTCCCCGCCCCACTTAACCCGCCCCTTCTCGCTTCGCCCCGCGAGGGTTTTCCCTGCCCCGCAAAGGTGGTGAAGCGGGGATGGGGCAAGATTTTAGCCCCGCGCCATGAGGCGGGGCAGGGATGGGTTTAGACTTTTTAGACCCACCCCCGCCCTATCCCTCCTCGTCCCCACCCCACCCCACGTTACTAAGGGTTATAATTGTAAGTTTTTCATACCCTAAATCCTACTATTTAAACAAACATATTAATATTAGCATATTTTATTCTACTCAATGTGGTTCTCTGCTTTTATTTTGTTATGTGTTATACTAAGAGATTTATTTTTGTGTGTGTGTGTGTGTGTGTGTGTGTGTTTTTTTTTTTTTTAATGATGGGATAAATTTAGTTGTAATTTCAAGTATATTTTTATTAATGAAATAGGTTTCATTAAAAAAAGTGTACTAGCTGTAGGGTAGATTAACAAAAAGTAGAGTTTTACGAGGTGGGGCGGGGCCCCAAGGGGCAGGTATGGGGTGAGATAATTTTTCCCGTCATGTGGGGTGGGGCTTCACGGGGCCCCAAGGGGCGGGTATGGTGAGATAATTTTTCTCGTCATATGGGGCAGGGCGAGAATAGGGCAAGACAAAACCATGCGGGGTAGGGACGAAGACCCCAGCCTTCGACCCCGCCCCGCTCCATTGCTATCCCTAGTTCTCCCTATTTAGATTCCTCAATTTCGACGTCCAAAATACCCTCAAATTTACTAGTTTGTAAAACTTAAATAATAGGGTTATATATGTAAATTTGCTAATTTAAAAACTCCTAAATTTTAGCAAAATTTAAAAAAGAATTTTACAAACTAGTTGCTCCTTGAATAACTAACTCCCACTCTTCAAACACCATACATAACCATTCCACTAACTTCCCACTAAATCAAAATCTCCTAGGATCAACTACTACTTTTATATCTCTATCTCCCCCACTTTTACTTGCTCTTCTACTCATTTTTCAATTCCAAATAATCTCATTCTACTCCTATTTTAGATTCAGTTTCACCTTGCAGACGTTACTCCATTACTCTAGAGAAAAATTAGAATGAATTATAGGGTTGATGACTCACCAATCTATCCTTCCATCAAAAAAATTTAAAGAATTTTCTTCAACTCTTGCCTTTTCAACCAAAGCCCACGATGATGGTGAGCAATTCCTAAGATCCCCTGAATTGTACATTTCCCATTGTTTGGATTTTTCCTAAGTTAATTTCATCAATTCAACTACATTTATAAATGAAAACTAAAACTTTGAAAACATGCAATAGGAATCGACGGAGAAATGCATACAAAGGTTAGTAATGCAGAACTTGATTTAACTATTACGTATTTGTTTTTATGTTGATGTGTTATTGGTTCTTTTCCATGTAGCCTTTTCAAATTGAATAGAAATAACCTGCTCTTATGAAAAATGCTAGAAATTATGATACTATTTCAACAAAAGAGAAATTCATTCGTGCTAAGATATTCCTCTAACAAATTTAGTTTCTAGCCTTGGGTACATGCCAATAAAAAATGGCACATAAAGTTACAGTCTCATGTAAAGGTGAATAAAAAGTTACCCTCAAATGCTTTTTTTTTTTTGTAAAGGTGAATAAAAAATGGCACATAAAGTTATAGTAAACTACATATTCATGATTGTGTCATATGTTTGTTTCTACTAATCGATTGTTTATATTGACAGGTGTTAAGTCTTTCAGTTGTTCTATGTCTATGTCTATTGAAACGGAAATCTAAAGCGCAAAGCAAAGAAGTTACGACTGCAGGTAAGTCATGCTGTACATATTTGTTCCAGAAATGCTATGTTCACAACATTTTTACAACAAATCCTAAATGCTACTTGTAGGGTCAGATTCTGCAGCCCAAACCCAAGAAGGTGTGGATTTGGAGCCCACTGAACCCAAAACAATAAATTTGTAGAGAGTGGGTGAAAGAGCTAGGCTAATAATGAAAATAACAGTATTAAACGGCACTGATGACAGGAAGATTTGGATTAATATGTGCTCGGACAGTGTTGAATGTCTCGTCCGAGGAGGTGATTTTCATTGATGAACTTAGGTTACAAATGTTGGAGCTACAGTAAAACAATATACTCTTCCCTCTCTCTTCCTTTTCGATCCCCCTCTATCAGAGACCCCTCTCTCTTATATAGTACTGCCTTTCTCCATCTCCACCGTCCACTTGTTCACCATCTGGGCGTCCACTTGAGTGCATGTCACATCACACTCCCCCTTTAGCCCTGTCTGAGTGGCGGTAGCTGAGGATGCACTGTTCAGGGGTCTTCTCCACATAAATGCGCCCAGGAGGGTAGGTGCAGTGCATTAAATGCGGTGGTTGAAGTCTGTTTCCTTGATATTTCTCTGTTCCTGTTACCTTCTTGTGTGTCCGAGGCTCCCTTTCTCCCTTAACACTTGTCAAACAGATCGCTTGATCCTCCCATACACGTGTCGGACAAAAACCTCGTCGGATCCGAGGGTATCGGACTCCTCGGACGTATGAACATTTCCTCGGACAGTGCACGTACTCATCTCCAGACGCTCTCCTTTTACATGGGCTTCTGACAGGGTGTCTTGGTCTCTTCGGAAGAACAGTGGTCCTCGGACAGGGCCTTGGGCCCAATGCGCCAGGTTGGGCTTTTCTCCCCCACAATAGCCCCTCAAAATTGTAGTTTTTCCCTCGCATCCGAGGAGAAAAAGTAGGATTTTGACTTGCCACGGAGCAAAAACTTGGAAACACGCACAACCGAGCTGGCACGTGTGTAAACGTGGGAACAGACGCCTCATTAATGCCGCTGCGGTTTCCTTATTCCCAAGGCGCTGCATTAACTGCACCAGGTGACGTTTCGTCCTTCGCATCCAACGGTGGCTGATTGATCCAACGGCTGTGGTTTTTTTTTTAGGATTTGGGCGGGAGTGCCCCTGACCCTTCGCTTGACCCCGTATAAAGCTTCAGAGGAAATCATCTCTTCCTCACTTTGCAAATCTTCAGACGCTCCAGCAAGAACAGACGCGCCACTCCGTCCACATCTCTCCGTCCGAGTCCCTCAGTCGCCGGTGCCAATCTTACTCAGAACCCTCACGAGTCCTCCCACGAGCCTGCAATCGCTTCTCCGGTCTAGCCCTTGTAAGTCGTCGCCCACCGAATCTTTTAGTTTTCTCTTCGGCCATCCATTTCACTTAAGCACCATGGGAAAACTCGAGTACATGATGGATAGCCCTGAGCAAATAGAGGCGTTTAGGACCGCGTACTGCATACCCCCTAACGTGGGTGTGAGGTATTGCCCCCCAGAAAAAATACTAACAGACCGGCAGACGGGAGAGGTGGTTATCCCCCTCATCGCCTTCAAAGAAGGGGGAATGACCATCCCCATGGGCCCCATCACCGCCAGTTACCTCCGGAACCATAGGCTTACTCCCTGGCAGTGCGCGCCCAATATGTTTAGGATCCTAGGAGCGATTGAGGACCTTGAGCGTCACTTGGGGTTGGGACTCACCTGGCTTGACGTGGTACATATGTACGAATGCCATAGCCAGCAAGATGCTGGGTACTACTTAAAATCCCGATCGGATGTTGTCAGGCTCATTTCCTGCCTTCCCAAATCCAACAAAGGGATGAAAGACGACTATGTGATCGTCTCGGGCGCCTGGCGCAACGGCCCTGGTTGCCCAACCAAGCATGGGAAGCCAGGTGTGACATGTAGATCTAGGCGCACTGACCATAGGCTTAGGGCTCCCGTCTTTTAACTGTCTTTGATTTCTCTTCGGCCACTATTTCTGAGCTTCTAATCATTTCATTTTTTTTTACTTGCAACAGATAAGAGACAAGTTTCTCCTCGGCTCAGCCTAACGAATGTTAATGCCCTCAACTACCTTTTAAGGTCGGAGATCTTCGTGAGCGAGGACGGGCAACTACGATCTGCTCCCCTTATTCTTGGATATAAAGTGAAGTCAAAGGGTTTTCAACCGGTCGGTAACGCAATCGTCCAGGGAGACTATCGCCTTGCGCGTATTGACGTCGGTCGGAAGGGCTTCTTGGCGCCAGACGATCTTGAGCCTGTACCCCGTCCAATTCCTCGGGCTGCACCTCCCCTTATCCAACCACTCCAGCAAGTTCCCCTCGGACAAGAGATTGAAGGTGAGGGGGCTGGCTCTTCTACTTCCTCGCTAGAAGAACAAATAGACGAATTTCAGTTTGAGGGAGAAGCTTCAAGGGTAAACCAGGTGGTAGAGATCTCAGACGCTGAGGAAGAGGCCTACGAGCAGTCAGGCGCCCAGCTTAATTTGTTAGCCACTCATTTGGAAGACTCCTCGGACGAAGATATGGATCTGAGGAATTTGATGAAGGGGAGAGGCAAAAAGTCAGACCCGAAAGATGCTGGGACATCTAAAACAGTGGTGACACTTCCTCCGGTGCCTACCCAGATCCCTGACCCAAACTTGAAACCCATGCTAAAACTGCAGAAGAAGAGACCCCACACTGAGGTTGAGGAAAAACAGGTGCCACCAACCAAGGGGGCCAAGCAGCAAAAGGTGGCACAGGACAACCGAACTCGCAGGGCTCCGTCTACTGAAAGCCGAGACGAGGGCACAGTGGCAGAGGTGCGCCGAGGAGGAGGGGGACCGCGGGTTTGGTCTCCAAAACTGGAGTTGAAGGGCGCTCCAATCCTCTGGGAGACCTCCCTCAAGAATTATGATGGAGGGAGGGCCGGCTACGTTGCTGAGGCCCTGCAGCAACCACTTCTCCTCCCTCATGACATGGAGTCCTTCAGGCGTTTCAATCAGCCGGAGCTCTTTCGATCCCTCAAGAGGGATTTAGCCATCGTAAGTAACCTCAATCCGATTAGCTGAACCACTGACTTTTGCCTTTCCTATTTTTCTGCGTTTGACATTTAGAGTTTCCATCATGCAGGTCACTCAGCAGATTTACGTAGCCGAGGAGTGGGACAAGAAGAATCGCCTTGAAACCCAGGCGGCGCTCTGCTCCCGAGACGAGGCGGAGAAATCTCTGGGCCAACTGAAGGACGATTATACCCGTCTGTCCGGGGAACTCGCGGAGATGACCAGCCAGAAGAAAAGCCTTGACGCTGGGATAAAGAACGCTGAAAAGCAGGCTGAGGATCAGCGTAAGTTGCTAAAGGCGGCAGAGGCCAATCTGAAGACCGAGAGGGAGCTGGTAAACGGGCTAAGGGATGAACTCCGAAAAGCCAAAGACAGCGCCCGATATGCCGAGGAGAAAGCCCAGTTGGCCCAGGAGGCGACTGAGGCTGAAAAGAAGACAGCTTACCAGCTGGGAGTAGAGACGGCCACGTCCCAGCTTCTAGAGCAGTTCGCCTCGGTCAGCCGAGATTACTGCAACATAAGTTGGGGCAAAGCCCTGGATGCAGCTGGAGTCCCTGCCGACTCGGAGCTGAGGCTGCCTGGGAGCGTATACTATGATCCTGATATCCGAGAGCTCCCAGGAACTGATCTCCCTCCTGCTCCACAGCTTCCAGAGGCTTCGGAGCCAATTTTGGTCGGCCATGCTCCTCCACTCACTCTTGGTGTAAGCAAGGAAACTGGTCAGCCAGGCGGCAAGGATAAGCCAGCTGAACCAGCCAAAGAGAAAGGCCAAGGGTCAGGCGAAGAGAAAATTCCTTCTGAGCCCAAGGACCAAGCCCCTGAAGCAACTACTCGGATAGGCCAGGCTGCGGACCCCGTGCCCCCTCCAGCAAAAGAATAGATGTATAGGGCTTTCACTTTTGCACCTGTGCTTTCTTTTTGGTTTATCCGAAGAATTGTAAACTATCCTTTTATTTATGGAATAGATTCTCCTTTGTCTATGATGTTTTTAAATACATGTCTTACTAATTACTACTGTCACATACAACTGTACATTGCGCTTATAACCAAATAATGCAAATAAATCTGCTTGATACATCATACTTATGGTGTAAGTAACCAAAATTAATATTGAAAAGGATAGGCCTAGCAAGAGTTATTGATGATTTGCATGTCTTTTCAAGTTAAACATAAGTTATTATTCCTCGGTTTCAAACTAAACACAACTAGGGGAAAACATTTATAAATTAGAATGTACTCGAGTGACACTGGCCGCGTGGGAGTATTGACTAACCTGTCGTTTGGTTCAAGGATTATAGGATTCGAATGTACTCGAGTGTTAACTAACCCTAGTCATCTGGTCCGAGGACTGCAGGCATGACTGGATTTAAGTTTAAACACGAACCGCATCAGTGTTAACTAACCCTAGTCATCTGGTCCGAGGACTACAGGCATGACTGGATTTAAGTTTAAACACTATAGAACCGTAACTGAGTGCTAACTAACCCAAATCATCTGGTCCGAGGACTACAGGCATGATTGGATTTAAGTTTAAACACTTGAGCTAACGGTGTCAACTAACCCTAATCATCTGGTCCGAGGACTACAGGCATGATTGGATTTAAGTTTAAACACCTAAGCTGGTGGCGAATGAGTGTTAACTAACCCTAATCATCTGGTCCGAGGACTACAGGCATGATTGGATTTAAGTTTAAACACTTAAGCTGGTGGCGAATGAGTGTTAACTAACCCTAATCATCTGGTCCGAGGACTACAGGCATGATTGGATTTAAGTTTAAACACTTGAGAGAAAACGGTGAATGAGTGTTAACTAACCCTAATCATCTGGTCCGAGGACTACAGGCATGATTGGATTTAAGTTTAAACACTTGAGAGAAAACGGTGAATGAGTGTTAACTAACCCTAATCATCTGGTCCGAGGACTACAGGCATGATTGGATTTAAGTTTAAACACTTGAGAGAAAACGGTGAATGAGTGTTAACTAACCCTAATCATCTGGTCCGAGGACTACAGGCATGATTGGATTTAAGTTTAAACACTTGAGAGAAAACTTTACGCAGCGAATTGGTATATCAATTGAAGAGAAGACTTGATTAATAGAAGTACCTCTTGAGGTTATTTACATTCCAAGGGCGAGGGATTACATGACTATCCAGGTCTTCTAAGAAATATGCTCCAATACCAGCGCCTGAAGTGATACGATATGGTCCTTCCCAATTGGGTCCTAATTTTCCCCAAGCTGGGTTCTTCGCGGTGCCCACAACTTTCCTCAGCACCAGATCACCGGGCTCTAAAGGCCTCAGCTTCACGTTAGCGTCGTAGCCTTGTCTGAGCTTTTGTTGGTAGTGTGCCAGCCGAACCATTGCATTCTCCCTTCTTTCCTCAATCAAGTCTAAGCTCTTCTGTAGCTGCTCATCGTTGTCGGCTGGACTGAATGAGCTAGTCCTTAATGTTGGGAACCCTGTTTCCAGAGGAATGACAGCTTCAGCCCCATAGGTCATCGAGAAGGGGGTCTCTCCAGTGGACCTCCGGGGCGTAGTTCTGTAAGCCCAAAGCACATGTGGCAACTCTTCTACCCATTTGCCCTTTGCATCATCTAGCCTCTTCTTTAAGCCGTTCAGTATGACCTTGTTGGAAGCTTCTGCTTGGCCATTACCCTGGGGATAGGCTGGAGTGGAGTATCTGTTTGTAATTCCCAGCTCGCTGCAGTAATTCCTGAATGCCTTGCTGTCGAACTGTAAACCGTTGTCCGAGATGAGGGTGTGAGGAACTCCAAACCGTGTGACAATGTTCTTCCACACGAACTTTTGCACATCAACGTCTCTGATATTGGCTAGCGGCTCGGCTTCAACCCACTTGGTGAAATAGTCTGTTCCGACCAGGAGGTACTTCTTGTTTCCTGCAGCTTTGGGGAAGGGTCCCACAATATCCAAGCCCCACTGGGCAAAGGGCCATGGGCTAGATAGTGGATTAAGGTTTCCCCCTGGCTGGTGAATGTTTGGAGCGAAGCGCTGACATTGATCGCACTTTTTGACGTATTCGTGTGCCTCCTTCTGCATGTTAGGCCACCAATAGCCTTGGGTGAGAGCTCGGTGAGCCAAGGACCTGCCTCCAGTGTGGCTTCCACAGATTCCTTCATGCAGCTCTTCTAGCAGTGTCTCAGTCGCCTCGGGATGCACGCATAACAAATATGGTCCCGAATAGGAGCGTTTGTATAGTTTCTGGTCTTCGGACAACCAGAACTTAGTCGCCTTCCTCCGAACTTTATCGGCTTCTCCCTTCTCTTCAGGCAATATATCTTCTTTGATAAATTTGATTAAAGGGTCCATCCAGCACGGCCCGGCCCTGATCTGGTGAACCTGGACTCCCCCTGACTTCGTCTCTGTAGGCCTGTGTAGGTCCTCGACGAGGATGACCCTCAGCAGGTCCTGTGCCGAAGAGGTGGCTAGCGTGGCCAAGGAGTCAGCATGTGAGTTGCCACTCCTGGGGATGTGCAGCAAACTGAAAAATTCGAACTCTGATTGCAGATGTTTAACACGACCCAAGTATCCCTGCATTCTTTCGTCCTTTGCCTCGAACTCGCCTTGTACTTGACCTACTACCAATCTTGAGTCCGAGAACAACTCCACGGATTTCCCACCCATTCTACGGACCATAGTCATCCCCATCAGTAGGGCCTCATACTCCGCTTCATTATTTGTAGCCGAGAAGTCCAGCCTTAACGATTTCTCGATAATGATTTTCTCGGGGGATATCAATACCAGCCCGACTCCGGAACCTCTTTGGTTTGCCGTGCCATCGACGTACACTTCCCAATGGGAGGGATTCTGTTGAGAGATCATGCCAACTGATTTTTCATCCATGCCCGACGTGGGCTTTACCTCTTCTAGCTGGGGCTCCGTGAACTCAGCCACCAAATCTGCGAGGACCTGTCCCTTGACCGATGTGTGGGGCATATATCTTATATCGAAAGCCCCTAAGATTGTACCCCACTTGGCGATCCGACCAGTATAATCAGCACTTCGGAGTATAGCTTTGAGTGGGAGTTGTGTGAGAACGATCACCGTGTGGGCTTGGAAGTAGTGAGGTAGCTTCCGTGTGCCAAGCACTACTGCTAAGATAGCCTTCTCCAGTGGCAAGTAACGAATCTCAGCCTCATGTAGCGATTTGCTTACGTAATAGACGGGCCTTTGTACACCAGAGTCTGACCGTATTAACACCAGGCTCACCGCATAGGGAGCTACAGCGATGTAGGCGAACAATATCTCGTCTGGCTCAGGACTGGACATGATTGGTGGCCGAGAAAGATAATCCTTGAGTTGCTGGAACGCCAAAGCACATTCCTCAGTCCATTCGAATCCCTTCCACTTTTTGAGCAGAGAGAAAAAGGGCCGACACCTGTCTGCTGATCTAGAGATGAACCGATTGAGGGCAGCAGTCATTCCGGTCAGTTTTTGGACTTCCTTGGGATTCCGAGGAGCTCGGAGGTTGTTGATGGCCTTTATCTGGTCGGGGTTGACCTCAATTCCTCTGTGGGTGACCATGTATCCCAAGAACTTGCCGGACCCTACCCCAAACGAGCACTCAGAGGCATTTAGTCGTAGCTTGTATTTCCGCAGAACCTCAAAGGTACTTTCAAGGTCTTTCACATGCTCGGCTATAACTTTGCTCTTCACCACCATGTCATCTATGTAAATCTCGATATTCTTGCCCAGCTGTGGCTCGAACATCCTCGTCATCATCCTCTGGTAGGTAGCTCCTGCGTTCTTTAAGCCAAACGGCTTCACTTTGTAGTGGTAGTTACCAATAGGAGTGACGAAAGCGGTTTTCTTCTGGTCCTCCAGGGCTAATGGTATCTGGTGGTAGCCTTGGAAGGCGTCTAGGAAGCTCATCCGAGGGTGGCCGACAGTGGCATCAACCAGCTGATCGATTTTCGGCATAGGGAACGGGTCTTTGGGGCATGCCCTATTCAGATCCGTGAAGTCAACGCATACTCGCCACTTCCCACTCTTCTTCTTTACCACGACGGTATTCGCCAACCATTCGGGATAAAAAACCTCTTTGATAGCCCCAGCTGCTTTGAGTTTCGCCACCTCGTCTCTCACTGCGTCGGCATGCTCCTTGGATGGGCGCCGAATAGGTTGCTGCTTGGGGGTGACCAGTGGATTCACCTTCAAGTGATGGCATATAAACTTCGGGTCCACACCTGGGGCCTCGTAAGCACTCCAGGCAAACACATCGAGATTTCGCTTGAGGAACTCTATCAGCTCCTCCTTCTCTTGAAGAGGCAGTTGAGATCCGACTAGAAAGAACCTGTCAGGATCATCTCCAATGATCACTTTCGTCAGGTCCTCACACCGAGTGCTTTCATCCGATTCTTCAGAAGGCACTCCCCGAGACTGTAGTTGCTATAAATCCCCCCCGGCCACGTCCGAGGACTCGGCGGGGGCCTCATGCTGAATGGCGGCTACCAGGCACTGTCTAGCAACGGACTGGTCTCCTCGGATCTCATGTATCTGTCCACCTGATGGATATTTGACCTTCTGGTGCAAAGTAGAGGGGACAGCCCCAAGTGCGTGAATCCAAGGTCTGCCTACAAGTGCCGTGTAAGGAGAATATGCGTCCACGACGATAAAATCCAGCTCCACCACCTCGGAGCCGGACTGCACAGGTAAGCGTATCCGGCCTTTCGGGATGACAGGCCTTCCTTCAAAGGCGAATAGGGGGAATCGTACGGCGTCAGATCCTGGGGTTTTAAGCCTAGCCCCTTGTAGAGGTCCGGGTACATTATCTCCACGGCACTGCCCTGGTCCACCATCACCCTCTTTACATCGTACCCTCCTATTCTGAGGGTGATGACTAGTGCATCATCATGGGGTTGGATGGTGCCGATCATGTCCTCGTCCGAGAATCCCATAACCAGCGGGGCACCAGACCTAGCTCTCTTCGGTCCTCGGCTCGACTCCCCTGCGGGTGGTCGGCCTACTGACATAACTTTCAAAGGCCAGGACCCTGTTCTCCCCGGCGCTGCGAAGACGACGTTTATAGTCCCAAGCGGTGGCTTTGAGGGGTCGTCCCTGCGTGGCCCCGAGCCTGTCTGCCCTCGGCCGCTGGAGGGGTGCAGAAGATGTTTCAGTTTACCATCGCGAACCAACTGGTCCAGGTGATCCCACAGACTCCTACAATCTTCCGTTGTATGCCCATGGTCTTGATGGTACTGGCAGTAGAGATTGTGGTTGCGTCTCTCGGGGTTTCCTACCATCTTGTTCGGCCACCTGAAGAATGATTCATTCTTAATTTTTTCCAGGACCTGATGCACTGGCTCTTTGAACACGGTGTTGACCGATTGAGGATTCATCGATCCTGATTGTCCGGCAAAATCCCTCCGCGGTTTATTGTAATTGTACCGGTCCGACCGCGAATCTCTCCTCTCCTGAGGGATAATCTTATCATTTCCCTTGCCCTGCTGCTGATCTTCTTCAACCCTCTTATACTTCTCTATGCGGTCCATTAGTTGACGCACGTTTGTGACCGGTTTGCCAGATAGGGATCCCCTCAAACCGTGGTCAGTAGGGAGGCCGAGCTTGAACGTGCTGAGGGCCATTGCATCGTTGTTGCCCTCCACCTCGTTGAACATCTCCCAATATCTGTCTGAATATGCCTTCAAGGACTCGCCTTCCTGCATGGACAAGGATAGCAGGGAAGAGAGAGGCCTGGCCACTCTTCGGCACGTAACAAAACGGGAGCCGAATGCCTGAGTGAGCTCTTTGAAGGAGTTGATGGAGCCCGCCTTCAAACCATCGAACCATCTCATAGCAACGGGCCCAAGACTGGAAGGGAAAACCTTGCACATCAGAGCTTCATCTCTGGAGTAGACAGTCATCCTCTGGTTAAAATGACTCACATGCTCCACGGGGTCAGTTTTACCATTGTAGACGGTGAACGTTGGCTGGTTAAAACGCCGAGGGAGTCTGGCCTCCTCTATCCTGCGCGTGAAGGGTGATCTAGATATCTGATTTAGAGCCCTGTTCATGGCATCGTTCTCCACGTCCTCGCGTGATGGGCTCCTACGCTCCCTTTTACGATGGGACTCCTCTACATAGGTGTAGGACTCGCTAGCTGGTGTCTTGGACTTGCGTTGATAAGAGACGTCCTGCTCGTCATCAAGATCATCTTCAGAGTACGAAGAAGCCCGCTTCCTCTTTGCGTGTCGCAACTCCCTCTTTAGTTTTTCCACTTCCAGTTGTAAGTCACGGTTCTTCTCTGCATGGGACATGTGACTTCCGCTCTGTGATTGGCTCTAGCTAAGGCGCACAGTGTGTACACTGCCCTCACGGTTTTGTCTCCTCTCTAAGTTGACAAAATGGTCCACGTGTTGGGATGCCCTGGATTCTGCTTGTTGTTCACCTTGTTCTGCCATTATCAACTGTTGTTTTCACTCTTGCACAAGCTCTCCCCACAGACGGCGCCAATTGTAGGGTCAGATTCTGCAGCCCAAGCCCAAGAAGGTGTGGATTTGGAGCCCACTGAACCCAAAACAATAAATTTGTAGAGAGTGGGTGAAAGAGCTAGGCTAATAATGAAAATAACAGTATTAAACGGCAATGATGACAGAAAGATTTGAATTAATATGTGCTCGGACAGTGGTGAATGTCTCGTCCGAGGAGTTGATTTTCATTGATGAACTTAGGTTTACAAATGTTGGAGCTACAGTAAAATAATATGCTCTTCTCTCTCTCTTCTTTTTCGATCCCCTTCTATCAGAGACCCCTCTCTCTTATATAGTACTGCCTTTCTCCATCTCCACCGTCCACTTGTTCACCATCTGGGCGTCCACTTGAGTGCATGTCCCATCACACTCCCCCTTTATCCCTGTCTGAGTGGCGGTAGCTGAGGATGCACTGTTCAGGGGTCTTCTCCACATAAATGCGGCCAGGAGGGTAGGTGCAGTACATTAAATGCGGTGGTTGAAGTCTGTCTCCTTGACATTTCTCTGTTCCTGTTACCTTCTTGTGTGTCCGAGGCTCCCTTTCTCCCTTAACACTTGTCAAACAGATCGCTTGATCCTCCCATACACGTGTCGGACAAAAACCTCGTCGGATCCGAGGGTATCGGACTCCTCGGACGTATGAACATCTCCTCGGACAGTGCACGTACTCATCTCCAGACGTTCTCCTTTTACATGGGCTTCTGACAGGGTGTCTTGGTCTCCTCGGATGAACAGTGGTCCTCGGATAGGGTCTTGAGCCCAATGCGCCAGGTTGGGCTTTTCTCCCCCACACTACTTATGATTTGTTGTAAAAATATTGTGGATGTAACACTTCTCTTTTTTTCGGTAGTAGGGTGAAATATTTATTCCATAAATTTTAGTTTTTCTTAGTAAGAATTTGTTCCATAAATCTACATACGAACATATGTTTTCAATGCTATATCAGTGTTCATTTTTTAAAGTGATTCTCATGACACTTTTGGTCATATTAGTAGTTTAAAATGCATAAATATTAACTAGCCTCTAAACACGCGCGTAAGAGGCTCTTCTAATTTTTTGTAAATGTTAATAATTTGCATCTATTATAAATTAAGATTACTACATTTTTCAATCACAACAATACTTAGAAGTGTAACGAGCATTTATACAAAATATTAAAATTATTAACCTTTCTCCATGCATAACACTCATTACACTCCTAAGTATTTTTGTGATTAAAAAATCTATTAATCTTAATTTATAATGGACGTGAATTATTAATCTTTACCCAAAAAAAAATCTAATAAACCATTGCTTCGTTTCCGTGTGATGAGATCTAAAGATTCGAGTCTATCTCATATCTCTGCCCGTGATGAAACGGTATACATATCTTTGAATGTCATGTGGCGAAACGTTAGTGAAGCCACGAAGGTCGGGTCGCGACAGGAGACTTTTTTGAAATTATAATAATGCTATCCTCCACCAGGTCCAAAAGTCCAAAACGAAATTAATTGCAGACAAAACCACGTGTGTGGTGGTGAAATTGACCCCACTTCCCATCTTATATAATACACCTATTATACGCTTAGAACACAATAATTCATCACAGGCTACTTGATCTCTGATCTTATCCTCAATTCAATAGTCTGAATTTCTAAGAAAAGCTTAGGATAATGTCTCATCAGGGTCCGCCTCACGGTGAGGGACACCATGGAGGTCCTGGTCCTCAAGGACCTGGGCAACATGGAGGTCCTGGTCCTCAAGGACCTGGGCATCATGGAGGCCCCGGCCCCGGCGGTCATGGTCATGGAGAGGGACATAAAGATGGGCATGGTCAGGGTCAGGGTCCTCAAGGACCTGGGCAACATGGAGGCCCTGGTCATGAAGGTGGACATGGGCATGGTCATGGAGGAGGAGGAGGAGGAGGAGGACATGAACATGGTCATGGTGGTGGTGGTGGACATCACCAACATTAGGGAGATGCTGCCTTGCCAATGGTAGGTAGTACCATCATAATATTAGCAAATAACTTGCTCTTTGCTTTATAAGCCAAAGAGCAAAAACTACCGTGTGTTTGTGAAAAAAAAAATTGGAATCTAGATGAGTGTGGTTTAGATATGTATCAGAAATTGATGCTTATGTAATGATTCCGAAATATGTAATGATTCCGTATCTTGTATGTTGTTCTCATCTTTGGGATCTATGTGTGTTACAATGTGAATTACTAATGAAATCTTGCCTTTATCACTACGATTTTCGCACCTTCACCAGATCTACTTTCCCTTTTATTCAACTCCACCACAACATCATATTGGTCATGTTTACTCTATGTTCTGGTGTGTTCTAAGATGTTCCATAGATAAGATTAATATTCAGCACATATAAAAATATAATAAAAGATTAAGCTGATTATTTTTGTTTTTAAATGAATAAATATATAAAATTAGTATTTGTTTGGATCCGCGTCCACGTTAGCGTTTTTAGCTTTTTTTTTTTTTTTTTTTTTAAGCGGTAAACTTTTTTACCCATTTACGCGTTTTAGATTTTCTTCGACAGAGTGCACTGTTTAGCATTGTTCACTCACTGTTCAGCATTGTTCACTCACTATTCATGAGATCTATTATCACTTTATTCAGAAAAAAATATTAAAAATGAGTCCTATGATATTGTTTTTAGTTTTCAATAAAATAAGTTGTATCTAAACGGAGCTTTAATATTGAGGCTGCTTCCGGTGAAACCCTGTTGAAGGATGTCCTTCAAGCCCGACCCACGCAAAAACTTGTGGGCCTTTGAACAGGCTAAAAATTATAAGATACTCGATGTAGGAATTGGGCTTATTTCCAACGTGGCCTGTTGGCCCGTTTCCACAACCAATCTGTGCACAAAGCTGGTCCAAGAGAAATGCAACAATGCAGGGAAAAGTAACAAAATCCTTTTAAAAGGTTAGATGTCCAAAACATACAAAAATCCTTTTAAAAGGGAAAATCCACAAAGCCCATTAGTCTTAAAATTCAGACTTCAGTGTCTTGGTAGGCCGAAAGACTTGTGAAGTTTGAATCTTTGGATCAATATGGAACCCTATAAAAGAGGATTTTTTACAATATTCTTTTCTATGGACTCACCTTAGCTCTCTTCTCTTTTCTAAGAAAATATCTTCTGGGTTTTGCTTGCTAATTGACTTTTATTTCTCTCTTGCTTCTAGCTTGCTTGTTTTGTTAACATTTATTCCTTTCTATTAAATCTGAAAATATTAAAAAGTAAAAAAAAATTAAGTGAAATATATTAGAATAAAAAAAATTAAATAAATATTAATTTTATTAATATTTGGATATAATAAAAAATAAAAATAAAAATAAAAAAGCCTCATTTGAGTGTTACCTTTAGGCCCAAAAATGTATGAAGCTGGCCCTGTTTGATAAATACAAGGAGACCGCCCCATGATTAATGTTCTTTAATTTAGGCAAGATTCAAATTTATGTTTTTTTATTGGATGATAAGAAACTTTAGGGTAAATTGCAAAGTACACTCATGAAATTTGGGATTGCTTGGATTTTACACCCTGAAGTTTGGTTCTATTAGTAAAAACACACCCTCGGTTAGTTTTGGCTGTTAAATGACATGTCATAGTGCTGACATGTTTTTATCTTTGCCCAAATCATAAAACGATGCAATTTTGCCCAAAAGTCAAAACACAAAACTCAGCTATTACATCATACCGTTTCTCCCAAATAAAAACTATTCCCAAATTCCTAACTCATGAACCCTAACTTCTGATAGCAAACCCCACAAACCCATTCAAGCTCATCCCAATCTGTATACTTATGAATATACTTCTTTTTTTTAATGCCTAAATATATATGTAGTCACCATAGTGCAACCCATTCGGGCATCAGAGCACTCAAAGTACCCTTTTAGGTCAAATTGACCTAAACGCTCCTGGTCAACCCTAAATTGACTGAAAGTCAAAGTTCGTCAAAATCATCCCAAAATAACATTTTTCATGTTTCTACATCAAACCTGAGCTACTCAGAGATTTTCGTCAACTTTGACCAAGTTTGACCTGGAGTTGACTCTAGAGGGTCCTAGAAACCTTAATTTTGATCCGACCTTCGGAACTAGTTGAAACCAGCATCATCACAAAGATTATTGAATTCTGTTTCCAACGACTATTCATGGGTCGAAATCAAAGTCAAAACGGTTGAGATATCTCGAAAACCGTGCAAGGCTCGTCAACTTGCTTTCCTGGGTGAGGCTATAACTTTTGATACAGCCGTTGAATTTTCAATTTCTTTAGTGTTCTGGAAACTAGACATCCAAATCTTTCCAAGGACACTAAGATCATCTCAATCGGAGTTCAGGAAGGCCTTCAAATATGCGATCGAAGTTAGAACTGAAAAGCTATAGGAAAAAGACAAGATTGCTTATGTCAGTAGATCCGACCCGGCGGCCACTAAAGGGCTGCTGGCCTGACCCGGCGCACCCCTCGGGAAGCATGCCAAAATTTTATTTAACCTCGCAAACCCCCAGATTTCAAAAGAAAAAAGGTTTTTAGGGCATTTTCTGGAAATTTTCTATGCAGTTTTCTCTTTCTTTTCTCTACATTTCTCTCCCAAAAACACATCAAAAAACCTTTGATTCCTCCTTTCTCTCAACAATCACAAGGTAGTGTTCTTGCTCTTAATCTTCCTCTCCTTGGATCTATTCCTTGGATTTGAGATTTATGGGTGTGGATGTAGCTTTTTAGCTACAATCCATACCTTTTTTTTTCCTAGCATGTTCTTGTTTTATCTTGCTTCCTAGCATGTTCTATGTTTTTTTTTCTAGCATGTTTCCTTACTTTTTGCCATGTTTTAATGCTTTGATGTTGTTGGCCTAGCCTTCTTGGGCTAGGATATGTCTAAATTTTGTGTTTGTGCTTAGATCTACATGTGTATGTGCTCCTTGCCATGCTTTTGCTTAGATCTACATGTGTATGTGCTCATTGCCATGTCTATGCTTAGATCTATATGTTTATGTGCTCCTTGCCATGTCTATGCTTAGATCTACATATTTATGTGCTCTTTGCCATGTTTTTGCTCAAATCTGTATCTTTGAGTGCTCTGTGCCCTATTCATGTGTCTAGATCTACATGTTGATTGCTATGCCATGTGCTTCTAAAGCCTTTCTACCTCTTGTTATCTCCTTTTTCTTGTGTTTTGGCCCTTTTGGTGGGGTGTAGATCTAGATCATGTGGTCTAGGCCTACATCCTTACACCTAGGCCTATATCAAAGGGTTTGGATCATTTCCTTTATGCATATCTATGTTTGCCTGCTCGATTCTATGCTTTATATCCATGTTTGTCTGTCTAGATCTAGGCTTTGCCATGCCTTGTGCCCTCCATGGACTTGTGCTTATCGATCTTTGGAACCGCTTGCTTGTGTGGTTACATCCATCCCTCCTAGGGCTTGTTTGGATGTAACTACTTGTGAGATACACCTCTATGGTATCAGTACGATTGATACAAAATTTTCTCCACTCCATGCAATGTTGATATGGTTGCCTTGCTTGTTTTGTGCTGCCTATTCAGCTTTCTTTGCTTCTTTGCACGCTTGCCTACATGTTTGTGCATAAGTCTGTATGTCGTCCGTACTCCAATCCAATGGAACTATGGAAACTCAAACCAAACCTATATTTTTCCTCCTAGGACACCCTTTTCTATTCGATAACATGTTTGTTTTCCTTTTCGTGTGCTTCACATGTTTGTTTGCCCCCATTCAGCATCTTTTGCTAGTTTGTCTTTTAGCATGCTTTTTCTTCTATTTGTTTCTTTGCTTGTCTGTTGGCTTGTTTCTTTTGCCATTGCATGTACACGCATGGAGCATGGACACTTAGAGCAAGGGTACGACTTCCTAAACACAAGAAAAAGGGGCAAGGATGCAAGTAAGAAGATGCAAGCCCACAAAGGGCAATGTTCAGTAAATTAGGGGGCCTAGCCCCTCATGAGTGGTTCTCTCTCTCTCTCTCTCTCTCTCTCTCTCTCTCTCTCTCTCTCTCTCTCTCTCTCTCTCTAAGCCTCTTCTCTAGAGCATTGTGTGTGATGTATGTATGTGTATATATGTGTGTGTGTGTGTATGTGTGGGTGGGTGGGTGATCGTGCACTTTGTATGATGGACTCTCATGATTACGTGAGTGACCATTTCTGGCCATGAGTGCTCTTAACCTTGTGGCATAAGTATGCGCTCAAGGCGATTATTGTAGATGCATATTCGTGTCATACTATGTGCATGGTCACCGCGGTGTAATTGTCCCGATCCATGTCACCAAGTGACATCAGTTTCCCTGTGTATGCATCACGTATCGACTTGCTTAATGCTTTAAAGGGCCCCAGCACGTCCTAGCACAAGCATGTTGGCACATGTCGTATACACAGGCACGAAACCCTATAGGTGTACCATAGCGCACCAAATGCGAAACTCTGCCGAATTTTCGCCGTGAAAATGGGGCATCCCCGTTGCCATATATTCTCATGTCAAAAGCTTGGTGAGAATAGCATTCGATGTGCTATGACGCATCTGAGGCGAAGCACTGCCGGATTTCCGCCACAAAAATAAGGCGAAATGCTATCGGATTTTCGCTATGGAAATTTGGCAACAATTCCAAACACACTTGGAAAGTATCAACTGAGACCACACCCTTTCCGAATCCAAATCTCAAAGCCCCATTTGCTTATAGCCCCAAAAGCTAATGCCAATAGCTCGTTTTCAATTGTCAATGTCCAAAAATTATGATTTTACCAAAACAAAGGACTGTCTATGAACAGGCGTTGTAGGGTGCCTAACACCTTCCCCACACGTAACTAGACTTCCGAACTTAAGAATCAAGATTTTTTTTTACCCATCCACATTAGATTAGGAAATATGACATTTTTCTTAGCCTAGGATCGGTAATAAAATCAAATAGAGTCATATGACCAATCACACCTTAGAAAAACCCAATGATTGGTGGCAATTTCACTTACCCTTGGTAATTTTCTTAAAATCAATTTATATTTCAATCACACACCCGAGGTACGACACACCTCCATACACCCCTTCACACCGAAAGAGGGAAGAAGCGTGCGAGTGTCGCCACGATGGGTGGTCGAGTAGCTGCGAGGCGTCGACAATATATATATATATATATATTGTAAGATATCGTGAATTGAACTTACTATTTATAGAAGTGGGACAAATTCATGTACATGCAGTAGAGAGCTTCAAAATCAATTGAAAAATATAAAAAAGAGAAGAAGGCACTCAAGGAGATGAAAGGTCTGTTTGTTTTAGGGGTTTGAATTGGATTTTTTAAAAGTCTAACTAGCTTTCAAAATTCTCACTCTATTTTCAAAATTCTGAAAAATAAATTATACTAAACAGTTGTGAAATCAAGTAAACAAAGGAAAAGACAAAAAGGAAACATTAAATCGTGGCTTTCCAAGAAATAGGCCCCTAGAGCAATAAGAAGCCTTATAATTGAGTTCATATATCAGAGATTTGACGAAGATGAAGACGAAGACATTTATGTAGAGAACCTGATCCCTGGTCTTCCTTTGAAACTTCAAAGAGCTGTCAAGCTCCATATCTGCTTGGATGGGTTCATGGGGTCTGCTATTAGAAGCTGGGGTTCGTGGGGTAGGGATTTGGGAATAGTTTTTATTTGGGTGAAACAGTGTCTTGTAAATAGTTGAGTTTTGTGTTTTGATTTTTGGGTAAAATTGCGTTGATTAAGGCATGATTTGGCAAAATATAAAAACAGGACAGTACGATGACGTGTCACTTAACAGTTAAAATTAACCGAGGGTGTATTTTTGCTAACGGAACCAAACATTAAGTTGTAAAATTAAATTTCTCAAATTTTAAGATGTAAAATCTAAATAACCTCAAACTTCATAGGTATATTTTGTAATTTACCCGAAACTTTATCAATTAATATAACTGAACCATAAGCATTGGAGTTATATGTTTTTGTTTCATTAATTTGTACATTAATTAATTCCTAGCTAGCTCTGTGGTAGCACCGTTGACTGTTAAAGTTTGTAGCGTGACATATATCAGGCACACGTCATTTGATTGACATAAGCCCTTTTTACATTTAGGCAAAAAAAGAAGTGTGATCTATCTTGATTCTATAAGAAAATAAAACCGTAGAAGAAGGTTTCTAACCATTGAATCTGAATACATGGATGATTCAATTCAAGTTAGATTTAAAAATAATGGAATATATTCGTTCAAACAGAGCGAGCATGGGGGGGCATTAGTCAGTCATCTACGTACTACATGTGATGCAAGTCATTTCCAGGGTACTGATTTCAATTTCACAATGGACCGCCACCTGGTCTATTCGAAAATTCTTTTTGACTTGGAAACAAGAGGTTCAAGAGTGAAGAGAAGACCATGGAAACAAGTAGCTAGATCGAAGCTTACAATGAATTAATTGTTATAAAGATAACAAAGACCAGTAATTGATAGACTGCTGGAACCTTCAATTGACTACGAACTGTTGTCGCCTTGTAGATTTTGGGGTGACTTACTTTAACTTGTTTAGTGGAGTACGGTGAATGAACAGAACTAAGCTTGGAATGGGAGGCAATGTCCCCCCATTTTAAAAAAAAAAAAAAAATTTATATATAGAGGTTTTTTTTTAGAAAAAAAAAAAAATATATATATATATTAATTTTAGCAATTTTATATATATTTTTCCCTCCCTAGCAATATTATTGATTCTTTTATGGAGGCCGAAGTCGCTGCACGCAACCAACTGCAAAGCCGCCTTCCCTAACTCTAAGTCCTGGCTCCGTACTGAGTGAATCAATTACTCCTCCTTCAAATTTCTAGCTTCCCTGAATTGACTGCAATTGTTGACTTATAGAATTTAGAGTGACGTTCTTTGAATTGTTTTACTAAGCAGTGGTTTAGCATCCTCAATAATCTTGTAATTAACACTTTTTTGTGTTTTCATAAGAATAGTCATTTTTTTCTCTTCTTGGGATAAACAAACATTCAAGATTTAAATCACTCCATCTCTCCACAATTTATCGGATTACCAAAAAAAAAAACAATAATTGTTTTTAAAAAAATATTAGCTCAATTTTAGTTTATACTAAAACTCTCTCATATATAATAAACTCTTATCCATCCATTTTGAAATACATAGATTGAATATTTCCACATCAATAATACAAATAGATATCAAAGTGGTGATAGTCTGTGATTTCCTAAATGTTGATGACATGATAGAATTAAGTTCTCCATTTTCTATTTTTTTAATGTCTTTAATAGTGAAAGTGATGAAGTGAGTACCAATTTCATAATATAACCGACCTCAAGTAGTTAAAGTGATACTTTTTAAATCACAGATAAGTAAAAATTAACCAAACTGCATGTTGATAATCCTGTATAAAACTATCGAAAAATTTATTTCATCAACAATTTTTTTTTTTTTTTTCCTTTTTAATGATTCCATTTCCATCATTATATACTAGGTCCTATAGAACATTGATTTCATCATTTTTTTTTTTTTTAATGATTCCATCATCATATACTAGATCGTTATTTACAAAATTAAAATAGTGAAAGTCAGTTAGCGCGGTTATTAATATTAGGTAAAAGAATTTATTCAATATTATTTTTTAAATAAAAAGAGTTCAAAGAGTCGTTAAGTCATTATTACTCTTTTTTATTTTTAATTTCGTCCCGCATAAGCTTAAATTTTAATGATCAGACAAAGAAATATGGTTGTATACTCATTTAAACTAAATCAAAATCATCACTTTCATTTTAATTTCGTCTGCGCTTGAATCATCACTCTTCTCAGATAAGTCTATTTCATTTTATTTTATTGATAAAACATAACCCTACTCTCTCAATTTCTAAACCTACTTCATGATTAGGATTAAGCATTACTACCAATTTGTGATTGTGTCTGATATATCATATTATTTGAGATATATATATATATTTAGAGAGTTTCAACCTATGGCATCTGATGATAGCTCTTCATCATCAGACCAAGACACCAATTAGTTTTTAGTATAAGCAGAGATTGAACCCTAGATTTCTTATTCAACCATCAGAGACTTTACCAGTTGAGTTAACCGAAACCTACGAGATATAATTATTATTAAGAAAAAAAGTTGTAAAACTTGTTTACATCTAAACAACAAGGGAATAAATATACTAAAATCGTGACGGTTCCAAATTTGAAAACGTAACTTAGAGTCACAATTTTAATGCATTTACGTGTAATAGACACTCTCCTAATTATTATATCAATTCTCTTACAATTATTATATCCTAATAATACCTAATTATTTTCAGATATCCTAGTCCTTTTTTTTTTTTTTTTTGGTAAACTATCCTAATCCAATTTGAGGTTATATAAGTAGCATATATTTCAGAGAGCATGAAAGCCAGAGACAGTTGGAAACCCTCCCTCAAGGTCCGTTTATCCTCTTAACTATATTTGTTCTTCCTTATACAAAAATATGCAAAGCACAGTAAGGTTTTCAAGGTGCCGAGGTGTGGCTTTTGAGGTCAAACCTCATGCAGATCCCTTTGCCATCAAAACACCCACACCAGAAGAGTCCTTGAACAACAAGATATCTTGGCTCGGCTCTTCCAAAGTGTTCCCTTCTTTTATTTTCAGGTCTTTAAGTAAAAGCAGCAGCCACTTTTGTGATCTTGACCCCGATGACGAACACCAAGATATAGATATTGATAATTTGGAGATTGTGGAAGAAGGGAACGACTTTGAGAAACAAATCAAGCAAAGCCCACTTCCACTTTTGGCTGCTAGTAAGCGTGATCAAGCATCATCAAAGCCTGCAGCTCGAAAGAAACATTCGAGGCTGTCGATTATACTCCTCGATCAAGGGTTATTCACAGTGTACAAGCGACTCTTTGTTGTTTGCTTAACTCTAAACATTATTGGCTTGGTCCTTGCAGCCATGGGACAGTTCCCATATGCGAGGAACAGAGCTGCACTTTTCTCAATTGTGAATATTCTTGCTTTGACACTCTGTAGGAGCGAGGCTTTCTTGCGTGTTGTGTTCTGGCTATCAGTCAAGTTGTTGGGAAGGTCATGGGTGCCTCTCCTTCTTAAGACTGCCACAACATCTCTTCTCCAAAGTCTCGGAGGGATACATAGTGGTTGTGGTGTCTCTTCAATTGCATGGTTAATATATGCCTTAGTCCTAACTCTCAAAGATAGAGAAAACACTTCCCCTGAGATCATAGTTGTAGCCTCCACCATTCTTAGCCTTCTCTGCCTATCTTCTTTGGCTGCGTTCCCTCTAGTTCGCCATCTCCATCACAATGTATATGAACGAACTCACCGCTTTGCTGGGTGGACTGCTCTTGCCTTCCTTTGGGCCTTTATTGTCCTCTCTATTTCTTATGATTCCAAAACCAAATCCTACATGAATGACCTTGGCTCCAGGTTGATCAAACGACAAGAGTTTTGGTTCACAATAGCCATCACTTTGTTAATCATGTTGCCATGGATGACGGTGAGACGTGTCCCCGTTAAGGTCTTTAATCCTTCAGGCCACGCCTCGATCATCAAGTTTGAAGGCGGAGTTAAAGCTGGCTTATTGGGTAGGATTAGTCCATCCCCTTTATCCGAATGGCACGCATTTGGCATAATTTCTGATGGAAAGAAAGAGCACATGATGCTTGCTGGTGCTGTTGGTGATTTCACTAAATCCTTGGTGACGAATCCTCCAAGCCATTTATGGGTTCGGAAAGTGCACTTTGCTGGCTTGCCTTATCTTGTCAACATGTATGATAGAGTTTTGTTGGTGGCAACTGGATCAGGAATTTGTGTGTTTTTGTCATTCCTGTTGCAACCATGTTCGGCTGATGTGCGCTTGGTTTGGGTGGCCAAGGGAATTGAACAAAACTTTGGAAAGGAAATCAAAGAAATGGTAAGTCGGTGGCCAAAAAACAAGGTGATTGTCCATGATACTGCTGTGTTTGGTCGTCCTAATGTATCTCAATTGAGCGTTGATACTGCTAGAAATTGGGAAACTGAAGTAGTTATTGTTACCAGCAATCCAGAAGGAAGCAGGGATGTTGTTAATGCGTGCAAGGATGCAGGAATTCCTGCCTTTGGTCCCATATGGGATTCGTAAATCCCTTATCACTCTATACTCAATAAAACAGTTGCCATATGTAAAACTAACATTTTCCAATTTGCTTTTGATAATTTATTAGGTTCAATTTCTCATATACTAGGCTGTTGAGCCAAGTTTCAAGTGCTATGGATTTAAGGATAAAATAAAATAGAGGCAAAAATGTCATTTTGGTCCTTACATTTTGAGGTCACAGTCAATTTGGTCCGTACATTTTAATAGCAGTTAATTTAATTCCTGTTATTTTTATCTTGTAATCAATTTGGTTCCTATTACTAACTCACTAACAAAAAATGGCTACGTGGCTAACGATGTGCACCGTTAATACAATTAAAGCCGACTTGGTTTCTAAAATAATATTGCATGTAATTTGACCTAATTAATCAACTTGGGTAATTGAATTAATTAACTAATGTCAATTTATAACCCAACACCCCATTAGCCTTGGAACTAGTTATTACAGGTTAACACAAACACCTTCCAAGGAAGGGACGTCAATTCTACTGCCTAAGAGAAGATGGAGGTTCCAACTTTCTTAGTGACGGAGAAAATTTTAAAAACAACAATACAAAAATTTGAAAAGCCTACGGGAGATGCTCTTAATTTTCATACAGAGTTTGAATTGGAAAGCTACTTAAGATGTACTATAATTCCTTAGTTTGAGTGTTTGGGTCATGAGTTTGACTTGGTTCTTCTAAAATGATCACAAGTGAAAGTTTTAAAGATTACAAAACTAATTTAAAATTAGGCAAACTATGTATTTGGTCTTGAACCTTTATGCTATTTTTCAATTTGTTCTCTAACCTTTTAAATGTGTCAATTTTGTCTTTAACCTTTTAGCGTTATGTCAAAAATGTCTCCATCATTAAGTGGTGGATGGAAAAATATTATGTGGCTAATAGTCTTATTAAAATATTAATTTTTTTCCATGTAACCTGCCACGTGGGTTTAAAAAAAAATTATATATATATATAAAAAAAATAAAAAAAATAAAAAAAAAAACCGAATGAATGAAATCGTTAGACACACATTTGGGACTGAGAGCACGAAGAGAGAGACAACTTCAACATTGATGGTGACCCACTTAATGGACAGCGGGGAACTCAACATTGATGGTAAGAAGTTTGAGAGGCAAAGACCGGTGAGTTTTAAGAAGATTTTGCAATATTTATGTTATTCTTGTCAAGAATCAAGATATCTAATTAAATGTTATATTTGCATCTTCTTGGTTGAGATAATTGTGGGATTGGCTTGGAAATTGGTAGTATGAATCAAGGTTAGGGACCAAATACGTAGTTTACCCTTTAAAATTTTAAGAATTATGTAGGGACTTTTCAAATATTACCTTGAATTTTGACATATGTTTCACTTGTAATTTGAGCTTTCCATTTAAGCAATTAATCCTCTAGAATCTAGACATTATGATTGTGAGTTTGTGACAATGAGCCTTATATATATATATATATATATATATATATATATATATATATATATATATATATAATAGGCAAAGCTGAGAGCATAAAGAAAGTTTTTAACCAAGAATTCTCATTGTGTCACTATGCTAGGTTTACCTGGCTAAATACACAAAAGTTTCCTTTTTGCTGCTAGACCAAAAGTGATGCACTCAATTACTTTAGGCATTGCAAAGAGATTTTGAGGGTCCAATGGGTAATTTACTTTTCTTCTGTTTCTTATTCTTTCTTTTTCTTCATTCTTGTTCTTTTTTGTGCTTTTCTTACATGTCAATTTTCATTCTAATGAGCCTATACTTGAAGTATAGTTTTTTTTTATTAGTTGATTTCTATTTTACAACGTGTAATTTACTTCTTCTTCTTTTTGCTTTTCTTGTTCTTTCTTCTTCTTCATTCTTGTTCTTTGTTGTAATTTTCTTGAATGTCAATCTTCATCGTGATGAGCCTATACTTGTAGTATAGTTTTATTTATTAATTTATTTCTAATTACAGCTGTTGATTGCTAGGGTAACATCAACTATCGATGAGCCTATACTTGTAGTATAGGGAACTTATCATTGTTGGAAATAAAATAAAATATTGATGGGTCTTTCCTCACTTGCTGTCACAACCACACACCGTATAGAAGAGACTCACAACTTAAGAAAAAAAAATGTGAGTTTTTCCAAAAACTAATTTACAATTGGGATCACCAATCATGTGAGACTTTGGCTTTCAGTCGGAGAGAAAGATACTTAAGAGCTTGAGCTATACTCACAACACAGTTTAATTAATACAATAAGTTACTTTACTATTACTAACTTTAAAACCTTCACTAGGTTTTTTTTTTTTTAATTACTTACAATCTTTGCGCCAAATTTTTTCTATTAAAGGAAACACAGTGAGACACTACTCACACAGAAACCTTGTGAGCCATAGAGATATTTTTAGAGAGCGACACCGAGAGAGTGCGCCAGAAAGATATTTTTAGAGAAAGGCACATTGAGAGAGAGCGTGAGACTGAGATGCCATGGAAGAAGTGCAGCCATCTTGATCCTTAACCTGACCACAAAGAGGTCAACTACTGTTATCGTTACCCTCATTCCTATGATAGCGTCAAATGCATGGTGAATCATTGCCTTCGCGTCCACAAATTGGATACTGTGAAATGTACTTGCGACATTTGTGGCACACCATACTCCTGTCAGGCTCTGTTTGCCGAGCATAAGACCGATGTGCACGTTGACAATGACAGGACTGGGAGGCGTTGCATTAACTACGGCACTTTTGCTCGCCGAAATGACCGAGTCAACATCTACCGTGTCTGCAGTAAATCGTTTCCAATTGTCCAATAGGTCTTTCTTTTTCTTCTTTCTCGTTGTTTAATGGTAGTTGGGCTTTTCTTGCAGGTCAACATTCCTCCTAAGTGATGAGCCTTTTCTTGTGGTATGGTTTACATATTTTTGTTGTTTGGATTCATTAGTGTGTGTGTGTGTGTGTGTGTGCAATTTTTTTGTTGCGTGTTTTTGAAGTGATATTTGTGAGTAAGAGGAATTGCTAGCTAAAGGCTTTGCAAATGTGGGGAAGTTTTTCATAAGAGAGATGCACTACAAGAAAAAAAAATTTATTACAAAAAAAAAAAAAAAAAATCACAGCAATAAAATCAAAGTCATTGCAATTGTTGATGCAAGTTGTAATAAAATTTGTGCAACAAAAAATTTCATTGCAATAATCTCTAGATATTTTCATGACAACTTTGATGCATTGACATATATATTGTTGAAATAAACAATTTATTGCAACGATATATTCGTTGTAATAAATAATTGTTTCATATTTGTCATTACAATAGATTGTATGCAATTTTGTGTGTGTGTGTGTGTGTGTGTGTGTGTTTGAAAAAATAATTGGTCTCAAGTTTTTGCAATCTATTGCAACAAATTTTCTTAATGTAGTATCAATAATTATAAGTTATTGCAATTAATTATTTTAAATGCAATAATTTACCACTTTTAAGTTACTATTGCAACGAATTTTAACTTGTAGATGAAATATTGTATCTAATACTGCTATACTAATGTTGTTGCATTAATATTTGATGTAATAGACTTATTTTGGTACAGTGATGGATAGAGATAGGAGGAGTTGAGTACGTAAGAACATCAAAACTTGCAGCCAACTTACAATGATAATCTTGAAGGTAATTATGAACCTTATGAGTTTTAGTAGAGTGTCTTAAAGGAGGCAAAAGAGGTTCAAGAAGAGGATCTGGTATATATGGTTTAATGGTATTAACAAGAGCATAGTTCTCAAGAATAGGAAGAACTTGTTCTTGGAAGTCTAAATTTGTAGAAGTTGATGAATTTGTAGAATCTATAGGTGCAGTATATGTAGAAGAAACTAATAAAAGAGTGGAAGAAGAATGATGGAAAGGTGGAGTAGGGAAAATAGAATTAGGTTGAAAGGTTAAGAATACCTAGACCCTGCCTTCTAAGATATTGTGGATCTATTACTATCACCCATATTGTGGATCTATAGGTGCAGTTTTTGACTTATTTTTCATGAGATAGACCCATGTAGTCCTGCTATGATCATCCACAATAGTTAGAAAATATTTAGAACCATTTAAAGATGGAGTCGGATATGGACCCCATATGTCACAATGGACTAAATCAAAGACAAAATTAGTAATGTGATTTTGATTAGGAAAAACTTATCTTACTTGATTAGTAAGAGGACAAATGGGACAAGCAAAACTTCATATTTATTAAAATATGAAATATTAGGTAGAATTGATTTTAACAACTCTAGTCTATGGGAAGAAGGGTGTCCAAGTCTGCAATGCCACAGATTGAAGTTACCAAAAGAGGAAGTTTTATTACAAGATGCAAAAAAGGAAGAATCCACTTGAGAACTAGCAGGTAAAGGGGAAACAAATTTTAACAGAAGAGATGAAATACAAGTTGGTAAAACCACTTGAGATGAGTTGCAAGGTTTAAAGATCACCATGCTTCTTAGCCAACCCAATCATCCTCCAATGTTGTAAGTCCTATATAAAACAGTAAGTTGGAAGAACGATGCAGCAACAATGTAGATTTTGTGTGAGTATACTAATGGAAACAAGATTATAAGAAAGTGTGGGAATGCATAAAATATTTTCTAAAACAAAGCTAGATGAAAGTCTATCTATCCCTATGTGAGTCACTTGGATAGTGTCTCTATTAGGCAATTTGACATATATGTGAGTAATTGGAGTGATTTGTGGTAAGAAACTTTAGAGATTGGACCATGTGATTTGTTGCTCCACTATCAGAATCCAATCAATGGATGAAATCATGGATGAGTTAATATGGAAGGCATAATAGGCCAGTTATATGGGAAATTACTTGACATCTCATGAGCATTGAAACCCTTTGCAGATTGAGTAATGATGTTAACCACTTGGTAAGTTTCTTGTTCCATATCTAGTGTCAATTTTGAACCAAAGTGAGACTTGAAATTCAATAAACTAAGAAGTTGTTGATACTAAGTGTGAGTAAGAGCCACATTATCATCTCCACGATATCCAGCAGTTGACACACTATTTGCAGAAGCTGAAATACCTCCATTTGAGCTTTACCTTTGAATTTGTAGCAAGGACGGTATCCATGTAGCTTGTAACACTTATCAACGAAATGGCCAAGCAAACCACAGTGAATGCACTAAGGTCTAGGCTTTCCTTGGTTGAAGGAACCAGAATTTGTGGGATTGTTGGATGGCCTGTTATTGGTGTAGGAATTTAAATTAGACTTAGACAATAATGTTGCTACTGACTCAGTATGCATATCCTATCCTGAACCAACTTTCCTTTGTTTTTCTTCTTAAAGAACAAGAGAAAACACTTTGTGTAGCGCAGGCATAGGCTCCACGAGAAGGATTTGTCCCCTTACAACTCCATAACTTTTATTCAACCCTATTAGAAGGGTCATAGTGCACTCTTCTGTTTGATGTCCACAAGAACAAGATCTGTAATTTGAGAGTTCATCCCAAACACCCTGGAATCTAGTGTAAAAGAAATTGATAGTTGAATCATCTTGAGTTAGAGAACACAATCTTACATTACTCAAAGATTCGAGGGCCATTGCCTTGTGAATATTTGTGCTTGAGATCAACCTAGACTTCTCGACCAGTATTGAAATACATCACACTGGTTACAAGGTCCTTCGACAATGAATTTAGAAGCCAACATAGTACCATATTATTAATCTTTTTCCATGAACTATAAAGAGGATCAATAGTGGAACATGGTTCTGAAATGATTCCATCGATGAACTCTATCTTGTTCTTCACATTCAAAGCAACAAGAATGGACCTGCTCCAAGTATTGTAATTATCTTCAATGAGTGGCTGAGTAACAAGAACTATGCTGGATTATCACCATTTTGTAATAAATATAGACTCGGGTATCTTCCCAAACTGAAGTGGTTTAAGGAGCCGAAATAGTTTAAGGAAATTAAGAATCAAAAGTAGCCATTAAATTTGACTTAGATCAGATCAAATTCAACAAGAGTGATTTAATCAAGAAGATGAATACCAAGTAATACAGCAATTAGGTCAAATTCAATCAAGAACTTGAATTTTCCCAAAAATCGTATTTTAGGAATTCAGAGATCAAACACTTCTAATTTAATTAAGAAAAATTGTGGAAAGCAAAATCAAATCAAAATGCGAAACTGATTCTATAAATTGACAAGAAAGCAAATTGATTGAACTAAAAGCAAGAACAGAAACTTGGAATTGAATACACGAAACTGAATAAAGCAAGAACACACACTAGGGAGATCAGCAATGAATTCAAGGCTTGCTGTGCTAGTCAGGTTCTAATACCATACTAAACTTGCTTAAGGAAACCATATAAGTGCCTGTTTGTTTTAGCTTTCCCAACCCAAAAAGCCCGTTTTGAAACTACAAATACAAAAAGCCTGTTTGGTTAGGTATAAAAAGAAACTTTTTGAAAAAAGTTGCGTTTTGGGTTTGTGAAGAGAACACGCATTCGCAGAATGGAGCTCTGAGGTGCATTTTGGAAAAGCTCCTACGCGTTAATGAATCTATTCGTTGGGTTATTGGTTTAGTTACCAAATTGCCCCACTTTTACTTAAAACTCTAACTTTGCCCTTTTCTCTTCTCCCTCATATTCTAGCTCCTCTGTTACAGACCAACACCGGTCAAGGAAGTAACAACCAAATACAAACACAGCACCACCCAACTATCACCGGTCTACCACCACAACCCATTTCAACATTTGATCATCCAAACACAAAATCAACAAAATCAAACCAAAAATAACTCAAAATCAACACAAAACAACTTAAAATCAACTCAAACCCCATTGGAAAACCCATCCCAAAACCAACTCAAAATCAACCCAAAACAAAATCAACTCAAAATCAAACCCAAAATCCACAAAAAATCAACTCAAAATTAAACCATTAATTGAAAACCATAACCCAAACCCAAAATCAAAATCAAATACAAACCCAGTGGTGGCAGAGACTTAAGGGATCTGAGAATTAAGGAGGGAGATGAGGGATTTCCTTATTTTTCAATCATCTTCATCTTCATCATCATCATCATCATTATCTTCTTTCTTCTTTGTAGCTTTCGAACTGTCAAAAAAAAAAAGCTCTGCGGCAACTGGAATGTTCTGGAGGAAGTGGAAGGGAAAAAGAGGAAAGAAGGAAAAAAAGAAAAAGAAAAGTGGAATGTTCGGGAGGAAGTGGTAGGGAAAAGGGAGGGGGGGGGGGGAAGAAGGATACATGTGTCGAGGAGAAAAAAAAAAGAAAAAAAGAAGGAAATACGGATGGAAAAAAAAAAGTAAAGAAATAAGGGAAAAATAAAATAAAGAATGAGAAATTAAAATTGAGAAATGCTACCACAATATTTTCACAATAAATCTTAAGTGGTAGGTTATTATTAGTTAATATTGGTGAGAAAAAAAATAATTTTTTAGAAACTTTGAAAGTTCTTTTTAGAATAATTTTTTAGAAAGTATTTTCACAATACTTTATATATACATTGTCCTTTTTGGTAATTTACCACTCAAACCGCCACTTTTATAAGTGCTAGCCAAATACTCAACTTTTTCAAAAAGCACTTTTTAACAGTTTTTACCAAACACTCAACTTTTTTAAAAAATACTTTTTTATACTACACTTTTTAAAAACTCCACTTTTTCAAAAAGCCCAGTTTTAAAAAACTGAACCAAACTCACCCTGAGTTGAAGGTGATGAACCAAGACTTTGGAAATGGTTTCTATATTCACATAATGAATTAATTTACAGAAGCTTTGTCCTTATATAATAATATGAAACAACAAATGCCCAAATTTCATCATTGCTCTTTTTTCTTTATTTTTTTCCCTAAACTCATTGAGGGTGAAATCGAGTATTTACACTTAGGCTGTGTTTGTTTCAACTTCAAACTACTTCCGGAAATCAATTTCCGTAAAATTGATGCGTTTGGCTGCCTAGGAAAATTGGGTCAACCGAAATCAATTTACGCTTGACCGAAAATAAGCCCTCATCTGGGGGAAATCAATTTCACCTTTCATTTTACGTTAAACCAATTTCCGGAAAATAAGTCTCTCAACTCTCCAAGCTCTCTCTCACACAGCAACACATCTCCAAGCTCTCTCTCACACATCTCCAAGGTCCAGACCCAAAGCTCCAAGCTCAGCAGCAACTTCAGACGTCCGTTCCGGTCCGGCGACCCACCGCCACTCGGCGTCGACCCACGAAGACCCACGACCCAACGCCACTCGTCGTCGACCCACGAAGACCCAGACCCACGACCCACCGATCTTCGACCCAGACCGAGACCCAGACCGAGACCGTCGACCCAGACCGAGATCGACGACCATCGCCTTCGACCTCGACTTCAAACCATCGCCCTCGATCTCGTCAACCTTCGGCGCTCTTCGCACCAGCGAGTCGCACCGCGCCGCGCCGCGCCGTCGTCGTCGTCTTCCTCGATCTCTCCGTTTTTTCTTTTTTAGTTTGATTGTTGTTTTTGTTTTTTTTTTTGATGAACTGAATGTTTATTGTTGTGGTTGTTGTGTTGTTGATGCCGGAATTTGGTGTTGTTGTTGTTGTTGTGTTGTTGCCGGAATTTGTCGCCGGAATTTATTGTTGTTGTTGTTGTTGTGTTGTGTTTTTATTGCCGGAATTTGTTGTTAAATTGGTTGTGGTGTTGAAATTTTTTGTAATAAAATTTGTTTGGATGCTGAGAAAATGTGAAAAAAATTTCGGAAAATAGCATTTTCCGAATACATCCAAACACATGAAAATATTTTCTACAACAATTTTCATAATTCAACCAAACACTTAAAAATATTTTCCTTTTCCGGAAAATAACATTGTATTTTCCGGAAAATATTTTACACGAAACAAACACAGCCTTACTTTCTTTAGTTATGTTAGGTTTACCAGATACTACATAGCCTTATAATAGTGATTATTGTTACTTCACGAGAGTCCAAGGTTATCAGGATCTAGATTTTGAACAAAATTGGTGAGAGAGTTCAGGTATTGGATTGTAGGATTGGCATAAGGATTGTATGATCCTACTTTTCAATTAGAAAAATATATGAAAAAATATTTATAATTATAATTCATAATATACGTTAAAGAAACATTAAACAAAAATAATTTTTGACACAAGTATATTACTATATATAATTGCAGAAGTTTATTTCTATATTATCTCCCATTAAGCCACGTGTACATTAAAAAAAATTAAAAAACAAAATGCTACAACGCTTAAGCAAACTATTATACTTTTTATAGGCGAAATTACGTTGTTAGTCCCTGAAATTTACTTATTGGGTGTTTTTGGTCTCTCGGGTTTCAAATGAGATCTACTGACTACTGGTCCCTAAAATTTAAAAAATAAGCACTATTGATCCATCCGTTAACTTCCGTTAGTTTCATTACCTATGTGTCTAATGGAATGATGAGGTGACAAATACTAGAGATGACACATCAGTTTTTAAAAAACTAAATTGCCAAATCAAATTTATTTATATTAATTCATCTTAGTTTAAAAATTAAACAGAAAAAGATCAAAAATTAAAATAAAATAAAATAATTATCTTCAAAAATTCTCAATCTCATCATTCATTTCTAGATTCCTCTTCATTGCGGAACCAATCTTGAAGTACACCCAGATTAGGAATTGGGCATCGTTATCTCCTTTAGCTACTTCCCAATTGTCGAGAATAATAGTCACCAAAACGATAGTAAATCATGATCTCAGAACCAAAATCAATTTTTGGGCAGCATCCATATTGGTTTTTATTCGCATATTATGTCTACTCAAAAGGAAGATGAGTAGAACTTGTTAATGAGAAAGCAAAATGGATGGCACACTTTATAATCAACATCTATCCTTAATTTTCTTGGTTTCTTTCTTTTGTCATCTTTATGCCTTTAGGTACTTATATCGTCTAAACACTTTAAAAAAGTATAATGGCACATCGATGAGATTAACAGTGCGATTCAAGATTAAGGTTGGCGGTGTGAAAGAAATCTGGAATGGACGATGAGAATGGGGATTTTTGAGAATTGGTTGTTTAGGTTTTAATCTTTTTCTTTTTAATTATATTTAATTTTTAGTTTTCAAAACAAAAATGAATTAATATAAATAAATATGATGTGGCAATTTTGTTTTTTGATAACTAATATTGTATTTGCCATGTCATTAAAAAAATGCCACATTATTATTCCGTTAAACACACGAACAATAAAATTAACAGAAGTTAATAGAGGGACTAATAGAGCTCATTTGAAACTTGAGGGACCAAATGCACTTAGTAGGTAATTTTCAAGAACCAACATTGTAGTTTTGCCCTTTTTAAATGTACAAATCCTGAACCATCCCTAGTCGCTCATTAATATACTATCTAAGGGTCTGTTTGGATACCGTTTATTGCTGCATATTGAAAACTAAAAATACTATAGCAAAATAATTTTTAAATGTGTGACTAGTGCTGTGAGACCCAGTTATAAAGTTATTTTTGCTAAAAAAGAGTACTTGCAGGTCCTATGAATAGTACACAAGTCCCACTAAAAAAAATGCACAAGCTGGGAAACGCGCTTCCCAAACTCACACTAAAACAACTATCAAAATTCAAAAGATCCCACTGTCAATATTGCATTTTCATACCGTCTCTTTCAGACACTAATAAAGTTGCTTAATCTAGTATTGCAATCTAAGTTATGATGGGCACAAGGCATATTATATTTCAATTAAATTTTATAAAAATACTTCGTAAATTTACTTTAAAATTTGAGTCACAGTTTAAGTTCACACAGGCATCTCTACTATCCACTAGATTACTATGTGCTATTGTGTAGAGTCTTGCATTTATCATTCTCTTTATGTTATGATGACTGTAAACCATTTATTTTTAGAAGTGATCTTCCTTCAACTTAAAGGGTCAAGATGGTGAATTTGTATAAACTTTAGGTCTTGGGCACTATACTGTATGTGGGTTTTACGATAGTGTAAGTATATCCGTGTGGATGTACATTTCTTTTATTGCAAGTAGATTCATTGTGAAAAGTAAGTTGGCAGATAGCTGGGGTTGATTAGATTTCTTATAAATCCTCAAAATTTTAAGTATGTTCTGCCACAATTTTGTTAAATGAATATTTTTTGCATTTTCTTGTTTAATGTTGTTGAGAGCTTCCAATTTTCACAAGATCTTTCTTTGTTTAAAGGCAATGGGGAGAAGAGTGACAATCTAAGATATTGCAGATATGTGCCTTAACTTACGCCCCAAACGGTATAGTTAATTCTACTCAAATATATAATCCTACCTTATTAAAGCTTCTATTCTTGCTTTGATTCGCGCAACACATGGTAGATATCCATAAAGCAAAAACCTGAGAAAATACAAGCTGACCTCAAATTTTTTTTTTAAAAAAATGGTATAAGAAAGTTTGGTTTTTTAATAAGTTTGAGCAATTTTTTTTAATAGGTAATTAGCTTGAGCTAATTTTGTATCTGGTTTTTGGGAAAATGCTTGGCCTTTAAATTTTTAATCCAGTTGTTGCAAACAAAAGGTTAGCATTTGGGATTGAATGTATTGCTGGTATGAGAAAGTTTTTTAAGTTCCTCTTAGGCAATTTAGAATCTGAGTTCAGTGAAAATGTTTGGATTTTAAGCCTTTCTGTTTTGTTGTTGCAAACAAAGGGTTAGTGTGTTTGGAACATAAGTAGATATTGGTATAGGAAAGTTTGATTTTTACTTAGTTTAAGCTAGTTTGGTATCTGTTTTTATAAATGGTTGGCTTTTTAAACATCCATTCACTTTTTACAAACAAAGGGATAGTGTGTGTGTGTGTAGGAGTGAAGTTGCTTTTCTTGAGGGAACATAACTACATAAGTGATGGGTTTTGATGAATTGGACTGGGAAGAAAGTGCCAATCTTATCACTAAATGTGTAGATTGTTGGGTGTCATGAAGGGTTAGTTCTTGGGCTGCAATAGTATTAATGGAATTCTAATTAGTAATTCATCAAAGAAAGAAAGGGAAAAAAAATTATTAAATATGGTTTTATCAACTCAAATATCTATTATTTATCCAACCAGTTATGTTGTAGCTAGTTATAATACATAATTGATCGAATTTCTTTAAATTTGTATAAAAATATAGATGAAATCATAATTTGATGAGTATCATATTGTCTACGAAGCAATTACAAACTCTTTTTACATTGTAACACTCTACGTGAGTATCATATTGTTCATGGCAAAATAATGAGACTTTGATGTCTAATATTGTTTAGATACTATTGATGATTTAAGAGTTCATGCTTATTTGTTAATGACCGAAAAGTAAGAAAACTTTAGAAGCCAAATGGATCTTCATGGACTTATGGGGGCCAAACTTGGTAATAGATATTTGATCTCATATTAACATTCAATCATCAAATTATGTTTTGTTAAGGTGCATACAATGACGACAAGGTTGTTGCTCGACCTTATGATCTTGCTCCCTTAAAAGACATGGACTTTGGCACTCTTAATAATAATTGCTCTGTGAGTTTTAATCACTTGAAACACAAAATTCAGCTTCTATGTTCTATCTTTCTATTGTTTTTCTATCCCTTCCTTATTGATCTGTTTTCAACTTAATTTTACAGTTTTGTTATTATGAATAGACTTCGTATTCATCTATTTCTTACTTGCTTGGTCTTGGCAAAGATCAAATCTCTGTCTATTTTGCCTTTAAAAAAAATCTTAATCTACTACAAATACCTTTGTTTTACAATTCTTGAATGAACTGACAATTAAACGATCCTCATTCTTTAGGATATATATCCTGAATATTAGGTTTTATTTTGATATATGGTTACAACTAATTGTACTCTCATGTTTTTCTTTATTAATGTTATAGGGGAATTTCTGCAAACAGGAAAGGCAACAATAAACAATAATAGAGATAAGTGAAAAATGTATTAGATGAAAATCTCTGTACATGATTCTTATATTGCCTGGATCAATGTTTTGCATTTAGGTACAATATCTGGTAAATACATTACTAAATGGATTGAACAATTGAAGGATTGGAATTTGAGTCACATTAACAACATCAGAGGCTCTCTCCAATTCCTCTAGGACCCCAACAATTTCACTCTCTCTTTCTGCTTTGTGGGCTTTGTTAAATTTGTGATTTACTGATGATATTCAATTTTCTGGTGATATAGGCTCAACCATGTGAAAGGAGGATAATAAGGTTCTCTCACCAAGTCTCCACGGCTTCCAAATTCACGCCTTCAGAAATACCATCAATGGCTGCAAGTCCACTGGTACTCCTCTCTCTCTGAATTTCGGCTTCTGCTATTGTTATCTTTTTTTATTAATAGGTATTGTTTAATTTTTGGGTGGACGATATATTTTTCTTAATTAACTTTATGTTAGGCCCTTATTTCAATCCACTAAAGAAGGATTATAGAGCTTCAACTGATAAAGTATGTCATGTATGTGGTTGCAAGCCAAGATGGGTTCCCAACACACCTTAGAGAGGCATTGCTCTTACTCTCTATATAACATTGTTATCTACTCCCTTTAAATGTTCGAAGAAATGCCTTAACCAAACTTTCCATTACCAAAACTCTCAGGAAAAAAAGGCTTGGAAGTTGGAAGTTTAGGTAAAACATCTTATTTAGTATTAATTAATTCATTTAAGTTTCAGAACTTTGTATATCTATGATTAGGATTAAGGGTCTACCATTTCAAATTGTCGATATGGACACTTGACATTCTTGAATAAAAAATACTGGATTATTGCTCCCTTTTACTATGTTTATTGATGCAATTATTATTTTAACCTGTTAAAATATATGATAAGAGCAATTAGAAACCCAAGCAATTACCAATAGAGCCTGGGGTGTGTGTGGGTTCGGAGTTTCCGAGCTCCAGTTCGAGCTGGTGGTACCCATGAGCTTACCCAACTGTACCATGGGACGTGGGACAATGACTACCACACGCGAGTCCCCTTTTTTACCATTCAAAAAAAAAAAAAAAAACCCAAGCAATTTTGCAATGCTGGTGTATGCATGTTCTATGGCCACATATACCAAAGTTCATAAATTATTATTTTCCCAAAATTTAATTGATATAAAATCATCCTTTTGATGGAAGTGCCGTTAATAAAGCCAGTGCCGGCTCAAGCATATAAACAACTGATGCAATCATAAACAACTGATGCAATCGCCTAAGGCCCAAATGAAAAAAGGCCGCCAAATTTTAACCAATAATTTTTATTTTTATTTTTTAATTTCTTGGAGAAAACCAACCAATAATATATGTCTTTAACAAATACGAGTATTAATTAAAAGCCAAATTTTTATTATTAAAGAATCATCTGGAAAAACAAAAACAAAAAATTGTTGGATGTGCCAAACGGTTCGTTTTCTCTATGGGTAGTGTAAAAATCATTTAATTTCCTACATATACCGAAGCTGAAAAATCACACACTATCTCCGTCTCTTCAAAGCAAATTGAAAGCAAAAAGCCCAAAATAAATTCAATCTCAAACCTCAATTTTTTTACTGGTTGTTGAGAAATTTCTACGCTCTTTCCATTCTAAGAGAAAAAGTGGGTTTTCTGAAGTCTTCTTTGCAGTCGGCTTTGGATCTACGAACCTCCTTCTTTGTTGGGCCATAGCCTTCAACATCCAAGTTTGGAATTTTAACTCTAAAATCTCTGTTTCTATAACCCTGTTCTTTCTTGCTTTAGTTTGCCTTCTTTTATTCTTAGTGTTTAGTGGTAGATATCCCTCACACTTGTCAACGGTCCATACATTTTGATAAATAAAAAAAAGGGGTGCGTGGGTATTGGGTACTGGGTTGCATAGGTTTACCTCCACAATTTTATAGTTTTATATATACTTCCCTTTTTGTTTGTTATTTATTTATTTTTTATTTTTTTGAGAGGATTCTTTTGGTTTTGTTAGTATATAAATTCTTAATTTGTTAAAAAATAATTAATTAAATCTTTATATATAATAAGATCAAGTTATATTTTTAATTCATAGTACAGTAAACAATGATGATAGTTTGAAAAAGTATTGTCTATAATATCTTGAATGTTATTTCAAACATGATATTTATGATATTGATGACTTATATTTAGTAATAACATATTATTTAAGATCAATAATTCCATTATTCTAAAAAAATGTGTATAAGCCAATTATCATTTCAAATGGAAATGTTAGTAGAATTTGATTACAAAAACTTGATTAATACTTTTACATCGCAAAAAGTAATAAAATTAGGCTTTAAATAATAAAAAAATGATATCAACATTTAAATAAAAATTATTTAATTCATATTTGATTTATAAAAAGGCCTATTTAAAATTGTCGCTTTAGGCCCCACAATTCATTGAGCCGGCCCTGAATAAAGCTAAAGTCACATACTAATAAAATAAAATCCATTGCCACAACTATGGCCCCTAACTAGAAATTCCCCTAACTAGAAATTACATCATTACAAAATTCCTCTAATTAAATACAATGACCGATTTTTGGACCAAGAAAACTTCTTGCTTATAAGTTGATATTCCCTTGGTCAAAAGTTATGCTAAAAAGTTGTTAAATTATCATATCTACCAAGTTGATGCAACTTAACTATTGTTAGAAACTGACATTTGTAGACTTGTAGTGTTCATTTTTAATATGAGTTTTATTCTATATTCAAGTAATTTATTACTAACTTATGATGCTGAATTTTTTATTAAGGTGAAAACATCATTTTGGTCCCTACATTTTAGAGTCACAGTCAATTTGGTCCCTACTATTGTAAATTTATAGTCAATTTGGTTCCTACCGTTAACTCACTAACGGAAAATGTTTATGTGGCAAACAATTTGTACATTTGGCATATTTAATATTAAAAAATTGGATCAGATGCTGATGTGTCTAAGTTTAAGTGGCCATGTCAGCGCTTAGGTGGCAAAAAAAAGCCACATAAGCTTTTATATATATTTTTTGTTTTTTGTTTTTTATAAACCTACAATCTCACAAAAATAAAACCAAATTTCTTAAATACTAAAATTTCATATCTCTCTTTCTCATCACTCTCTCTATGCGTGATGAAGAGCCAAAGCCAACAACAATCACTGTTACTCCAACGCCATAGCCAATCCTTCGACTCAAACTCCATCGTTTTGACCAACGTCCATGTGCGATGAGGAGCTCGTGGGATGCTATTGCTGCACAAGGCGGCGACAATCCGAGGCTAGGTCCATGCTGGTCGAGCTTGAGACAAGGAGATCCAAGTCAGGTGGGTCGAGATCGATTGGATCTGGTTTTCTTTGGGGTTGTTGGCCATGGATCAAGCTCTGTTGTGGATTTGGGTTTAGGATGGTATTGGACAGTTGGGGTATTGGTGGATTTGGGTTTGTAGCCAAGGATTTTGGGATTAGTTTGAATCTTTGAATTTGGGGCTTTTGTTTGAAATATCTGGAATTAGTTTGAAACTGGTTTTGGTGGATATGCATCTGGGTTTACTTTTAGGCGAGGATTTAGTCTTTTAGAAACAACATGGCCTATGTTGATTTAAGATTGTTGGACTAAATTATTGTTTGGTTACCAAGAAATTACAAGAAAGGAAAAAAAAAACAATATCAATAAAATAAAAATGAAATTCTGCCAGGTTAAGAAAATTGTGAGAAACTTAGAAGAAAAAAATACAAAACGGAAAAAATTAGTAAAGAAAATTATTTTTTAAAGTTGATGTGGCTTTTTTTTGCCACCTAAGTGCTGACATGGCCAATTAAACTTAGACACATCAGCATTTGATCCAATTTTTTAATATTAAATATGCCAAATGTACAAACTGTTTGCCACATAAGCATTTTCCGTTAATGAGTTAACAGCAGAGACCAAATTCACTGTAAATTTACAATAATAGGGACCAAATTGACTAATACCAAAACATAGGGACCAAATTGACTGTGACTTCAAAATGTACGGACCAAAGTAGTGTTTTCGCCTTTTATTAATTGTTTCTTCTCTTTGTGTGCAGAATCCCTTTTTGCAAGATATTTGTTGTTTTTCTTCTGAGAATACTAGATGCAAGACGGGAAAAATTACTCTCTTCTTCATTTTTTAAATATTTTTTACTGACTTATGATGTAAGTAATTTTTTTAAATTCAAGAGAGTATTCTCAAAAGTAGCATTTCTTCTGAGAATACTCTCTTCTTCTTCATTTTTTTAAATATATTTTTGTAAGTAAAGTTTCCATACCTCTCTATTATATCTTATGTACAGGAGATCCTATCTTTCTTAAGGCTTCCAATTTGATAAGGTAGCAAACTACCCCTAAGCATAGGGCAAGCTCACTCAGAATTTTTCAATAAAATCTTTATTTTTTTCATGTATTATCTTTTTATCATAAAATATTTTTTTTCTCAAAAAGCTTTAGATAGCCTGCCCCTCTTTCTCTCTCTTCTTGCAATAGGGGACCTCATTCATGTTAGGTGCTATCTTACAACAAGTCTGATTCAGGTTCTTAATATATATATATATGTGTTGTATAAAGCAATATTCACGAAGTGATTACCATTAACCTCAATGATTACAATAAATCCCTATTGATATTTCCTTTATTTTTATTTCAAAGTGTTGGATTCATGAATCTGGGATTGTAACAATAAGAGGAATAGTATTGAGTAGTCAACATTGTAGCTTATGGATTTTTCCTCATCTTCAATATATTTATCTTTAGTGTAGATCGAGACATATATACCTCACCCTAAACTTTTGGTCGCATAGAAGTTAATATGGCCTTATTTAGATTAAGTTTTCAGTGCCAATGTAGATTTCCTTAGTTAATCCGCTACATCAAATTTGGTACCTCAAAATTTGCCTTCATGGTATTCTTGCTTTCTAACAATTTGACAGGTTAACCAATTGCAAAGGACTATTGATTGGTTCTATGCTCGGGTAGTACACATTCTATGTTTCACAATTTTTTATATATACTAGGCCTATGCTTGAATTTCATAGTCCAAAAACTTAACAAATTAGTCATTCTACTTGCTCAAGAACTCTCCATAATCAGTGATTAATGTTATGTAATTCAACAATTTAGGATTCTGCTTGCTGGTTTTGCCCACCCCTTATATGAGGACCATGGCTTAAAAAAAAATTAAAAAAAAAAAAAAAAAGGGAAATTTATGGATCTATACGGAAGTATCATTGCACTGATTTAGTTCCACGAGAGGTTATGCAGAAGGCAAGAGAGCAAGGCTTCCATTAAATTATTTTCTCATTTGGCAATAGACTGGCGAAGGATATCTTTATAAGAAGAGGATTGTGCCTTGACAAATAACAGTTGTAATGGAAGACATTCGAAGCTTGCTGGCTCAAGGAATTCAAATATTTATATGTTGTAAATAGAAAGGTGTTGCCAAAAGCAAGACCCCTAGCGGCCTTCGTGTCAAAGTCTAATATGCATACGTATGTGTTTTAAATATGTAATACATATGGTTAGTATATTTTCCATACACTGTACATCCCAACACTCTTCTCCATACTTTCTTCACCACATAACCAAAAAGATAACGGAAGTTCCCTAGCCAATAATGTGAAGATATATTATAACTTTTATACAAAATCTACTATTAAATATTTCTGTACTTAAGGAAATATGTATAATCTCTGTTATTTTCATCTTGTAATCAATTTGGTTCCTATTATTAATCTACTAACAGAAAATGGCTACGTGGCTAACAGTGTGCACAATTAGCACAATTGAAGCCTACATGGCTTATAAAATAATATTGCATGTAACTTGACCTAATTAATCAATTTGAGTAATTGAATTAATTAACTAATGTCAATTTATAACCGGACACCCCATTAGAGATAAACTAGTTATCACAAGGAAACACAAACACCTTCCAAGGAAGGGACATCAATTCTACTGCCTAAGAGAAGATGGAGGTTTCAACTTTCTTATCGACAGAGTAACTTTTAAAAACAACAATACAAAAATTTGAAAAGCTTATAGGAGATGCTCTTAATTTTCATACAAAGTTTGACTTGGAAAGCTACTTAAGTTGTACTATAATTGGTTTAGTTTTAGCGTTTGGTGCGTGAGTTTGACTTGGTTCTTCTAAAATGATCACAAATGAAATTTTTAAAGATTACAAAACTAATTTAAAATTGGGTAAACTACGTATTTGGTCCTTAACTTTTATGCTGTTTTTCAATTTGATCCCTGACCTTTTAAATGTGTCAGTTTAGTCCCTAACTTTTTAGTGTAATGTCAAAAAGGTCCCTGCCATTAAGTGGTGGATGGAAAAATCTTATGTGGCTAATAGTCTTATTAAAATATTAATTTTTTTCCATGTAACCTACCACATGGGCTTAAAAAAAAAAAAAAAACAAAAAAACAAAAAAACCAAACCAAACCAAACCAACCAAATGAAATCATTAGACACACATATGGGATTGAAATCCCTAGAGTCCCAATGAGAACACAAAGAGGGAGACAGCTTCGACATTGATGGTGACCCACTCAATGGACAACGGCAAACTCAGCATCAACGGCGAGAAGTTTGAGAGGCAAAGACTGGTGAGTTTTGAGAAGATTTTGCAATATTTATGTTATTCTTGTCAAGAATCAAGATCTCTAACTAAATGTTATATTTGTATCTTCTTGGTTGAGATAATTGTGGGATTGGCTTGGGAATTGGTAGTATGAATCAAGTTTAGGAACCAAATTGAAAATTGACATGAAGTTTAGGGACCAAATACATAATTTACCCTTTAAAATTTTAAGAATTATATAGGGACTTTTCAAATATTACCTTGATTTTTGACGTAAGTTTCACTTGTAATTTGAACTTTCTATTTAAACAAATAATCCTCTAGAATGTAGACATTATGATTGTGAGTTTGTGACAATGAGCCTAATCTATCTGTCTATCTATCTATATACATATATATATATATATATATTTATATATTAATAGGCAAAATTGAGAGAAAATCTAATTAGATTTCAAATTGGAATTCAATTAGAGTCTAATTTTGCGTCACGTATCCCATCTAATCCAAGTTTTTAAATTTTTGTGCCAAGTGAGTTAATTCAGTGTGAAAATTGGATTTCAATTAGAGCTTAATTTTAGGTCAAATGTCCCATCTAATCTAAGTTTTTTAATTTTTGTGCCACATGAGTTAATTTAGTGTAGAAAACGAAGAGTCCAATATAAATAAATCATTAAAAACTTAATATTATATTTAACTCTATATATAAAATTAGAGGAAGAGAGAGTTTGAATGATTTTATATTTATGAGCCATTTTTTATGTATAACTAAAAACAATTCAAAATTATAAGTCATTTATGTAATATATACCATGACTCTATATGGTTCATTACTAACTAGGTAAAAAAAAAAAAAAAAATTTAAAACCAAAGTTTAGAAAAAATTCAATTAGAATCAAAATTAAAATTTGTTTTTATTAGCTTTCCATACAAATTAAATTGTTTAGATTTTTGCAATTATTTTTTCTCTGAACTAATAAGCATATTTTTTATACTATTTATATTCAAATTTTTTGTATGCGAAGATATTAAATGTAACAAACTGTAATTGAGTTGAACCATCTCATGCACTTATTCCTATTCAATTTAGGAGATACTACTTGACTAATTTATTATTTTGTTTTGTGTTGTATTTAGTAGAATTTCACAGACAATAATTGTGAATTGATATTGTATATGTAATATCCAATAGTAATTTTCAAAATTATATACGTAATATCAATGTAATGTGAAATTTCGAGTAACCAATATCATGAAAATTGCCAGAAAAAACTATTTTAGTATCTTCAAATGTCATGATCGAACTATGTCCTATATGTCTAATAGCCCAAACTAGGATCAATAGTATCACTACAATTCATTATTTCCATGCATAAGCACAGGTTACATACTAGTGGAATTAATTAGTGATTTCATTATAATAATGGCATTCAAAATTATTGATGGTTTGGCAAAAATTATTTGCATATCATGTAATTAAATTTGTAAAACGTTTTTCTCAAAAAAAATAAAATCCGTAAAACGTTGCTTGGTACTAATTTTTTATAGCCCAATACAATAGGCCCAACAAAATAAGATTCACGTATTCAGGTCCAATAAAATTACGAAATTAGGACTAAAACGAAATTGATTTTGCCTCACGGGACCACAAACGATTAGAATGCCGAGTAAATCGTTAAAAAGGGTCATTTGCTAGACAAAGAAAAAAAACAAAAAAGGCAAGATATATATGAAAATTTTGAAAGTCCAAACTAATTCTTTATAAAGCTACTGCTTGAGCTTAAGCATAAAATTATTTTCGTCATATGGTCCAAGTCTGCATGAAAAGCCCAAAAAGAAAAATTGTGGGCGTTATGGCAAAGAGAGCTTTTCCTTCGCCTATTATGGGCTGGGAAATCTCGTAAATGTGTTAAGACTTAAGTGTTTGCATGCCCACGAGCTACGTTAGAGCATTAGCATCTAGTTTCTATAAAGTATTTCATTTTACTATCTCAAAAACTAGTTTATCTATTATATCATACTATTTTATAACACATCTAACATCTCAAACTCTATTTTTCTTGCCATTTTAATTAAATATCTTTCTATTCTACTTAAATACTAGTTTTTCTCTCTCCAACAACCAATAATACATTCTATTTTTTTCATCCACCCAACGCCACTTCTCTACTCCTCCTTTACATTTCACTGCTTCTCCATCACAGAAAGAAGACCCACAACATTCTCATCAAAGAAAAACTGAACCCACATTGCAAACCATGGAGATCATAAAAGAACGCAGAAAAAATTCCAACTTAAAATAAAACAAATAGAGTGAAATCCAAAACAAAAACCCAGCCACCACAATAAACAAAAAATCCAGCCAGCACCATTAAACATAAAACCTAGCCACCACCATTAACACAAAAACCACCACCACCATTAAACAAAAAACCCAGCAACTAGAATAAACAAAAAACCTAGCCACCACCATAAACAAAAAACCCAACCATCACCACCCTGATCCACCACCACGAAACAACCCATCCACCACCACCCCGATCTACCACATCTGCAATGTCAAACCCACATCTACCACATCAAACCCATGCCAATTGGCCACATCTCCACCATGGAGGCTTGATTCATGAGAAGAGTGAGAAAAAAAAATGGTCGCCACCATGGTGGTCCGACCATGGTGGCTTTGATCCACGCCCACCATGACCCACACCGCCGCCACCCATCGACCCAAAACCCACTTCCAAACACCGATCCATGCTGAGAGAGAGAAAGCAACCCACACCGCTCTCCTGATCCATGTCGAGAGAGAGAGAGAGAGCAACCCACGCCAATCCACCGATCCACGTCGCCGCCTTCAACCCATGCCTCCGCCTTCAACTAGAGAGAGAGATAAAGCAACCCTTGAACCCGTTGCCTTCAACCAGAGAGAGAGAGAGAGAGAGAGAAAGGAAGGGAGTCTGAGATAAGAGGTGAGTCTACCGCCTTCAACCCATGCCTCCGCCTTCAACTAGAGAGAGAGAGATAAAGCAACCCTTGAACCCGTTGCCTTCAACCAAAGAGAGAGAGAGAGAGAGAGAGAGAGAGAGAGAGAGAAAGGAAGGGAGTCTAAGATAAGAGGTGAGTCTTGGATGAGAGATAGAGAGAGAAGTGAGTCAGGGAGAAAGAGAAAGAATGGAATATTTTATTTTTGCAATTGAGCTACAATGCCATCATAAATTTAGGATGGTACTGTAACTCAATTGTAAATTTTTTTACAATTACAAGACCAAGTAATGGGCTTTTTTTTTTTTGTGCTTTAATGCAAAAATATACCATATTATACCATGTAGCATGTCGGGTACTGATGCTCTTAGTGTGCTATGCAGGAAAGTCAAGTACATGACGAAGACTTAAGGATGTATCCAAAAATCATTTCTCTAAAAGGGAGTAGGGTGGGCCATCTCTAGAACCAAGATAAAATTGTATAGACTCAAATCACACACGTACATATGTGCATGCGATCGTACGTAATTATCTATGTATTCTATTTAGCACCCAAAAAAAAAAAAAAAGGTCAAATGAATTTCACTAATTGAAGCTCTCATTCTACTTATATTTAAATATGATTTTTTTTCTCTCTCCTCTCCATTCTTAATCCATGTTGGCCGAGACACCTCAGAAACCATTGTCACTCAACAAACCACATATTTGACTAAAATCATCACCGCATATATGCCCGACCTAAGCACTAGCTTGATAATCACCACCGCACACATGCACCTACAGATTTAAGAAATAAAATCACCATCACCTAACTCAACCACCATTACACACATCGATACTCATTTCCACCCGACCAAGCCACTTCAATCACGTCATACCTATACTTCAAATTAGGGGTTGCAAAATTGGACACCACCTGCAAACTCGACACGACATAATACAAAATTAGTAGGTTATGCGTTGAGGGTTAATGGGTTCATATTCGGGTTGACACAACTGACCTGTTTAATAAACAGGTTGGGTTAGTATTCAATCCATGAAACTCGTTTGACCTGTTTAATTAAATGAAATTTTACCAATATACCCTTCAAACCCTAGGTATGTAAACTTATTAATTGTTGTGATTTAATTTTTTTGTTTTTAACATATTGTGATTGATTATTTATGATATTGAGATATGCTTTTGATTTTGAATAATTATTTGTGATGCAATTACTCGTTAGTTCTAATTTCATATTAAAAATATTTATTTGTTTGTTTTTTCATAATTTTTTTTTTCATTTTGATAAAATTTGATAAACAAGTTGACATGTCTGACTTGTTTAATAAATGGGTCGTGTTAGGGTTAAGGAATCTTGACTCATTTAATAAACATGTTGGATTAGTGTTAACCCATATAATCAGATACTCATGAGTTGACACAACATGAACCCAACACGCGAACATGAATTGCCGCTCCTACTTCAAATAACCTCGAGGTCCACACAAAGCCCAAAATCACTACCGCTTGAAAACCTAAATCATTGCCGCTAAAAAACCCACATCAACACTACTCAAAAATTCAAAATCACCATCGTCGAAAACCCATCCACCACTATCTCAAACCTAGGTCACTGTCAAAAACCCAAACCATCGCCACCTTTGTCCTCCATCATCATTAATCTGTATGTGTGTGTGTGTAAGAGAGAGAGAGAGAGAGAACATTGATGAGAAAAATATCTACACAAGAGAATCATCATGTATGTGAGAGTCATCAGGCACTCTTATCAGTGTCATATGAATCATGTCAATCGAGGTAGCATAACGCTCGCCCCTTAGAGCATTCCCATTAAGGATGCTAAAAGTGCCATATGCTAAATTTTAGCACCAATACACCAAAAAACCAACTCCATCAAACATTTCAAATCTCAAAAATTTTGAGATACTGCTACAGTGAGATTGTATTAATACAACCTCACTATAGCTCAAATCCTAAACCAAAAATTATTTTTTTATTCCAACGATTACTGTGCGTTTGTTTTTTATTTTTCCCTGCTTTCTTCTCTCTCCACTCTCACTTTCCTCTTCCTCTTTCCCGTAGCTTCTCTGTTTCTCTTGGGTTCACGGTTTGAGCTCCTCCCCTTCAAGGTTCGTCAGTCAGGAACTTCAAAGCCCAAACGCCTTCGGAGTGTTGCCGCCGATATGGAGGTAGAGCTTGACGGCGGGGTGGTTTGATTTTGTGGGTTGTAAATTTATGATTTCGAATTGTGATCGGCGTGGGTCTGGGCGTGGGTTTGTGATTTCAGATTGTGATCGGCGTGGGCGTGGGTCTCTGGGTTGTGGGTTTGTGATTTCGGATTGTGATCGGCGTGGGCATTGGTCTCTGGGTTGTGGGTTTATGACTTCGGATTGTGATCGGCGTGGGTCTCTGGGTTGTAGGTCTGGGTCGTAGTGGGTCATGGTGCAGTGGATCGGCGTGATGGATTTGCTTTTGTGGAGGTTTGCCGTGGTGGGTTTGTGTGTGTGTTTGTGTTTTGCTCGCCGGCGTGATAGGTTTGCCTCTCTGTCTTTCTTCTTTCTTCTCGCCGATCTGGGTTTTGTGATTGTGATGGTGGTTGATTTGTGATTTGGAAGAGGAAGGTAGTGGCTGGGCCTTTTTTTTTTTTTTTTTTCAGTGGTGGTGGCTGGGATGGATATGGGTTTACTGGGTTGAGATGGAAGAGTGTGAGTTTGTTGGATAGATGTTAGTTGGGTATGGGTGGTTGGTGTTTTTTTCCGGTGGTGGTGGATGGGGTGGGTATGGGTTTGCTGCGTTGAGGTTGAGAGTGACAAAGAGGAAGAGAGAGAGAGAAATATAATTGAAGAATAAAGAAATAATAAAAAAAGAATATTTAAATGAAATGGTAAAAAATATAGAATGTTTAATGTTGAGTGTGTTGTAAAATGAGTTGTTATATGCTAAAATTTTAGGTTTTGAGGTGGTATATGCTAAAAATTTTACTCACCTTGATGGGAATGCTCTTACATGCTATTAGATGGGTCCCTGCCTGTAAACTTGTACGTGTTGCTAAATACAATAAATTTCTTGTACGTATTTAGCAACACGTACAAGTTTACATTTTTCTCCATACTCTTCTAATTCTTTTCCTTCTCCCATTTGTCATTCAATGATACAAATTATTAATAATAAGGAGTTTGTTCTTTCACCCTATCTCTTTTTTTAGAAAAATTAATTAGGTAATTGTGGGAATACAATGTGGTATTCTTACTCTCACATTATTAACAAATTATAGTATGAATTTAATTAGTAAGGCCTGTTATTATGTGACATTGACATGCCATGATTAATAATGTACTAGTGGCGATCATCCATCGCTTTACTAACGTGAGAAGTAAACTTGATTTCACAACACGAACTGGGTTGAAGAACGTAGCAACAAGAGTTTGATGCATTAACAAGACAACAAAAAGTACCCCACCAACTTTAACCCCCTAAAAAACCTAATATAAAGCTTGATTTATCACAATTATAAAGTAAAGAAATAATGGTTTAGTTCAAAATATTTTTTTTGAGAGGCTCAATTCAAAAGTTGAAAAATCAAAAACTAAATTAACATTCACGTTGAAGTCTAGGGGTGACAAATAACCCACATATAATTAACCATTTTTCAGGATAATTAGTTAATTCTTTTTTGTTTGTTTATTTTGATAATTGGGGAAAAATTATTTAAATTATATGTGTGTCTTTATTAAAAATATCATGAGTTATCAATTGACCTATAATATTTTTGCTTTTTATATTTAAGGTCTGTTTGGTTAGACGTTTTAGGGGATTAAAAGAGCGTTTTTAAAACCCAAAATTTTATTTTGCATCTACAATTTCTCATAACTTTTTTACAAAATCTTATTTTAAACTCAAAACACATTTTTCCAGCAATTTATTCATTATTTAAGTTTAGAAGTATTGTTATTTTCAGTAATTGAATTAATTTAAATATTACCCTTCTATAAAATATTTTTTTTTAACATTTACCTTCTAAATGATGAGTAAGATTGGCGAGAAAAGCAACCATAGTTTTGTGTACGTAGACAAATTCTTAACTTTAATTATAACTTCAAAAGTATCCACTGAAGTGCAAAAGTTCTATCATCATTTTTTTTTTCCCCTTTTTGGATATTGTTGAGGCCCAAAATTTCACAAGAAAACTCATTCCATGAAAAGTAAGAAAAGACTATGGGCCTTAACAAAAGAAAGCCCAATTCATGAAGCTAAGAATGACCATGAAGGCCCAAAGTCCCAGAAAGAAGGAAAAAGAAAGGAATAATAATAATAATAATAATAATAAAGAAAAAAGAAGAAGATCTCAGTCAGGCCAGAGGAAGGATCCCGATCGGGCCAGAAGATATGCAGCAAGAAGAAGGATCCTGGTCAGACCAGGGGATATGTAGAAAGAAGAGGGATCTCGATCAGGCCAAAGTACATGCAGCAAAAAGAATCAAGATCAAGGCCTTAGGACCTTAATGTGTCCTTTTGTAGCCTTGAGAAAAGGACGTTGGCTAACACATGGGAAAGCCAAGGTGTATGTTCATATTTCCAACAAAAGCCATTAAAAATCCAACAACAAAAATCAGGTATTATCTTTGTAACCCATGGTCCAAGCCCGTGGGATCCCGAGTGAATAGTAAGGGAGAAATGGTTTGGTTGGTAGGGGAGTGATTTCTGGTAAAAGGAGGATCCCAAAACTTTCCCTTGGTTCATATATTTGCTTGGAATGCATGAACCAATGGAAAACTCAGTTCCCCATGTGCATGACACCTCCCCACAATTTCCTCTCAATTGTCATTTTTAACTAAACCTATCATCAAGTACATTGAGCAGCCCACCCACTCATTTGACTTTCCAAGAAGGAATCTTTCATTTATAGCTAAAGTCAAATGCCCATTTTGAGTTATAATTGTCTAAATAAGTTAAACCTCTGCCTAATGCACCTTTTCAAGTTCTAGAGGACTTGGTTTCACCTAGCAGACCTGGGACGTCCTCGCCCGAGGTACCAAACCAGGTATGCTATAAAAGGAACATTAAGGCATAGCAGAAATGGGGAATTTCAAGGATTTCGGGGGGAGAAAATGGGGATTCAGAGGGATAGTTCAGATGTTCAAAAGATATATTCTTAGAGCTTTAATAGCCCAGCAAGGAAGAGAAAGAAAGAAACAAAATAAGAGAGCCAAGGTGGAGGAATTTGTCCCATATCCTTGAGATCATTCAAAATATCACTTAGCCTCCAAAGAAACATATGCCAAAAACATGCACACATCAGATTTCACTCTCTCCTACAAAAATCCTCCTCACCTAACTATCTTGGAAGGCAATGCCCAAGTAAAGCCACTTGGACTTGAGTTCCAAATCCCACAAGTCTTGTGTAAAAACACTTAGTCTGTGAGAATTGGAGTCAGGATCCTCGTGGCTAACTCATTCTCATGAAATTCATTTACATATAATGTGATAAAATGTATATCCTAATCTAAGAAACTGTTGAGGGTCAAAATTTCACAAGAAAGCTCATTCCATGAAAAGTAAGGAAAGACCATGGGATTTAACAAAAGAAGACCCAATTCATGAAGCTAAAAAGGACCCTGAAGGCCCAAAATCCCAAAAAGAAGGAAAAAAAAATAAAGAAATAATAATGATAATAAAGAAAAAAGAAGAGGATCTCGGTCAGGCTAGAGGAAGGATCCCGGGCGAGCCAGAGGAAGGATCCCGGGCGAGCCAGAGGATATGCAGCAAGAAGAAGGATCCCAGTCAAACCAGAGGATATGCAGCAAGATGTATGTCATATTTCCAACAAAAAAGGCCATTAAAAAATCCAGCAAAATCCAGTGAAAGAACTGAGCCGGGATACCCAGAGGCTAGGGATCCTCGGGATGTGCAGCACAACAAAAGTAGGATTGAGACAGCTCAAAAGGAGTACCATAAAATACAAGAAAGGAAGAACAAATATATCCTTCTCAAGCACCCAGTGGTGTAGCAAAGAATCAGAAAGCTTGGAGAGTGACAATTCATGAACAAAAGGCTGGTACCTCGGGGAACCCAGAATGAAGAACTATAAGGGAAAGTGACTGGGAAAACCTTCAACCTAGCAGGAATGGATTCTGCTCATTTGGGAAAAATGACAGCAAGAAGGACAGCCAAAAGCTGAGTCTAAGAGGTAAAAAGTCTTGAAAGAAGAGAGGGTAAAGGTCAGCTCTCCAAAATGGAAAGTCAGTAAGTGGATTTTAGGAAAACATGACTAAAAGATGAAAACTATGAGAAATAGAGAAAGAATCAACGGTCAGAATGACTGGCATAACAGGGTCTCTGGTACCCGGGGAGCCAAGGGGGGAGAATCAATGGTATCCAAACCCTAAAATGACACTATAAAAGGGAGGAAGTAGCCAACATTAAGGGGCATCATGCAAAATAGAAAATCACAACAGAACCATGGAGAAAACTCTATCAAAATTCAAAGAAAGTAGGGAAATATCTCCTGGTATCCCAAAAACAGCCACTAGTACATACTTGGATTCAAAAGGATTCAAACTTTGCAAGTCTTAGAGGTTTAGATAGCCATCTAAGTCTGTAATTTTTGAGCGTATTTGGACCTTGTATCACGTCTTAGTGAGCATATTGTAATCCACAATTAAGAAAAATAATGAAATATCTCATATTGATTTGAGGATCTCTAACAGTTATTTCGTGTGTTTCTTTATTACGTTGTTTTCCTTTGCTGCTTTTTGGCTGTTCAACACATATATTCTTGCTTGCTAGTTTTCCTTTTACTCAACCAAAAGGCTGAGTCCTTTTACCGGGGTCCTCACTTCAACTTGGGCCTTGGACATACTTAGACTCCAAAGAAACATATGTCAAAACATACACACATCATATATCACTCTCTCCCATAAAAATCCTTCTCACCTAACTATCTTGGAAGGCAATGCCCAAGCAAAGCCACATGGACTTGAGTTCCAAATCCCACAAGTTTTGTGCAAAAGCACTATGTCTGTGAGAATTGGGGCCAAGATCCTCGTGGCTGAATCATTCTCATGAAATTCATTTAGATATATGTATATGTATTAAAATGTATATCCTAATCTAAGAAACTAACAATTATTTGAAGATATGTGTATTGTATAGTGTGTTTTTTATGTATCACCTATAGAGGTAAAGGAAAAGGACAAAACTCTATTGCATAATAAACATGGAGAAATATCATATAGTTCAGAGAACCAACATTTTGGGTTCTTACAGGCCTAGTACGCCCCGGGATCCCAGGACAGTACGTCCGAGGTCCCAAGTGAAGGAACTCTTTTAAATGTTTATACAATAAAAGATAAGCCTTAAATACTCTATTTCAATCTCTTTCTTATTGTGAATATTATGAACACTTATTTTACTTATTTCGTAAGAGTAAATGGTCATTTTATGAGACTAAAACACTTATAATGGTATTTTATTGCTTAGGAGGAATTGCATTTTTCGTCTTGAGGAGCTTTATGTGACTTGCGTACAACTTGGTTTGTAATCAGCCTCATTTAGCTGCGGTGAACCAAACCCAGTCCACCAAAACAACAAGTATTTGGGCTCGGGATCCTTGTCTCTACTTGGGCCTGTGTGCTAAGAAAAAAAGCACTCTCACAGAAACTAACAATTATTTGAAAATATGTGTATTGTATAGTGTGTTCTTATGTAGGACATATAGAGGTAAAAGGAAATGACAAAACTCCATAGCATAATAAGCATGGGAAAATATCGTATAGTTCAGAGAATCAGCATTCTGGAATTACAGGCCTAGTACGTCCGGGGTACCACAACAATACGTCCAGGGTACCACGACAGTACGACTGGGGTACTAAGTGAAGGAACTCTTTTAAATGTTTATACAATAAAAGATAAGTCTTAAATACTTTATTTCAATCTCTTTCTCGTTGTGAATATTATGAATAATTGTTTTACTTGTTTCATAAGAGTAAAAGGTCATTTTATGGTATTAAAACACTTATAATGGTATTTTATTACTTGGGAGGAATTGCATTTTTGCCTTAAGAAGTTTTATGTAATTTGCGCACAACTTGGTTCATAATCAGTCCTCATTTAGCTGCGGTGAACCAAGTTCAGTCCCTTAAAACAACAACTAAAAGGTCCGAGATCCTCGTTCCTACTTGGGCCTGGGCATCGTCCGAAAAGGACCCTCACAGATATGAAGGTTGAAGTAGAAATTACATCTTGAGTTAGAGCATATTCTAGAAAAAATGATGCCATATATCATCATTATTCTTTTTATAAACAAAAAAATTAAACATTAAGACTGAGCACCGTCCTGTTAAATTAATATATATTATATATTCTTGAAAATCATGGTCATGACTCATTTGACGTATGAACTACTTTTTCGTACAACCACCCAAAATAATAAGGGCAACAATAATAAAATCATCAGCACCATGATCTCACACATATTAATAATGAAACCATTTAAAAAAATAAAAATAAAAAAATAAAAAAATCCCAAAGACAAAGACAGAGACAAAACCCCTTCCAAAGCAACATCTCAAGAATCCGAAGAATGGAACCTCCATTGATTTATTAATTTAATAAGCTTTATCCCCTTAATTTATAACACTTTTAACTATATATATATATATATATATAAAAAGGGAAATGCTAACGAGTATCCTTAGGGTACTCATTAACAATCCAGTTAAAGAAAATTTTTATGGAAAAAGAAAAAAAATAATTAATTTTTTGTCAATTTTTTTCATTTATCATAAAAGTAATGTTAAAACTTTCCTAAAATGAATTGTTAACGAGTATCCTTAAGACATTCGTTAGCATGAGCCATATATAAAAGGTTGGTGGAAACCCAAAAAAAATAAAAAGAAAGCAAGAAACTGACTTAACGAAACGACACCACTCCCAAGTCCTACCTCTCTCTTGGCGGAGTATCTAACGAGGAAAGTAGTGAATAAAGTCCTCCTTTTCACAGCTAAAAAGTTTTTGAACTTTTTTTTTTTTCCTTCTTTTTTTTTTAAAAATAATTTATTCTTGTCTCCATTCTCCCATCTTTCTCTTACTTTTCCTCTTCATTTTTCTCTTTCCACAAACATCCTCAAAATTATATTCCTTATTAAGATCCCGGTGAGCATCGTTTAAAAGTTTTGTGCCCTTCCTTATTACACAATTATTTTTAATTAAGTGCCATAAAATTCATTAACTTATTTATAATTATACAACACTTGGAATGTCCAATAATAATTTGGTATCTTTTTGTGTTAGTTTAATTGATAAAGTTTTTTAATAAGTGTTTTTTTATACAAGATAAAAATTCTATTATAACCTAATTTAAGTGTACATATGTTTAAAACTACCTCCTGAAAACTTTGGCCTATTTGATAGAGGAGTTTGAGTAATGTTGTTTATAATTTTTTGAAATACGTGTAATATTATTTAAAAACCGAAAATATGTGTTTAAGATGCTCTACCAAATGGGCCAACTCTCCATCTATATTGTCTTCGTCTGATAATAAAGAATTATCATAAAAAGTAAACGTTATAAATTAAAATTCTATTTACAAAAATCTGAAGATATTTGATACATACACTTAAAAATATATATTTTATTATTTAAAATACAAGTATGATATGGTTTAAAAATTGAAAATATCTGTTTAAATTACCGTACAAAAGGAGGCCTTGATAGCCTCTTATCTCATCGCATGTCAGAAGCAGTGGTTTCTCCTTAACTAGACAGTATAGTATAATTTTATTATCCTTTTGTCTCCATATGATCCCATGTGTTTCTCTTATAAGTCATAAATTTTTTCACTCTCTCACACGGTCATATCATTTTTTCTCTTTTCATTCATATACCTTTTATTTTTCTCAGAGAGAGAGAGAGTCTGACACAATACAATACACCGTCTTCCTCTTTCCGCAACTCCTCTGTACTCACTCCCCTTGTCTTTCTCTATTCCCTTTGTCTCTTTTCTCCCTAAACCTATTCACTTTTTTAATTCTCTTTCTCTTTCTCTTTCTCTCTATCTCTAAAATTCTATCTCTCTCTGATCAATCGATCATGCTTCAGAGCTTGGTTCCGCAATCTCCAATATCTAACATGAATCCGAAGCGCGTGGACCGCGACGACAGCTCCTGCGACGAAACCACCACAGCAACGAAGCGTCGAAATCTCTCCGACGAAGCCTCCGTTTCCGGCGAGAAAGCGCTCGTCGAAGAACTACACCGCGACGAGAGCGAGTCGAGTGGGCTCAGACTCTTGGGTCTCCTTCTGCAGTGCGCCGAGTGCGTCTCCATGCAAAATCTCGACGACGCCACCGACCTCCTCCCCGAAATCGCCGAGCTCTCCTCTCCCTACGGCTCTTCGCCGCAGAGAGTGGGCGCGTTCTTCGCTCACGCGCTCCAAGCGCGCGTGATCACTTCGTGCTTGGGTATCTACTCGCCTCTGAGTTCGAAAACCCTGACCTTGACTCAGACTCAGAAAATCTTCTCGGCCTTGCAATCCTACAATTCAATCAGCCCGTTAATCAAGTTCTCTCACTTCACAGCGAACCAAGCGATTTTCCAAGCGTTGGACGGCGAGGATCGCGTCCACGTCATCGATTTGGATATAATGCAAGGGCTTCAATGGCCAGGGTTGTTCCACATCCTCGCGTCTCGGAATAAAAAGATCCGATCCATGCGGGTCACCGGGTTCGGATCCTCCTCCGAGTTGTTGTATTCGACCGGGAAAAGACTCGCCGACTTTGCCACGTCATTGGGTCTGCCTTTCGAGTTTCAACCGGTGGAGGGCAAAATTGGAAATTTGAAGGACCCGAGTCAACTCGGCCTGAGGCCGAGCGAGGGCGAGGCTATAGTGGTTCACTGGATGCACCATTGTTTGTACGATATTACTGGGAGCGATTTAGGAGCGTTGAGATTGTTGACTTTGTTGAGGCCCAAACTGATCACGATCGTCGAACAGGATCTGAGTCATGGGGGCGGGTTTTTAGCTAGGTTTGTGGATGCTTTGCATTATTACAGCGCGTTGTTCGACGCGCTTGGCGGGGATGGATTGGGTGGGGACAGTGTAGAGAGGCATATGGTGGAGCAGCAACTGTTTGGGTGCGAGATTAGGAACATTGTGGCTGTGGGTGGGCCCAAGAGGACTGGAGAACAGAAAGTTGAGAGGTGGGGCCATGAGTTGGGTCGGGTCGGGTTTCGCCCTGTTTCCCTTGCGGGTAACCCGGCTGCTCAAGCTAGCTTGTTGCTTGGGATGTTCCCTTGGAAGGGTTATACTTTGGTGGAAGAGAATGGGTGCTTGAAGTTGGGTTGGAAGGATCTTTCTTTGCTCACTGCCTCTGCCTGGCAGCCGGCCGATTGAATTTCGATTCGATTCAATCGGATTCATTTCCGATCGATTTGAATCCATGGAAATAGGCTGATGCATAAAAAACATGTGTTCATGGGTGGGGATGATGAGAATAGGATCATGTTCTTCTAATTTTTTGGAACATTTTAATGTTGTTGAAGTAAGGGGTGAGAGGGAAGGGGTTTTTTTTTTTTTTTTTTTTTTTTTTTGTACTTTAATAAATACACTTTTGTTAGGACATGTGGGACATGGAAGCATCAAGTGAAGTAGACTTTGTTGTAATTCTTTGTAAGGAAACAAATGTAGTTAAATTTGTTCTTATCTTATGTATTTGAGTAAACGTAAACAAAAATTAAAGCAAAATGATACTCTCTATTTGGAGGAAGAAGCTCAAGGGATTCAATTCATCCTTCTTCTTTTTTCTTTTAATGAAGGGATAGGTACTAAATTGAAATGGGAATCCTTGAATTTTTAAACACTACTTGTAATTGTTTAAGTTATTTGAATATTTGACTTGTGTTCCCTTTTCTATACTATAAATTAAGTGGAAGTCGTTGATTTGACTCAGCTTTTGTGGGGGCTTTAGGAACATAAAACCTTTTTAATTAATTTTCACAATCATTGGTATGGGCTTTCAGAATGGTTTTATAGAAAATTGATATTGTTCTTGTAATGACTTGCTCTTCAAATATGGCCCTTATCCTCTTTGGCAATATGGCTTCATTTATTTAAGTTTTTCTTTTTTCTTTTTTCTTTAGTTGCAAGTTGCAACCAATTCCAACCACCCCCCGGCGGGGGGCGACTAATGATCATCAATCCAAGCTAGCTATCAAAATAGAGATTATTTTTACAATATGACTCTTCATTTTTTTTTTTTTTTTTGTTGCAACTAAAAAAAACTAATGATGGTGAGACCTTTAAGAAATTGTCAAAAGAGAAAGAAATTGAGAATCTGCATGCCACTAGGATGAACTGTGAACTGTGAACTGTGAAAGCTCTGGTAATGATGGTGAGATATATGCTACTTTTTTCCAATCCTATGTCCCAACTTTTGGCTTATAAGTCAAATGAAGGCATACACTACACGTGCATTGACAAAAATAATCTTTCTTAAAGTGGAATCAATTAATCGTCTATGCAACCATAATCAAATCAGCACACTAGTATGTCTGTGTGGCACTCAGCAAAAAAAAAAAAAAAAAAAAATTTAAAAAAGTATGTCTGTGTGTAAAGGCAAGGCAACCCCAAGAAAATTGAACCTCAATAATTTCGAAAGTACTATTTTATTGGAAGAAATTTTAGAGCAAAATGTACAGTTCCATGTTACCCTAGTGATACTTTATTGCTTTTGGGAGATATGAGTACAACTTTCATATCTACTGTGTACAAAAAAGGAAAAGTTGCATTTGTTTTTTAGTAGTCGAAGTCTTTGGGTAAATTGATTGTTTTTCTTTTCTAATTACGTCGTTGACATATGAGGACCAGCAAGTGGTATAGGAAACGATAAATAAATCAGAAAACCTACTAATCAAGCTCAAAAAATCATTGAAGAAAACAGAAATTCTCATCTAGTCTATTCGCATTATAGTGTAACATCGCGGTTTGATAAGAAGAAAAAGAAAGAAAGAAACTCACCATAAAATTGGGGATAATTGCATTACCTAATTGTTTAAAACCCAAAGCCTTTTTTTTTTTTTTTTTTTGCCTTGATAAAATGCAAAAATAGCACCTAAACTTTAGGTCAAAATCAAATTAACCCACTGTTCTTCTAATGCTATTTTTATTGCTTTGTTTAATTTCTCTAGCATGTTTTTATTGTTTTGATAATGTTGGCCTAGCCTTCTTGGCTAGGATATGTCTAAATTTCCTTGTCTATGCTTTTTATGCCATATTCGCATGTTTGATTCTATGCTTGAGTGCTTTTTGGCTTTGATATTTTTTTATGCTTTGGTTTTGTATTTTGGAGTCTTGGGTAGGGTGTAGATCTTGATTCTTTAGTCAAGATCTTCATCCAAACATTCATGTTCAATAAAGGGTTTGGATTAGTGTCTTAAATATATTTTTGTGCTTGTTTGATTCTTTAACTTGATTTTTATGTGTTTAATTTCTAGATCTTTTGTATGTGATGCCATGTTTTGATGCTTCATGCTTAGATCCATGCTTGCATGATTATATCTAACTTTTGCATCTTCAAACATGCTTCTTTTGCTATTTATGCCTTTTTCTTGTTTGGTTGCAACCTTTGTGGTTTTTCTTGTCAATGTTTGGTCGCATCTTTCTGTTAGGATTAGTGTCCTAAAATCCTATTGTAAGATGCTATGTATGACATTATGTATGACTTAATGTTGTGATTAATAAATTTGTTTTATTATTATCTGAAATAATGGTAACATGAATATTCGGACATTATCATATAGTCCATGAGATGCATTGTATGTGATTTATGTGAAAAGTCACAGAAGGTATAAATCACAAGTTTTTTATAAACTCAGAATTTTAGTTTGTAGTCGGTAATGAAATTGGGCATTTCGAAGACTATAACATATCAACTAAAATGATTTGTCTTGATCATGGAAGTAGAGACTTCTAGTTGATATGTTGATATGTTTTAAGAGTTAAAACATATTGAATTGGACCGTTGTGAGATTTATTATTCTCCTAACGATTGTCAAAAGAATAATAAATCTCACGACTTTTATTCACATGAACTCTTAATCCTGAGAGAATAGTGGACCTGATCATGAAGTGTAGATTACTTTGATATATCAAGAGTGAGATCTAAAGTAATGGTCAAAACCTCAGTATGTTGGGCAGCCACATTTAGTGTTGATGGAACATATATTCTCAAGATGGAATTCATAATCTCTTAACGAAGATACAAAATATTCCATTGAGATAAGTTTAATTGGTTTGTTATTCAGAATGTTAGGCCTAACTACTTTAGTAAATAGTTACTAAAGTATATATTTATGAAATTGGATTTCATAAATATATGGTAAATAACTTAAAGGATTAAACCGGGTATTCAAGGATTAAGATATAGTAATTTACAAAGTGGCAGTCTACATTCATGACTTTGTATTACTATAAAAATTTTATGAAGAGGTTGCATGTACAATAAAGTCTTGAGATATAATTTATTAATAAGGCCTAGAGTGCAATTATATTTATATAGTGTTATTAAATATAATTAATGGTAACTTTGGACTTGTCAAGAGTTGACAGAAAAGTCCAAGACCCATTAGAGCTAGTGTCTTATTTGTTTCCTTGGTCCCACTCCAAGCCATTTTACTAAAGCCCAATTGGGGAGGCCCAAAAGGCTAGCCCAATTAGATAATTAGTTATTAGGAGAGAAACATACAGAATTTTGTAAGAACATGAATTGGTATGTATGAGAGTGTTGGACACTCTTTGATTCTCTCTAGAACATACACATATAACTGATTGAGAGACTACACTTCTTGGGTATCAAGTGGAATTAGAGTGAAGATTGAAAGTCTTCTCAAGTGCTTTTCATCTTCGGTTTTGAATTTCACCGCTTCAAGGTACACTATCTTGTTCTCTAATTCTGAAACTTACATGGCACGTGTTATCAATTGTGAATGAAGTAGATCCGTTAATTTTTTCCGCTGCGTACATTCATATTTCCATCACTTTCCCCATGCTATTTGTATGGGAGAAACCTCTTATTGGAGATCATATGATGATGATGTTGGCATGCTTATACCTTTTCTCTCTCTCTCTCTCTCGCTTAGCTTTGCATGTTAGGGTTTCTCATGTTAGCCTTGAATGTGCGTCATGACATGTTTAATCTTTATCCTTTTATTTGGTGATAACATGTTGTGCCTCCTATGTGCTTATAGCTTTACTTGCTTTATTTCATCATATGTGATTTCGACATGTTGGTTGCACCCATGCTTATTTGTAAGCCTTGCTTATGCTTTTGCTTATTTGTTTGTGTGTGTCATAAGCCTTGCTCTAGGATAGGGTTCTGTGCGAGTTCACATCCGTCCATATACACAAAATCCTAAGATCCACTTTTAGGAGCCTTGCTTGTAGACACTCTAGGCGCAAGTGCCCGCAATGTGGGAAGCTTTGTCCTCCTTTCGTGGGAAGTATGCCTTGGCCTAGGGTGGATCATGGCAGATGGTGTAAATGGAGTCACCACCTAGATTAGGTCTAGGAACCATACATAGAGTGCCCTTCATGGAAGGGCTGATCTTTACCAAAGCATGTGTCTAGAGTTTAGGTATGGGGATGGGAAGGTGTTAGGCACCCAACCCCACCCGTCATGTGGGTCAATTTCCACTTATTGTACTCAAAGTCTTAATCTTATTAAAGACATATTTAAAACGTTATTCTAACTCACACACACACTAGCATGCATCTAAAGCAAACACCATGGCATAATCATCCCAAGCCTAGACATTTATCTATCAACATCAAGAGAACATATCCAAGGGCATAAACATCGCAAGACAAAATCAATCGAACATATTATAACATCTAAACATCAAAGACATGGCATTCAATCAAGCATATTCATGTCCATCCATCACATCATGCTTATCATTCACATCCAATGCATGTTCACATGAATGCATGACTTACCTCACTATATCACAGCACCTATGCATCAATGCATGTTCATGGTATTCAAGCAAATTAAAATCCTAATAAGCATAGAAGAGACAAAACAAAACAAAACAAAATAGAACAAAACAGAGAAACAGAGACTAAAAGAAAGGCTAAACAGGTTAAATAGAAGGTAAAACAGGTGAACAAAACAAAAGGGAAACAAACAAAAATAAAATTAGGGTTTTTGGGCAAGAGTATGCGTGTGTATACATAGGGCATGCATACGCAACCCAACTGTATGCATACGCATACTACGAGTATGTAAACGCATGCATGCTACATGCTCACACATACACACTTGAAATCCTAAACCCAGAAAACTAGAACATAAAGCAAAGAAAACACAATAGAAAGAAGAAAACTAACAACCTAACATGCTTCAAACACAAACACGAAGTAAACCTAATCTAAAAAAACATATTAAAGCAATCAAAATACAAATATAAACACAAGATCAAAGGAAAAGTAAAGAAAAGTGAAGAGTCCAAGTTAGAAACTTTATTTCAACACTAGAACTCTTTACAGCTTGATTTTGATCATTCTCCTCAGTCAATCTATTCACAACCAATTCAAAATAAGTTAGTAAACTTTAGAACTCAAAGATCAAGACCAGAAGAGGTCCCAATCAAACAAAATTGACTTGAGGATGTTTTGTGAAAAACTCCCTCTTTGATTCAATATTTTCTAGTGAATCTTATGTGTTTTTACTACTGAAATTCATCCTTTTTGAAAAAGTACCTTTTTATGGCTTTATATAATCGAACAATAAAGGTTTAGGGCGGATCCCAGAAGATGTGAGATTCATTCCAAACCAAATTTAAATGCAGAAAACTTGTCTTTCATAGTTTTTGGAACCCTAGCATGCGTGAGCATGCACGTGTCTGCGTACGCATGCTTCATGCATGCGTACACAAAGCTTAAGCATGTGTACGCATACGCATGTATGCGTACGCATGCCCTAGGGTTTCCATGGCCTTTCTTTTCCAAAAATAAGTTTATTTGTTCCAAAAATAAGTTATATTTTCCATAAACACTTTCCTTAAGTCAATTTTCATATTATTGGGCCATAAACCAACCTTGGGCTTTAGAATTCTAAAATCATTGGGGAACGGGAGCCCGAGTTGTAAGGGGTACAAAATGTGGTGTCTACAGATGCCCATCTTTTGATTCGTCAACTCCGTTAATGGAATCAAAAGAATAAGAGACAAAACATTTTGTTTTGATGTACGACTTGGGCCCAACCCATGCACACGGCAAACAACACGCATAGATGGGGATCAATAGACAAGTTAAATAAATTTAGAGACATGTGTAAGAGGTAAGAAAAGAAAAACACATGTAAGAAGAGAAGAAAACATACACCATCATATATATATATATATATATATATATCAATAAACTTAAATGTAAAAAGGTTTACAAAAACCAAAAATACATGAATAGTGAGATAACTCCTATACTATACATCAAAATCTCCTCACTACTTCCCTTAAAACTATTTAACTCTCCCCCTATCAACTTGTGAGAGACCGGGAAAACTAGAGTGCTCTCAGAAAAGAGGTTAGGCATTGACACCTTCCCTTTTTAGGATTATGTGTGGAATTGCCACTTATTTTTTTATAAAAAAGAAAAAGAAAAAATACAATACACAGTTCACATGTCCAAAATACCTCAAATTTCATTAATTGACTATACAAATACAATTTGGTAGAATATCTTTACAAGGCTTTGGTCCTAAATACAATCTATGTAAAAAATTCAAAACTTTGGTCCTAGATACAATCTACCAAAACAAAATAAAGCACTAATTCTACCAACCTAAAATTCTAAGGTTCGGGGGCTAAGTTACGGGATGAGAAGGTGTTAAGCACCCACCCTGCCCAAACAGAGTACGGTTTTCTAGACTTTAAATGACCATTAAATACTCATATTTAGAATGTCAAATGATGTTCAACAAATGCCATGTCAAATCCTAGACCTAGGGTTAACTTCTATTTAAGAACCTTAGATCTGCCATTTTATTTTATGTAAAAAAAGTTTAATGAGAATGCTTGGTGAAAAATTTAGATCTGGATTTTTGTGAAAGAAAAAGAATGAATTTTTAATAAAATTTCAGATCTAGTTTGAATTCTTTAAATGTGAGAGAAAAATAGATTTTTATTTTGAAAACACCATTTTTTTTTTTTTGAAAAATGCAGATCTAGTTTTTATTTAAAAAAGGGTCAGATTTTTATTTGGAAAAATGTAGATCAGATTTTTTTTATTTAAAAACAGGCCAGATTTTTGTAAACAAAATACAGATAATATTTTTATAAAAAAAATACAAATAAGATTTATAAATAAAATACAGATCAGATTTTATAAATAAAAGGCGTAAATGCACTTTTGGTCCCTACATTTTGCACTTTTTCCATTTTGGTCCCTACATTTTATTTTTATCACTCTTAATGCCTAAACCAATTAACGCGTGACATTTAAGTATTTACCGTGAGCCAACTAACGGGAAAAGCTGAGGTGGCAGACGGAACACCCTATTAGCTGACGTGACGCTGATGTGGCTCTTAAAATATTATTAAAAAAAATATTTTTTGGCATTTTTATATGCCATATCAGCATTTTATTTTTTTATAAAAAGCCATGTCCTTTTTATGGGAGGACTTTCATCTCGGCCCCCAATCAGGTATTGTCCTCTTTGGAAATGGCGTCGAGCCTTAGTCCTCAAGGATTTGTTCAATCCCACATCTGGGAGAGACGCCTCCCACCCATGCCTTATAAGCCTTTGGCCTAAGGATGAGTATACCACTACTACACATGATTGGCGCCGTCTGTGGGAAGAACTGGTGTAATAGTGAGTGCAACACCTAACTATGGTAGGATTAGGTCCACACCAAGCAGAGTCAGCGGGATCCCAGCATGGCGACCCCTTTGTCAACCTTGAGCGGAGAGGTGATCGTGAAGGAAGTGTGCATACCACACATACTAAAAGGAGTCAGCCTCGAGGTGGAAGCCATATCTCCCATGCAAAGAGTAACAAGGGCATGCAACTAGAGATTGACCAGTTGAAGAGGGAGTTGCACCATGCACGACGAAGGCAAACCCCCTCTAACTCAGATGTTTCTTCTGGCGACGAAAGGGACGTCAGTTACAGGCGAAGATCTCGAACCTTGCCTAGCGAATCCTTCTCCTACGAGGAGGAATACCGTCACGAACGGAGAGTCAGAAGCCCGCCTCATAAAGGTGTGGGAAACGACGCTATGAGCAGGGCCTTGAACCAAATCTCCAAGTCGCCCTTCACGCGCAAAATCGAGGGGCTAAACTTCCTCGACGATTCACTTAGCCTACTTTCACCATGTACAATGGTAGAACAGACCCTGTGGAACATGTGAGCTACTTCAATCAGAGAATGACTGTCCATTCCAAAGACGAAGCCTTGATGTGCAAGGTCTTCCCATCTAGTTTGGGACCCATTGTGATGAGATGGTTCGACAGCTTGAGGGCGGATTCCATAAGTTCTTTTAAGGAGCTCACTCAGGCGTTTGGTTCCCGGTTCGTCACCTGTAGCACGGTCCCTCGGCCCTTGGTTTCCCTGCTGTCCTTGAGCATGCGAGAGGGAGAAACCCTGAAAACGTACTCAGACAGATACTGGGAGATGTTCAACAAGATAAATGGTGACTTTGACGATGTGGCCATCAGTACTTTTAAGATCGGCCTTCTGGCCGAGCACGGTCTGAGGAAATTTCTGACTGGAAAACCTGTCACTAGTGTGCGCCAACTTATGGACTGGATTGACAAGTATAAAAGTATTGAGGAAGATCAACAGCAAGGGAAAGGAAAGGATAAGGTTATCCCTTAGGAGATGAGGGATTTCTGGTTGGACCGGTACAATAACATCCGACCACGGAGAGATTTTGCTGGACAGTCAGGATATGCCAATCCTCAGGCAATCAACGATGTGTTCCGAGAGCCAGTGCATCAAGTTCTAGAGAAGATTAGGAATGAGCCGTTCTTTAAATGGCCAAATAAAATGGTAGGAAAACCCGCGAGGCGCAATCAAAACCTTTATTGCCAATACCACCAAGACCATGGACACATCACGAAAGATTGTAGAGGTCTGTGGGACCATCTGGACCAGCTCGTTTGTGAAGGAAAATTAAAGCAACTCCTGCATCACTCCAGTGGCCAGGGGGGCCAGATAAACTCAGGATCCCGGAGAGATGATTCGTCAAGACCCCTCTTGGGAACAATAAATGTCATCTTCGCTACTCTAGGGAGGACTGGTTCCTACCCTTCCAGGGTGATGTCTGTGGCTCGGCTATCCGCCAAGGGCTCTAATCCAGAGCTAAAGAAGGCTAGAATAGAAATCCAATCGATTCTGGGCTTTTCAAACGAGGATAAGATCGGAACCATCCAGGATTGTGGGATATGATGTGAAGAGGGTGTTGGTAGACCAAGGTAATGGTGTTGAGATTATGTACCCCGATATGTACAAGGGGCTAAATTGGAGACTCGAGGACCTAACACCCTACAATTCGCCCTTGGTGAGTCTTGATGGGAAGGTCGTTATTCCGAAGGGCCAGATTAGACTACTCGTACAAATTGGGTTAGAGGTGGTGGAGGTGGATTTCATCGTGGTAGACGCTTACTCACCCTACACAGCCATTGTGGCCAGACCTTGGCTTCATACTTTGGGTGCCGTCTCTACTACTCTGCACCAGAAGGTGAAGTATCCTTCCGAGGGACAGGTTAAAGAGATTTTGGGAAGTCAATCCACAGCTAGGCAATGCCTGGTGGCTACCATCTTACATCAGCCCGAAGCTAAGTCCTCGGCTGCTGCTGAAGGGGACTTATAGCAATTAACAGCCCCGGCGTTACCTGTCATCGGATCAGCCGAGAAGGCGAAATGTGAGGATCTAGAAACAGTCGTTATTGGTGATGATCCAGAGAAGTTCTTTCTGGTTGGGGCTCAGCTGCCTCCTCTAGAGAAGAAAGAGTTGATAAAGTTCCTTAAAAGAAATATTGATGTGTTTGCATGAAGTGCTTACGAAGCTCCAGGTGTGGATTTGAGCTTCATCTGCCACCATTTAAATGTTAACCCATCTGTCACCCCCAAGAAGCAACCACCTCGGCACGCATCTAAGGATCATGTCGATGCTGTCAAAGACGAGGTGATGAAACTAAAGCAAGTAGGGGCTATTAAAGAGGTGTTTTACCCAGAGTGGCTGGCCAATACTATGGTGGTGAAAAAGAAGAGTAGGAAATGGCAAGTGTGCGTAGATTTCACAGATCTGAACAAGGCTTACCCAAAAGATCTCTTCCCTATACCCAGAATAGAGCAGCTAGTGGATGCAACTGTAGGCCATCCTCGGATGAGCTTCCTGGATGCCTTTCAAGGGTACCACCAAATACCGCTAGCCCTGGATGATTAGGAAAATACTGCTTTCGTCACCCTTGTTGGGAACTACCGTTACAAAGTGATGCCATTCAGTTTGAAAAATGATGGGTCTACCTATCAAAGGATGATGACGAGGATGTTTGAACCATAGTTGGGTAAGAATATTGAAGTCTACATAAATGATATGGTGATGAAGAGTAAAGTAGTGTCTGAGCATGTGGGAAATCTCGGAAACACCTTCGAAGTTCTTAAGAAACACAAGTTGCACCTAAACGCTTCCAAGTGCTCATTTGGTGTGGGGTTAGGCAAGTTCTTTGGATATTTGGTAACCCACAAGGGAATTGAAGTCAATCCTGATCAAATCAAAGCCATTAACAATTTACAACCACCTCGAAATCCAAAGGAAGTCTAGAAATTGACCGGAATAACCGCTGCCTTGAATTGATTTATCTCTCGGTTAGCAGATAGATGCAGGCCTTTCTTCCTGCTGCTGAACAAGAGGAAAGGGTTTGAGTGGACCGAGGAGTGTGCCTTGGCTTTCCAGCAACTTAAAGAATATCTATCTCGACCACCTATCATGTCCAGCCCTGAAGTGGATGAGGTCCTATTTGTCTATATCGCTATGGCCCCTCATGTTATAAGTTTGGTATTGATATAAGTCGATCCTGGCGTACAACAGCCAATTTGCTACATGAGCAAGTCACTACATGAGGCCGAGATTCGTTATTTACCATTGGAGAAAGCCTTCTTGGCGGTAGTGTATGGTACACAAAAGTGGCCCCATTACTTCCAAGCACATACAGTCGTCGTTCTCACTCAGCTTCCACTTAGAGCCATACTTCGAAGTGCTGATTACATGAGAAGGATTGCTAAATGGGGCACAATTCTAGGGGCTTTTGACATCAAGTACATGCCTTGTACCTCTGTTAAGGGCCAGGTCCTTGTGGACCTGGTGGCCAAGTTCGCCGAACCCCCATTAGAAGAAGTAGCAGCGACACAAAACATGGATGGAAAATAAGTTGGCACAATCTCCTTGCAAGAACCTCCATTCTGGAAGGTATATGTCGATGGTGCAGCAAATCAGAAGGGGTCCGGAGTGGGGCTAGTCCTGGTCTCGCCTAAGAAAATCACCATTGAGAAATCATTAAGGTTGGGATTTTTGGCCACAAATAATGAAGCCGAATATGAGGCTCTGTTGACGGGAATAACCATGGTTCAAAAAATGGGCAGAAAGGCAGTAGAAATGTTCTCGGACTCAAGATTATTCGTCGGCCAAGTGAAAAGAGAATTTGAGGCGAGAGATGAAAGAATGCAAGGGTAATTAAGTCAGGTCAGATGTCTACAATCAAGCTTTGAATCTTTCAATCTGTTGCATATCCCTAGAAGCGAAAACACTCATGTTGATTCCCTAGCCATACTTGCAACCTCCTTGGCACAAAGTTTACCCCAGGTCATCCTTGTGGAGGACTTACGCAAGCCCACGAAGGTGAACGGAAAGGTGGTTCATGTTCACCATGTTAGAGTGGGGCTTAGCTGGATGGACCCAATAGTACTATTCCTGAGGGAGGATGTCCTACCTTAGGAGAGATCAGAAGCTGACAAAGTACAGAGAAAGGCTCTTCAGTTCTGATTGTCTAAGGACCAGAAATTATATAAACGCTTTTTTTCTAAGCCATACTTGCTATGCGTACACCCCGATGCAACAGAGCTACTCCTTGAGGAGTTACATGAAAGGATTTGTGGACGCCACATTGGAGGCAGGTCCTTGGCGCACAAAGCAATCACTCAAGGCTATTGGTGGCCGAACATGCAAAAAGAGGCCCAAGAGTATGTGAAGAAATGTAATCAATGTCAAAGGTTTGCACCAAACATACACCAACCAGGAAGAGTCCTTAATCCTCTGACCAGCCCTTGGCCATTCGCTTAATAGGGCTTAGACATTGTCGGCCCTTTCCCCAAAGCAGTAGGAAACAAGAGATACCTGCTGGTCGGCACGGACTACTTCACTAAGTGGGTCAAAGCTGAGCCCCTAGCAAACATCAGAGACGTGGATGCCAAGAGGTTTGTTTGGAAAAACATTGTCACACAATTTGAAATCTCACGTACCCTCATCTCTAACAACGACCTTCAGTTTGATAGCAAGTTTTTCGGGAGATACTGTTGTGACTTGGGAATTACAAATAGATACTCTACCCCAGCTTATCCCCAAGGGAATGGACAAGCCGAGGCTGTTAACAAGGTCATAGTGAATGGACTCAAGAAGAGGTTGGATGATGCGAAGGGAAAGTGGGTAGAAGAGCTATTGCATGTCCTCTGGACATATCAGACCACGCCTCGCAGGTCAATCGGGGAGACCCCTTTTTCAATGACTTATAGGGCTGAGGCTGTTATTCCTTTGGAGACTGGCTTCCCAACGTTAAGGACCAGCTCATTCAATCCGATCAGTAATAATGGGCTACTAGAGAAGAGCTTAGACTTAATTGAAGAGAGAAGGGAAAATGCAATGATCCAATTGGCATACTACCAACATAAGCTTAAGCAGGGTTATGATGCCAACGTGAAGCTGAGACCATTAGCACCTGGTGATTTGGTGTTGAGAAAAGTTCTGGGTACTGCAAAGAACCCAACGTGGAGAAAGTTAGGGCCCAATTGGGAAGGACCATATCGCATCACCTCGGTGGCTGGTATAGGAGCATATTTTCTAGAAGACTTAGATGAGCATGTAATACCACACCTTTGGAATGTAAACAATCTGAAAATGTATTATTATTAATAAGAGTTTCCTTTATCAATATGTTCATTTGTCATATAAAGGCTTCGTACTTTCTGTTATCCTTTCTTTTATAAGTGATTAAATAGAACCTTAGTCATGCCTGAAGTCCTTGGACCAGATGCTTTGGGAAAATTAATACACTATGACATCTTTTATAAGTGATTAAACAGAACCTTAGTCATGCCTGAAGTGCTCGGACCAAATGCTTTGGGGAAATTAATACACTATGACATCTTTTATAAGTGGTTAAACAGAACCTTAGTCATGCCTAAAGTCCTTGGACCAGATGCTTGGGGGAAATTAATACACTATGACATATTTTATAAGTGATTAAACAGAACCTTAGTCATGCCTGAAGTTATCAGACAAGATACTTTGGGGAAATTAATACACTATGACATCTTTTATAAGTGTTTAAACTGAACCTAAGCTATGTAAAGCTCCTCGGATCGCATACTTTAGTAAAATTAACACTGCGTTATCTGTTCGATTCTTACTAAGTGTCAAGACAGATCTAGAGTTATAGCCAACTCCTCAGATTGGTAGCTTTGAGTAAGATAAAATCCTTAATTATTCATCCAAGTATAAGTTTATTACTTGTCTTTATTTGATTCAGCCCTCATTATAGAAAGAGCAGCTCGCAGTGCAAATATAGGGTAAATTATTCATTGTTGGTACTTAGTCAAATTGCTTACACTGGTGGTAAGGAATTGTTGTTAGTTTTTATTAGAACTAAAACGGCAACAGGTCAAGTTTATTTGCAAATGATAGCAAAAGAAATATTCATTCATTAAACAAGAAGAAGGAGTATGTTACATTCTGTGACAAAGTGTCACTATAAAAATTAAAAAAAAAAAAAAAAATCCTAAGTTCTATGCCTTGGCCTTGGGGGCAGGAGGGTCCTCTTTGTGGATCGTCTGAGAGGTGGTAGCGTCCTTGGCCTTAGGATCAGTTCCCTTAGTCTTGGCCTCCGCTTCCTTTGCCTTAGCTGCAGTTTCCTCGGCCTTAGCAGCACTTATAGCCTCTGAGGAGTGCTTTTTCTCTTTGCCCTTGTCCTTGGCCCCCTCGGCCCCTTGGCCTTGATCACCAGCTTGGCTGGATCTCTTCGAAGCCTGAGGGAGAGGGAGAGCGGCTTGCCCAGTCTGGGGCTGCTCAGCAATCTCAAGAGTAAGGGCAGAGGTAGAAATGGTGGCACTTGGGACTTCACAGATATCTGGGTGATAGTAGATGCTCTCAGGCTGCCTTCATACCGAGTCTGCTGGGACGCCTGCAACATCAAGGGCCTTATCCCATGATACATTGCTATAATCCCTACAGACCTCGGAAAGCTCCTCAGCGAGCCTAACTGGCGTTTCTTCCACTCCGAGCAAGTAGGACGCTTGTTTCTCGGCCTCTATTGCCTTCTTGGCTAATTGGGCGGCCTCCCATACCTTATGGAGTTCAGCCCTGAGATCTTTAACCAACTGCTTTTCGGTGGCCAAGTTAATCTCAGTCACATACAGCTTTTGGCGCTGATCCTTGGCCTGCTTCTTCGCGGACTTTAGACCTGCCTCAGCGCTCTTGTGGGCCTTGATCGCTTCTTTGAGCTTTTCGCTCAACTCCTCATGTTCTTGTTTGAGAGCCCCTAAGGACTTCTCAACATCAGCATGGGAGAGGGCCTCGGCGTTGGCCTCATTACGGGCATCGCGGACCCACTCCTCGGCCACAAAAACTTGTTGAGTGACTTACACAAAAACAATAGAAGAATCACATGATAAAAAAAAAAAAGTAAAGAAAGGACAAAAGTACGGCTTGGTATGAAGATACAAGAATGTGATGAATTGCTTACCATAGTAAGGTCCCTTTTCAGGGACAGGAAAAGGTCGTTCTGTTTAAAGCGCCGATAAGCCTCCATATCTCGAGGGAGGAGAAGGGGTTGCTCCAAAGCTTCAGGGATGAAGCCTGCGCGTCCCCTTTGGAAGTCCCTAACCGAGGCGTTCCAAGGGATAGCAGCCCCGTCCACCTCTTGCTGAGAAGACCAGGTACATTGTGGGAGGCGCACCTCGACCTAGTTTTGTTCCTCTAGGCTGTCCACAGAAGTGGACCTCTTGTCATGTGGGCCTTTGGTCACCTTCTGTTGTTTAGACCCCTTCTTCAAGCTCCTGAAGTGGCATTTTCTTCTTCAGGTCTGGAATGGTCTTCAGCCCGAGATCAGTGGGGAGTAAAGGAGCAGGAGGAAGTGTAGGTGGCACTTAGGACTTGGTGTTTTCCTTTGAAGTTGAAACTTTTCCCCTTGTAGCTATGAGGTCCTTTAGGCTCTTGTTGCCTCGATTTGAAGCCATCTCACCTTCCTCTTCCTCAGAAGTATCGTCTGGATGAGAAACCACAAGGATTGGAATGTGGACGTTGGATTGCCTGTCAGGTTCATCCTCGGCGTCCAAGACGGGAATTACTTGCACTCCCTGAGTCTCTTCCTCCTCGAAATGAAATTTGTCAATTTCCTCTTCGAGTGAGGAATTCAAGGAGGCAATCACTTCTCCTCCTGCCGCTGCTTTAGGTAGAACCTGCTGAAATGGTTGTACTATCAGTGGAAGGTTCTGTTGGTATGGGTGCACGACCGGTGGAAGATCGTCTCGGGATAGAAAACTGGGCTGTGACAGGTCGATCTGGGCCAATCTAGGTCACCTGCCCTTATGGCGTGGCCTATCTCCTGATATATTTCTGAGATAGGCTGAAAGTCCAGAATTAGGTGGATGGCTCGGAGCTGTCTGTCCTCACTTACAAAGATCTCTGATCTCAGCAAGTAATTAAGGGCCGTGACGTTGGTTAAGCTAAGTCTGGGAGCTATCTGCCTCTTATCTGCAAAAATAGCCGAGGAGTGAAACATGATTAGAAATTGGGAATCCATCATTAGAAGAAAACAAAACAAAAAGGAGAAAAACATGGTCAAAGTTAGAGAGTCTAAATCTTTTGCTAAGGATCCTAACCCTAAGGTACCCCACCTGGCACTCCCTCTCGGACGGGGTAATGAAGGCCGTCATGCCACGCTCCTGAGGCTATGAGATAGTCGTCTTTCATACCCTTATTAGACTTGGGTAGACAGGATACTAGTCTGACAACATCCGAGCGGGACCTAAGATAATATCCCGCGTTTTTTAAGTAGTGACACTCATACATGTGGACCATATCGTGCCAAGTGAGATGCAGCCCCAGATGCTCATTAAGAGCATCAACGCTACCCAAGACCCTAAATAGGTTGGGCGCGCATTGGTTGGGGCATATCCTATGGTTGATAAGGTAGTCCCGAGTTATCCTACCCATAAGTTGGGTCATTCCCCCTTATATAAAAGCTATCATGGGGATAACGACTTCTCCCTCTTCTCGGATTGTTAGTATTTGTTCTGGGGAACAGTATCATAGGGCAACTTCCTATGGAATGGGGTATTGTTCCTTAAAGGCCTCTATTTTAGCAGGGGAGTTCACTAAATGCTTAAATTTACCCATCTGGACAAGCTAAAGGGAACCACCGAAAGTGATAAATGGAGAAATAAGAACTGGAAGGCCGAGGAGAAAAAGAGGTTTAAAGGGATAAAAACTTACGAAAACTAAGATGTACGATAATCCTTGAAACCTTTAGAGAAATTCTCAAAGATTTCTTGGAGAAAAGGTGTGGAAAGCTTAGCAACTTAGAAAGTTTTGTGAGTTTGAATGCTTGAGATTTCTGGAGAGCTAGAGAGTTCATAAAATGAAGGGAAATGATTTCTCCAGATGCTTTATATAGAGGGTGGGATTGAGTGGGAGTTATCCCGCTCAAAACCCAAGGAAAAACGTCAGCCATTGGATCTGCGCCTCGTCGTTGGATGCGGGGAACATAACGTCGCCTGGAGCAATTAATGACGCCTTGCAAGCCATGAAGCATCAAAAGCAATCATGGAGCGCGTAAAACGACATTCTCGCACATGTGAACCGGAGAGATAAATGGTTTTGTCTCTAAAAAATCAAAACCCGGCCTTTTCTCCTCGGATGAGAGGGAAAAATCAGAGTTTTTAGGGGTTATTGTAGGGATAAGGGCCCAAAATTATATATTGGGCCTTGGGCCTCATCCAAGGACGTTAGCATGTCCGAGGAGGGACAAATAGTTATGAGGGATTCCAGTTTAGAGTCTCATGAGTAAGAAAAGAGTAAAAGGCGGTTCGAGGAAGAATTCCTCCTCGGCTATGACAAATATGGCTCAGACACGTATTCCAACGACGAAAATGACCTCCATAGAAGCTCCAGTGTTAGAAACGTGCCTCATGAATACACGAGAAGGTAGGGAACCCAAAAATATCTAAGGGAAAGCTGCTACCTCCGCATTAAATGCACTGCAACTACTTTTCTGGCCGCATTTATGTGGAGAAGACCCTTGAACAGTGCTTCCTTGGCTACCACAACTCACAAAGAGCCAGAAGGGGTGTTTGATGGGACGGACACTCAAGTAGTGGCTTCGACGATTGACAAATGGAGGGTCAAGATCACTGGAAAGGAGATATATAATGTAAGAGACCCCTGAAGTAAATGGGGATCGGAAAAATAGATAAAGAATATTGTAGCAGTCAAAGTTGCATTTGTAATTAGTTATATTGATTTATACCAAGATTTGCCTCCTCGGATAGTGAATTCATTCAGTCCTACGTGCCTTGTTCTTGCTTGATCATCTTTTAAATCCATATTAGCCGTTGTTAAATTCATTAGAGCCTAGTTCGTTGACCCACTCTCTACAAATTTATTGTACTGGGCTCACTAGGCCAATATCCCACACATCTTGGGTTTGGGCTACAAATCGTGTTTCTACAGCACGTTTTAGGAAAACCATGAATAATGTTCCAAAATGGGTTTAACCATAAAAATACTTTAGTGCAATAATGATTCCTTTTTAAAAATCTCATTAAGAAGCCACTTACCTTGGGATGCCAACCAATTTTACCTCAACCGGGCACCATGAAATCAACCAATCTCATCACTAGGTCCATCATCAAGTACCTTGAAACCTAGAAACGCAAGTATCAAGCCTATTAATAACATGGTCTACTACAAAATTACGCTATCAAATTTGTTTCCATAAATCGGAAATGATTCTCTCAAAAATCAAACCTAAGGCCCTAAAGCCTAGCTTGACCATCCCAAGACAAGTACCCCTACCCAAATGGGAACCAAACAAGTATACAAGAAACTCATAGGACTATAACACAGCCAAAGCTTTTAATTTCCCCACCGCAAACAATGTACATTTACCAACTTAAACTCATAGGACTATAACACAACCAAAACTTTTAATTTCCCCACCGCAAACAATGTACATTTACCAACTTGATACAAAGTATGTCGCTACCAAACCATGATAAAATTAGCCAAAGTAAAACACTTGTCAAAGAAAACACATATGAACTTACAAGCTAAACTACACAATAAAAGCTTGGAGTAAATTCCTCAAAGTCGCAGCATCCTAATCACACTTTCAAATAACTTCCAACAGGTCAGCCCTTTTTATAAAATTCGTTTGGTCCACTTAGATTTATCCAAAAAGCTTGAATTTAAATAGGGAGAAGCCTTTATATGTCTAGTATGTACCACTAAAAATTCGGCTCAAAATGATTTTTCTATAATTTATTAAAAATCATGCATTACGGCTGACACAAATCTGTCATGACAACTTTAGAAAATTGCTATAGTTGTAAGACTAGCCCAAATTATTTGAGAATTCACTCACATTAAAACCACCAGATTTAAAGCATATTATAAACAAGGAATCAAACCCAAAATCTCATAGGGGCAATAAACCAAACACTTGGCATGCACAAGCACATTCTCAAATCACTACGGCAAGTAATAGTTAACATTTCATCAACTTCTTATATATGACAAAAATCATTACAACAACTCAACTCAAAACAGAAAAATCATCATAAAACACATAAAAGTCAGCCCCTCCTTCCTCCAATAAACCAAGTGCCCAAAACCTCCATGGTTGAATACCCTAATACCAACTATCGCAAAGCCACACCCTAAAAATCGTAGTTAACCCTACCAAAGTGTTATCCCCATCCATTGGATCAACCCCACATGAGCATTGAGCCATAAACGAAATAATCAAGGAAGTGGGTCAATGGAAAACTTACCCTTAAAATCATTGTTTGGGGCAGCCAAAACTCATGGAAGATCATACTTGTTGGATTCAAGCTATTGAGAAGGTTATTTGAAGTGGTGGTAAGGATATATGACCTTCAATGGATTAGCCATGGAGGACGGTGAGAACAAGAAGAGAGAAAATACAAAAGAGAAGACAAGGGGGAGAAAGAGAACGTGTAGGCTTTGGGGGGGGGGGGTGTTGGCTGACTTATGGGAAGGGGCTTAATTACAAGTTTGCCCCAAAAATATCTTGTGTTTAATTACCACTCCACCCTTAAGGTTCCTCCCATATTTCATCTAGCCCCATAAATCACTTAAGTATTCATAAGTCCTCCATAAAATAATTAACCACACTGATTAAAAAATAAAGTCCAATTTAGATATTATTCTCATTGGAAAAAATTGCTTTAAAAAAAATTTGGGGTGTTACACTGAGTCTTTCTAATGTTTCCAATGTCACCATGTACAAGTTGAAGCTGATCAAGAATGGCAGCAAGTGTGGCCTTTACTTTAGAAGAAGAAGAAGGTGGAGTAGATGAAGAAGAAGGTTGAAAGGTGTAAACAGCATCCTCTGCAACTCTGAACTCTGTCTCCTCCCATTGGGCAAGTGTAGCATCATCACGGGGTCTCTTGGTCTTAATGACCAGCTGTGAGGAACCCTACACAAGAGATTCCTTCCTAATGACACTCATGACATAGGAGTGAGAGGAAGAAGGGATAGAGACATGAGCATGAAGCAAAATGCGAGTGATGAAAGAAGGGAAAATGAGTTTATCACGACTCGTAGTGTCATGAAACATATCCAGAATAGATAGACTCATGTGGGAAGGAAAGTACATAGATAGACCCTCCATCAAAGAATAAAGAATTTGAGCACGAACCTCGGTGATGGTGTTATAGTGAGAGTGAGGAGTGAGGATGAATGTTATCATCATGTTAAAGACTCTAGGGTCTCTAGCAAAATCACAAATCACCATAATAAGTATGCTTCCCCATGAAGATGGACACTCACAAAAATGAGAAGCTAGTGCATCCTGAGAAAGAGATCTGAGCACTGGAGATCCAGGATAGTCTGGGTTACCTACCCTTGGAACATGGAGTACTTTGGAGGTAAGCTCCAAAGTAACAATGATACATGTACCATGTACTAGAGTAGTTAAACAAGGTACAAAGGTATCAATATTGTGTATGTTGGAGTAAAACTCCTGTATAAACACACTGGGATAGGTAATTGGTCGTTCACATAGGAACTCCCATCCACGTGATCTAAATGATTTGGATACCATGGTGAATAGCTTGTCTAGAGAAGTTCTCCACGACTTCCTTTCGGCAATCCGAATCGTGGTGAAGCAAATTCTTATTTCTATTATTTAAGAGCTTTGTAACGCAATTGACATTTCCTGATGTTGCCAATGAAAATGTCCAGGATTCAAATCCCCCCTCCTCTAAAAATCTCATTTCTATTTGAAAACAAAAAAAATCCCATTCAGAAACTTTTTTTTTTTGTTGGGTAAAATTGCTTATAAAAATCACGATTTTAAAAATTGGATCAGTTAAAGAATAAAAAAAAGTAGTGGTTTTTGGTTTTTGGTTTTTTGGTCCAATTAATGATGTCATAAATAATTAACTGATAATTTTAAAATTATAAAAATAAATAATTATCTCTATATATTAAGAGGACATATTTTCACCTTTAAATCAACAAAAAAACATCTTATTGGACAAAAATAGATAAATCTCAAATTGGAATGAATAAAAATTTATGGCACTAAACTTTAAAAAGAAGAAAATGTAATATATAATATAATATTATTACTATTTAGTTAATAATTAATATATAATAATTATTTATAGTTATATACGCACCTGCATGAAATTAATTTATAGGACCATTTTTTAAATTTATGCTCATGTTTGTGTTTTTTATTTATGAAATGCTAATTGTTTGTTTTGTTTTTAAGGGAATGAAAACGCAAATGTTTTAACTAATTGTGTTGCATGGCCAACAACATGGCACTGGCACATAAACAAAATAAAATCTGGCACTCCCATTAATATCCCTACGTATCCCCACATTTTTCATTCCCTTAAGGCCTTTATAGTTTATACCGTTTTGTTGAAGGAATCGGATTAAATGGAAAATGATTTATAGATTAAAAGGAAAATTGTGAAAAAAGTTAATAAGATTGAAGAATCTCGAGCAAGGCTCAGGTCAAGAAACCTTGGTACAGACCCAAGGAGAGGACAGCTGCCAAAGCAACGAGGGGCTCTTTATGGAAAAAGCAAAGTCAAAGCTTCAAGGATGGAAAATGAAAACTTTATCACAAGCAGATAGAGCTACCCTTATCACATCAGTGGCAAATTCAATCCTTTCATACCAAGCAATCTCTTTACTCCTACCAAAACAAGTGTGTTCCAAGTTAGATATTCTTAATCGTAATTTTTGGTGGGGTAAGATAGACGATAATAAATCAGGATGTTGCCTTGCACACTCAAAACCTTAAGTATGGGAGGTTTGGGCATTAAAAAGACTGAAGATATGAATAGAGCGTAAGTGGCAAAGATGTCCTGAGAAATTGTTAGCAATGCTGATAAATTGTGGGTGAAAGTTTTCCAAAAGAAATATGTGAAAAAAAAAAATTTCATGAAGATCCCTATGCCAAAATCTGCATCATGGTCTTGTTAAAGCATATTTGGTTGTAGAGATGTATTGAAAAATGGGCTTTGCCATAGAATTGGCAATGGCCTAAATACCTGGATTTTTGAAGACCCTTGGGTCCCTAATGAACCAAACTTTATTATACCTCAATTGAGGATTGGAGCCTCTAGTGAAGACCATCTAGCTGTTGACCTCATAGACCAAGATACAAGGCAGTGGAATAGAGAGAAATTGGCATATTTGTTCGACCAAGCAACAATGAACAATATTCTGAACATCCACCTCACCCAACAATTTCAACATGACCAGGAGTTTTGGAGCTTGAATGCAAAGGGGAATACTCAGTTAAATCGGCTTATACTGCATTGAGGATCACAAACTCAACCAACCACCCAAACTTACAAAACAAAGACTGGAAAAATCGTTGGAAATTGAAAATTAATGTTAGGCTCAAAAACCTCCTTTGGAAAATGGTTTGGAACATCCTACCTACTTGTTTAGTCCTCAATAACAAGTTTGTTCTCTCCTCTGTTAATTGTTATTTGTGCAGCAATGTAGTTGAGTCTATAAAGCATCTTTTTATTTAATGTGATTGGGCTGCCCAAATTTGGCTGACGTCACCTTGGCCAATTAATTTGAATAGATTAAATAACCTCTCAATTTCAGATTGGGTGAAAGTGATTTTGTACCCTGAAGACTTGCTGGGGCTAAACAGTGTAGAGTCTAGAAATTTCCAGCTATTTGTTGCAATTGTCTGTGACCACCTGTGGAGGATCAGAAACAAAGTAAGAGTAGAGGAAGTCAAAAGCAACCATCTGGAGATTGCGAAACAAATATTGAGATCTTTTGAAGAGCACAAACAAGTCGGGAGAGAACTGATTAAGAAACCATCTAAAGACCCAAAATGGTATCCTCCACCCATAGATTGGATTAATTTGAATTTTGATGTAGCTATTAGAGAAGGATCTAGCATTGTGGTTGTGGTGAGCAAAGACCATAAAGGGAATCTTATTGAGGCGTGGACTGAGTAAATTAGTCCAAGAAGTTTTATTCATCGTGAAGCTGAGGCAACTTGGTTCGCTATCCGTAGAGTATGGGGGTGTGCATAGGTCGGGTTGAGGGGATTTTTTGACCTAACCCACCATGGTGGGTCAAAAAAAATTCAATCTAACCCAACCCATAACATAAGTCCAACCCGACCTAACCCAACCCACATGGGTCAGGTTGGGTTGGGTTGAACCCATGGGTTTGACAAATTATTATTATTATTATTAAATTGAGTAGAAAAAAATATAAATATTAATATATTAAAAAAACCTAAAGATTAGTATCAATGTAACTCCTTAAAGGCAAACAACACTAATGACTAAACAACAATAGTAATTTATTAGGATTTGTGTGAACTAATTGGCTTTTATATAGGATAGGAAGAACTGATTATTTAAAAAAAATTATTAATTATATAATATATTTTATATATATATATATATATATATATGTGGGTACCATAGGCATGCTCGGCAGCGTCCTAGGCATGATTCTGCAACGTCCTCGGGTCCTCGGGCATGCTTGGCAACGTCCTAGGCATGCTTTGCAACGTCCTCGGCATGTCCTTCAGCGTCCTAGGACAGCGTCCTAGGAGTCCCACATCGAAGGAAAACCCCCCCACTTGCTGTCGCTGTCCTAGGAGTCCCACATCGAAGGAAAACCCCCCCACTTGCTGTCTTATAAGCTGTGAAGTAAAGGGAGTAGTGTACCATCAGTTTATAGTTATTTGAATAACTAAACTGATGGTACACTACTCCCTTTGCTTCACAGCTTATAAGGCAGCAAGTGGGGGGCTGTCCTAGGATGTTGAAGGACATGCCGAGGACGTTGCCAAGCATGCCCGAGGTCCTGAGGACCCGAGGACGTTGCAGAAGCAAGCCTAGGACGTTGCCGAGCATGCCTATGGTACCCACAATTAGTAGGAGGAACCGAGGAAGTGCTGCTCTACAGCTGGTTTTTTTAAAAAATTATTAAATATATAATATATATATATATATAAGTGCCCTACAACTGATTTTAAAAAAAATTATTAAATATATAATATATTTTAAATATATATTAAATATGGGTGGGTCGGGTCGGGTTTGACGGGTTTGTAATTTTATGACCCAAACCCAACCCGACCCGCTATAAATTTTTTTTTTTGTAACCCAACCCAACCCACCAAGCCTTAAAAACCGACCCAACCTGGCGGGTTGGGTTGGGTCGGGTCGAATTTGGCGGGTCGGTGGGTTTTTTACACACCCCTAGTAGAGTAGCAGCTGAGGGATTCAACATAATAATTATAGAAGGAGATGTGTGGAATGTGATAGAGCCTCTGCAAAATTTAGGCTTATCCACTCACCGGAGCAATAAAGCTATAGTTGAAGATATTCTTAATTTAGCCAAATCTTTTGTAAATGTAAATTTCTCTTTTGTGTATAGAGAAAGCAACGTGTTTGACCATCTTTTAGCACAATGGGCTGCCATTTTGTTATAGACTAGGCCCGTGCCCATCTCCTTCTTATCACCTCAAATTGTCCAAGCTTTGGATAGAGATGGATCTAGGCCCAGCTCTATTGTTCACTTCTTTTGCTTGGTTGATAAGGTATTTATTCATAAAAAAAAAGTTTACACCACGTTTGGGAATAGTAAAGTAAATAAAAGTAAAAATTAGTTGAAATAGTACAATAGAGCTTATTTTGCTACTTAATTTATTTTGTTATTATTTAACTTATTTTTGTTACTATTTATAGATCTCACTGTACTTTTTAGTACTATTTATGAGCCTTATAAATAATAACAAAATAAATTAAGTAGCAAAATAAGCTAACTTTAAACTCTAATTCCAAACGCAACCTTTAGTTACCACAGTTTATTTAGGAATTTTCCTTGTTTTTTTTTTTAATAATTTTTTTGGGTAGTTGAACGGGATGAGTTCAGGTTACAGGTAGGATCGCAAAAACGGCGTAGTGGGGTAGGTGAATCCATTTCATAACGGGTCCATCTGGTCCGGTTCCCGGTTTTGCTGATCTAACCGGCGTAGGCAATGAGTGTTAAATCATTTGAATTGATCCTTAGAAGTCCCAACTGTTACAGAAAACCCATCCCCCCTCACAAAAACCCTCTTTTCTCTGTACTCCTCGTATCTCACATCATCATCATCATCATCATCATCAACAACTCATGATCAAACACTACGATTCTTCACTCTCTAAAAATCACGCACGTACCAAACCCATGTAAGTTCTTTCCTCCTCTCACTCTCTCTTTCTCTCTTTCTTTAATATTTTTGTGTAGTTATTTCATTTCTATTTCTATAATCTAAAAAAGCAAAACCCATTTTTTTTTTTTTTTTTTTTTTTGGTTTCTAAGGATCACAATTTTTTGATTAATAACCAAAGAAAAAGACTTTGAGAATAGCATCAATGAGCTTGGATTCACTAGAACCCTCGCCAATTTCACAAACTAAGCAAGACCCAGCATGGAAACATTGCCAACTTTTTGTTAAGAAAAATGCTAATGGGGTCAAAGAAGAGCTTAAGAAGTGTACATATTGTGGCAAGTTTTTTAAGGGTGGTGGGATACATAGGATCAAAGAACATCTTGCCGGTCGCAAAGGGAATGGCCCCACTTGCGACCAAGTCCCCTCCGAAGTTCGCTTTTTGATGAAACAGGTGTTGAATGCTAGGCATTCGGGTGCTAAGAAAAACAAGACTCAAATCATTATCTCAACAACTCCTACTGTTGATCATAATACGCCTCTTAAGTTGATTGAAGCACCCGATTTGGGTTGTACTGGTGGAGGAGTAGGCAATGAGTCTATTGATCGGGCGTTGCTTGGGTCGATTAGTACACCCAATTTGGATTTGTTGGCAAATCAAGAAGAAGATGTTGCTACAAGTAATGTGAGTGTAGATGGAAGGAAGAGGAGGAGAGGTTTAAATGCTTCTGTACTTGATCCTATTGCCAGTGCTAATAGTAATGGTGGCATTGACTTTAGCAGTCCATCCCCGGTTCCTTGTGAAATAGACAATGTGTTTGCTAATCATGCACGAAGTATATCTGGTGGAGCACCCAATTCCAAGTTGTTTGTGAATCATGAAGAAGAAGAAGAAGAAGAAGAAGAAGAAATTGGGATAGGCAGTACAAGCATGGATAGAAAGAAGAGGTTTAGAGGTGAAAATTCTTTAGTTGCTATGGATGCTGGTATTGTTAATAGTGACATTGAATTGGAAAGGAAAAAGAATCAAGAAATTCAGATGGCTATAGGGCGGTTTTTATATGAAATTGGGGCACCCCTGGATGCAGTGAAGGACTCGGTTTATTTTCAGCCCATGATTGATGCGATTGTCTCTGGGGGAATGGGGGTGGTACCGCCTTCCTACCATGATCTTCGGGGTTGGATATTGAAGAGTGCAGTTGAAGAAGTGAAGCATGATGTTCAGCAGTATATGGGAACATGGAGGAGAACGGGTTGTTCTATTTTGGTGAACCGAAGGAACTCACAAAAGGGTAAAACCTTTCTGACTTTTTCAGTGTATTGTCCTGAAAGAACATTGTTTCTGAAATCTGTGGATGCATCTGCCATCATTTATTCACCAGATGCTTTATATGAATTGCTTAAACAAGTGGTGGAAGAAGTTGGAGTTGAGCATGTTCTGCAAGTGATTACTGATAACACAGAAAAATTGATTGTTGCTGGAAAAAGGTTGATGGATACATTTCCTACCCTATATTGGGTTCCTTGTGTGGCTCATTGTATAAATCTGATCCTCGAGGATTTTGGGAAACTTGAGTGGATTAATTCAATAATTGAACAGGCTAGATCTATTACAAGGTTTGTCTACAAGCATAGTGTGGTTTTAAATATGATGAAGAAATTTACTTTTGGCAATGACATTGTAAAACCCGGACTCACGCCCATTGCAACAAACTTTATGACATTGAAACAAATGGCTGAACTTAAACTTTGTTTGCAATCTATGGTTACTTCCCAAGAGTGGATGGACTGTCCATTTTCAAAACAACCGGGGGGACTGACAATGCTAGATACAGTAACTAATCGTTCGTTTTGGTCTTCATGCATCTTGATTAGCCGTTTGACAAGTCCACTCTTGCGAGTTTTGAGAATTGTTGGTAGTGAGAAGAGGGCTGCCATGGGATACATTTATGCTGGAATGTACCGGGCAAAAGAAGCAATTAAGAGAGAACTTGTTGAGAGACGGGATTATATAGCCTACTGGAATATCATAGCTCACAGGTGGGAAAAACAACGGCATCCTCCTCTTCATGCTGCTGCTTTCTACCTTAACCCCAAGATTTTCTATAGTATCAAAGGGTGTATTCATAATGGGATCATGTCTGCAATGTTTGACTGCATAGAGAGATTGGTGCCTGATACTAAAGTCCAGGATAAAATCATCAAAGAGATAAACTCATACAAGAATGCTGTTGGAGATTTGGGGAGGAATTTGGCAATTAGAAGTAGAGATACTCTGCTGCCTGGTGAGGTCTTCTCCTTCCTCTTTTATTTATTTATTAATTTATAATTTTTTTTAAGATTGGCATGTTATTTCTGATTTATTGATTTACTTATGAGATCATTATTTTCACATGACTAGTTCTAGTTCAATGGATGTCCAAGAAACCTTACATCATACTTAGGTTATACATATAGCAAGCATGCTGGGTTGGCATGTGGAGAGCATTTTTAACCATTAAGAAACCAATATAGGAAAAAATCTTAACAAAGATGATTAATTCATTGTTATTTTGTCATATACTTATGTTTAAATGGTAAGAAAATTCTCTAGACGTTTGTCTAGTGAGTTTGGAAAGATTTTGGTTTTTTTGACCTATTTGGTGTGTCCCATCATCCAATGGGGCACATTCCTTTCTGCAAATGTTATGCATGTTTTTTTGAGGTGATGATTGCATCTTCTTGTCTTACTTTGTTTGATCTATTTAGTTTCGCTGTGCATTTCACATGCAACTGATTTGTTTTATTTTTATTTTTTTTTAATTTTCTATTTGCCCAAAGTTGAATGGTGGTCTACATATGGAGGAGGTTGCCCAAACTTGGCACGTTTGGCAGTCCGTATTCTTAGTCAAACTTGCAGTTCTATCACTTATAAGCAAAGTCAAATTTCTTTTGAACATATATATGAAACAAGGAATTGCCTAGAGCGTCACCGGTTTAGTGATCTTTTCTTTGTTCAGTGCAACTTGCGACTGAGACAAATGTAAGTAGAAACCAGTTAATCTTATTTTTATTTGTAGATGCTAATTTATAATTGGAGGGAATAAAGATATTTCTCTTTTGCTTACTGTTTTCTTGTAGGGTTCATAAGAACAAAGAACAGGATTATATGGATCCAATATCATTTGACTGCATGAGTCTTGTTGAAGATTGGGTAATGGAAAAGGAAGTATGCTTCGAGGACTGTGGGAGTTCAGATTGGGTGTCACTTAATCCACCCACCACTAACACGATGCAGTTAGGAGCCTTAGTTGATGATGATGCTGAAGACTTGGGCACAGGTACTTCATTTCTTTTGGATTTTGAAAAATGACTGTAAAAGCTTCTTTTCTTAAGTGGAAGATATTGTTAATGTTCAGGGTTTGATGATAATGAGATCTTTGATGGATCAAAGTAGATGAAGATAGAAATGTTCAACAATCAATTAAGCTAGTAGGAGAACATCCAACAGGCTTCTTATCTATCTGGTGGTGTTCTGCATTGACACATATTTACCATTTTGACTATGATCAGATGGAGAAAGGTATTGTTTGAAAATTGTGTATGATTAATGATGTCATTTAGAATGAAGGTTAAATGTTGTGTCATCTATGCTCTGTTTGGTAACTGCGTAAATGCATGAACATAAAAAAGAAATGAAAAATTGGACTCAATAGCATTCACATGGTTCAATGTTGGCAATTCTGCTTTATTAGTTTGAGTTGGTGTTTGATTTGGGTATTTTGCTTTCACTTTTGCTCTTATGTAGTCAACAGATTGAGCATATTTATACCCCTCCTAGCCTCATTCTACCCCACCCCCGCTCTTTTTTTCCCCAAATCCCGAGGAAAAAAAGCTAAGAGATGGATGAATGTTTTTTGCACATAAGATTTTGAATATTAGGCTATATCACTAATGCCTATGATACTCTTGCATATGGGATGAATTTTCTCATTTTTCATTCTTTAATGAATGTATTATTTATTTATCTTATTAATTTTGCACATCAGATGAAATGATTGGGTTGGGTTTTTTGCAGAAGTGATTTAGTGGCCAAGGTGAGCTTGGATTAAGGACAAAAGAAAAGGTGTAAGAGAAAATTTAGGCTGAAATGCACTCTTTCACCCCTTAAGCTTGGGGTCGTTTTTTAAATTGGTTCCTCAAGTTCCAAATTTTTCATTTTGCACCCCTAACTATTAATTTGATTTCAAAATGCTTCTGTTAAGCTTCGTCACATTTTGGCCATTAATTATCTAATAAATGGAAGTGTTTAGGTTTTTTCCCCAGATTTAATCAAATTTTGGAAACATAAAAATGCAAAATAAACACCAGCAGATGCCAGAGGCTAGCAAAACAACGTAGCATCCATTCTTGGTGACCCATAAGCTGGTAAGACGATGTTGCACTAACCTCTCCTTGTCAAAATGGCCGTTCTGTTAAGCTTCGTCCCATTTTAGCCGCTAACTAGCTCTGGTTTTTTTTTTTGGGGAAAATAAAACCAGCACGTGCCAGAGGCTGGCAAAACAACATTGCATAACCCATAAGCTGGTAAAATGACATCACACTAACCCCCCCCCTCCTTCGTTTTATTTACTTATTTTCTCCATTTTTCTCAAATTTGATTAACCAAACCATTGACTACCATTGAACCTATTAGGGATTTCCCCCAAATCCAATTGACCTTTGTTAAACACCATTGACCTTCTCCCGCCCATTGATTCATGGAAAGAGACAAGTTGTGATAGAGGGAAAGGAAGAAGGAAAATTTTTCAGATCTTGGAGTGTTCTTAGGTGAGTGGATTGATGAATCTTGTTGGGGTTTTCAATTGTCGGTGTTTTGACTTTTAAAAATCCATTAATCTGTGTTAGTTTCTGTCTTTTGTAAGTAAATTAAGGATTTTTATTCTAAATTTACTTTTTTCATTAGATTTTTGAAAGTTCAATTTTAGAAAATGAGTTTTTGCACGTAATCCCATTTCTTGATTCTTGTAATATTATGTTTTCTTTATATATGCGTTGAAGTTGATTGGTCAGCATGAATGTCCTATTATATTGCCTGGTCCCCCATTTGCTAACCCCCAATTTCTAGTGGTTTTCTTATCATGGTATAAAGCGGCTTGGTAATAAGAGGAAGTATGTGGGAGAGAAAATTAGTGTGTATGACAATGTTGATCGTGACACTTATATGAGTCATTGAGGTAGGGACTGTGTAAAGAAATTGTTGTGCATGATGTCATAAAATTTGAGTATTTAGTTCCTGATAGGAGGTTTCCAAATGGGAAGAGGTTTGAATACAATCAGAGATGTTAGTCACATGACCAATAGTATAAGTGTAGATATGACAATGCACATATATGTTGAGAATGGTGTAATGGATGTGAAACCATTGTAAGTAGAGTGCAATCATTCTTATTTAACTGATGAAGGTGGTGGTAATGTACATGATGATTTACACACATCAACTGTAGAGATGTATGAGGAATCTAATGAGGATGAGAATGCAGAGTTAACTGGGCTTGCCAAGAGCCTTGTAGCTCACTGGTTGGCACCTCTGGGTGTTTCCAACAGAATCATCCAGGGTTCAAACCTCCCACCCTCAACTACTGAATTAAAAAAAAAAAAAAAAAAAAAAAAAAAACTGGTGGGGCTAATGATGAAGGGGCTTATGAGGTGGGTCTGAACAGGTAGGGGCTGAAAATGTTGATTGTGACAATGAGTTTGATTACCTTGATTACGATGAGTTGGTTGAAGATGAGTTAGGAAATGTGAATCCATATCACAATGAGCAATGTGACCCCACAACATAACAAAATGACCAAACAGCCAATTAACTCACAATCCACAGCCAATCTGCACAGCCAACCAGTTTTGGCTCTATACTAGGAAATTTGATAGTGGCCACTCTGATACATTAATTACCCCATGATTCTGATGAGGATACACTCCCTAGGTTTGAAGAGTTCAATCCACAGACAGATTTAGAGAATCCTCAAATTTAGACTTGGTAAACTCTTTAGTGACCATAAGATCTTGAATGAAGCTGTCTTAGCATACAAATTAAAGATGGGTATCGGATTACAACCGCAAAAAATGAGTCAGGTAGGGTTAAGTTTAACTGTGTAGAAGGTTGTAGTTGGAAGATATTTGCCTCTTAGAATAAGTAGCTGAGGTCTTTGCTAGTTAAAACTCTATAATGTGTATACACGTAGCAGGGCCTTTGCGACTATGAGGGTGTCATACAAGTGGATTGACAAGAAATATTTTGAGAAATTTAGAGCCAAACCAGCCATTGATAGAACTTTTGGATCTGGTTATAAATGAGCATCAGGTGGAGTTAACTTTATGTAAGCCATCAAGGGCTAGGAAGTATGCAAGGCTTCTAATTGAAGGAATCTTAGCTTAGCAGTTTACAAGGATTAGAGATAGCTTTGCAGAATTGTGGTCCTAGGCACTGTAGAGCTCACAACCTTTTTTTTTTTAATTGACAAGGAACCCCCCTCAAGGAATGGGCCAGTGGGATCACCCCTGAGCAGACTTAGGGTAAATCACGAAAGGCCTCAGCTAGGAGTTGAATCAGAGACTTCTGGGTTTATGGTTTGTCCAGGCTCTCTCCCTAACCGCTGAGGCATCCCGGGTTGGGGCCACTATAGAGCCACACCCTTTCTTTAGAAGGACGTACGATTTCTCAAAAGCTTGTAAAAAATGGTTCTTAAGTGGATGCTGGCCAATCATTTTAGCCTTATGCATGCATCTGAGGGGTCAGTTGAAGGGCCAAATACTAGCTGTAGTAGGGATAGACGGGAATGATGGGTCTACCCCATTGCATATGCAGTTACTAAGGGTGAAACTAGAGACAGTTGGAATTGGTTTCTTGAAAATCTAATAAGTGATGTTGGACCTGTGAGAGACCATTGTTGGTGTTTCATCACAAACCAGCAAAAGATGAGAAATTTGTTGTTTTTCTCATGTTTTCCATTCTCTATTTATTTATTCATCAAGTATTGGATGTGGTAGGGATTGTTGCCGGCATTGGATGAAATAGTTCCAAAAGCAAGACAGATTTTGTCAGATACTTATATGCTAATTTGAATAAAAATCAGAAGGGTCTAATGTTGGAGGATATGATGTGGTTTGCTGCTAGACAGAACAAGCAAGTTGGGTTTGATCTAAGATGGAGATACGGCCATTGCTCCATGGAGTTGGAGTAAGCATGCATTCCATTCTCACACAAAATGTAGCATGCTTTTGAATGATTTGTGTGAGATATTTAACTCAAAGGTAATGCAAGGAATAAGCTTCTATTGACCACGATGGAGATGATCTGGAGGTATTTGATGACCAAAATTTACACAAATAGAGATGCAATGATGAAGTTGAGGGTCCTATTTGTCCAAGAATTCAAGACAAGTTGGAGAAGATCTAGGAGCTAAGTGTGGTCCGGTGGAGCTAAGTGTGAGGTCAATACCAGAGGTGAACAATTTGTGGTTTACTTGGAACAGCATCGTTGCAGTTGCTATAGACGGGATGTATCTGGTATTCCAGTTAACCCACACAGTATCTGCAATTGCATACAAAAAGGATAAGGCAAAGGACTAAGCTGCTGCTGTTTGAAGAAGGAAACCTTCATTATGACATTCATTTGTTATACACCAAGTAATACCAATAGTCCAGACCTATGGCCACAAAGTAATGGAGGCCCCAGTATTACACCCCTAATTCTTGTGAGCCTACCTGACATAAATTATAAGGTTAATAGGAGGAGAGATCCTGATGAGCCTTGAAATTCCTACAGGCTGAGAAGAGAAGTGCCACTAAGGCGTAGTGAGTGTCGTTGGTTTGGATATAACAAGAGAAGTTGCAAAGGGAAAGGGAAAGAGAAGCCAAGGAAAAAGCAAAACAATGAGAAGCAAACAAGCAAATCTAATGCCAATGGAAAATAGAGTGATTTTCATTGCTTTAAAGTTGTTGTAGGGTTATCTTTAATAAAGTATGATTAATGTGGCTTTTATACTTTGTAGGGGGAAAAAAAAGCATAATGACTTTATTGGTTTCAGACTTCCAGTAGATCCACCACTGAGTGAATATTTACCTATCTTTAAGGCGTTAATTACTTCTCTTTTTTAATAAGTGGACAAATTAAGTTGACAATGTGGCGGGGCTCAAGGAGCAGCCAGGGATCATGGAGCAATGGGAGATGAGAAGGTTTTTAACTTAAGGCATGGGTGTAAGTGGCAGTGAGCACTGAGCACAAAGACTAAATTGAGGACAAGAGCATTGGCAATTGGCAAGTGTAGCTGGATCTGAAACAACAAAACAATTACACAATTGACTGTATCTGCACACTTGCTTCGGGGTGTGATACATTTGTGACAGTGTAGCGTTGATGTGTAATTGGAGTACCTGCAATGTGACTTTCTCAAGTTCTTACTTGGTTTTTCTTTTCGTTTATGATTACAAAGTTTCCATTGATCCCTTCAGTTGACAAGGAGGAAGTTAACTGTTTTTAAGTATAGAAATATGTAGAGAAGAAGACAATGTGAAGGTAGAGGTTGATGTTATTCAAATTATGGAGTAAAAATGGTTAATTAGTATACAATCTTTCACCTTCTCAAATAACATTGAATATTATTAATCATGAGTTGGCACGATTATATACGCAAACTAATGGAAAATTAGTAATTGTGTGTTGCATTTGATTTGTAATTTTGTTATAAAATAGAAGGGAATATGAAGATAAAGAAATGGAAGGAGAAGATAATATTGAACTTTATTCTTTAAGTGGTCATTCACGTAATTACTATTGATCTTGAATACAAGTGTGCATTTTCCTTTGTAATTAGCTCATATATATATATATATATATATATATATATATATATATAGAGAGAGAGAGAGAGAGAGAGAGAGAGAGAGAGAGACGTTAAGAGTCGGATGGAGAGAACTCTTAAGAATGCAACGCCATGCATTATAGAATATAGCTTCATCCCTTTATGAAAGTAACATCATACACTCATGTAACTTCATGCATTTATAACACTCCTTGGATGAAAAAGATAATACATGCCTCATTAAAACCTTGCCAAGGAAAACCCTATGGGAAAAAAAAAATTGGCTTAAGGAAAAAGAGTACAATATTCTTATATCACTTTGAGTGCTTTTGGATTGCCTCATTAAAACATTGCAAAGGAAAATCTTGTGGGAAAAAACTTTAGCAAAGGAAAAAAAGGGTGCAATCAGCACATATCTTTTAGAAAATTTACCGCTCTCATGAGTACATAAAGCTTCCACTATTCATGATTAAAAGATCCTTAAGTCGGCGCATGCCAATGTTGTGCACTATCTTCTTAAAAGTCACAATTGGGAATGATTTAGTGATTATATTGATCAAATTATCACATGATCATATTTGCTTGACATCAATATCGTCGCTTTTGTGGAGCTCATGTGTATAAAAGAATTTTCGTGCAATGTGCTTGGTTCCGTCACCTTTGATATGGTCTCCTTCTAATTTAAGTGATACAAACAGTATTATTTTCGTATAATATTGTTGAGCTATTTTTGATCGATGATAATCCACATTTTTCACGAATATGTTGAATTACTGATCTCAACCAAATACGTTCATGGCTTGATGAATTGCAATAATCTTAGAATGATTTGAGGAAGTAGCATAAATTGTTGTTCAATAGATCTCAATGAAATAACATTGTTGCCATATGTAAGTAAATAAATATCATGTTCGTGATTGGCTTTTTTGTGTGGATCAGAAAGATAACATGCATCAGCATATCCAACTAACTGTGGATTTGATCCATTTGGATAAAATAATCCCAAAATCAGTCCTCCCATGAAGGTAACACAATATATGCTTAATCCCAAAGGCTATATCAGGTCGTTTATAATTTGCAAGATACATCAAAAGCACTGATTGCACTAAGATATGATACTTCAGGACCAAGAGTTTCTTCATCATCTTCTTGCTGTCGAAATGGGTCTTTCTTGACATCAAGTGACAAACCTACCATTCAAATGCTCAAAGGATTAGCTTTATCCATGTGCAAGTATTTCAAGACTTTTTCTTTCTACATTGATTGGTGAACAGAGGGAGCAATAACAACGGAGAAAATTTTGATGAGGAATTTCTACAGATAATCTTGATCTAAAAAAGGTTAGAATTTTGGTAGAGTTTCAAGAGTCTTTCCAACGTTAAAGGGAATGAAGGGTTGAATGATGGGTGCTCCCCTCTATTTATAGAGGGGTTTATGACTTAAAAATCAAGCTAAGATAACTTAAAAAGTCAGCCAAAAACATAGTGGGAAAATCCTAAAAAAAGAGATTTGAATAAGAATTAAGCTGAATTATTAGATTTGAAAATGTTCCAGTATTTTGACGATATGTCTCTACCCAAAAATCAGATTGAGTTGAAATTTGGACAAAAATTTAATTTCTTACAATTCTGCCAGAAATAGCCTTGTTTGAATTCTAATGTTTTTTATGTCAAAATTGTCCTTGTAGACACCGCATTTTGTACCTCTTACAACTCGGGCATCTGTTCTCCAATGATGGTAAAACTCTAAAGCCCAAGGTTGGTTTAGGACCCAATCAGACTTAATTTGACTTGAGGAAGGTTTTCATGGAAAATATAACTCTTTTATGAGCTTAATAGAATTATTTTTGGAAAATAAAGGCCACGGAAACCCTAGGACGTTCGTACGCATGCCCTAGCCCTGCGTATGCAAGCTTTATGCATGCATATGCATATACGGGCATGTATACACATGCTCGAGTTCCAGAAGCTATGAAAGGCAAGTTTTTTGCATTAAAAGCTGAGGTTTGGAATGAACCCCCATTTTCTCAATATAAAAAGCTATACATAGCACCTTTTCAAAACACACAGAAAATCCTATGAGAAAACCTAAGATTCACTAGAACTAGTGAATCAAAGAGGGAGTTTTTCACAAAACATCCTCAAATCAATTTTCTTTTGATTGAGACCTTTTCTGGACTTGATATTTGAGTTTTGAAGTTTACTAATTAATTTTGTTTGGTTGTGAATATATTTGATTGAAGGGAACGGTCAAAATCAAGCCAAAGAACTTTTGTTTTTAAGGTGTAAGTTCTAAACTTTTTTTTTTTTTTCATTTCCTTGCTTATCTTGTTTTAATCTTCCTGTTTTTTTTTTTCTTGATTATTTATGTTGTGATATGTCTGCTTAGCTTAGGTTTTCTTGGTTCTATCGTTTAAAGCATGTTAGGTTGTTAGATTTATTGTTTTAAGTTTCTGCTCTGTTTCTTTGTTCTTGCTGTTTCTAGGTTAGGGTTTTAGGAGTGTATGCGTACGCATGCTTTCTACATGTGTATGCATACTCGAAGTATGCGTACGCATACAACTAGGCTGCGTACGCAGGCCTTATGTATGCATACGCGTACTTAAGCCCAAAAACCCTAATTCAACCCCTTTTGTTTTTGTTTCTTTGTTTCTCTTATTTAACATGCTTTTGCCTTGTATGGGTTTATGTTTATAAGTCTTTGCTTCTCTGTTTGTGTGTTTGTTTGTCCTTCACATGCTAGATTAGGGTTTCCTTTCATTTTATTGCTTTGCCATGAACATGTATATGATATGACCATGAATTGATGCAAAAGTGCTGTGATGCAGTGAGGTAAGGCATGCATTCACATGAACATGCATTTATCTTGTGCTTTGATGAAGGATATGAACATGTTTTGGTTGAATGATATGTTTTGATGTTAGGTTGTCTATCACATGTTTGTTTAATCTTACCATGCCTATGTTTCCGCCTTGATTTGATGTATATATGTTGTTGCCTTGGATGAAATATGAGATGCATATGGTTAGATGCATGTTAGGGTTTTGGGATGATTGATGCCATGTTGTATGCTTAGATTTATGCTAGTGTGTGTGTGAGTTTAAGATGCAATATTAAACATGCATTTAATGAGAATAAAACGTAAGACACAATGAGTAGAAGCCGACCCATGGGTCGGGCAGTCTTGAATGCCTAATATTTTCCCAAGCCGTACCTAAACTCCGAACCAATACTCTGGTAGTAAGATCAGTCCTTTCACGTAAGGGCGCTATATACATGGTTCTTAGGCCATAAAACTAGGTGGCAACTCCATTACCCTTTTCTCCGCCCCAGTCCACTTGGCCAAGGCGTACTCCCCCCGTTGTGCCCACAATCCTGCAATGCGAGTTTGAAAACTGCTACTTGATTAGCATGCTTTTGAAGTGTTTCAAGCCTAAAATTGTATTTTGACGATTTAAAAAAAATGTATTTTCATGATAAATCATATTCCAAAGTGATAATTAGGATTTTTAAAATAATTAAGTTGAAGATAATTACTTTAAAATCCTATTATCTGACAGTATTTAAATCTCATCAACTCACTTATTTTAATTCCATGCAACCAATTTTTTTTTTTTAAAGACAAAGACTCAACCAATCACAAAAATTCATTTAATTTATTTTAGTTAGTGACCAATCAAAATTAATTTCTATTAATTATGTGTGATAGGCTCCACCTAATTAATATGAATGCTGATCATTAAAACTTAATCTTGTGATATCTTTTGATCTGACCGTCCAATTGAGAAACCGAATGTACTGTTGTGATCATTGACACCTCAAGATCATTTTTATGACGTGATGAATGAGTTAGTAGCTAAAATGCAACCATGATTTTTGCATACATAAAATGACCATCTTACCATCTTCCAAGATTAAATCATGGATGCAAAAAGGGTGTCTATAGTTGTTGGCCAAGTGCAAGTTGCAATGGTAAGAATTTATGATAAGCAATTAGCCTAATGCAAACTAATGATGTAACATGCAATATAGCATGTCCCTAAGCAAAAATGGGGTAATTTTGATTTAATAAGCAACGGTCGAGCAATAATTTGAAGTCTTTTGATAAGTGATTCAACAAAACCATTTTGAATATTGTGGCCCCCAAACCTTAATTGCTCTACCTTATTAGGATTGGGCCCTCAATTTATTTGTTTTGCATAGGGGATGCTTTTAGCCCACAATGGGAGGTCCCTAGAGCAGTTGTTGGTTATGCTTGTTTAGGCCCCCAAGGTGGTTCACCAAATCTATTTGTAAGCTTCGGCTGAGGTAAGAGCTTTGAGCCAAGCTGCCCCCTTTGGTTCCCAAAAGTACCCCTCGCACTCCTTTCGTGTTTTCACTCCCCCCACCTTCCAAACCCCAATCTCTCCCTCTCCTCTCTCTTTCATACTCTTTCGTTAATGGGTCCTTCATCATGACAGAATCTTCTACAGGTGTGTGGGCCTTACCAAATCAAAGGTTCAAGTGACTCCCTGAGTCTATGGCACTGTTCCTCTATTAAATTCAAAATCTACAATGTGTCCCATCAGTTTGATTATGTCAAACCACTTTGTGATTTGTGCCCGATACCAATTAGGGTCCTCGGCAGTGCATGGGCGCTTAGTCGGGAACTAAGGGTTCTAGGCACTAGGCCTTCCTGGCATGTCAGTCTTCAGGTCGAATTCACCCCTCTAGTGTGGATGGTCCAATGTCCTCGGCCCACCTTCGAGACTGGTCAAATGTAGCCCACCTCTAAAAACGGGCTGGATGCATGTTCCCCCCCCCCCCCCCCCCCCCCCTACAAGTATGTATATGGGCAACAGGATGTTCAACATTAATTCCAATTGACATGCAATAGTCATCAAATGCTTGAGATGTAAATTCACCAGTATTATCTAAACGAAATTTTAGAAAATAAAGAAATGGATGGAGAAGATAATATATGAACTTTATTCTTTAAGTGGTCATCCACATAACTACGATTGATCTTGAATACAAGTGTGTATCTTCTTTTGTAATTAGCTCATATAAATATATATATATATATATATATATATATATATTTTGTTAAGAGTAGGATGGAGAGAACTCTTAAGAATGCAATATCATGCATTAAATAATATAACTCCATCCCTTTAGGAAAGTAACATCACACTCATGTAACTTCATGCATTTACAACAAATTTAAGTTTATTGGATTCTTCTGTTTTAATAATATTCGATTTTTAGATGGGTAAAAGTTTTCAGACCTTCTTTGAAGCTTTGTGGTTCATTATTTATTTAGAGAAAAAAAAAAGCCCTATCCATTTACGAAGATTCATTATTTACAAAATTTTAAATAGTTTAAACTTCCAAATCACGAATTTGATGTTCAAGTTTGTTTCATTTGAAATCTATTCTTAGCAAGTGTGGAAGTATGGGTCACCAAATGCAACAAACAAAATAAAAGGAAATGTAAATTGTAGCATAGTTTTCTGTTAGGCTACAAGAGTGGAATTCCCTACTCTAGAGAAAATTCTAGATACATATAAGCAAGGTTCGGGGCAACAGTTAAATCATGAGAAAACCTCCTTATACTTCAGCCATCATACACCTCAGGATATCCAAGAGGACATCAAGGACCAGTTTGGGGAAGATATAATACGGCAATATGAAAAATATTTGGGCATTCCATCATTAGTGGGAAAGAATAAATTAAAGCAATACCTTTCGTCAGTTGATAGACTAGATAACACACTTTCAAGATGGAAGGAGAAGCTTTTATCGAATGCAGGTAAAGAAATCCTTGTCAAGATAGTAGCATAAGTAGTCTTGACTTACACTATGAGTGTGTTTAGGCTTCCAAACTCACTTTGCCAAGAGATGACAAGTATGGTCAGAAAATTTTGGTGAGAACACTCTACTAAGAAGAACAAGATGGCTTGGTTGAGTTGGGAGAAGACGTGCTTATCCAAGGATCAAGGTGGCTTAGGTTTTCAAGTTCTCAAGGTCTTTAACCTTGCACTGTTGGCAAAATAGGGATGACGGCTGCAAACCAGTACAATCTCACTCGTTCATGGAGTTTTTAAAGCACACTATTTCCCTAGTAACGACTTTCATCACGCAGAACTTGGTAATCGACCTTCTTTTGAATGGCGAAGCATTATGGCAGCCCAAAGCATTATTCAACATAGGCATAGGTGGCAAGTGGGAGATGGGTCATCCATTGATATAAGGAAGGATAAATGACTACCACAACCATCTACTTTTTGCATCACAGTACCACCAATTTGTATGCCACTAGATGTCAAAGTTAATACGCTCATTGACCCTGGAACATAGAAAGCACGAGTGCGGCTCCAGGGCCGCCGCACCTGCATTGGACTCGTGGTGATGCTCCTCTGACACGCCGATTCGGCCTTTTTTTTTTTTTTTTTTTTTTTCTTCGATTCGCACAGATTCACGCCAATTTGGCGTAGATTCCGGCCGATTCGAGCCGCTTCCAGCCGAAACTCATGTTAAAAAAATAATAAAAATAAACTTGTGGGTTGTATTCTAATTTACGAATATCATGTTTTAGTCATTATCTACTATTACTCTTAAATTGGTATATATTTACAATTATGTGAAAAAGTATGCTTAGCAATATATAGAAAATATAAATACAAATATTTTAAATAATGTTTTAATCGCCACACCCGCACCCTACTTTTTCAAAAATTGCTGAGTCTCGCACCTGCACCCACACCCGCACCTGAATTCGGAAATGCACCCATGCTTCATAGCCTAGAACTCGAGGCTGGAATTCGAGCATGGTTAGACACCTCTTTGGCCATGCAGATGCCATGACTATACTAGGCATCCCCCTTAGTTCTAAGCTTCCTAGAGACCGGATTTTGTGTGCCTACACTCCTAAAGGAAACTTTACAGTTAGAAGTGCATACAAGGTGGCTGTATATTTGTCCTCCAACCCAAGCCCAGGTGAGTCCTCAAATGACCAAGTTCAACGAAATTTCTAGAAATGGCTGTGGAGCCTCAGCATACCCAATAAAATCAAGTCTTTTGCATGGAGGGCGTGAAAAAATATTCTCCTCACAAAGGTTAATCTATGCCATAGACGAATAATTGATGACACTACCTGTGAAGCTTGTGGCACAGTAGCGAAGAACGGTGGACATCTTTTCTAGGATTGCAAAACGGCATGTGAAGTTTGGGAACTATCATGCATTCCTTTTGACGCCAGGGGAGCTCACTTTATGGAGTTTGAAGACTTGCTTTAGCATGCAAAAAATATCCAGAACATGGATGGTGATATGCTAGGCCTAATTGTCATAATTGCTTAGAGTATGTGGTTCAGCAGTGATGAAGTATGACAGGGCAAGCCTCGACAACAAAGCTCATCGATTCTACACAAAACTCGGTTTCTAATGGAGGAATTTCAGTTAGCAAAATTCAAGGTGACTTTGCCCGTATGTCATGATAACATACAATGAAGCCCTCCTAGAGCACCGTGGTACAAAATCAATGTGGATGGTGCAATTTTTCAAGCTTCACAGTCGGCAGAAATGGAGGCAGTTATACGGGACCATGAGGGGAGGGTAGAGGCAGCAATAAGCAAGAACTTTCACTGACCTTTTGGGCCACTTGAGGTTGAGGCTATGGCTTTGGAGGAGGGAGTTCTATTTGCGTGGGATGCGGGTATTTTGGATGCCATGTTTGAGTGTGACTACAAGATAATCTTTGATGCTATGATTAGGGTCAGGGAAGCTCCAATCAATATCTTAAACATTGTTTTGGGGTACAGGAATGTTGGAAAAAGTGGTTTTGCATCTCATACAAAACTCACAGCGGAAGCAACACAAGGACCTACTTCATTCATGAGAGATAACATGTAACCTTGAATTCTAGAACAAAGAAGAGAAAACGTACCTTGGTGTAATGAAATTCAAAAACAAAACTTGAGAATACCTTCAATCTTCATCCCAATTTCACATGTTGCCCAAGATGAGTGGTCTCTCAATCAGTTCTTATGTACGTTGATTTTCCTTTGGAAAAGTGTATTTCCATGATTCTGTAGAGAAAAACTATTTTATCTTCTTTTAATCATATATACATAATAACTGATTATTTAATTGGTAATTGGGCTTAAGTGTGTGGCTTGGGATGAGACCAAAAAGACTAATAAGGCTCAAACTCCAATGGGCCTCAGACTTATCTGTCAATTCTTGATAAGCCTAAAGTTACCATTAATTATATAACAAGTACCACTATGAAAATATAATTGCACTCTAGGCTTTATTAATAAATTATATTCTAAGACTCTAATATGATATCATTTGACCCCTCTATAAAATATCCATAGTGAACAAAGTCATGATAAACTGTCACTTTGTAAACAACTATTTTATTCCTTGAGTACTCTGTTTAATTTTTTAATTATTCATATTTATGAAATCTAATTTCATAAAATATGAACTTTAGTAACTCTTTACTAAAGTGGCCGACCCTGAATAACCAGTTTCATTAAACTTATCTCAAAGGGATATTTTGTATCTCTATAGAAAGAGATTATAGACTCCATCTTGAGAATATGTGTTCTCTCAACACTACGTGTGGTTACCCAACATATTAAGGTTTTGACCGTTAAACTAGATCTCACTCCTGATATATTAAAGTAACCTACATTTCATGATCGGATTTACTATCCTCTCAGGATTGAGAGTCTATGATATTAGAAGTCGTGAAATTAATTATTTAGGTAACAGTTGTTAATTGAATAATTAATCTCACAGCAATCCAGTTCAATATGTCTTACACACTTAAGACATAATCAACATATCAACTAAAAGTCTCCACTTCCATGATCAAGACAAACCATCTTAGTTGATGTATTATAGTCTTCGCAGATGAAACACCCAATTTCATCATCGACTACGAACTATATTTTGAGTTTACAAGAAACTTGTGATTTATATTTTCTGTAGCTAAATCACATACAATGTATTTCAAGGACTATGATAATGTCTAATTAGTTCATTTACAAATAGTCTCATATAATTAAATAGTTTAACTATTTATAACAAGCCAATAAATTGGATTTTAGGGCATAAACCCTAACAAGGAAAAATTGAAGGAATTCAGAATGGTGCAACTGAACCGCATAAAGCAAAAGGGGAACTAGCATGCACATGACTTGGCTTAATATGCCAAAGATATTGATCATTATGTAACTTGGATAAAAAAAAATCCTAGTATGCTTGAATCTATTTTGGTTCAAGATGTATTGAATTTATCTTCTTCTTAGCGTGGGTTTGGAGACAAACGTGTTTGCGTTTATGCTATCCTGTGCGTTTTTTGTGTAGGTCTCATGCACTGTTCACGGGACCCGCAAGTACAGATTTCAGCAAATTTTTCTTTAAAATTGGGTCCCACGGCACTATTTACACATTTAAAAATTATTTTGCTACAGTGTTTTCAGTTTTCAGTAATAAGTGGTATACAAACTGACCCTTAATGAAAGTTACAGCTTCTTATCAATTGGTAAAGTTTCTGATGGTTAAATACGAGATCTGAGGTTCAATTCTCGCCTACACCAAAAACTAATTAGTGTCTTAGTCTAATGATAAAGAGCTATCGTCGAGAGCGGACGCTATAAGTTAAAACTATTTCAAAAAAAAAAAAAAAAAAAAAAAAAAAGGAGGAAAGGAAATGTAAAGTTTAGGCTGTAAACAAATTACCTCCGCCTATGTAAGAGTGTGCTAAAACAAAAGGAAAGGAAATAGTATGTTCAGATTCTAAACAAAAATGCTTCCGTGTATGTTCAAATTATTTTTAAAATATTGACTAGTTAAAATTAAGAAAGTAATTTGATAAGATTTTACGCTGGTCAAATGCATAAACCTCAATCTTAATGCTAGGTGGATTTTACAATGGACAAAATTTCACTAAGATAAAAGAAAAGGAAATGGTACGTTCAGGCTCTAAACAATATGCCTGTGTGTATGTTTAAAGTCTTTTTTAAAATATTGGCAATTTGAAATCAAGAAAATAATTTGATAAGATTTTACGCTGGATAAATACATAAATCTCAATCTTGATGCTAGGTGGATTTTACAGTGGATAAAATGCAGCTAAAACAAAAGAAAAGGAAATGGTATTTTTAGGCTCTAAACAATATGCCTGTGTGTATGGTGAAGTGCTTGCTGCATCTTGTGACCGAATGGAGAAGAGCTTGAATCCCCTGTTTACGGCGGCAAATGTAATGAGAAAGGCTTTACTCTTCTGCCAAAGTGTTAGTTTTTCTAAAGTGGAAGTGGAATGCAACTTTGCTGAGTTGGTGGACTTTCTTAATTCTGACAGAATATGCTCTCTTGAGGCTGCTTGGATCTTGGAAGACATTAGTTTAATTAGTGATAGTTTTGATTGTATTTCTTTTACTAGTATTCCCTTACAATGTAATCATGCTGCATTAGTTTTAGCTAATGCTGCAAAAGATAAAGAGAAGGCCATTGTTTGGTTAGAAGATTGCCCCTTTTTTCTCTTTTCCATTGTACAAAGTGATTTACATCAATAAAGTCTACTATCGTTTCAGCTCAAAAAAAAAAAAAAAAAGAGGGTTGATAAGATTTTACATTGGACAAATGCATACAATTGCATAAAGCTCAATCTTGATGCTAGGTAGATTTTACTGTGGATAAAATGCCGCTAAAACAAACGGAAGGGAAATGGTATGTTTAGGCTCTAAACAATATACCTTTGTGTATGTTCAAAGCATTTTTAAAATATTGACGAGTTAAAATCAAGAAACTAATTTTTAAGACTTTACCTTGGACAAATGTATAAACCTCCATCTTGATGCTAGTTGGATTTTTTTGGGTGCAAAATGCTAGTAAAACAAAAAGAAAGGTTTCTCAACAAAAAAAAAAAAAGAAGAAGAAGAAGAAGAAGAAGAAGAAGAAGAAAGGAAAGGAAATGGTACGTTTGGGCTCTAAACAAAATGTATTTGTGTATGTTCTAAGTATTTTTAAAATATTGGCGATTTAAAATCAAGAAAATAATTTGATAAGATTTTACACTAGACAAATGCATAAACCTCAATCTTGATGATAGTTAAATTTTATGGTGGACAAAATGCTGCCATGTCTCTAATCCCTTCATTCTATGACGCTTTAGATCTCGATGCTAGGTGGATTTATCCCAATCTATATATATATATAGCCAAAGTTGAGATAAAATCCAATTAGATTTTAAATTGGAATTCAATTAAAGTCTAATTTTGTACCACATGTCTCATTTAATCTAAGCTTTTAAATTTTTGTGCCAAGTGAGTTAATTTAGTGTAAAAATTAGATTTCAATTAGAGTTTAATTTTGTGCTACGTGTCCCACTTAATCTATGTTTTTTTTTTTTTAATTATAAATTTTTGTATTAAATGAGTTAATTCAGTGTAGAAAATAAAAAGTCCAATATAAATAAACTATAAAAACAAACTTAATTATATATCTAACTCCATCTATAAAATTCAAAGAAAAAAGAGTCTGAATGATTTTATATTTATGAGCCATTTTTTTGTATAACTAAAAATAATTCAAATTTATAAGTTATTTATTTAATATACTATTATGTACAGTCCATTACTAATTAGGTAATATATATATATAAACCAAAGCTTAGAGAAAATTCAATTAGAATCAAAATTGGATTGTGTTTTTGTTAACTTTCCATAAAAATTAAATTGTTTAGATTTTTGCTGTTATTTTTTCTCTAAACTAATGAGCATATTTTTTATATTGTTTTTATTCAGATATTTTGTATGCGAAGATCTTGAACCTAAAAAATTGTAATTAAGCTGAACAATCTCATGCACATATTCCCATTCAATTTAGGAGATACTATTGGATCAATCTATTCTTTTTATATTGTGTTGTATTTAATATAATTTTATGTACAATGATTGTGAATTGATATTGCGTATCTAATAGTGATTTTCAAAATTATATCCATAATATAAATGTAATCAGAAACTTGGCGTAACTAATATTATGAAAATTGTAAGGAAAAACCATTTTAGTACCTCTAAATGTCATGATTGAAAAAAATATCATATATGTTTAATAACCAAAGCTAATATCAATAACACTACTTCAATTTATCATTCCTGTACATAAGCACGGGTTACATACTAGTGATACTAATGATCAGAGGATTTTCTTTTCATTTCCCCCCTAATTTTCCAATTTATCCTTGTTAACGTGTAATAGGATAGTGGGCTTTAGGCCCAACTTGTTTGCTTGTATAGTACACATACTTGTACTACATACTCTGCCTCCTATATAAATGCACTCATATATATTTTATTCTATGAGAAATACAATAATATTCATTCAGTATTTCTAACATGGTATCAGAGTCATCGCTCTAATACTCTGGTGTGCCACTCTTAAGCAGTCTTGTCTTCTTAGGTGTCATCCACTGTAGCTGTCGTTGTCAACATCACCGCTACCTCCACCATGACTACAGTACAATAAAGACCACTGCCTTGCCGTCACCACTGCTTTCGCTTCTCCGATCAGACCACAAGTTGCACCATCAGAAATGACACTCTTCGATCTCCTAGCCTGTGAAAAATTGTCTTCATCGGACCAATCACGTGCCACTACAATTCTCGATGGTATCATCACGTGCTTCCACACGCCACCACTCTCCCTTACATGCCTCCACGCGCCTACACACACCCACACGCGCCAGAGCTGCATTTGCTAACGTCATCGATTACGTTATCTATGCCACGTCAGCCTTAGCTGACGTCATCATTGCCACGTCATCTCTACCATGTCAGCGCCCAGTCATCTACTTACGTCAACATCAATCAATTGCTTGCATCATCTTGTTGATGTCATCATCGTTGATTGTTGACTTTGCCGTTGACCGTTGACTTTGACTTTCTCGTTGACTTTTTGCAGTCCAAGTGCTCCTTACCCAGTTTTTCGCATAGATTTCATTTTTGCAGTCCCTTTTTGCATATATTTGCTTCTAAATGAAGAAACATGTCTTCTTTTTATTGCAACAATCGTCATTGACAATTCAACAAACATTTTTGCAATTTTTGCAAATGTCTTGGCCATAATATTGAGACTTGCTATCAACGCAACAAATCAGCTATTTCTATTTCTACTGCTACTGTTGCTAACATTGAGAGTATACAACCAATGGTTCTCGTCTCCGCACAGTCCAAGTCTTCTGGATCCATTATAACCATTTCCACAATTGACCTTCAAAACATCATCGCTAATATTATTCGTATGATTGGTAATGCATCTTATTCCTCTTCTCTCTCAGTTTCATCTGGCATGTCTCCTTGCTCTTGGCTTATGGATTTTGCTTGTTGCAACCACATGACACCTCACTCATCCTTATTTTTTCAACTTGAACCTGCACCACACCCTCTTAATATTTGCACAGTTAATGGTTCCACAATGTTTGGTCATAATATAGGTTCTATCTCGACCTCCAACCTCTCGTTTCCTAGGGTCTTTAATGTTCCTCACCTTTCTTACAATTTATTTTCTGTGGGCCAATTAGCTGAGTTGGGTTATTGCATTACCTTTGATTATTCTGAGTGTATTGTACAGGATCCGAGGACGGGACAGGAGCTTGGGACCAACCACTGAGTTAGGCATATGTTTCCCGTGAACAACCTTCATCTTCCACTTGTTGCTCCTGTTTCTGTTTCTGCTGTAGCTGCTGCAATTTCTTCTATTCCTCCCCTTGTAGTTTGGCATGCCCGACTTGGTCACGCATCTTCCTCTTGGGTACAACACTTGGCTTCTAAAGATTTGTTAGGTTCAGTGTCCATAGAAAATTTTGATTGTGTTTCTTGTCAGTTCCAGCTATGCCTTTCAATACTAGTGAATTAATGTCCACTAATATCTTTGACCTAATTCATTCTGATGTCTGGGGGCCTTCCTCTATCTCTAGTATTGGTGGATCTCAATATTTTGTTGTTTTTGTTGATGATTATTCCCACTATAGCTAGATTTTTCATATGAAATATCATTCTAAATTATTCCAAGTATATTCTAATTTTGCAAAAATGGTTGAAACTTAATTTTCCAAACAAATCAAAAAATTTTGATCTGATAATGCTCTCAAATACACTTAATATGCTTTCCAAGCTACTTTGCATTCCTATGGCATTATTCATCAACTAACTTGTCCAGGTACCTCTCAGCAAAATGGTAGAGCCGAACGAAAACTTCGTCATATTCTTGACACTGTTCGTGCTCTCCTTCTCTCTGCCAAAGTTCCTACTCCTTTTTGGGGCAAAGCTGCTCTTCATACTATTCATACTATTAATCACATTCCTAGTCCTGTCATCCAAAATCAAACTCCATATGAGCGCATTTTTGGGTCACCTCTAGATTATCACCACCTTCGTTCCTTTGACTCTGCCTGTTTTGTTATTCTTCAACTGCATGAGCATAACAAACTTGAGCCTCGGTTTCGACTTTATTGTTTTCTTGGTTATGGCGGAACTCAAAAGGGGTATCGGTGTTGTGATCCTGTCTCTCATCGTCTTCGTATCTCCCGCAATGTTGTCTTTTGGGAACATCACTCATTTGTCGAGCTCTCTCACTTCCGTGCCTCCCTATCTACCTCTTCTGTTTTAGATCTTTTTCTAGATGAGCCACATATTCCTTCTATAGTTGCTCTAAATCCTCCTATAGACTTCTTTGTCCAACCACCAGATATTTTTGATGCCTCTCCTAGATCACCCTCTAATGAACAGGTGGAAGATGAACAGGTCGAAGACGAGCCATGCAACCCTGAGCTTGGGTCCCCTGCTCCTACTCCGCTTGAAGATCTTGCACAGGACATCCCACCTCGTCACTTAACTTGGGTAAGATCCATTCCTACACATTTACTTGACTATCATTGTTACACTTCCCTTGCTACACTGCACGAGCCTTACACCTATTGTGAGGCCTCCACTGACCCTTTATGGAGGATTGCAATGAAAGAGGAACTTGATGCATTCTCTAAAAATCATACTTGGGATTTTGTGACTTCCCCCCCTAGATTGGTTGTAAGTGGATCTACATGATCAAGACTCGCTCTGATGGGTCCATTGAGCGATACAAAGCTCGTCTTGTTGCAAAAGGTTTTACACAGGAGTATGGGATTGATTATGAAGAGACATTTATTCCAGTTGCTCGAATCTCATCTGTTCGTGTCCTCTTAGCTGTTGCCGCTGCCCGTAAATGGGACATTTTTTAGATGGATATAAAAAATGTCTTCCTTAATGGGAATCTAAGTGAAGAAGTTTATATGCAACTTCCTCCTGGTCTCTCTGTTGAATCAAACAAAGTTTGTCACCTTTGATGTGCACTTTATGGCCTTAAACAAGCTCCACAAGCTTGGTTTGCCAAGTTCAGTTCTATCATCTCTCACTTGGGTTACATTGTCAGTCATTATGATTCTACCTTATTTCTTCGTCGTTCTGACAAAGGCACCATTTTTCTTCTCCTATATATGGATGATATGATCATAACTGGTGATGACCTTAGTGACATTCAAGAACTCAAGGATTTTCTCAGTCAGCAATTTGAGATGAAAGATCTTGGACATCTCAGCTACTTCTTGGGTCTTGAAATCACTTATTCCACAGATGATCTTTATATTACTCAGGCCAAGTATGCTTTTGAACTTTTGTTTTAAGCTGGACTCACTGATAGCAAGACTGTTGACACTCCAGTTAAACTTAATGTGCATTTGACTCCCTCAGGGGGGAAACCATTGTCTAAACCCTCTCTTTACAGACGATTGGTTGGCAGCCTAGTTTATCTCACTGTCATTCGTCTAGACATTTCCTATGCTGTTCACCAGGCAAGCCAGTATCTGTCTGCTCCACGATCAACTCACTATGCTATTATTCTGCGCATTCTTTGATACTTGAAGGGCAATCTCTTCCATGGTCTTTTCTACTATGCTTAGTCTCCTCTTGTTCTCCATGCATTTTCTGATGCTGATTGGGCATGAGATCCCACTAATCGCAGGTCCACCACTGGTTATTGCTTTCTTCTTGGTTCTTCTCTGATTTCTTGCCGAAGCAAGAAACAAACCCTTGTGGCCTACTCCAGCACTGAAACAGAATATCATGCTCTTGCTGATACCACATCTGAGCTCCTTGGGCTATGATGGCTTCTTAAGGACTTAGGTGTATCCACATCCTCTGCTACTCCTCTTTATTGTGACAACCAAAGTGCCTTTCATATTGCTCATAATGATGTCTTCCATGAACGGACTAAACACATCGAGATCGATTGTCATTTTATCCGTTATCATCTTGTTCTTGGTGCTCTCAAGCTGTTCTTAGTCTCCTCTAAAGATCAACTTGCAGATATCTTCACCAAGTCACATCCCAAGGGACGCTTTCGTACTTTGGTTGACAACCTTAAGTTGGTCTCACACCCACCTTAAGTATGAGGGGGGCTGTTAACGTGTAATAGGACTGTGGGCTTTAAGCCCACCTTGTTTGCTTGTATAGCACTCATACTTGTACTACACACTCTGTCTCTTATATAAAGACACTCATGTATATTTTATTCTATGAGAAATACAATAATATTCATTCAGTATTTCTAACAATATCAATTCGTAATTTATGCATTTGTCCATTTAAATTTATGTCCTCAACAATTATCGAAATACACAAAAATGCAATGAGACCTTGCACAAAACATAAATACTGAAATTGCATTGAGCGTGTTCATTTTTTTTATGTTAGTATATCATTTAAAAATAATCTTTTTTTTTTAATTTTTTTATTTCTTATAGAGAAGATCAACCCAAACCCAAAATTAATTCACCTAAATTGTTTTAGCAAACACACCAATACACACACACACACACACACACACACACACACACACACACACATATATATATATATTAGTGTTAATATTGAGATCAGAAGTACTTTGAACATATTCATTGAAAACACTTAGTAAGTGTCAATTGAGTTACAGGATTTTTAGCATTTTTTTTATCATTAAATTCACCAAATCTTTGTAATACAACATAACAAAAGAAAATTTTATTAATATTTAGAAACCCAAAGTGCAAAAATTCATAGAAAACCAAAATAGCTACTTTTATAAGCAATCTATAACTCAGAATCTTGTAATTCAATTGATTTTTTTTTTTTTTTTTTTTTGATCCTATCAAAAAAAAAAATTGATATTTTTGGGGTTTCTACCGGAAGAGACATTCGATATTCAAATCCATCGACTCTCAACCCCAATTATTGATGTGTATATATATCATATACTATATAATAAAAGTTGAGCTTAGAAGCTATGGTTGCGCCAAGTGGCTTCACGAAATTGCAGAAATTGTTTTAGATTTTTAGATTAAAAAAAAATATTTTATACATATAATTTTTCTCCTGCAATAATTTTTATGTTGATAAAAATCTTAATTTGATTATAATCCAAATTCTTCATCTAATTCTTATTTTTTAAGTGTAGTATATTATAATCCAAATTCTTCATCTAATCCATTTAATCCACATCATTTAGAATCTCTATTCACGGATAAGGACCAATGGAAGGCTGCAACTTCACACAGTATCCTTTTACCTCGCCCCCTAGCATTTTGAGCTACTATGATCAGAGGAGTGAAGGTATTTGCGACAACATGTACACCAACATTGAGCTTGACTACTACAACTTTTATTTATTTATTAATGACATGTCCTAAAATGGTTAGGATACTAGAAAGGCAATGATGAGGTACTCAACCGTGGTATGATACTAGGATTGTAGCATACTTAGGATAGGCCATTAATTAAAAAATAATAATAATAATTAAAAAGAAAAAAGAAAAAAGAAAAAAAAGAGAAGAAGATAATTATACTCCTTATCCTTATCTTTTGATTTGAGAAAATGACACTCTATTACAAACCTGCCTTAACATTTGTTTTACTTTTGCTTAAGGGTAACTAGGTTTCCAAAATTATCTCTACTTTCAAAATGGATTGGATTGATTTAAAAAAAAAAAAAAAAAACCGCTTTCATTGGGAGGAGGATATATGCACAGGGAGGAATAAATAATAAATTTGTTATCTACTTTAAAAAAAAATATTTTGTTTTAATTTATTTATTTTTTGGATAAATATCAAGTTTTTGGATAACAAAAAAAAAAAAAAAAAAAAAAAATGGAAGAAGCTAATAATGTTAACAACTTGATCTTTATCATATATTAGGGAAAAATATTGTAATTAACGTTAACAACTTGATTTTTATGGTATTTGATTTAAATTTTTTATTTAAATTTTTTAGTTTTTATTTTTTTTGCTTATAACAACTTCTTCACAACTTAAAATTATTATTTTAAATAGAAACAACTTCTTAACAATTTTTGTTTGGGTTGAAGTTTACCATGGTTGAAATTTTGTTTGTTGGATAAATATAGGAACAATTATGAATAATAGTTTTATTATATCATGACTCTCATCTTTAGATTTTCAGGTCATTATAAATAATAAGGCCGGATTCATGATTTATTTCATTAATATTTTGAACATCCAAGTATCTATCATTTTTTAGGGTTATTTGTTATTTGCTTTTCTCTTAAATTCAGTCCCTCCTCTTCGCTTCAAAAAATAAATTCCCAATTTTGTTTTTTGTTTTATTATTCATGTTGTTTTTTATTTTTATTTTCAGGGAGTTTCATTAAGGTTTTGAAGCACTCGATCAAAATTTTTTCTCAAAAAAATTTCTTGAAGTTTATATTTACACATTTTGTTTTGATAGGGTGAAATTTGGTGCCTCCCCCCCACACTTTCAAAGACAAAAAAATTCAATTCCTATGTAAGTTTATCTACTTTTATTTTTTAATATTTTGTAATTTTTGTTATTCATAATTCTTAACTATTACATTGAGGTTACCACTTAAATATACTTTCAATCATTTTTATTTTTAATTATTGAGTTCAAGGTTTTTCATTTAAATATGCACTTTTTTTTTTTAGAGAGATTTTCAACTTATGGCGTCTGCTCCTGATGATAGCTTTTTATCATCAGACCAAGACACCAATCAGTAAAGGTAACACCGGACAACATCTGTAAGGTGTGTGGAAACTTTGAAGAAACAATAGGCCACTTGCTCTGGCATTGTTACCGCGCGAAGGAAGTATGGAAGGAGGTAAGCTTGGACACGGATAAGGTTATGGACAGATGCCCAGAGTTCTTGGACTTGCTGTGGTATGCCCGAAACGTGAAACAATGGCTGGAGGAGGATGTTGGACTGATGGTCACGACGACCTGGGGTATCTGGACAAACCGGAATGAGGTGCGTCATGGGAAGAGTAGGAAGCCCACTTCTGTTCTTGCTCGGTGGACAAAAAGCTACTTGGAGGATTATTTAATGGCTAACCACTTTACTCGGCCATACAAAGATTCAATGGAAGCAACGTGGCAGCTCCCCAAGCCTCTGTGGTATGAAGCCAACATGGACGGTGTAGTATTTACTTAACAAAAGGAAGCTGGAGTTGGGGTCATGATCCGGGACCACCACGGTGCTGTGGTGGCGGCGTTAAGTAAGAAACTGAAAGCTCCTCTGGGTGCTTTTGAGGTGGAGGCAATAGCAATGGAGGAAGCAATCACCTTCGCGTGGGATATGGGCATCCGAGAATGCATGTTCTAAAGTGACTCGCTCACTGTGGTGAATGCTATGCTACGCCTCACAGACCCGCCCTTGCCTATAGCTAATAATATTGTTGGGTCCTTGTCCCATCTTTTCAAGTTTAGGGCTGTCAGCTTCAGTCATGTGCCTCTGTCTGGGAATAAAGTAGCTCACACGCTAGCTCAGTTTGCTAGAGGTTTATCAAGTCAAAATGCTTGGGTTGAGGAAACACCGGGTTGTATTGAGACACTGGTGTCCCAGGATGTACTGTTTTTGTCTTCGTATGAATAAAAGTTATCAGTTTCACATTAAAAAAAAGACACCAATCAGTTTTTGGTATACGTGTGAATTGAACCCTAGATTTCTTATACAACTATTAGAGACTTTACCAGTTGAGGTAACTGGATCCCACTCATTTAAATATGCACTTGAGTTTTAATTATGCAAACTCCCTTTATATCTTTCAAGCATCTCATTTTATATTAGTTGCATAGTTATCTACCATATTCCATTCAATTAATTTTGGACCTATATATGATTTTTTTAATAAAAACTTAATTTTACACAATATGCATTCATTACATAACTTAAAGTAAAAGGTTACTTTGTTTAAAAAAAAATAGAGTAAAAGATTATTTTATTTTTTATTATCTATTTAATTTTAATTAATATATATTTTTTCATTAATTTACACATTATTCTTAATTAAGCCATACATCGCAAGGCATAATACTAGTATATATATAAAATCAATATATAAACCTATGAAACTTTACATACCCAAATAAGGAAATTTTGAATAAGTACCTAAAGTTAAATATGAACAATATTTCCTTAAAAAAAAAATAGAAAAAAGAATGGGATCAAGAAATTAGGGCTCGTTTGGTAGAGTAGTTTGAGTAATGTTGTTTGTATTTTTTTGAAATACGTGTGAATGAAAAAGTGTGTAAAAATATGTGTAATATTGTTTAAAAACTAAAAACATGTGTTTAAGATGATGTATAAAATGACCCTACATTTCTTAAAAAAAAAAAAAAAAAAGTTTCTTCTTTCCGGTATAGTAACCCAAACCCGCAACCCATGATCCGGCAGAGGGGTTTGTGACTTGTGTGGATTCGAAACGCAGAAGAGAAGAGTTGGTGTTGGTTTCAAATTAGTTTAGTATTACAAGGTAAAAGCAAGTAGGTAGTGTAGCGTCATGTGGAGGCTCTCACTCAGATACCCATTTCTCAACCCAGATCAAAGAAGAAGACCCTTCAAATCTATTGACTTTTGTAGCATCACCAATGCCAAAGATATCCAAGACATTTCCTGGGAAATCTCTAACTTTCTTGGACATGACAACTGGCGGTCTTTCATGGCGTCCTCAGACATACCCACGAAGCTAAACCCAGAAGTTGTTCGGTTTGTTCTGCACCAAAACCAGGTGGGTGACCCCAAACGCCTCTTAGATTTCTTCAACTGGTCCAAATCCCAAATGGGTATTGCTCAGAATTTAGATTCTTTCTCTATTCTTGCTGTTTTGTTGTGCAATTCCAATCTCCTTGGACCCGCTAGTAGGTTGTTACAGCAAATGATAAGAACACATTCCGGGTCGTGTTTGTTGGTTTTCGATTCGGTTCTTTGTTACTTTAGAAATAGAGGTTCTAATCCTGTGGTGTTTGATATATTGATTGATAGTTATAAGAAGATGGGCATGTTGGGTGATGCGGCAAATGTTTTTTTGGGTGCCAAAAGCGGTCACATTGTGCCCAGTTTGAGGTGTTGTAATGCTTTATTGAAAGATTTGTTGAAAGCTAATATGATGGAATTGTTTTGGAAGGTGTATAATGGGATGCGGGATGCTAAGGTGGAGTTTGATCTTTATACTTATACAAGTTTAGTTGGCGCGCTATGTAAGGCTGGGGATATAACGGGGGCCAAAAGGGTTCTTCATGAAATTAGGGAGAAGGGATGTAGTCCTAATTTGTTTATCTACAATGTGGTTATTGACGGAATGTGCCGCGTTGGTGCAATAGCTGAAGCTATTGAGCTGAAAATGTCAATGTTTGAAATGGGAGTAGTCCCAGATACACATACTTACAATGTAATTATTAACGGACTTTGCAATGGGGGGAAATTGAAAGATGCAAAATTGATGTTGGAAGAGATGAAGCAGAGAGGTTTGAAGCTTAATGATGTCACATACTTGGTTTTTATTGATGGTTTCTTGAGGGAAGGAAATATAGGTGAGGTTTTGCGACTTAAGAATGAAATGGTTTCTTGTGGTATGCAGCTAAACATAAGTACTTACAATATGCTTGTTCGTGGTGTTTGTAAGTATGGAAACACGGAGAAGTCCCTTGAAATTGTTGATGAGATGATCAGAATGGGTTGCAAACCGAACTCCCAAACTTATAGTTGGTTGATCGAAGGGTTTTGTCAGGAGCATAATGTAGGCAGGGCATATGAGCTACTTTGTGAGATGGAGACCAGGAGCATGGTGCCCACAGTTGCCACATACTGTACAATTATCCATGAAATGTGTCTTCATAACAATATTGCACGAGCTAATGGCCTCTTAGGGGAAATGGTTGCCAAAGGCTTGAAGCTGAATGCTGTGATTTACAGATCTCTTATTATGGGCTATGTCCGTGAGGGGACAATTGAAGAGGCAAGAAGGATTTTGAAAGAAATGAGTGATAAAGGAGTTGCGCCAGACATATTTTGCTACAACCATATAATAACGTTTCTCAGCAGAGCTGGAAAGATGGAAGAGGTAAAGGCATGCTTCACTGAAATTCTAGGAAGGGGTCTGACCCCAGATGCTGTTACTTATGGGGCTTTCATCTGTGGATTCAGTAGGGTAGGAAGAATGCAGGAAGCAACCAAATATTTTAATGAGATGCTTGGTCATGGTTTAATGCCGAACAATCTTGTTTACACCGTCTTGATTGATGGGCACTTCAAGGCAGGAAACGTTATAGAAGCTTTTGCAACATTTCGATGCACACTAGCGCTGCGTGTGCTTCCAGATGTGCAAACATACAGTGTCTTTATTAATGGCCTCTTGAGGAGTGCGAAAATTAAAGAGGCCATTGATGTATTCTCTGAAATGAAAAAAAAGGGTTTGGTCCCTGATGTTGTCTGTTACAGCACTCTCATCTCTGGGTTGTGCAAGCAAGGTGAGGTAGAGGAAGCTTTCCAGCTTTATAATGAAATGCAATGTGAAGGGGTGGATCCAAATATTTTTATCTTCAATGCGTTGATTGATGGGCTGTGCAAGTCAGGTAATATTCAGAGAGCTAGAAAATTGTTTGGTGGTGTCTCAGAAAGGAGTTTCAAACTTGACAATGTAACCTACTCCACAATGATAGATGGATACTGCAAAAGTGGTAATCTAATGGAGGCATTTTGTTTACTTGATGAGATGCTGTCAAAGGGGGTTGGGCCGCATAGTTATGTCTATAATTCTCTTCTCTATGGGTGTTGCAAAGAAGGAGAAATGGAAAGGGCTCTGAAACTCTTCCGCGAAATTGAGCAGAAGGGCTTTGCTACTACTCTTTCTTACAACACTTTAATTGATGGATTCTGCAAGGCAAATAAGCTGCAAGAAGCAAACCAATTGTTGCAAGAAATGATTGAGAAAGAGATAAAGCCTGATCATGTGACCTATACAACTGTGATTGACTGGCATTCCAAGGCAGGGAAGATGGAGGAGGCAAACAAGCTCTTCTTGGAGATGCAGGGGAGAGATATAATGCCAGATGTTGTAACCTACACCTCACTTATGTATGGTTACAGAAAATTGCAGAAATTATCTGAGGTTTTTACATTGTTTGAGGGAATGTTGGCAAAGGGTATTGAGCCTGATGAATGCTGTTACATCATAATGATTGATGCTCTTTGTAAGGAAAATAATTTGGTGGAAGCGTATAAGTTGAGAGATGAGATCTTGGGTAAAGGTATGTTGACAAGGGGAACTGTTTATGATTCACTTCTTGATGCTCATTGCAAGAAGGAAGATCTTTCTGGAGCTTCTAAGCTATTTGATGAAATAAGAGAGAAAGGGTTTAAGCCCAATCTTAGTACATGTAGCAATTTGGTCCGTTCTTTCCATCAGGCTGGCAGAATTGATGAAGCAACACTGATTTTGGAGGGTATGATCTGCTCCAGATGGGTGCCAGATGATACTACTTTGAGTGACATAGTGATTGGGAACCTAATTGATCCAGATTCTGAGGATGCTGGTAATCTTATGAAGCAGATAGCGTAGGAAGTTGAATCAACATGATTGCTTAGCAAAGGGAAAGTGTATCTTGCTTGCAGTGCTGTTTCGTATCTTTGGCCTTATATAGTGTAAACAGACTGTTTAGTCAAGCTGAAATATCAAGAGTGTTGGCGCTAACTCACATGCTTACTCTTCTTTGGGAATTTTTAACATAGAAGGTTGAAGCTTCAGTAGTGGGGTCAGCAAGTGCTGGTAATAGCCATGGCTACAGCTTTGGTAATCTGGATGGAGAAGCTACTCATGAGTTCAATTCCATTTATTGATGCTTCAAATTGTTGCATACTGCAGGTATCACAGGTACACAAACTGCACATGGTCCATTTTATTTTTAATTGCCAGATCATTGGCTTTTTGTTTGACTATTATTTTGTCAAACCATGCAGCTTTCTTCAATTGGCAATTTTGCCACTTTTTGTACCTTTGATAGTATTATTTTCAAAACAAGAGGTGAGGTTGATTGGAGGAATGTGCTTCTTGAACATTTCTATATTGTACTCAAAGGTGATATCTTTTGAACTTGTAGATCGTTGTACAAGGCACCAAATCGTGCCTAAAGAAGATCAATTTCAGCAAATTCAAAATTGATTGTACTCTCAACAGGGTCATTTGTTTCTTTAAAAAAAAAATACTTGGTTAATAATACTTTACCCATTTGTGGTAAAATGTTAATTTCTACTGTACTTAAATGTGTTTGTGAAATGTGATTCCGATTGTGACCAGGTATTTTTATTTTTTGAGTTTACATTTCAAATAAATCCATTTAAACACTCAATTTTCTTTAATGATTTTGTGTTAACTTTTAGTAAGAAATTAAACTTTAGGTGAGAAAAATACAACTTTTTAAATACAAGTTGACAAAGCGAATTTGACCTAGACCTCTGGTGAATAAAGTATAATTGTATGTGTTGAATTTATAATCTCTCTCTCTCTCTCTCTCTCTCTCTATATATATATATATATATATATAATGCAGAGCAAATGTGGATTGTTTTAATTTTTTTACTTGTAAATTGGGGTTTTGAGTATTTATGGTTTTTTGTAGGTATTGGAACAAGTGGAACGTAAATTGTGGAAATAAGTGGAGGAAAGCTGACTTTGGACCGGGGCTGCCTGTTCATTTGGTGTTCATTATAGGAAAATTGGTTGCTGGGGATTGAAATTTACAAGGTTTGCTTATATATCTGCGTTATTAATTTTGTTGTTATTAGTCACACTTTTTTTCTTATTTTTAATTGGGAGCATTTCCTAAGCACACAGATGAATTTTGGGATCGATGATAGATTTGAAGACGTTAAATGAGAAATTATGTCATTAGTTCCGTGTTATTGGAATTTCCTAACAAAATTGTATTGCTCACATAAAAGGTTATGTTAATCCAACTGGACTCAATGCAGTGATAAGGAAATGAAGAGGAACTGACGTAGGACAAGGTGAACAACAAAATCTGATTTAGAACAACAAGGCAGATCTGGTATAGCTTGGGTTTTGAAGAATCAGGGTTAGGTTTTGGTAGGGAATAGGCTAGAAAATAATAGGGATTTTAGGGGTTTTAAAGGGGACAAGGATTAATAGGGTTTGGGAATGAAAAAAAAGAAGTGAAAATCAAGATTTGAGGTGCTGTGAACAGTGTTGTGAATAGTTACCATGATTAATCAAATTAAAGAAAATAGATAATTTCTAGGCATCACAACTCAAAAGAAGGTTGCATCACACAAACCATAAAGAAAGCTTCATAACTCTTAAATTCTGAAAACATTCATCCTTCACCACCTTAATAGAAAGTACTACAACTCTTTAAATAGAAGACTAATACCTAATCCTAGTTGAACTGGGATTTCTTAAAACCCTAATAAGACTTGAACTTGGACTCCTTAGGCTTTTACTACTAAGCCCAACTAAATAACCAAAATTAAAATAAAACTAAAGTAAGACCCAATGGACTATAAGCACAACCCATTCTAGAATATTAAGAAATTACATAATTGCCCTTGATACATATGTCTTCTCACTGCCTCCTGCATGAGGAGCCCTTTTAATCTTGGAAAAGCCTTTCTCCCCCTCTGGTGGGGATGATCATGGATGCCTGGATTCTACTTTAATGGATGAGTTCGCAACAAAAAATTCTGAAGTAGGAAGGAATGATTAAATCAATTTTGATGGTGGTATTGCTGGAGAGCTGTGAAGTATGGTATTTACCCTTTTTGGGCTTTATTAGGTCATGCCCAAGGATGTAGTGGAGCTTCTAGCAACTTTTAAAACATCTTTTTGGTAGTTTATTTCAGTGGGCTCGTATTTGGGGTTTTACACAATGCATTTCAATTTCTGCTTTCCTACAATCTGTTAGCTGTTAGCTCTTGAGCTTTTTATATTTTCTTCATGTCTAGAGTGTTCATCGTCATGAACACAATGTTCATTTTTTCAATAAAAGTTTTATTACCCATAAAAAAGGAGTAGTGGAGCTTCTAGCTAGCTGGCCAGGCAAGTTTATTAAAAATAGAAATGGGGTGATTTGGAACATGGTCCCCCCACTGTTTGAGGTGGGGTATTTGGAGGGAGAGGAACACTCGGAACTTTGAAGTAACCAAAAGGTCGATTCAAGACTTGAAGATATCTTTTTTCCAGACTTTGCTTGGGTGGACTAATGCTTCAAGGGTTTTCCATTTTAATTCTTTTTGCTCTCCTGCCTACCTTAGTACACGTGCTTTGGCCTTTGTATTTCTTCAATGAAGTTTAATTAATTACCCAAAAAAAGGGAATTATCTTACAATGTGTCTTCCATACTATTATGTACCTTTTAAGTTATTGGTCACCGATACTTCAAGTTCAGGTTTACTTTAAACAAAAAATGACTTTGGTAATCCTTACTGGCATTATCATCATCCATCATGATACCTTTAAACAATAACAATGAGTTCAAGGGCACAAAAGTAAGGAATAATTGTCCATTAGGTTCTTTAGTTAGTATAGTGTGACAGGCTTGTGAGCCAATATCATACAGGGAGACCTATTGTTGTCAGTTCTGAAGGATATGTTGATTCTATGGCTTATTTTTATTTTCTCGTTCTTGGTGTTGCGCCCTAAATCAGAGTGCTGCTTATGTCTCTAAATCACATTTAACGTTATTGGTACTCAAATTACCATGTCAACTGGTTTTTGAATAGCTAGCATAGAATTCTTCCAAAAAAAAAAAAAAAAACCTGAATTCTGACAGTTCATCATTTTGTACCGATTTAATTTTTAGCCTTTTTTTCCTTTAAATAAAGTTTGAAGTTTAATTTGTCATATATAACCAGCATTATACTGTTGTGTCTGAATATGAAAGATTCTTCAAAATACAGGGGCATACTGATGGCGACATGGCACTGCTTCATGTGAGTACTCACTCATTGATTGTTGGGGTGATCATTGTGTTGGGTAAGATTCTTAAAATAACACACCAATTTGGTGTGTACTGAACAAAATGTTAAGACCTTTACTTTTCTAAAGGTTTTTATTTTTTTGAGAAAAAAGAGAGGGTAGGGGAGAGAGAGAGGGGGTTGACATAGGACAATAGGGAACAACAAAATCTGATTTAAAACTTCTGGGCAGATCTGGTAGCATTTGGGTTTTGAGGGTTTAGGGTTAGGTTTAGTGGGGAAAGGCTAGAAAATAATAGGGATTATGGGGTTTCCAAAGGGGACAAGGATTAGTAGGGTTTGATTGGTTACTCTGTTGTATCTCATTATGTGTGAAAAAAAAAACAGGTGTTTGATTGGTTACACTATAATATACTTTGATTTCTGTGCATGGGAGAGAACCTGTGGCCAAAGCACATGCTTTGTGGATATCTCAAGTATGCATAAGAGTCATTTTTTCCCTTCCCTACTTTAAAGCTAAATTGCCTACAAAACACGTGGGTCGTTAAATTTTTTAATATAGAAATGTTTCAAGTAATTTGTATTTTTTTCACCGATTGTGTTATTGGGCCAAGAATTTGTCTTCTGTCAGCTTGGTGTTGCATCTCAGAGTTATGTAACAATATTGTCAAGCATACCAAATCCTGACATAGCATTGTTTCTATATTTAGAAGGCGCAGAGTAGAGAAGCGTCCATCTTGAAAGCAATAGAAAATAGAGCAGAAAGTTTGTTTGACATAGTTGCAGAAGTATACTCTGATTTGATCGTAGTGTATGGACTCACGGTGCATCAAATGTGAGGATGTGGACCACCTGGCCCAGCAAGATAAGTTTTCAAAGGTAACTTTTGCCTGTTTCAACACTAGCATTTCCTGTTGCTATATAACAACGCATAATAGTTTCCATATACATATTTAGTTGGTTCAATCCCATATATTACACTTGAAAGGGGTAAAGTAAATTCCTCTGGGCATGAGGATAAACTGCATAGCTCATCAGGGGTGAAAATCTCTTGGATTACACAGTAACTGGTTCTGGGGGTGGGGTCAGTTGCTTGTAGAAGTTTTATTAACAATGAGGATTATTGTATAGTATACTCTGCGATGTGCAATTAATTTGAGTAAAGTTCTCTTATGTCATAAAAAAAATAAGGGGTAAAGTAAATATCCTTTCTCTCGTTCTTTTCATTTATTTTTTTATACATAAAAACAAATACAGTTGTTACAATATGGTATGGTTATATCTACCTGTTAAGTGTACAAATACTAAATTTTCTTAAAGTAACTATTTTAGTATGGAATTGATATTTTTCTCAAGCCGTTAACCATTAAAAAGATCAGTCAATCCTTGCCATGGAAGGGTCCTGCTCCTGCCATTAAATGTTCTAGTTTTCACTTAATAGGAAGAAGGCATCAAGTTATCCATTACATTTAAGCTAAGAACTTTGTAGTTCAATTGACACCTTTGATGTTTCCAATGGAGACGTTTAGGGTTCCCTCCCTCCCCCCATTGTAACTATTGAATTATTTCCAAAAAGTTTTCCCTTACATTTAAGGATCCCACCGTGGAAGAGTGTGCTGGAATATTAGTATTTGAGGCATGCATGATTACCTTTCTTGTGTTATCTTTCCTTTGTCTTTGGGAAATCTGGGCATAGTAAAGACTTTATTGATTTAATTCTTGTATTCTTCCCTGCATATTTATGTATGCCTTATCATTGATTATGTATGCTTGCAGAACAATTTGAAGTGATTCCCACGCAAGACTTGGCCCCTTGATGTGGATGCTGGCACAAAAGGGGCACACGTTTGGGCCCGAACTGGGTGCAATTTTGATGGGTCTGGGCATGGCAGATGTCAGACCGGTGACTGTGGTGGGCTACTTGGTGCACCCCCAAACACCCTTGCCAAATTTGCTCTTAACTAATATCAAAACTTGGATTTCTTTGATATCTCTCTTGTTGATTGGTTTAATGTTCACATGGAATTTTGTCCCACCAATGGTGTCTGCACTAAAGGAATAAGATGTTCCGCTGTGCCGGACTCAGTTGAAAGCTCTGATGGGTGTAACAACCCTTGTGCTGTATTCAAGACCAATGAATATTATTGCAATTCTGGGATCTGCGGTCCTACAAATATTCCAAAAATTTCAAGGATCAGTGCCTGAGTGATTACACTTATCCTGAGGATGATGCAATAAGCACATTTACGTGCAATGGTGGGACTAACTATAAGGTGGTGTTCTATGTAAGCATTTTCAATTCAGAACTTCCAAAAAGCTTGTGGGCTGTGTTACCTTGCCCGATGTATTTGGGCATACCTTAGTAGTGGTCCCCAGTTAATTATAAGAAATAGACTTCCAAACTATTTATTGTTGGTGCGGTGGCTAATTTTGCTGTTCTGTAATCAATAAATTCAGTGGCAAGTATGACCCATAAGGACATACAATCCACGTCAGTTTCAGATGTAATTTTAGTATATATCAGTAATTAACCTTTTCGTATTCTAACGTAGAGGAGAATTTGCAAGAAGTTAGTGGAACAGGGTCTAAATGGTTGGTTATTTTGATGCTATTGTAAAGGTCATTGGTGTTTACAATGTCACACCTCCCTCAATGTTTGGATGATGTAATAACAATGTTATATTTAATCAGGATTAGTGGTAAACTTTTGTAGATGACAGTCTCTTTTTTTGCCAAGCATGGGTGGAAGATGTGGAGGCCATTCAAGATCTTTTGAGTATCTATGAAAAGGCATCGGGACAAAAAATAAATTTCGCAAAAACTACTCTTTTCTTTAGTAAGAATGTCTCAAGATTCTACAAAGGAGGTACTCAAAATTTTTTTGGGAGTACTTGAGATTAAAGAATATGAGAAGTATTTGGGCTTGCCTACTGTGGTAGGGAGAAATAAGAAAGCTAGCCTAAATTATATTAAAGACAGGATGTGGGGGAAACTACAAGGTTGGAAAGAGTTGTTTTTTCAAGCGGGTAAAGAAGTTTTGTTGAAGGCAATAGTTCAAGCCATCCCTACTTTTGCAATGAGTTGTTTCCGTTTACTGATGGGTCTATGCCAAGATATTGAGATGCTTATTCAAAAATTTTGGTAGGGTCAAATGGGAGATAGGAGAAAAATCCATTAGAAGAAGTGGGAAGTCTTGTGTAAACCAAAATTGAAGGGAGGTTTGGGTTTCAAAGATCTTTGTAAATTCAATGAAGCAATGCTAGCAAAGCAAGTGTGGAGACTGATTCATGACACGGATTCCCTATTTTACAAAGTTTTTAAGGCGAAATGCTTCTCAAATGGCAGTGTGTTTGAAGCAAAGTTGTCCTTGGGCTCATTTTTGGCTACCAAACTCAAATGAGGGTAGAATTATCTTTCACCTAGGTTTACTAGCATCTGATGCCACTGTTGATGTGCTAATTAATCCTCAGTCAGGTTGGTGGAATATGAGTCTAATTGACCAATGTTTTTACCTCCCTGATGCTTACCTCATAAAATCCCTTCCTCTGTGCACCACTCCTCAACCCAATTCCTTGATCTAGCCTACTGAGAGGAATGGCCATTACTTGGTCAAGACTGGTTACAACGCTTTGTGTGAAGAACTGCTAGTTGTTGAGGATGAAACGAATAATTCAGAGGCACACATAAATTTTTGGAAGGGCATTTGGAAGCTAAAGGTTCTAGGTAAAATTAAACATTTTCTATGGAAATCTTGTACAAACCCTTTGCCCACAAAAGTTAATTTGTTGAAGAGAACCATTTTACAAGAAGATGTTTGTCACCTTTGTTCCAAAAATTCAGAAGATGTTCTCCATGCTCTGTGGGGATGTGAGAAGGTCCATCAGGTCTGGCAGAGGAAGTTTGGTTGGCTGGACAGTAATCAATTTGCTTCGGGTTCTTTTTCGGATCTGGTGCAACTAGTTCAGACAAAACCAAATTTGTTTCCTCTTTTTTGCAGTCACGGCCTGGTCAGTCTGGCATCATCGGAATAAGTCACAAATGCAAGAGCATTCGGTACTTGTGGAAAGAATAGTTGTTTTTGCCGAAGAATATCTTCAGGGTTATTTATCCCGGTTTTGGCAAAAGCAAAAACCTCAAAGAGTAGTTGCAGAAAAATGGAGGTCGCCTAGTGTGAATTTTGTGAAGATTAATTTTGATGGTGAGTTGTTTGGAGAGTCTGATGAAGTGGGGCTCGGAGTGGTGATTCGAAATTCAAAAGGGGAGGTTATGGCTGCTCTCTCTGAGAAAATCATGAAACCACCAGCTGTGGAGACAGTGGAGTTGTTGGCAGTCATCGTGCAGTGGCTTTCTCTCTTGAAGTTGGGTTCCAAAACTCAATTTTTGAGGGTGACTCCGTATCTGTTATTAATTCCTTGAAGGATAGGGACATGTCCAACTCTTATGGAGTTCATATCATAAAAGGCATTTTGTCTTACGCTAACTCGTTTTAGAGTTGTTCTTTCTCTCATATTGTTAAGCAAGGTAATGCAGCTACATACGCCTTAGCCCAGAGAGCAAGATTATCTTTTCCTTTAAAGGTTTGGATGAAGCCTGTTCCTCCAGATATTCTTTCTTTTGTTCCATCTGATTTTCCGAATTCAGTTTAATAAAATGGTTTAGTCTTTCTTCTCAAAAAAAAAAGAAAGAAAAAGAAAAAAGAAAAAAAAAAAAAGAGGCTATTAAGAGGCTGTTTGGCCAACTTTTTTTGGTCACTCAATTTTCGTCACTCATCACTCATCACTTATCACTCAATACTCATCACTCATCATTCATCACCCATCACTTAATACCCGTTTGGCACATCACTGAAATACAATCACTCAACATTTTTCACATTATTTTGTGGGCCCCAGCTCTGTCACCCACTGCAGCTTTTTTTTTTTTTTTTTCCACTGGGAAACTCACCGTTCCCAGTGAAAAAAAAAAAACCCAAGGCGTTGAACCCAGGTGGAAAAAAAAAAGAAAAAGAAAAAAGAAAGAAGGAATTCGAACAGGGACGGTGAACCCAGGTGTGAAAAAAAAAAAAAAAAAAAAAAAAAAAGAAACCCAGGGCGTTGAACCCAGGTGGAAAAAAAAAAAAAAAAAAAAAAAAGGAAGGAACCCAGGGCGTTGAACCCAGGTGGAAAAAAAAAAAAAAAAAAGAACCAGACCAGAAAGTGAAAAGAAAAGAAGAAAAAAAAAAAGAAGAAGAAGAAGGAGAAGAAGAGGAGCAGACACCCAACCCGTGAAAGACAAAAAGAAAACAAAAAAAAAAAAAAAAAGAAGATAAAGAGGGAGCAAAAATCTGACTGTGGGCCCCGCTATGTGATGTTATTTACAAGTTTGCCATTGAAAACTGAAAACTGAAAACAGCCAAAAGTTGTTTTCAGTTTTCAGTTTTCATAACTCAAAAAGTAGAGAATTGAGTATTGAAAACAGAGTTATGGGATTGCAACTTGTGTGAAACAAAATTATCAGAGAATAAAAAATTTACTCAATTTTCCAGTTCTCGGTAGGGTTGGGTAGGGTTGCTCTCTATCTTGCCTTACTGTAGTATTTCGTCCCTCTCTTTCGAGGATGATCCGTACCCTCCAGTGGATACAATACTAGTAAGACCGGTTTTTTCTCTGTTTCTGCTTTCCTTTGTTTGCAGGGATGGAGGATCTTACACACAGTTGGCAAAAACTCTCTCTGTCCAGTAAGGAGGGAGATCAGATGGATTTATCTAAGAATAGGAAAATACAGGGGTTTGCTCTCGCTGCTAAGTTCTTTACTCGGAGGTTGGTAAACGTTGATGCTGTGGCCCGGACTTTTCGACCCCTTTGGCGATCAAGCGGGAATTTTCATGCAAACGATGCCAAGAACAACCACGTGGTTTTCACTTTCGAGTTGGAGGAGGACGTTGAGAAAGTTCTTATGGGAGAGCCCTGGTCCTTTGACAGGCATTTAGTGGCTTTTACTCGGTATGATGGTTCAGTTCCGGTCCAAGACTTGCATTTTGACAGGGTTTCGTTTTGGGTACAAATCCATCGATTACCCTTTTCTCATCTTACTGAGGAGATTGCTTTCTGCCTGGGTGAAACGATAGGGCCAGTTGTGAAAACAAGGGATGTTACGGAGATGAGGGGGGGAACGTTCATGTGTGTGAGGGTCTCAGTGAATATTCTGGAACCGATTTGCCGAGGAAGAAGAGTCACTTTTGAGAAGAATTCGGAAGGATGGATTTCTTTTCAATACGAACGTCTCCCAAACCTTTGTTACTGGTGTGGTAGGTTTACTCATGATGATAAGGAGTGTCCAACCTGGTTACAGAGCAAGGGGTCGCTTGCATTGGAGGAAAGGCAGTTTGGTGCTTGGTTGAGAGCACCACAGTTTAGTCCTTCACGGCGGTCCTACGTGGAAGTGAAGGGGTTTGACGTTTTGGATAATACTCGGCATGTTTTGGAGGAGGAGAAGGGGCCGAAAGTCGGAGAGGGGCGTTCGTTAATCTCGCCGGTGGAAGACTCCGGTGTAACGGTGACCAACAAGGATAGTACGGTGTTTGAATCCCATAATCAGGGGATTGCGGATTTTCCGGGAATAATGGTGGGTTTAAACGCATCGGATCAGGGTAGTTTGATTTCAAATTCAAGTTGCCCAACTGGCAGATTTGAGGTAAGTAATAAGGAGGATTTTTCGACGGAAACTGCGGGGCAATCAATTACTGATTTGACGATGAATTGTGAGGTGATTCAGGAGCCTAAGGATGGGGAATTAATGAACACGGATAAACAGGAGTTTAGTTTTGAAATGGGCTGGGTAGAGAAGAGTCCAATGAGAAGGGGTGGGTCATCTAAAACACGTGGCAAGGAAAAAGGGAAGACTTCTGGGCCGAGCACTTTTCCAGCCCAAACTATGCTGGATCAGGACCAGTGTCTGAAACAAGGGCCTAAGAGGAAGGGTGATGAACTTTCTGAGGTACCTACGGAGGTGTGGGCGAAGGAAAAACGGTTGAAGAGAAGTGAGGATGTTGGTTCACTGTCAATTTTTTCAGGATCGGCGGAGGCTGCTGTGCAGTCCCGCCGGGTCCAATGAGTCTCATCAGTTGGAACTGCCGAGGGCTTGGGAACCCTCGGACAGTTCGAGCCTTGCAAAATGTGGTACAACAAGAAGAGCCCATTTTAGTTTTTCTTATGGAGACTAAAATAAATAAGGAGAAAGTTGAGAAAGTTAGAGATCGGTGCAATTTCAATTTCAGTTGGGTAGTACCGAGTGAAGGTAAGGGTGGAGGTCTTGCTCTCTTTTGGAAGGAAGGTATTGAGGTTGAGATACTTGATGCGGATCAGTCACACATAGACGCGTTGGTTAAGGGTGGTGTTTCTGCAGATTGGTGGCATTTGACTGGGTTCTATGGGGCTCCTAAGACTTCACGTCGAGATGCATCGTGGGCTTTATTAAAGGTGATTCAAGACAGGTCTATATTACCTTGGCTGGCCATTGCTGACTTTAATGAACTTATTAGTGACTCGGAGAAAGAAGGAGGGAGCTTACGACTAAGAAGGCATATGAAGAACTTCGCAGATACATTGAACTGGTGTGGCTTACGCGACATGGGCTTTGTGGGCCCACGTTTTACGTGGCTTTACCAGTCGGGGAATGGGGTTCAGATCAGAGAAAGGCTGGACAGAGCCGTCGCGTCGATGGCATGGTGTGCCCGGTTCAAGGAAGCCAGAGTTTATCACCTTTCAAACTCGGCATCGGATCACTCCCCTCTCTCGTTGCATTTTTTCTTAAAGCAGAAGAAACGATATAAGCGGAAGATTTTCAGGTTCGAATCTATGTGGTTGAAAGATCCTAAGTGTGAAGACATAGTCAAGACTGCTTGGATGGAAGGAAGCATGGCGGTCGATAATTTTCCGATATTGAGGTGCATGGAGCTGTGCCGGAGTCGGTTAGAAGTATGGAACAAGGGGGAGTTTGGGCACGTAGGTAGGAAGATTAATGATCTTCAAAAACGACTACAATGGCTGGAATCCCAAACGGCTTCCCCAGCAATTAGTACTGCAATGAGGGAGACACGGGTAGAATTAAATTGTTGGCTGGACAGAGAATCAGACATGTGGCTTCAACGGTCTCGTGTGAACTGGTTTCAAGCAAGTGATCAGAATACTCAGTACTTCCATGCACGGGCTTCTTCACGTCATAAGAAGAACTCCATTATTGGGATGCTAGATTCGAATGGCATATGGCAGGAGGATGAACAAAAAATAGAAGACATAGTGACTAGCCATTATAGTGCACTTTTTTGCTCTTCTGGACCAACGGACTTTACTGAGTTATTGGCTGCCATTCAACCACGTGTATCCACTTCAACAAACCAGAGGCTCAACAGGACCTTTCAAGACAGTGAAGTATTTTCTGCCCTTAAACAAATGTATCCTCTCAAGTCACCTGGACCGGATGGCATGCCTCCTTTGTTTTTCCAACACTTCTGGCCTTCTATTGGACACTTGGTGACGAAAACGGTACTTGATTTTTTAAATTTTGGTATTGCTCCTCCCATGTTTAATGATACGCATGTTGTTTTAATACCAAAGAATAAAGATCCTAAAAACATTACTGATTATCGCCCGATTAGTTTATGTAATGTGATCTTTAAACTTGCTTCTAAAGTGATTGCTAACAGGCTCAAAAAAGTCCTCCCCTCTATCATCAGTGATACACAAAGTGCTTTTGTGCATGGGAGGTTGATTACAGATAATGTCCTGGTGGCGTTTGAGGCTATGCATCACATTAGCCAGAAAAAGGCCGGGAGGAAGGGAGAGATGGCATTGAAACTTGATATGAGCAAGGCTTATGACCGTGTTGAATGGGTGTGCTTGGAAAAGATTATGGAGAAATTGGGGTTTGATTTTAGATGGAGGAGTTTGATCATGAGATGTGTGACTACAGTTTCATATTCTTTCCGAATTAATGGGAAGATTAGCAAGTCCATTCAGCCTTCAAGGGGACTTCGCCAAGGTGATCCTTTGTCACCATATCTTTTCCTCATTGTGGCTGAAGGTCTCTCTGCTTTGATTAAGAAGTCAGTGGAGGAAGGGGTTTTAGAGGGTTTTTCGGTATGCAGGAGGGGTCCCACACTCTCACACTTGTTCTTTGCCGATGATAGCCTTATTTTTTGCAAGGCTACCCTATCCGATTGTGATTCTTTACAACGGATTTTCCAAGTGTATGAAAAGGCATCAGGTCAACAACTCAATCGTGCTAAGACGTCTCTGTTTTTTAGCACCAACACCTCAAGAGAGATTCAGGAGGAAATCAAGAATAGGTTTGGAGCACAAGTTATTAAGCAACATGAAAAATACTTGGGATTGCCATCCCTAGTGGGGAGAAATAAAAGAGCTAGTTTTAATGATATAAAAGATAAACTTTCCAAGAAGTTGGCCGGTTGGAAAGGTAAACTACTTTCAAAGGCGGGAAAGGAGGTATTGATTAAAGCAGTGGCCCAAGCCATCCCAACGTATACCATGAGTTGTTTCAAGATCCCGGATACTCTTTGTGATGAGCTTACTAGCATGATTAGGCAATTTTGGTGGGGGCAACGAGGAGAGGAAAAGAAGATGGCTTGGATGAGTTGGGACAAGTTGTGTGAACCGAAGGAGTGTGGTGGGATGGGTTTCAAAGATTTAAAAGTTTTCAACTTGGCCTTGCTAGCTAAACAAGGCTGGCGGCTTCAAAATGGCCACAATTCTCTTCTATTCCGAGTCCTCAAGGCTAAATATTTTCCTAATGGTGACTTTTTGAACGCTACTCTTGGCAGCAACCCCTCTTATACTTGGCGTAGTATTTTTTCGGCTCAATACATTGTCAAGATGGGTGTTCGTTGGAGGGTTGGAAATGGCAAAGACATCCGTATTTGGGGGGATAAATGGTTGCCTCGGGGATCAAGTTATGAAGTTATTTCCCCCAGAATTTTCCTTCACCAGGATACTAGGGTAAGTGAGCTTATCCATTCAGCGAGGAAAACTTGGAACGAAGCAGTGATTCGCCAAATCTTTCTACCGGTTGATGCCGATACTATTTTGGGTATTCCGCTGAGTATCAGACTGCCTGGGGATCGTATTATTTGGGCGGAAACTAACAATGGCTGCTTTACAGTTCGTAGTGCCTATTGGGTGGCCATGAAGAGCCATCGTAATGCCCAGTATGCTTCAGTTTCATCAGACGGATCGCTCCGGAGTTTTTGGAGGAAATTATGGCGTCTTCCCATCCCTCACAAGGTTCGTCACTTCGCGTGGAGGGCTTGCCGTAATATTCTTCCTACAAAAGACATGTTGTTTCAACGTAAAGTTCTCACGGATAACCGTTGTGACGAATGTGGTTCTGCTACCGAATCAACGGGTCACCTGTTTTGGTCCTGTTCTAGAGCACAGTTGGTCTGGAGTTGCTCGAAGCTTCCTAGTTCACTCAGGTCGGGCCAGTTTCATTCTTTTTTTGATCTGCTGTGGTTCTTGTTGATGATTGAAGCGTTTGAGGAAGAGAAGGTGGCTTTGGTGGTCACGATCGCTTGGTCATTGTGGAGTAACCGTAACTCGATCCGACATGGGGGTCCTAAGAAAACTCCTGAAGCTATTGTTCAAGGGGCCTCTCATTATCTGCAAGATTTTGCAGCAGCGACGGTTTCCTTACCAGTCATACCTGAGACCATTTCGGTCACTTGGTCCCCACCACCACCATCTGTGCTCAAGATTAACGTGGATGGCGCCTTAGCCAAGTCCAGATGTTCCGCGGGAATTGGAGTTGTGATAAGGGATGAGGCTGGGCGTATCGTGGCAGCTATGGGCAAGCAGTGTCATGCTCCTTTGGGCCCACTAGAAGTTGAGGCAAAAGCTTTTGAAACTGGCCTTCAACTTGCGTGGGATTTGGGTCTTCAAAATGTGATTTTGGAAGGAGACTCTTTGGTGATGGTACGTGCACTCTGTGGCCTGTCCGCCCCTCCCTCATCTGTTGACTCTTTGTGCCTTGGGATCCAGATGATCAGCTCGGAATTTCATTCGGTTAATGTTTCTCATATTCGGAGGCAGGGGAATCGACCTGCCCATTTTTTAGCTAAGTTTGCACTTAACTTAGATGATTCATGTGTCTGGATTGGAGAGCCTCCTTTTTGTATTGTACAAGAGCTCTTCCAGGATTCTGTTTCTGCTTCTCTTGTTTAAATAAAAGTGTTATCTTCTTATCAAAAAAAAAGAAAAAAAAAGAAAAAAAAAGAAAACAGAGTTATGGAAATAGAGTATTGGTGCAGGCAAACGAGTATTTTGCTATGAGTCCCACCATTTTTGAGAATTGAGTTATAAAAACTGAGAATTGAGTCATGAAACTACCCCATCCAAACAGCCTCTAAGTAACACGTTAGTGTGCTGATGTGTTTATTTTTTGTCAAATCAGTTCTTTCATTTAAGACAAAAAGAAGAGCACTGGCATAGAGCTGTTTCACCCAAACTGAAAACAAAAAGCACCGGTGCTAGTACAACACTATTTTAGCAACTCAACCTATTACCAAATCAAAACCCCACAAACCCCATGAACCTGATAGTAGCAGAACAGACCCACGAACCCAGATCAAAACCCATCTAGCATTGTCGTAAAGCTCAAAGAAATTTGCAAAAGAAGACAGTTAGGTGAGATTTTTCCTCCATTTTTTCATTTTCCTTTTAACATGAAGAATGGAAAAAGACCCAGAAGCAAAAGAAAGAAAAGAGACAAAAAAGAGAATTGGAACAAATTGCAATTGACAAAGCTTCACTTAGCTTAGCATAAGCATAAGCATAGCCACATTGACATTACCCCCAATTCAACCATTCCTAAGGTAATGTGCACCCTCTTATCAATCTCTATTCACACGGCACTTGTCCTTTCTCTTCCTATCCGATCACCAAAGCCCTGGCTAGCAAAACACACATATACAAAACCCATCAAAGTCCAATTCTTCCAGAGAAAGAAAAATTAATAAATGTTCATCATCATCAACTTATAGTATAGATAAATTGAGAGAGAAAGAGAGATCAGAGGACTCAGAGATCATAAACTTAGTTGGATGGGTAATGAGTTATGATCTAGGTTTTTGGGGTTTGTCCGTTTGTGGGTTTAATTTGGGAATAGGAGTTACTGAAACAGTGTCATACTAGCACCAGTGTCATACTAAACAGTGTCGTTTTATGGCTGATTTGGCAAAAAATAGACACATCAGCATACCAACGTGTCACTTAAAAGTCTAAATTAACAGATGATGGAGTTTTGCTAATGGAACCAAACTTCAAGATATAAAGCAATCCCTAACTTTAGAAGTGTACTTTGCAATTTAACCTATTTATTATCTTCCTACCCAAAAATTAGGATTTTTCAAAACCTATGAAAAAGAGTTTTTATGTCCAAAAGTTTTGTGAAAGATCACTCCCACATCCTTTTTTAGAGAGGAACTTGTATAAATACGCAGTTCTTTGAGTCAATTTTATGAAACCAGTGCAAAGCATGGGTCTAAAATCAGTAATAAGAATTTCAGTGGAAATTTTCTTGAGTCCCTATTCCCTTTGAGGTGGTCTCTAATTGTATGTTGATACTTCACTTGCTTCTTGCACCTTGTGCTGCATTGATGGGTGAAGCATTATTTTACTTTTAGCAAATGACATCCACAGCTTCAGCCAGAGCTTTATAAGCCATCAATCTTTCACAGAAAAGCTTTTTTTTTTTGGATAGGTTCACAGAAAAGCTTTTACCAGCAAACGAAATCTCAAAAACTGTTGGAGATTATTCTAGTTAACACCAACTTTTATAGATAAATAAAACTCACCCATCCACATGGGCATTGGTCCTGTGGCTTCACAAACCATCTCTTATTTATGGTGGAAAGAGATTCAACCATTGGCATCAAATAAATACTTTACATAATCACAAAGTATTTGCAACCCAATCAATAAATTAAATACAAACTTGAACTGTAATTTTGCTTTGCAAATGGGCAAGGGATATAAATGAAAACTAATTCCCTGACCAACCTCAAGACCTAATCATGAAAGCGTACAAACAAAGCTTTCAAAATCTACTCTGGATAATTTATATAAAAAAAAAAAAAAAAAAATCAAAACCAAAACCAAAATCCACAAAATACTGAAGCTAATATCGTTTCCCAAGAATTACGCCAATGATCACAGAGACCAGAGCTACTCCCAAGATAAACTTAAAGTTCATGAGAGGAGAAACCTCAGAAGTTTGAGTGTGTGTCTCCGAAGAAGACAAGGTTTGAGCAGAAGTTGTTTCTGACTTTTTCTTGCTCTTCCTTTTAGATGGTGTGGAAATGGCTGATCCAATGTCCCTGGATTTGGCCTCCAATCCTTCCTTGTATTCAGCTGGACTTCCCCCATCTCCCTGTAACGCAATTTAAATATCAGTGGGACTTAGCTCAGTTATTAGAATACACTGGACTTATTGTTCCTAGGAGTGGAACTGGATAGTAGCTAGAATGGATGTGTTTCCTATGGACACAATAAAGAAACAGATATCACAGTTGAATTTGAATAGTCAATAAGTTCTAAAGTTGAACGTTAAAGCTGGAATTTCGTGCACAACGTTGTCAGGGAAATAAATAAAAATGGAAGGCCACCAAATAATAAAGGCAACCAAAAATCAGTGGAACAAAAGGATTTCTTCTTCTTGATAGTGACAGTTTGTTTCTTAAGTAACTAATGCAACTGGTTCCAACCTTGACTATGATTTTTGTTTACAACATTACAAGAATCAATTCATCTTGACACAAACTATAAGAGTTTTGTTTTGAAGAAATGCTAATACAATGTGGTATAGAAATGCTAACACATTTTTGCTATGATACAGAACACATTTTCAGTGTATATCTCTGAATAGACGAAGAGAATTTATTCAATGTTAGTTATCACTTCCCTTTTCCAGCTTTATAAGGACAAGACTTAGGTAAAATAATATTTAGGTTAGGTTTGTTAGGTTTTCTTACGTTAATAAATAAAGCAATTACTGACTTTACTACTACGTTTAGTTAGATAAAAAAAATATTAAATTCCTTTAGAATTGTTGACTCCATATATAATTTAGTAAAACTTCATTAAATGTTATGAAAACTTTAAACCCCAAATAAAAATTCTCATTGTATAGATCGAATATGTCAATATTCATTTAGAAATGATGCTACAAACATGCTATTTTCATGTGAGAGATTTTGTGGAATACAAACTGACCTTTTGTGACAGTTTAGCATCAGCCAGCTGCAATTTCTGCTCAAGCTCTGTGACTTGCTTATGTAGAAGCAAGATTTCTTTGTTCTTTGCTTCAAGCTCTTCAAGAGAATGCTTCAGGGCTGCTTCTCTTTCCAACTCCTTTTGAGAATCCTTTTCTTTCTGGTTGTTTGGAAAATCAAACAAATAACATTACAAGAAGAAGAATTTTTTATGTCAGATTGCAGTTCCAAATAATCTAAGTTTAATCTAAAAATAGAGAATCAGGATTCTGGTAAAATACATACACACACACACACATATATATATTTTTTAAAAGAGATCTACAGATAGGATAAATACATAGTTGCTCCTAGAATGGACTATTCTTGCATTATGTCTTATGTCAATGATAAAAGTAAGCATTGTTTTTGAAATTATTTTGGCAATGATGTACTTGACATAAAATAATAACTAGTGCCTAACCTGTTCCACACTGGTGCTCTGAGCAAGTTGTAACTCTTTCTGTAGTTCTAGCACTTTTTCATGTAACAAATCTCTATCATGGACTTTATGTGCATGGTCATCCAATTTTGAAAGCAATTCTGCCTCTTTTCCAGCAGCCGCCAGCTGAATGCTTTGAACCTACAGCCATCATATTGATCTCGTAAGTTCAATTGGATTTTTAACCCCACACACACACACAAAATGAAAAAGGAGAAACAAAAGAGAATATGAGGGCTTATTTGGGGATTCATAGTTCTTGCAATTATTGAGACTTTAGTGGAATACCTCTTCTTTCAGTTGATTTTCATTTTTCATCAATTGTTCCTCAAGTTCCTTGAGGCGAGTTTGCAACACAGGCTTCTCAGCAATCTCAGCCTTGAGATTTTCAATATCGCATCTCAAAGCATCTTCTTTTGCATTCTGCTCCTTCAGCTGTTGTTCAAGCTGCAAAATCACAGACTCAAGTTCCTTCTTGGCATTTTGATATGTTTCAGTGAGCAGGTTGTTCTCTTCCATAACTGAAGATATCTGTAGCATTCAAATATACTTTATTAAAAAATCTGGGACAAAGAAATATTCATATCATTTTTTACCAGACTATTTAGCTTTTTGCTAAAAGTGTGTTAAAGTATACTTGTACTATGAAAAAGTTAGAAAAAAAAATGGGGTTTTAAAAAGCTGTACATAAAAGCTAAAAGCTAAAAGCTGAGTTTATAATTTGATGCCAAACAGACACCAAGAAATCTATAATACTTTTCTCCAAACCTGAGATTGTAGTTTCTGTCCTTCAGAAGCAAGCTGCTGTGTCAAATCTTCTATGGCCTTCTTCGAAGAGTTAAGCTCTTCAACTGTTTCGTCCTTCTCAGCAAGGGCTGCAGACAATTTTGCCTGTAAATCACTCAGTTTAGATTCATATATGGCCACTTCCTGAGTAAGCTTCATATTTGCCTCAGCCAGCCCTCCATTCTCTTTTTCAAAGTCACTTGACTTATTTTGCAGTTCCTCAACAATGCTTTCTACATGCTTCAACTTTAGGAGAGTCTCTTCCAGCTCAGTTTTTTGGGCTTCGGCAGACTCAGATGCTTGTTGAGAAAGTTCTTCATAAACTTTTATCTGGCTTTCTAGAGCACTTAGCTTCTCACTCAAATCTTTGGCTTCTGAATCTCTGTGATTGAATCTGTGCATGGATTCTTCTAACTTTCTTTCTGCTTCCACAACACGAGCCTCAGCTGCAGAATGTAGTTCAAAGGCTCTTGAGTGCTGCTCTGTTAACTCAGAAATAGTGTTACTGTGAGAAACAAGTTGCTGAGAAGTGGCTTCCTTCTCGGAATGAACAGAGCTTAGTGACTCCTGGAGTTCATCAACCTTGCTTTTGAGCTGAAGATTGGTCCCAACTAATAGCTCATTTTCTGAGAAAGACTGAGAAGCTTTATTTTCTGCTTCCAAGATCTGCCCTCTGAGTTCTTCATTTATGCTTTCTACAGAAGCCAATTTCAATAAAGCCTGATCTAATTCTTCCTTCAAAGATGCAGACTTTACTGCAGCTTCAGCTACCTGCTCTTCATAAATGCTTATTTGGTCTTCAAGAATCTTCAATTTCTCAAACAAAGATTTTGCCTCAGAATCCCTGTTGGTGAAGTTTGCTATAGCTTCCTGGAGTTTACCATCAGAATCCCTTGCTAGGGATTCATGTAACAACTCAAGCTCTGAGTTCCTTGAAGTAGTTTGCTCTATCACTCTTCCTTGTTGCTCTAGTTGCTCCTCCGCAGATTTAAGCTTCCCCATTACCTCACTCTCTCTCATTCCAGCAGCCTTAAGATCATCTTCAATGCTTGACAACTTCTCTTGTGTCAGGTTTAATTCGTTCCTCAAGACCTCTAACAGATTTTCTGCTTGAGCAAGCTTCTCGCCAGAACTGTTTAATGCATCTTCTAGCCTTCTCTTCTCATCTGTTGCGATATTCAAGGACTCTGTCAACTCCATTTCCTTTTCGTTGGCTGTTTGCAGTGCAATTTCAAGGCTTGATGCTCTAGCCTGGAATGCCTCAATTTCTGATTCAAGTTCTGATACCTTGTCAGAGTATTTCTTGGAATCTACTTCTGCATCTTCACTTTTCTTTTCTAATGTGCTTATCTGTTCTTCAAGTTCCTGAATTCTATACTTCTCTGCTTCGAGTAACAACTCTAACTCACTTACCTTTTTACTAGAATCATCCACTTTTGAATGGGATATTTGGATCAAATCTTCTAGTTCACGGCTGCGCTGATGGTTCATATTGGCCCGATCCTCATGCTCAGCGCATTTCCCCATAGCAATCTTCAACTCCTCCTCAAGCTCTGAATTTTGCGATGAGGACTGGTTTAGGGCTGATTCCAACTGGTTTATCTTTTCCTTGTATTCCTGCATTTGATCATTCAGATGAACTTTTGCTTCCTCAATCACTCCCAATGTAGCATTAAGTTCAGAGATTTTCTCAGAAAGTCCTTTTAGTTCTCTCTCAGTGTCACTGTTTTTTTGTTCTGCAAAATTCAACTGTTGCTCAAGCTCCACATTCTTCTGTTCTGCTGCTATAAATCGTGTCTCAAGCTCTCTCAGTTGCGATTTTGCCTCTTCTGCTGATGCAATTGAAGCCTGGATTATGTCCTCAAGCTCGAGATTCTTTTGAGTTGCAGTTGCTGCTGCAGCTCCAGATTCATTATGAAGCTCTTCCAGAGACCTCAACTTCTGTTCAAGCTCTGAATTGTTTGACAAAGCTTGAGACAGAAGAGAATCTGACTTACAGAAATTCTCATCTGAAACCCTCAATTTTTCCTCAAGCTGGATCCGAATCTCTTCCGCCTGTTTTAGAGAAATACTGAGTTCTTTCGCAGCAGCTTGAAGCACATCTTTTTCTTTAAGTACACTAGACAATTCCTCCTGTACATCTGAGACTTGTGCTTCCTGGGTTTTCAATGCATTGTTAACCAATTCCCTTGAGTTTGCTTCTTCCTGTAGTTTCAATTTGATTTCTTCCAATTCCAAAATCTTTGCTTGAAGATCTTCTTTAGTTGAGGCTAAAACATTTTCAAGTGAGGAGATATCTTCCTTCACCTTAGATTCTGAAGCCTTTCTCAAGTCCAGTTCCTGGGCTAGTTCACTTATAAGATCTTCTTTTAAAGAAAGTTTCTGCTCCATGTCCAGCACTTGGGATTTTGAAAGCGTCAATTCCTCTTGAACAGCAGAAAGCTCTGCTGCAGTAGTGTTAAGTGCTTCTTCAACCTTCTGATTTTCAGCAATCTTTTCATACAGTCCCTTGAGTTCTTCTTGTAGGGAAGCCATCTGATCCTCCATTTCTTTTGCACTCAGTTTTGTAACTTCAAGCAATCTCTCAAACTCCAAGGCTCTCAGTGTCTCGGATTCGGCATGTAAACCACTTTGTTTATGCAGCTCCTCAAACTTTCGTGCATCTCCTGCAGAAGATTGCAGCTCATGCTCCAACTCCTGCATCCTCTTTCTTGAGCTCTCAAGCTCAAGGCTGAGACTATCAAATGCTTCCTTCACCTCAATCAGGTCTTTGCTTTTTGCTTCATGAGCTTGCAATGACTCTTGCAAAGCATCAAGCTGTGCACTGTGTCTCTCCTTGGCCTCTATAATTTGCTCTTGCAATTTCTTGTGACTGAGTTCAAGCTCTGCACATTTCTTTCCACTTTCCACCAACTTCTCTTTTGTCACTGAAATCTCATCCTTCAGCTGAGAGTTCTCAGATTCAGAATGCTTTAATACTCCAGCTAGTCTTTCCAATTCAAACTCAAGTTCTCTCATCTTCTCTTGGGATTCTAATATTTCTCTGCTCGAATTGCTTGAGCTTCTTTCAATGGCAGACAGCTTGTTGTCCTCTACAGATGCTGTTACGCTGGTATGTGAAGCATCTTTCAAATCTATAGATTCCTTCTCAACTTTTATGAATTCTCCATCAGTTTCTTCCTCTTCTTTCTTTCCTTCTTTTCCTAGTTGAGGCAAGTCTCCATTTGTTACCTAAACAAGATCATCAGAGTCAATCTCAACTACCAAACATTACAAATAATGCATTCCCTGCTGGCATAATTGATTTTTTATCAAGTGACCTATATTCAATCACATTAGCTTCAGGTGAGGCTGCAATCATTAACTGTAATAGCTCCGGTAGGAAGCTAGTTTATTGCTTTTCAAATGATCCAGAAAATGAAATAAACTAATTCAAATATATGGCCCATAGATCCCTATCCCATGATTTGGTATATGCATAGTAACAATATTCTTTTCAATGCCCAACATATCGAGAAGTTCATGATTATAATGGAAGTGACAAAAGTATCAAGTTTTGAGAAATTTTAAGAATGAAAACAAGAATTATCTATAAGAACAATAGATGTTGAAAAGTTATATTAGAAGGTAATGGAAGACAGGAAGTACAGTAGACATGCTAATACTGGTTCAGAATCATTTGCAGACTATTCAGGTAATTAATAATTCAAGAATTCAGAAACACAGATTTTGTGAAGTACATGCTTATGTCAGTGCACAATACGCAGAAATTTACAGTTTCCTTGGTTATGAAGTGGCAGATTTTTTTTAATCATACATTAATAAGAAGTAAGCAGAATTTTCTTTGCATTTCCTTCAATTACATGCATTCAAAGGTAGCAGGGCATCCAATAACAATATTATTTTGAATATATAACATATTACAGGAATTTCACTATATTTATATCAATTGTGGCTTTGTTGGTTTGTCTTTATTAATCTATGTTATTTAGTCTTAGTGTGATCTGATCTCACAAAAAGAAACATTTACAGTCACAGCAAATATAAGTTACCTTAACGGGATCAGCATTAATTACAGCTTCCTCAACAGCCTTCGTGACCGGAACTTCTAGACTCACTTGTGTCTCTTCTTCCATATCAAAAAATAAATAAAAACCAAACTGCAGTACCTGCTTCTCTGTGATTTTAATAATAATTTCATAATTCTGTTAGGTATATAGATTAAAAGCAAGAAACACGTTAGGAATGTAACAGAATGTTTGGGAGAGCGGTTAAGATTAGGAGGAAATGGAATGGAATGGAAAAAAAAAAAAGTTTTGAAGATTATATTCTTTTCATTCTCTTATTTATTTGGGTGGGAGTATAAATGAGATATCAAATCATCAATCAAATTGGTCAATTTTCTCTAACCATAGTACATACTACATTGGCATTGTTTAGTCAACATTACAGAGATCAACTTAGTCCCAGTACGTTTTATCCAAAAAAAAAAAAAAAAACTTAGTCCCAGTATACTGAGCAAAATGCGACAAACACAATAAAATTTTACAATTTTTGAGTTGGCAAATGATAATTAGTTTATTATAAAAGTGAAAAAGGACTATTTCTACCATAGACAAAAAATAAATAAATAAATAATAAATAAAGTGGGGGAGAGGGTAAGTAAAAAAAAGACAGTCAAGGGTGCCTCTGTAATTTTCTTAAGTTAATTAGAAGATAGTAGAACATAGAAGTTGCTTTGTGTCATCTCCATTACTTATAACTCATGTTAAGAATACAAAAACTTCTACAACTATTATCACAACTTGTTACATGACCAACTGGTGAAATCAAATGATGAGTCTTTATCTCTATCACTTATAACTCATCATGTGATGAATTATAATAAAAATTGTGAAATTTTTTATGTCACTGTCACTATTTTTTGTAAATTTATATAACGAAAAGTACATGATCGTGTTTGTGAAAAAACTAGGAAGTGTGCCGACAAACCACGTCAAAAGCGATTCCCAAATCATGTACCATCTAAATTAATCATGGGAACACCGCAGCAGCAGCAGCAGCGTCGTACTATAATAATAAGTCACTATTGTTTTTCTCTCATTCTATTCCTAGGCGCCACTTGTATTACTGCTTTACCAGGTTGTTTCTCTTTTGTCTGGCACCACCACAAACTCCCACTATATAATTCTTTCTTTTATTTAGAAGTACATTATTTTAGAGTAATTTGGTATGTTTAGCTCTCGCATAAATTCTAGTAATACACTACTTTTGCCCCAATTATTCTTGTGTCTACTTGTGAGCAGTAAATAAAAAGTGATAAATTCATTTAAAAGGGACAAACAGTTATACTAATTATGATTTACTTTGTGCATGGTACAATATTTATTCTCAGCTCTATCATGAGCTGATAGAGCTAAGAAATTTTTAGAAAAGATTTGGTTTCAAATATGTTTATTATTATCCTGCTTCAATCTACTATATGAAAACTGAAGAGCATTCATGTGTAGTTTTAGTCAGATAACATCTTTAACAAAATTTTTTGCAGCTTTCAATATCAATGGGATTTCACCCATATTTACTTTTTGACGATTATTATATATGCCTAAATGATGGCCTAAAATATTTACTAAATTTTTTTGGGCCAAGTTGTAAAATTCTCTATGTTCCGGCGCTAAATATTTGTGCAAATTTGTCGTTAAAGATTTTTTTTTTTTTTTAAACAAAATGGAAGCTGATTATAACCATGACCCATAAAACCAACAAATCAATAAACCATAACCGGTTGGTGGTGTAGGCATTCCAAAAGACATCAATACAAGTGTGCGTTGGTATATCTTATCTACTAAAATATAAGTTCAGAGTAAAATTTGATGTGTATTTAGAAAAAAAAAAAAAAAAAAAAAGAAGATTTTATAAAGGTGTTAATTAACCAATATAAAATGTAAGTTGGTCAATAAAGTATACCTAAGAGATCAAGGCTAATAGTTCCTCCAAAAAAAAAAAACAAAAGAGAGAGAGAGAGCGAGAGACTAATATATCCCAAAAATAAAAATAAAGAAAATAATGTATATTACATCCCCACAGCTAGAAGGAAAAAAACAAAAGATAAATAATGTATATTACATAACTTTTTCGGCACATGCAAATAGATACTTAAATCAAATGCTTGCAGAACCAAAACCACATGATCCAAATTCACACGATCATATGATGCGATCATGTGGAACCAATACCTTTGTGGGCCCCTAATTTTTTGTTTTTACCTAACTATGCATCCAAATCTAATACAATTTGGCCTTCAGATCTCACTTGTAAGCTTCACTAGTACAAATTTTTTATATATATTTTTTTTTTGGGTGAAATTTATTTTATAATCTTCACTTCAGTAATACTATTAGGCTATTAGTTTTTATCTTTTTTTATTTATTTATAATTATATCAATTCCAAGGTCCTATCTTGACCCACTAAATGCTGAAGTTCAGAGATGGATCCAATAGAATTTTACTAGAATAAAACCTTGCTTAGAAACGTTACAATAAAAGCTTTGCAATTACACCCAAAAAAAAAAAAAAGGTACCATCGTGGGTGGGACTCACTAACAAAAATTAGGCACCCTATCACTTTAGATCTTTATGAATTTTTGAAAATCATAGGTGGACAGATCAAATCTACACCGCCCATAGCTGTTAGCTTTCTTATTTTTATGAAAGCCCACAAGTCAATTACCATCTACTCCTCTATTATTATTTTATATAAAGACAAACTATAAAAAGCAAATAAGCTCGTCAAATGGAGAAAAAGGAGGGGTAGGTCTGCTAATGTAGAAAATTATCAGCTATTCAACTTAACTTTAGCGCATAAAAGTACAAACAATAAATCAACGATATAGCATCTTTTACTAACTTTTTTTTTCTTTTTTTTCTTTTTTTCTTTTTTTGGCTAAATTCTGAAATTTATTATTATCCCTATGCTTCTCAGTTATTTTATTTCAATATTTAAATTTCATTCTACTGTCTTTATTCAATCTCTTAGGACGAAAAAGTCTAGTGCTCAACTTGTGCCACGTTGTGGGCGAGTTGTGGCACAAGTTGTGCCTTTTGTTGTAGCACTAGAGCTGCTCCTAGAGCTACTCCTATAGGACGCAAAGAGCTTCATTATTTTTTTTTTCTTTTGGTGCTATTAATACTAATATAGATATAAATACAGAAAAATCAAACAAATTTTAATAGAGCTATAAAAATATTTTTTTATAAAAAGTAACTGAAGCCCAAGTAGGTGCATGTAGAAGAAACTTTAATATTTTAATAAATTCAAAATTTATTACGCTTTTCCAGATCTAAACGGCTTTCAAGTAAGATTTCCACCAACCAATCCTCATTTAAAAAAACAAAATGATAACTAAATAAGAAAAATTCTTTTACTAAAATGAGTAACAGCTGGAAATCTGCAGTTAATAATAAGAACAAGATTTGACTCCTTAGCTTAGATGATCAACTGTCTGAAATGATCTTGCCCTTCTACTGATGATCCAAAACTATACTCACTCCTTTTGAATTTTTTTTCTTTTTTTTTTTTGCATGCTAATTATTCTTCATAGAGAAGAGAAAAAAATAAAAATTAAAAGATTAGAAAGGAAAATGAGAAGACAAAATTGATCAAATATATACATACAGCTAGGAAGATGAACCGATCCTGATCATTCTGTGAAGGCTTCCAACAAAACATATTTACAAAAGTGAATTACATCTGATTTCTTATAACAATCCATTCACCACAAACAAAGAATTACCCAAGAATATTCATCATTATCAATATGAAACAAAGATCTCTATATCTTCCATTCAATATATATATATATATATATATATATGAAACAAAGATCATCATATACAGGCTATCTACAAACTTCAACACAACACAAGAAACAGAACCCAAAAACAAATATTACAATCATCTTTTATGTGTTGTGATTCATGAAAACAACAAAAACAGTTTTATGAAACACGGTCACAAAGCCTGGATTGATTAACATGTCATATAATAAAAAAAGAGAAAAGGGTCATAGATAGATAGATAGATAGATAGATAGGCTTGCCTGATGAGAAAGTTGGTGGAATTACTTTTGCTTTTGCGAAACGTTTCTCTCTCTCTCTCTGTGTTCACAAAACAAGAAAATGGAATCACACAGATGTTGATGATGATGATGACGATGGAAATTGAAGGTGGAAAATGAAAATTGAAAGAGAAGAGTGAGAGAGATTCCAGCTATATAATATAAGTTGAGATGGAGGTCTCCACTTACCAGTGCTAGCTGTGGGCCCTTTAAAACTCCCAATCGGACAATGGTTTGGTCCGAACGGTGCCGCTTTTGCATGTCCACAAACATTTTTGCCTTTGGATTTGTAAAAAACTACGATACTAACCAAACTTTTTTTTGGAAAAAATAATTATTTCTTTAAAAATAGAAGAATTAAAATCCAATTGGATTCTAAATTGAATTTCACTACAATTTTTTGTCAAGTGTTCACCTAAGTTTTTAATTTTCGTGACAAGTGAATTATTTGGTGTAAAAATCGAAGAATCTAAAACCAATTAAATTCTAAATCATATATATATATATATATATATAATGAGAAATTATTACATATTTTAGAAATGTATGATTTGAAAAAAAGTGTAAGCTAATACCATATATAATTTGAACCGTATAATTGTGATTATTTTTTATTGTATCGGTACGTATAATTGTACTAGTATAATTAAAGAAAAAGTTGAGAAAAAATTCAATTAATTCCCAAATTAGATTTCAATTGTGGGCTAATTTTGTGTCATGTGTCCACTAATGTTTTTAATATTTGTGTCAAGTGAGTTAATTAGTACAAAATACTAAGAGTCCAATATTAATAAATATATAAAAATTAAAAACTTAAAAAACTAATCATATATATACTCAACAAAAATCACAACATTTTCCATTCAATTAAAAATTGAAATAAAAATAATCATAAATAATATTAAATTTAAGCAGAAATTTTAATATGCACCTAATCACATTTATATTTTCTAATAATTCAATCAATTATGTCTATTTTTATTATTAAAAAAATGTTTTTATTTTTAAATACATCAATGCATATGCATGGGCTACATGCTATACGGTTAAAACCAAAACTTAGAGAAAGTCCAGTTAGACTTTAAATTAGAGTCCAATTTTGCGCCACGTATTCTATCTAATTTTTAAATTTTTGTATCAAGTGAATTATTAGATACAAAAATCAAAAAGTCTAAATCCAATTAGATTCTAAATTGGATTTCAATTGGAGTTCAATTTTGTGCCACTTGTCCTATCTAATTTTTTAATTTTTGTGGTAAGTGAATTATAGGGAGCAAAAACTGAAGAGTTCAAATCCAATTAGAATCTAAATCATATATATATGGTATATGAATTATTGGGTGCAAAAACCGAAGAGTTCAAATTCCAATTAGATTTTAAATCATATAAATATGTGTAGGAGCTAGATACCCGGGGGTTTTACACCAGTCCCACCTTAGAAGGCTTTGTCCGCTTTGGGGAGCCAAGCCCTCACGGTTTTGTTCTGAAGGGGTGAGATTGTCCCACATCGCCTAGAGAACCCTCCCACTCATGCTTTATATGCCCTTGGAGCTTGCATGAGTGTACCACCACTAACACTCTACAAAACCGTGAGAGCTTGGCTCCCCAAAGCGGACAAAGCCTTCTAAGGTGGGACTGGTGTAAAACCCCCAGGTATCTAGCTCCTACAATATGGTATATGAATTATTGGGTGCAAAAACTGAAGAGTTCAAATCCAATTATATTCGAAATCATATATATATATATATATATATATATATAATATGAGAAACCATTATATATTTTAGAAATTCATGGTTTAAAAAATGTGTAAATTGTAACTCTAACACCATGTATAATTTGAACTCATATATATGTGTGTAGAGAGGGAAAATTCCTGAACTATCACAAGCTAACACATCATACTACCATATGGCCAATTACAAAGCGCCACGTACTGCTACTAGTTTCTACTATCACCATTCAGAAACCAACAGAGATTTTCCAAGTGTCATTGAAATAAAAACATAAAAAAGCATGCAAAATGCCAATCACACATCGGCATGTGTAAGCGATGGCATAGGCAATCCAATCGAGTGCTGGCATGTGTCACCTTGAAAATTAAGACATTTTAGCCAATCAATGATGCCATATGTCTTGGAGAAAAAGTCTTAAAACTCCTCCAATCAAGTTGTGACATGTGCCTCCAATCAAACTCTGCCACATGTCGCTCACCCCACCCCTAAACTCCTATAAATAGAAGCATTCACAAAGCATTTCTACACATTTTGGAAGACATCCACACTTCAAGCAACATCAAAGAAGATTCAAAAGTATAGAAACTTCACTGGAATCAAGCCCTAAAGCCTCCAGGAACTTCAAGAATTTCAGCCTCGAATACGAAGAACATTACAAGCAAAATCATTCAAATCATCTTCCTAGATCTTAAAGTTCATTGGAATCAAGCTCAAAAGCTTCCAAAAGCTTCAAGAAACTACAAATTAGTGAAGCTCTATGAATTCAAGCCTCTAAAATCCCGAAGAATTTCCACCACAAACCTTCGAAGACGAAGAACACACGAAGAACAAAGAATTTCTAACAAGCTCATAGCTAGAGATTCGTTGTAATTGTGTTTCAAAGGTCTTTGATCCATCCTTCAGCCAAATTGAAGAATATTTGGTGTTCAAGTCAAAATCACATTACCACAATTCCAATAAACAATTCTTTCAAGGAGATCGAATTAGAGGATCACTCTTTTGTAATCACAGAGAATTGTACCACACATTGATCAATACAAATTTACATTTGTGAAACTATTTTACTTGTTTGATTTATTTCAAACTCGAAAATTAGTCGTTCACAATGCGTAATTATGATTTTTTTTAAATGTACTCGTGCAAATGCACAGAGTTATACTCTAGTTAAAGATAAAAAAAATTTATCAATTGAACTAATTAGAACCCATGTAATATGTTATAATTTGTACATAAAAATTTTTGTGTTAATGGTGAGTTCATATAAAATTATGTAGATACTATATTTTGTCCGCCCTTGATTCGCATGCCACACCCCGAAAATTACAAAAAAAAATATATATATATATATATATATATCTACACATATATATTTACCAAGGGACTATGGGAAAATCTAGATTATCATGGTTCAACCCGTTTAAGAATCGGAGCACTTAAAGTGCCATTTTAGGTCAAAATGACCAAAATGCATCTAGTCAACCTAGGGTTGAACAAAGGTCAAAATTGGTCAAAACAACACCAAAACAACATTTTTCATGTTTTCACATCAAACCTGAGGCTATCAAAGATTTTCGTCAACTTTGACCAAGTTTGACTTGAAGTTAACTCCTAGCGGTGACCAAAAACCCAATTTTGATCTGATCCTCAGAATAGGTTGGAACCAACACCATTGCGAAGAATATTGAATTCCATTTCCAATGACTGCTCATGGGTCAAATGTGGAGTTAAAACGGTTGAGATATCTTGAAAATCAAACTATGCATGTTAACTCACTTCCCGAGCAGTGGACTAATTGCACGCGCATCACTAAAAATTACCTGGTGTGGACTAAGTGCGCGCCAGGTATGGAAGGTGTGCACTAAGTGCACGCTAGCAACTGAACAATCACCAATATATATATATATATATATATATATATATATAACCCCCCCTGCGCCCAGCTCCTAGAATTTAAAATAATAATAATAATTTTTGGGCACTCAAAGCAATTTTTTGGAGCATTTCTCTCTCTCTCTCTCTCTCTTGTTCTAAATTCTCTCCCAAATATGCACAAATAAACCTTTGATTCTCCCATCTTCTATACATCAAGAGGTAGTGTTCTTGTTTCCATATCCTCACCCTTGGTCCATCTACCTTGGTTTTGAGGTTTAGGGTGTAGATGTAGTTTTTTAGCTACAATCTACACCCATTTAATTTTTAGCTCTTTATTTCTTTTCAAGCATGCTTTATTGCTTTTCTAGAAGGGGTTGCTTGAATAAACTTTTTCCAAGCCAAAGAGTCAAAGTTACCTTGAAGTGCTACTCAAATTCCAAGCGCGAAGAAAGGAAGTGTTGTGCTGCACAACAATCCAAAACCTCAAAAGCATTTAAGACTACTCTTAAATCCTACATCGCATGCTATAGACACCTCATTTTGTACCCGTTAATAAATTTTGGTCCCTAGCCCCAATGATGAGCTTGGCATATGTCAATCAAGGGTAATTAAAGAGTTCACAATAGTTTGGAAGTAATCACAACTCAAAAGTGTTCAAATCATTTTGAAAACGATACCAAAAAATGACATTTGCTCACTGTTTTGACCATAACATTTGATCCACAAATAATGTTTGAGTGAGGTTAGTTTCAATGGAAAGTAGACAACCTAGGATTAAATTTGAACATAAATACTTCCTAATTTGGATTTATATTGAGTGAGTTATGGCCATTTGAATTTGGCACATTAGAGCAGTCAAATTTAGGGTATGCGTACGCATGAATCAAGTGTGCATGCACACCCTCGAAAGATGCGTACGCACACTCATTTTCTAGGCAATATAACTTCATTTTTAAGGGGTCTAAAACATCATTATTTGATGTGGGCCGGCCTCTAGACCCTTGGAAATGTCCAAAGACCTTAAAAAAGCCACGTAAACCCTAGTTTTAACATATAAATACTCACTTTATGTTCTCCAATCAAAACCCTAGCTAGAGAGAGTTTATTTTTTTGCCTCCATCTTCTCAAAAACCCTACTTCATCTTTTCAAAACACCCACACAGCACCTTAGCACATTTTTTATAGATTCAAAACCTCTCTTTAGTTGGTTCTTAGGCCGAAACTAATGTTCTAATTTGATTTCTCAGAACCTTTTCAAAACTAATCTTGTTCTTGAGTTGAGATTCCTAAAAACTATTGTGTTCTTTGATTATTCTTGTCCTCTCAATCTAATCTTTGTGTTGTAGGCACTGAGGGGTCGGTTAAACAAACTCTAAATCTGTGATTCTAAAGCAAGGTGAGTCTCTTTTCCATGGTTTCCCACTTTGTTACATAGAATCACACGAATATCTTGATTTAGTTTATTTGTGAATTTTTTTTTCTTTTTAGGTTTAATGATTATGATATCTTATTGATGTTTTTGAATATGACCTTGTGATTTAATTTGCTTTGTGTTTAGTATTTTCTCTTGTTCATACCTCTAGATTTCAAGTTAATACGTTCTAACATATATAAGTATTCACATATGCTTTGTTTGATGATTATTTTATTTGTTTTGTGATATTAATATTACCATGATGTAGTTATTTATTTATTCTAGTGTTTATCTTGTTAATCTCTTTGTTATAAACTCAAGTATGCAATTAATTCAATAAAAATGTGATCTTTACAGTTTCTGTACTAAGGATGTGTAGGCATACTCGAGTATGCGTACGCACCCCGAACCCAAATTAGGGCAAAATCTTGTTTTTATGTAATTAGTTGTTTTACACATGTTTTTTTTTTTTATTTGACTCTATTTAGGTTAATTTTGCTTTCCATATTTTATTTGGTCATTTTTGCCATGTTTGGTTTATTTGATATTTTTTCCTTATGTCTTTCATTTAATTGCTATCTTTTCATTTTTAGTATAATATGTTTGATTTGTGTTTTATTTGTTTCCTTTTATATTGTGATGTGATCTTTAACATGTTGTGTGTGTTATTTTTTTAAGTGCGTGATGTACGTTTAGGTTAAGGATTTAGGTTCTCTTAATAACTTCTTTATCTAAATATGGCCTAGTAATACATAATGGAGGCCAGTCCACAAGTCGAACGGTCTTGGGTGTCTAACACCTTCCCAAGCTGTACCCGAACTCCGAACCCATAATCTGGTATGCAGACTTATGCACGTAAGTGAGTGGCCCAAAATGCCCAATATGGTTCCTAGACCTAATCTAGGTAACGACTCTATTTTTCACCCTCCGCCCAGTCCACTCCAAGGCCGAGGCACCCACACATGCATGTATAATCTCTCAAGCCGAGCTAGTTTAGACCTAATTCTTGTGTGATTGAGATTGAAAACATGTTTCTAATTGATGATATGGGATGAGTCTTAGAACATGATAGACTTACCTATTTTTTATGTTCACATGCTTAAAAACCTCAAAAATTCTTTTGATTCATTTTCATGACAATAACATGATGTTTTCTTGTTTCCAAGATATGTTTGGATACTTTGATTGCATAACATAAACTAATGACCACCATATTCTAGAAGACCGGTTTGCCAAACCAGGTGGGTGCCTAACACTTTCTCACTCCATAACTTAACCTTTGATCTTAGATCAATGGTTCGTGGATTAGGCTTTATCATGTAATTTTCATTTTAAGAACGTAATTAGGAATCAAAGTCATGTACTTTCTTAGACTGTATCCATGATTATGGAGATGTATTTCTCTTTATTTTTCTATCAAATGTAAATTTAATCAATAAAATGAAGTATTCATTTTTAATATGGCTTTCTTTTTTTCTTTTTTTTTCCTAAAATAAAAAAATTGGAGACTCCAAATGTAAAACCCTCAATCTAAGAGGAACGGTATCATCAGTTGAACTTCCATTTTGAGAGACAATTAAGCACGATATCACTCATTCACTTAATTTTATCTCAATCAAACAAATGGGCTAAAGTCACGTTCTCTAATAGATAGTGTTAGGGTACAATTTTTTTTTTTTTTTTTACACCTAATATTATTTAAGTATCACCTATTTATTTTCAAACACCACTAAGAAGTTATTGGGCTTTCACAAAATATTTTTTGCCCTATTATTATGTTAACCACAAATATTTCATATTTTATTTGGGTCATGATGTAAGCTATCACAAAAGCCCAAATCTTATCCAATTTTATTATTATTATTTAGTTAAGCGCAAAAAGGCCCTACTAGCCCAATTCACACATCATATTCTTTTTTAAAGCCTAAGGCTACTTATGCTTGGCAATATTTCAAAAGTCCAATTTTCATTGGCAATATCAAAACCTCAATTCTCATTGGTAATATTAAAAGCCCAAGCTAGCTACTTGGCACTATTTGTAAAAAAGTCCAAAGTTATCAATACTTGGCAAAATACTATATCATAAGTATTTCACTTAAAGTCCAATGATTAACAATGTTTTAAGTTCTTAAACCTATTACTACAATATTACAAGTCTATGAAATCTATCTTATAAAACTCATGGTAACCATTTATGTTACATGACACTATTCATTTTTCCAAAACCCATGGCAAACATATATCAAGCAGATGGAGAATTATGAATTTGTGTTACTAATATAAAAACCCATGGAAAGTTATGATTTATTTTAAACCCATAATATTTATTTATTTCATACCATATTATAAACCCATGGTAACTATTTATGTTACATAACACTATTCATTTTTCCAAAACCCAGGGCAAACATATATCAAGCCTGTGGAGAATTATGAATTTGTGTTACTAATATAAAAGCTCATGGAAAGTTATGATTATTTATTTTAGACCTATGACATTTATTTATTTCAAGCATAATATAAACCCATGGAATTTATATAAGAACCCATGGTCACTATTTATCTTACATCACAACATTCATAATATCTATTTCCAAAACTCATGATAATTATTCACCTTACAAGCATATTATGATTATCTATAAAAAAACCCATGAGAATATCACATTATTCCATTATAGTGGTTGTTACCATATTTTATTTGAAACCCATAGATATTGCCTCTATTTAAAACCCATGGTAAATATTATTCTCAAGAAATATTGGAGGTCATTATTTAAAAGCCCCAAAGAAAATATCATTTACAAAAATAATCCATAGCAAAAATTATGAGAAACTATACAAGTTGTTATTTAAAGCTCATGGAAATTAATACCCAAAACCTATCATAAATATTTATTAAAGCTCATGAATTCATTTTATTTCTACTAACAACTAAAGCCCATGTGGAATAAAAATTCATGGCTATATATGGTAGCTTTGTCCATTTTGTAGGGCTCACAATGAGAAAGCAAAAGGATAGGCCCAAGTGGAGAGAACCACCAAGTTAGAGGCCCACCAAAATACTCAACCCTTATGACCAAGCCCAACATGAAATCTCAGCCAAAATAGCCCATGTGTGCAAACTGACCCTGCTGGAGAACTCCATTCAATTCTGCCTTTCGCTAGAGGTCACCTCAAGAAGCAACCAAGCTCTCAAACCAAATTAAGAGCTGGCCACCTGTCCCACTGCCAACTCTGACGTGAACAGTACCAGAGGCTGACACCTAAAAGGCTAATGGGCAATAAATACCCTTCTTTCCCAAGTTTTGATCACAACTCAAGGAAGCCATAACCAAGACCTCCAAGCTCATGAAATCCTCAACCAAATAGTTTATTTTATTACTAAAAATGTATGTAATTGGTTCATGAACCAAGCCCATAAATCTTAAAGGGGAAAATTAGGGACAAGTGGTATGGAAGGCATAATGGGGTGTCCAACAGAAGCTTCCAGCAGAGGCATCAATCGTTGACACTTGGCTTGGAATGTCAACCAACCCTCTTGAGCTCTGATCCTAGTGGCAGCAAGCAAGATCTCTAATCCTCATACTTGCTCTAATCCTATTGGACGAAATTAATCTCCCAATCCCAGCATTTAATGCCTAGATTAGGAGCATCTCAGCCTCCAGCTGCAGTACCCAAATAAGCAAAACACCTAAAAAGGAAGTCTCACCATTTTGGGCCAAATTTTAGGAAAGATATTCTAGGATTTTGCTGCTGTCAAACTTGGCCCTTTCTATATTTTGCTAATCAATCCCTTAAGCTTCACTATAAAAGGGAACTACCATCAACTCATGGTGGATAACAATCTTTTTATAAAATTCCTCACCCATCATGCAATTTTCAACCCATAAGTCAATCCCTTAGTTTAGAAACTAGCCTTTAGTCCATAAATGCTCATATACACTTACCCATAAAAATCACATTCCATCTTCTCAAAAAATCTCAGCACCTTAAAATACTCATAAACAGCCCCACTTTACACCATACTCGAAAATTGCTAAACACCACTTCATCTCTCTTCCATACTTCCATATATTCACTTACACTTTCCATAAAGTCATTTCCATCACTTACTATACATATATATATTCATCATTATGGGCATGATATGGCATATGGAGATCTTGTTTAAACATTTGCTACACTAGATGGACACTCTCTCTCTCCCTTCATTCCATCCTATTTTTTCCTTTTTTACTTGTAATTATGAACCTTTAATCTTTGTTTATTATTATTATAATGGAAGCCATAATGTTTTGGATATTATGGAAGTTTTCTCTTATGTTGACTTAATAATAATATGGAAAACCTATGATTTTTACCATGTAAACACACTTATTAACCTGTCAGATGTCTACCGCTGGAGGTCTGTCACATTCACTACTGGACCATTTTTCCTCTTGTGTACTTGTTATAATGGGCCAACTTTTATATTAACCAACTATGAAGGAAATGCATAATTTTTACTATGCAAATATGTTTATTGGCTTTCCAAACATCTACCGTTGGATGTTGCTTTTGCTTACCGCTAGACTATTATTTAAGCACTTGTTGTAGTGGGCTATCCTTTGTGCTAGCTTATCTTTGTAGGAGGTATTTTCGAGGCCTTATTATAATCTTTGTTAGATGCAACCTAGACCTTGAGCAAAATGAGTCTTTCATACTTCACCGATAGCCTTTGGGCCATGTTCCAAGCCTAAAGTCAACTCTCGGTCTTGACTCCCTGAACATCATATAGGTGACAAAAAACGCCCCCAACAGATAGTTATAATGGGAAGGGGGATTTGAACCCTAAAGGTTTCCATTGGAAATATCAAGAGGTGCCAATTGAGTTACAAGGTCTTAGACATCTCTATTATTTTTTCTTTTTCTTTTTCTTTTTCTTTTTTTATGTTTTTGTTTTATCTATTTTTTAGTGTCAAAAAGAATCCCAAAAGGACTGGTGTCTATTTATAAAATAAAATAATTAATTAATTAAAATCCCAAAGGTGAATTTATAATCAAGTATCACCAAACCAAATATTAAAATTTTAAGTTTTTTTTTTTTTTTTGATAATTCGATAGTTGATAAAAGGAGATTTAAACCTTGGTATCTCTGTTGGAAATATTAGAAAGTATTAGTTTAGTTACAATCTCTTTTTGTTTTGAATATAAAGTAAGCTCAAATTCATTACTAAAGTAAATACGGTAATTAAAATTTATATTGTTTTGGAAATTTATGCTAATGATTAGTTGCTTAAATTATAGTTATGGTTATATTGTTCAAGTTAATTATATAGATTAATTTTTGTTGTTCCTATGAACATAAATTAATAAAATTAATTAATTTTCATAATCTTCAAATTATCATTTAAATAATAACATATCACATAAAATTAGATTTTACCGTAAAATCAGAGAAGAAGTTGAAATATTACCTCATTGGTGCTTCAAAATCATCTCATAATAAAATAAATAAAATTATCATCAATTCCATGAGTTTTTAGGTGGCAGAGTTGAGGTGCAAATCAAGTCGCTCTCTTGAGATGATAGACAGAGTTATGGTGGAAGGATATTCGAAGATAGTGATGCAAGCTTTGAATATCAATGATGTTGGATTGGCTTCGTATGGTTTGGTGGTTACAGATGCCTGTGATCTTGAAAATAAATTTTCTGAATTATCCTACTCTCATACTAAGAGAGAGGATAACAAAGTAGCATATAGTTTGGCTAAGTTAGCTGCTAATTTTCCAAATTGTGTTGTGTGGAAGGAGGATGTTCCATCCACAGTTCTCCCTTTTGTTCAGGCTGATTTAGCCCCTTTTCATTAATATATTTGGATGTCTTTTTTCTCAAAAAAAAAAAAAAAACTCAATTTGTTTTACTTAAATGAGCTAGAATTTAATTTGTTAATTTTTTTTTAAACTCTAGAATTTAGTTTGTTACTTTTAAAATTATATGTTATAATTTTTTATTTTTTTAAAAAAAATTTAAAATTTAATGTGTTACAAGAGAACTTGAAAAAAAAAAAGTCCCTTGTGATCCAAGTCGAAAATGAGGCCATGATCTCAAGTAGCAATCTTCGGCTAAGGGAGCTTAAGGCCGAAATAAGTGTCCTCTTTGATAGAGAGTCCCAAATGTGGAGTCAATGGTCTAGAGTACAATGGCTGAGCAATGGTGATCAAAATACAAGATACTTTCACAGTCGGGCTACTAAGAGACATAGGAAAAATTTGATTGTGGGCATTAGAGATGCTTCACAAAGTTGGCAGGACAATCTCAAGAAGATAGCATCGGTTTTACTCAAATACTATGAGGAACTTTTTTCTTCAGCCACTTCAATTTCATCCTCAGCTATTTTGGACCAGATCCCTCGAGTAATAACTAATGATATGAATTCCACCCTTTTAGCCAAATTCTTAGAATGGGAGGTAATTCAGGCACTTCAACAAATAGCACCCCTTAAGGCTCCTGGACCTAATGGTATGCCACCCTTATTAGCACTTTTGGAATACAGTTGATCATGATGTTGTCCAATCGGTTTTGTCTTGGCTAAATACAGGTACTCTCCCCACCCTGTTAATCATACTTTCATTACTCTCATTTCTAAAGTTTCAAATCCAGAACATGTTCAAGAATGTCGCCCTATTAGCCTCTATAATGTCTTGTATAAAATATTTTCTAAGGTTTTAGATAATAGACTTAAGAAAATTTTGATCACCATTATCATTGAACATCAGTCTGCTTTTACTAAAGATCGCCTTATTTCTGAATAATATACTTGTTACCTTTAGGACCTTACATTTCATGAAGAATCATAACTCTAGTAATTTGGGGTCTATGACTCTTAAACTTGATATGAGCAAGGCCTATGACTGAGTGGAAGTTTTCTTGAGAATCTAATGAGGAAGATGGGTTTTAATGAAAATTGGATTAGCCTAACGATGCTTTGTGTGAAGATAGTCTCTTACTTAATTTTGGTCAATGGGGAGCCTAAGGGTCTGATTTATCCCACTAGAGGGATTCAACAAGGAGATCCTTTATCACCTTTCCTCTTTCTTCTGTGTACAAAAGGCCTTCATGGTCATATTATGCATGCAGCTATAGTGGGGGATATAAAAGGTTTTGCCTTGTGTAAAAGAAGTCTGGAACTAATCCATTTGTTGTTTGCAGATGATAGTCTTCTTTTTTGTAGGGTCACGCTGGAGGAATATAATAAAATAATGGAATTACTGACCATTTATGAGAATGCCTCTGGCTAGAAAGTGAACCGAAGCAAAATAGCCATTTTCTTTTGTAAGTCAATACCTGAGGATACAAAAGATATTATCAAAGGCATTTTGGGACTTTAGGAAATCCATCAGTATGAAAAGTATCTTGGTCTCCCCTCTCTGGTTGGTAGGGCAAGAAGGCCAGCTTTAATTACATTAAAGAGAGAGTTTAGAGAAAATTGCAAGGGTGGGAAGGAAAATTGCTCTCTCAAACTGGTAAGGAGATTTTGATTAAGGTGGTGATACAAGCTATCCCGACCTTTGCGATGGGCTACTTTACGCTCCCTTTGGGGCTATGTCATGAAATAGAGGCCTTGATCAAAACGTTTTGGTAGGGACAACGTGGTGAGAGCTAGAAAATTCATTAGCTTAAACGTGAAGAAATGACCAAGCCAAAAAGGGTAGGTGGGATGGGCTTTAGGGACCTAGCCTTGTATAATGATTCACTACTAAGCAAGCTTAAAGGCTTTTGCAAAACAAGGATTCTCTTTTCTATAGAGTTTTTAAGAGCCGGTTCTTCCCCCATTGTTCAATCATGGATGCCAAAGACTCTAAATCCAGTTCTTACACATGGAAAAGCATTTTACAAGGGAGGGATATCATAAAAAGAGGTTCAAGGTGGTGGATAGGGAATAATAGATTGGCAAAGATTTGGCAACACAGTTGGTTGCCAATAAAACATCCACCCTTGATTCAATCGGCCATAGTTGAATCATTGGAGGAGGTAACAGTAGATGTTCTTATAGATGAAGACACTTGGCAATGGAACCATGGTTTGATTGATGGTTTCTTTGCTACTCAAGAAGTTGATATCATCAAAAAGATCCCTCTAGCTCAAACAACATATAAGGATGCTCTCTATTGGCCTTTATCCCCAAACGGCAAGTACACTTGCAAGACGGGATATAGCTTTTTAAAAAAGGAAGAGGCTTCTTCTCCCCAGGTGGTTGATGCATCTCTGGATAAGTCTGTCTAGAAAGGTGTTTGGTTTTTGGCAACACCTAACAAGGTTAAGAATCTGATGTAGAAAGCAAGTCAAAATGCCATACCTACTAAGCAGAACTTGGTCCAACGTACAGTGCTGGAGAATCCTATCTTTGATCGTTTCCAAGCTGAGGTAGAATCTCCATTACATGCACTATGGTCTTGCCTTGAGTTGGATGTGGTTTGATCACGTCAATTTATTGACTTCAAAGAGATGCTTTCTTGGATCATTCTGGAGAACAAGGACTTGGCCTTATTTGCTACAGTGCATGGTCAATATGGACCCAACGCAATTAAGTGCATTTGGCTCAACCAAGCTGTAATCTTCACCAGCTTGCACAGGTTTTGAAGAACAGCTGTGAGGAATTCTTAGCTCTGCAGGCTCCCCATTCGATCCCTCACCCACGAACTCATGTCTCCTGGAAACCACCTCCTCTGAAACATTTCAAGATTAATTTTGATAGAGCGACCTTTGCAACAGAGAATAAGTCAGTGATGTAGGACAACCACAAACAAAAATAGAACAAAAAGATAAACCCTAGGAGTCAGCACCTAAGGGTGTTAATTGGAGTCAGCACCAAGCAAAACTGGAGTCGGCACCAGTGAAAAGAAAACACACGTTTTTAATAATTCTCAAAAGCTGTCTTACAATAATCAGAAAAGGTGCTTAAATAGCTAACAATAAAAGTGCATAAAGAAACCCTAATTATTAAATGCTCGAGCTTGCTTAATCTTAAGTCCAATAACTAATAGGCTCCATCCATAAGGCCACAGGTTGGGCCGTCTTCTTTTTGCTCTTCCTCCTATACGTGCGTGTAATTGGGGGCTTGTACCTCGTGTTCACACCAACTCCCCCCGGGTGAGAAGAACTCGACCCCGTCGAGTGGAAATCTGAAAAACTCTGATAGTACTCCAGCGAGTCAGGATCCAGTCGTTGTAGCTCATCTCGAGTAATCCATGTGCAATCAGAATCTAGTCACCCTCGCCACCGAACTAGGAAACGGTGAACTCCTCCATCCCTGGTAGAAACAATCTGCTCATCTATAATAGCATCAATAGGTTCTTTATGTGCATAGGGCAAATGTAAGGGTAAAGGGGTGGGAATAAGGGCATCAATAGGATTAGGCAAAGACTTATCAAAAGGGGTATCAGGAATAGCTATGGGGCTTTTATAAGCAACTAGATCCTCAATATTAAAGGAGGAGCTAATACCATAATCATGAGGAAGGTCAATGACATATGCATTTGGGCCCATTCGTTTCAATACCTTGAATGGTCTGGCACTACAAGCCTGTAATTTCTTAATGGTCCCAGAGGGAAACCGTTCAGGTCGTATCCAAATCATGACATAATCCCCTACCTGAAACTCTGCATGACGCCGATGAGTGTCAGCATGAATTTTATATTGAGAATCACTTACCTGAATTTTTTTGCGAATCTCATTATGCAAATCATGAATATGTCGTGCAAATGCCTCAGCAGATTCAGAAATCCTAACATGTAGGGACATGGGCAAAAGATCCAAGGGCTTCCTAGGTGTATATCCATGCACAACCTCAAAAGGACTAGCGCCTATAGACCTATTGACAGAGCTATTATATGCAAGTTGGGCTATAGGAAGAATTGGATCCCAATTCCGATTGGCTTCACCCACTAGACACCGAAGGAGGTTGCCTAGCCTATGATTAACCACCTCAGTTTAACCATCAGTTTGAGGATGAAATGCCATGGAAAATTTCAATTTGGTGCCCACTAAATGCCACAAGGTCTTCCAAAAATAACTCATGAAGCGAACATCCCTATTAGACACTATGGTTTTTGGAAGACCATAAAGTTTGACAATCTCATCAAAGTAGAGCTTTGCAATCTTAGAAGCATCAGGGGTCTTAGAACATGGTAGGAAATGAGCCATCTTAGAGAAACGATCGACAACTACTAGAATGGAAAATCATGCTTCCTAAAGGTGCGGGGTAAACCTAACACAAAGTCCATACTCACATCTTGCCACGGGCGATGCCAGTGTTTTGTTTGCGATGTTTGGCTAGTTGACATGTACGACACTGACCAACTATCTTGGTAACGCCCCTCTTAAGACCAGGCCAATAGAATTGACGTTCCACTTCCTTAATTGTTTTGTCTCGGCCAAAATGACTTGCAAGGCCTCCCGCATGTATCTCCCAAACTAGGAAATCTCTCACTAAAGACCAAGGGATACATAACTTGTTGGCTTTGAACAAGTAACCATCTTGAAGGGTATAATCATCCAGGATTGGCCATGGGGCATTACTTAGGCTAGTGTTGAGCTCCCCAAAATCTGGGCATGACTCATATTCATCCTTGAGTCGTTCAAACCCAGTAACCTTAACACTCATGATAGATAGCAAAGACACTCTTTGACTTAGTGCATCAGCAGCCTTATTCTCAACTCCCGCCCTATGTTTCACCACAAAGTAGTAGCGTTGCAGAAACTTAACCCAACTACCGTGCCTAAAATTCAGCTTCTTTTGGGAATGGAGGTAGCGCAAAGATTCATGATCAGAGTAGATAACAAATTCTCGAGACAACAAGTAATGGCGCCAATGCCAAAGAACTCGAATAATGACATAAAACTCTTTGTCATATGTGGAGTACTTTTGCTTAGCATCATTCAACTTCTTATTGAAATAAGCAATTGGGTGGCGTTCTTGACTAAGTACTCCCCCTGTACCAATACCTGAGGCATCACATTCCACCTCAAAAGGCTTGGTAAAATCAGGGAGATGCATGACAGGTGCCTCAGTCATCTTTTGCTTTACCTCATTGAAAGCCTTAGTAGCAGCTTTAGTCCAAACAAACTCCCCTTATTTCATGTAGTCAGTGATGGGGGACATAATGGTACTAAACCCCTTGATGAATCGGCGATAAAAGGAAGCGAGCCCATGAAAGCTTCGAATTTCATGGATATTTTTGGGCTCGGGCCAATCCATAATCGCTTGAACCTTTTGGGGGTTGGCAGAAACTCCCTCAGAGGATACTATGAAACCTAGGAAGACGACTTTATCAATGAAGAAAGAGCACTTCTTGAGGTTGCCATATAAACTCTTCTTCCTAAGGGTAGTACAAACTTGAGTTAGGTGGTCTAAATGTTGCTTCCTAGACTTACTATAGATGAGGATGTCATCAAAGTACACAACCAAGAACTTCCCCATAAAAGGCTTGAGCACTTGAGTCATCACTCTCATTAAGGTACTAGGAGCACTGGACATTTCAAAAGGCATGACCATCCATTCATATAAATCATCCTTCGTCTTGAAGGCAGTTTTCCACTCATCACTAGAACGAACCCTAATTTGATGATAGCTGCTTTTCAAGTCTATCTTGGAGAAGATCATTGCCCCAGCCATCATATCCAACATGTCATCCAACCGAGGGATAGGAAAATGATATTTCACAGTGATCTTGTTGATGGCACGACTATCAACACACATCCTCCAAGTTCCATCTTTTTTTGGAGTTAAGAGTGCAGGGATTGCACAAGGACTAATGCTTTCACGAACAAAACCCTTCCTAAGTAGTTCTTCTACTTGCCTTTGCAACTCAGCATGCTCTGTAGGGCTTATCCTATAGTGAGGTAAGTTAGGTAGGGTCGCTCCGGGCACAAAATCTATGGCATGTTGTATGTCATGCATGGGTGGTAAATGATCGGAGAGTTCCTGAGGGAAAACATTATTAAATTCCTGGAGCACTGACTTCGCTTCTTCAAGTTGGTCCCCACGGGCCTCTCCATGAAGTTCTCTGGCAACTAAGACAAACACAATAGATTCTTGAACTACTACCCTTTCAAATGCCTTTGGGCTTATGATGTTCAGGCCTTTCGCCTTTGGTGCTTCTGTCTCCTTGCACATGTCGATTGGCTTGGGTTTCAAAGGATTGAGCACAATCTTCTTACCTTCAAACATAAATGAGCAAGAATTGGATCGCCTATGAAGGGTGACATCCAAATCATAAAGCCAAGGCCTACCTAAGATGATGTGCCCTACATCCATGGGAATTACGTCACACCATATTTCAGCCTTGTAGGTGAGGAATTGAAGTGGGACAACACATCTTTCTTTTATGGATATGGAGGAAGTATCCACCTAAGAAACTTTATATGGGTTAGGGTGTGGGGTCAATTTTAAGCCTAGGCGGGAAACAACATTGAGGACACCACATTAATGCAACTCCCACTATCTATAATAACCTTGCAAGTTTTGTCTCCACACTTAGTGTAAGTTTGGAAGATGGCACTCCTTCACCAATCATCAGTGTCTCTCTACTCTGCCAAAGCACACCTTACCACATTCGCTCTAGGGACACCAAAGTCCTTGAAGTCATCAACCTAGGGAGAGATGGCTTTAATGCATACGAGATAGCTAAGATCATCTTCCCATTCTGCCTCAACATCTTGGGTCCCTTCAACATTTGGATCATACACCAGCTCCTCAACATCTTCTACCTTTTCATCATCCTTTTGAATGACAAGGTTCCTAAAGGGACATCTAGCTGCGATATGTCCAGCCCCATTGCATTTGAAGCATTGGAGGCGAGAGCCTAATCTTGAAGGCTCATTGATCACACCTTTTCCCTTGTCCTCTTTTTCTATTGGGATGCTATTGGGGTTGACCTTAGGGGGTAAGGCAAGTCTAGATTTGCTACCAAAAGGTTGAGGGTTGGTAGGAACACTCCGAAGCTCAGAACGTCGCCAAAAGATAGATTTGGATGCTAACTCACAATTCCTAGCAAGGTCATATGCTTCTACTAAGGTAGTAACTCCTCAGGTGATAATCTCGCCTAGTAGGTTAGCATTTAAACCTTTCTTGAACCTATTGAGTGTGACAACCTCTTCCTCGACTATTTGAATTCGTCTCTTGAATTCCTTGAATTTCTCTATATATTCAGTCACAGGAGCAGTACCTTGCTTTAGGCGATCCCATTCCTCAAGGAGAGAGCTCCTATAAGTTGGAGGAAGATAATTCCTCGAGAGTGCATCCTTCATCTCAAGCCAATCAGTAATGGGGGGCTCACGTCGTCACCTAAGGGTTTCCTCAAGGTCCTCCCAAAAAAGGTCGGTTCTTCCAATTAACTTCATCCTGGCATACCTCACTTTCTTATTCTCACCCCAATGATAATAGTCAAAGAATTTCTCCATTTAACGCAACCAATCAGTGAAAACCTTTGGGTCGAGGCAGCCATCAAAGGTGGGTGCTTCTATCTTCTCCTTAGACATCCTATCATCATAATCCCTAGGGCCATTATGATTATAGTGATCATGTTCAAAGTTTGGAGCCCTATTAAAGTAACCATGGTTATTTTGCCTAAGCATGTTATCTCCTTCATGGTTAATGGTCTCTCTTTGAGATGCTTCAATTCGCTCTACCCTGTCCAATAAATTGTGGACACTTTTTGCTAGGTCGTCTATGGTTTGCTCTAAGGAGGACCTAGGTTTGGAAGTGGATTGATGTTTAGGGTTTGACATGATGCAACCACTACGTAGATGCATGCAACACTATATTTATGAATGCAATTGAGATTCCAAAATTTCAAGTAACCAATTCTCAATGTAAAATTAAGGTCAAGCAAGAGTGCATGTAGAGACTAGATCAATGAATCAAAGGAATAAATTGTAGTCAAGTAGTGACAATGTTCACAATATTAAGAGATAGCCCAAATAAAAGTCAAATTCCGATAAGCTCCACAATTAATAATGAGAATCAGATATTTCAAAGAAATTGGTTTTTTTTTTTTTTTAATGGGTATTGAAAGAAACAGATGACCAACACAGCAACTAGCTAATAAAACAAGGTAAATGAAATAAACTAATGGTGGGGCATGCACATTAAGAAACTAGAGATGTATTAAAAATGACAAATTGAGGCTACCAATGAAATAAAGAGGGAACTTGATCCTTGTAATGGAAGCCCACTTGGATGGCATACTCTTGGACTTGGACTGGTCTGTCACAGGCCTGGAATTTGCTTGGTCTCTTTTTTTTTTTTTTTGGTGAAATACAATAAAGAAAGAGTTACAACTTAAAACTAAATCTGCCAAGTCCAAACATTAAAAACACTGAAACTAGAAACTAGAAACAAAAGAAACTAAAGAGAAGAGGAGTAGCGGAGTCATCGGCTAAAAGGCGGTATGGGCTCATCGACGTTCACTGTCAGTGGTGCTCGGTGGTGGAGATCGGAGCTCACCAGTCAGATCGCGTTGATAGAACCTGTGAAGCATGAAGCAGCATGGCGGTGTTGACAGCGTGATTCTAGTAATGACATTGGCGGCTGCTTGTTGACGGTGAGTGTTGATTTGTGGGTTCCAGCGGCTAGTGGTTGATGGGTCTTGCGTGGGTTACTTTTTTTTTTTTTTTTTGTGGTTTATGGGTTATGGGTTTTGTGATCAGAGGCGGGCATGGATGGTGGTCACCGGCTTGGGAGGCGTCACTGGCTTCTTTGTTGGCTTGGGGGTGAAAAACTCATGTGGGGCTTGGGGGAATATACAAATTGCAGGGGCTGGGTTGGGCTTGTTCAATATCTCATGGGGCAAAAACTTGAAAGGTACTGTCATATTGGTTGGCTTGCTCTTTTGATGGTTTTGCTTTCAAGTGGTTGTCTACGGTTGTGTTGTATGGATCGGAAGTCTGCTCTGATACCAAAACTGACGTAGAACAACCACAAACAACAATCAAACAAAAAGATAAACCCTAGGAGTCAGCACCAAGCAAAACTGGAGTCGGCACCAGTGAAAAGAAAACACACGTTTTTAATAATTCTCAAAAGCTGTCTTACAATAATCAGAAAAGATGCTTAAATAGCTAACAATAAAAGTGCATAAAGAAACCCTAATTATTAAATGCTCAGGCTTGCTTAATCTCAAGCCCAATAACTAATAGGCTCCATCCATAAGGTCATAAGTTGGGCCGTCTTCTTTTTGCTCTTCCTCTTATACGTGCGTGTAATTGGGGGCTTGTATCTCGTGTCCGCACCAGTCAGGTATCAAAGTTGTGGTCAAAGATTCTCAAGCTTGGCATGCTAGAAATGTTCCAGATTTTATTGTGTGGATGAAGGATATTCCACTATAGTTTGTTTCTATTTTTTAGACTGATTTAGCTTACATTTTTTTAATAAAAGTAAGTTGCGTTTATCCTAAAAAAATTAAAAAAAATAAAATTATTGGGTTTTTTTTTAAATTTTTTTTTTTTTTGAGAAACAAACACACACAGGGGAAAGTGAAACGGGTTCTAACACAAAGGCATACCACAATTCCACTCAAAAGTCATGGTAAATTTTAAGGGAGAGTGGGGTAAGTTATACTACACACAACAAACTCTCTTAAGCAATGTGAAACAATTACTCATTCTCTTTTTTTTTTTTTTTTTTTTTGAGAAACAAACACACACAGAGGAGGGGAAAGGAAAAAATTATTGGGTTTAAAACATAGTTTTCCGGATATTTGAATCGTGAAGGTTCCATAGGAAAAAATTATGAAGTGTTGGTTGACTTAAATCCATCCGCAGATGAATAGGTAAAACCTTAAATTTATTTGGTACCAATACTATTTCGGAAATTGAAGACAGGAAGGAGGTTTAATTGGTCTTTTAACAAATATTAGAAAAATATTTGGCTTTTTGGTCTCATAGTGGCGGCCTCTGATGACCGACCAAACCGCCCATTCTATGTGTGCAAACATGAAGAATCTGTCTTTCAACCTTTTCTTTAGCCGATCATGACATTTCTCCTTCTTTTTTTTCTTCTTTTTTTTCTTTTTTTGGTACTAATTTTTCTCATTCTTTATGGGATTACAACTTTCAAGAATGAATATATATTTTTCGCATTTGCCTATCTACCTCTTCATCCAAAAATATATGCAATTGTATCCCTTGTTTGATTAAACCAAACGACGATATACTTCTATGCAGGTCTACGAATTCGAGTACGCAAATTGGATATATGAATTGTCCAAATGTGTTACATGATGTTTGGTTACATACTCTTTGTGAATAAACCATCATAAATAGATATAAGCATGATTAGAAATGATTCTCAAAAAAAAAAAAAAAAAAAAAAATCCCAACCATGATTAGAAATACTGACAACAGGTTGGGTTTTGGATGAAAAAACCAAAAATAAAAAATTTCAAATCCAAACCTTCTACATATTTTAATTACCATATACACTCACCAAATCTTATTAAAATTTTAGAAACTTTATCTCAAATCCATTCCATTTATATGTTAAAAATAAAGACTCAAATTCATCTCGAACACATCCATTTATCTTACAATGAGTCAAGCAGAATGAGTTGGATTATGGCAGATTAGTGGGTTTTTTTTTTTTTTTTTGTGTGGATAATTCAATATTTACATTAAGGGAGGAGATATTTAAACCATTGACGTCTTTGTTGGAAACACTATAAAATGCTAGTTGACTTACAAGCCTCCTGGCTCAAGTTAACTCATGAATATTTAAAATATTGTTTGACAAAATCTAAGTATTAATAAGCACTTTTTATTCTAAATTAAACAATATTTTGAGAGAGAATGAGATCCACACTTGCTTTTACTATAGAAACTCTAGTATTTTTGGGTAAAGAAAAGTAATAATTAAGACACATTTGAGTATTTAAGCTATAAAAAGTAAAATATCTCCAAAAAGTTTAGAAATGTGAACTTAAACTTAGCCCATATTCATTTAAAATATTAAGCCATTATTATTCTGGTCAACTCGGTGACAATCAACTAAACTCAACTCATTACCATCCTAAGCATTATGGAACATGGATGAAGTTCTTTTTTTTTTTTTTTAAGAATCAATATGGATGAAGTTTTCTACAACTTAGAGATCTAGATCCTCACCGTTCAAAATGTATTAATTTAGTGCTAGTTCATGAGTTGGTTAAGTAATATCAGTATAAATATAGATGAGTAGATACGAATATGCATCTTAATCAACAAGATCAAGTATAAAGTAAACTAAACGTACAAGGAAAAAGCAACTAAACGTGCAAGGAAAAAGAAACTTCAAAAAGAGTACAAGGGAAAAAGAGAAGAAAGTTGGATTTTACGTACGGCACATTCTTCAAAGTTTAGAAGAAATATGCTAATTTCACCTGAGCTATAATTTTGCACAGTTAGGACATTCACATCAAAACTCTCAAAAATTTTAGCATTTAACATCTTAAAAAGCCACTTAATTTATTTTAATAACTCATTTATAATACACCTAAAATCAAAAGTTCTATATTTTTTACTACTTTATTTAAATATTTCTTTATTATTTCTTTATTCTTTAATATATATTTCTTTCTCTCTCTTCCTCTTTGTCTCTCTCAACCTAGCAAACTCACACCGACCTTCTCAATCCAGAAAACCCATACCCACCCCATCCACAACCACCAAAAAAAAAAAAAAAAAACCAGACATCCATACTCACCTGTCTATCCAATAAATTCACACTCTTCCATCTCAACCCAACAAATCACACCCACACCCTCTACCACTGGTCCATTGGCCACCACCGTCCACAACCACTACAATCACTACCATCGTCACCATCACCCACAACCACAACCACCAAAATCACAAGCCCAAAACCACAATAGCATCCACCACCAACCAAAAAAAAAAAAAAAGACTTCAAAAATCAAATTAAATCCACAATCACCACCCACTATAAAATTGAAAATTTGAAACCCAAGCCACCACCTAAAACCCACCACAAAACCTGACCCAACCTCTTCGATGACCACCATTAGTCACCAAATCAGACCCACAAAATCCAATCTCCAAAAAGAATTTAGACATCAGATATATGCAAGACCATTGGAGTTTAAATTAGTACTAGAGAGGAAGAGGAAATAGAAGGACAAATCCAACATTGAACCCAAACCCAAACCTAAACCCACAGGAATTTTTTTGTTTGCATTTAACATTATTTTTGAAATATTTTAATTTGTTGTCATGTTTGCAAAACTATGTAGCAAACTAGCATCTTGAGACTCTAAAACTCAAGTTCAAAGGTTGAACTTGAGTTTCTAAGACTTGAGTTGCATGTGATGATAGTTTGATGTGGAAAAAAATCCACGTAGAAATTGAGTATTTAAAACTCGAGTTCCCCATTCTCCACATTCCACGAACAGGACTCTTCTTCTTCCTCCTTAGTTCTTTTCTTCTTCCTTCCAGATCTAATTCTTCTTGTTCTTGCCCAATCTGGTCCTCTGTTCTTCTTCCTCTCATCTTCTTCTTCTTCTTCTTCTTCTTCTTCCTTCCTTCCTTCCTTCCTTCCTAATCTAGTCCTTTGTTCTTCTATTCTTCTTCTTTTGTCTTCTAGATCTTCATCTATAGAAATCAAGTTCTATAGACTCGGGTTTGAGATCTATGTAGCAAAAAACCTCCAGATCAGCAAGTGGAGCTCGAGTCTTTGAGACTTAAGTTTCATATTGAACTCGAGCCAATAAAACTTGAGATGCTACTTTACTGAATCATTTCTAACGCATGCTAACTAATGCTATTGTCTCCCAAATCATGCTAGCCTACAAATTACCTCAACCCACAGTGACGATTAACACATGGTAAAACACCCAAACCCAACATTGAACCCAAACTAAATTGAAGGAAAATTTTTTGAACGAAGTCAATCCGAGAGCAGGACCTGCATGCCGGTCTCCACACCAGTGCTGATTTGGAGCAGAAAAAAAGAATCTCTTGGTGGGCGAGGCGGTGGTGAGAGATGGAATAGAGACATGGAGTAGAGGATAAGATAGAGGTGAGACAGAGGGTGCGCTGAACCACCATAACCCAGCCACACCGATTGCCAAAGTCAACTCAAAACTTGATGTGAGAAAAAGGGAGACGAAGAGACAGAGAAAAAGAGAGAAAAGGTAGAGAGAATGAGAGTTTAGAAAGAAAGAGAAAGAGAGAAAGGGTAGAGAGAATTAGAGATTATAATAAAGAGAAAATGATAAAAAAAAAATATAGCATCTTGCTACAGTGAGTTACTAGAGATGGCAGCTCACTGTAGCTGGATGTAAAAAATTATTGCATTTTACATATTTGATGTAGTGTGTTTTTTGTGTGTTGATTGTTATTAATAGCATTTTTAGCATTATAGAATGCTTAATGTGAATGCTCTTATTCTTCCTATCACATCACCCATTAAAATAACTTAAAAACTTTCCTAACTTTTATTTATAAAAAAAAAAAAAAAAAAAAAAAAAACAAAAACAAAAAACACTACCCCTCCCACAAGTAGCATCCCACCCACCCACTCACCCACGGCCGCCAAACCCACCCCACCGCCGAACCCACGCATCAAAACCTACCACCAAACCCACCCATCAAAACCCACCCACTACCTAGCCCACCAATCATAACCCTTTCTACCACCAAACTCACCCATCTAAACCACCTATCAACCTACAAGAAGAAGAAGGAAAAAAAAAAAAAAAAACCACCAGAAGAGAGAGATCTGGAAGGTGTGGCTAGGTTGAGGCATGGTAGCGAGATCAAATGTGGGCGGAGATCAGTGGCTTGTGAGAGAGAGGTTGAGATAGAGAGAGAAGAGAAAGAAGGGCTGAGAGAAAGAGAGATGCAGACACACACACACACACACACACACACAGAGGTATGTGAGAGGAGAGAGAAATAAAATAAAAAATTAATATTTTTATAGCATATGTGTCTATACCGTTCCAAATTTGGAATAGTACTATTTGTTTATGCTAAATTCTTTAGCATTTAGAATTTCTTATGTTAGAGATTTTTTGGTGTGAAAGGATATTTAAGGAATTCTATTGTCTAAAGTTTGGAAGTGTTTGAATTTTACATCCTAATGTTTTAAAATTTGAATTTCACCCTCTAAAATTTTGGGGTGTTTGAATTTTACAACTTGGCATTTCAAATTTTGGATTTTACCCCTAAATTTGATTTGTGTTTGGATTTTACTCCCCAAAATTTAAGGATATTTGGATTTTACACCCTAAAATTTCAGAATTTGGAGGTGTAAAATCCAAACATTCCTGAACTTTAGGGGTAAAATCCAAATTCTAAAACGTCAAGATGTAAAATCCAAACATCCCAAAATTTTAGGGGTGTAATTTGCAATTTACCGTATAGAATTCCTTAAACATCCTTACACGCAAGTTTCCATAGTGAATGTTTATTTTTTGGGAAGATTTCCATATTGAATCTTATTTGCTTAATTCTTAATAGTTCCAATAAGAGAAAGAATGCCTTGTTTATAAGTTATGAGAAGAGAAATAACTAGGTATTGATTTCAAAAACAAGGATTCTTTAATTGTGTGCGTGTATAATATATATTTTTTTTTGGCAAAACAATTTTTTAGTCTCTATATTTTGGCCATGTTTTTAATTTGATTTTCAATTTTTCACAACTTTCATTTTGGTACATACATATTTAAACATGTTGCCATTTTAGTTCATGTTGTCATCTTACTTATAGAAAACACCTAATATTTAAAACTTAATTATTACCAGCCATTTTGACATTTTCCGTAAGTGAGATGATATCAATGACAAAAATTAATACAAGTTTAAAAATATAAAAACTAAAATAAAGGCGGTGAAAACTTGAGGACCAAATTGAAATAGGCCGAAATAGGAACCAATTTTTTTTTATTTTGGAGGATAAACGGCAGAAATAGGAACCAAAGTTTTGTAGGTGTTTTCCGTAAGTGAGATGATAATAAAGGCCAAAATGGCAGCAAATTTTAAAATACAAGTACCAAAATAAAAGTTATGAAGACTTGAGAACCAAATTGAAATATTGCCAAAATATAGGGACCAAAAAAGTGTTTTTGCATTTCTTTTTTCCCCTTTAATTTGGTTCAAGGCTGCAGCATTAGTCACACTAAAATTCCCTATTATATTACTTAATTTTTTTTCTTTGAAGATAACTTAAACACATTTTAATTGTATTTACTATTTAGATTAGGTTTTTTTTTTTCTTTTCATTTTATTGAAATATTTGTTTATGTACAATTTTTTAAATTCTTTATATTTTTAGATACAATTGTATTTTTGTCTACTTTCAACAAATAAACAAATAAAAATTTCGATAAAAAGGCAATGAAGATGCAGGCAGTCTATTAGAAAGAAAGGCACATCGAATAAACATTTTGTTCCACTTCCCATGTTTCATGTTGTATTATCAAATACCCTTTGAGTTCCACCTTGAGAACCCTTTAAGAAAAAATTGCAACTAGTTTGATATCACTTATCAGAAGGAACATAGAAGAGAAAACCTTGACTAAAATGAAAATTTACATAAATACTAAAATTTTAGGGAATAAGTATAAATAACCTAAAACATTGGCCTTTTTTATAAAAAAAAAAAGGAAAAAAAAAAGGTCAAAGGGCCCGGACCAGAATGTTTGGACCTCTCAAGTCTCAACCAAACATCGCCGGCCAAACAACATTTGACTAGTTGTTTTAGACTCTTCCTTTTTTAGTCAAAGCGCTTTTTTTTGCTGAATGGTGAAAGTGGTTTTAGAAACAAGCAATGAAGCAAACCACCTACTCTCTCAAATAGTAAATTAATTGGTTATTGCTCTAAATATTTAGAGACCAAAGGGAGTCCTCAAATTAATTAATAAACTTTGACTTTGTATTTCTCGCAATGATAATGGATTACAAAGTTTTCGCATTGCTGATTTATTAGAGGTTTGAACACTGCTTCTATCTTCATAGTGAAAAGCACAGTTATTATGATCAGTACTAATACTATTTATTTTCTTGACAAAAAAAAATGGTAGGTGTTCCTTGAAATTGAAAGACAAAATCCTGGCACCTGTGGCAGCGTGAGTAAAAGATTCCCTTTGCAGAATAATGGAACCCATGACATAGGCAGTGGGACCCAACCAAGAGAGAGGCCGGGATTTTCAATTAGATGGGTTTACTGGGATTAGGATTCTGAGCAATTTTTTAGCGCATTCGCAGCCTGCCTTGTATATTTTATATGTTGATATATTTTACTATCAAACTCTTAAAATGATGCTTTAACCGGACTATAAAATTGTGCCACTTGTAAAAAACTTTACAATGTTGCTACAGTATTATCCTATTTCTAGGATAGTATTGTAGCAAGATTGTAAAAATTATAATAATATTTTAATTGAAAATATCAACTCACTCTCTGCATAGTCTCTCATCCTCTCTCTCTCCATAGCACATCTCACCAAGCGGTCCAAGCCTCTCTTTTTCTCTCCCATACCTCTGCCAAGCACTCTTTCTCACCCCATGGGTCAGCTGGGTCAATTTTCTCGGCTTCATCACAGTGATCCCTCCCTTTGAACCCAAACCCAACTCTCCCTTCTCTCTTCTGATCTCGCCCAACTCATTGAGTTGAAGCTCCATGGCCAGAGCTTTGACCTCCATGGCCAGAGCTTCGACCTCCACGGCCTCCATGGCTAGATCTTCAAGATTTACAAAATTTTTGGGTTTGTTTTGGGCATGCAAAGGCCATGGGTGGTGTAGACACTTAATTTTGCACCCATGATTTGATTAAGGGGAATCACTTGAATGATCATTCATGTACCTGAAAAATCATGATTGCATTATATGCATTAACTCATTCATTGCATATCACAAAAATGATCTTAAGATTCTAACAGTCGCGATGGTATGTTTGGTTTCCAAATCGGACCATCGGATCGAAAGATATTGCATAATCAAGTGTGCACAGTTAGCATTAATTGTGTCTAGGTAGAGTCGACCACACATGATTAATTTAAATTAATTCTGATTGGTTAAACAATTAAAATTAATTAAATAATTTTGTAATTGGTTGATAATTATTGTTTAAAATAGGATTGCATGCATAGGAATTAAAGGGATGATTGGACAACAATAAAATTGTGGATAATCTAAACTTTATCAAGATTTATTTTAGGGTATTTATCTACAAGATAATTATTCCTGAAAAAGCCTAAATTATCTACAAAAGAGATAAAAATCATAGACTAAGGATGAAAACACGTCTAGGTGTGAGGATCGAATCCAAAAACCTTGAAGGAGAGTCCAAAACGCACCCGAACACGAAAGTGTGTTTGGCCTTCAAGAGCACCATTCAGCACTTTTGGAGTGTCGAACGGCACTTTAAAAGGGCTGAATTTCCTCCTTTTGGGCTTTGGCCCAATGCCTTTCGGGTGACGATAAGGCACACCCTTTTCGATCTTTTCGCGGAAGGATGCGTTCGGATTCGCATCCTAATCGTCCATGCCTATTTTTTAGAGTCTTCTGGCCTCTATAAATAGAGACTGAATCTCATAATTTAGCACTTTTTTTTTAACACTCTAAGAGGCATACGTTTTGAGGCTCTCAAATTGCTAATATTTGCTGATTTTCTCTGAGATTTGCTGCTTAAATTAGGGTTTTTAGATTTTAAAGATAATTGAATAAATTTCTTTAAACCCTAAAACATCCTCTCAAGAACAAGGAGCGCTCATGCAAGAGGCTATTTTCAATCACTCTAACCTTTTTTATGCTTCTTGTTTATGATGATGCATGGTTTTTCTTTATCCATAAATTATTAATCATTGTTTTGATAAAACATGATCTTGTTTTTTATGTAATTGTCATGATCTCTTTCTTAATTCCAATAATTTGCATATGATCAACGCTGTGATCTTGAAATTAAAAACAGATCTACATCTTTCTTAGATGTAGATCTGAATTTTTCTCAATCAAAATCAGATTTGCATCTTTTTTATATGTAGATCTGAATTTTTCTTAAAATAAAAAGGGATTTGCATTTTTCTTAGATGTAGATCTAAATTTTTATTAATCAAAAAATGGATCTGCATCTTCATTAGATGCAGATCTGAATTCTTCTCAAATAAAAAACGGATTTGCACATTTCTTAGATGTAGATCTGAATTTTTAGCATATGTAGATTTTGAAATAAAGAAAAAGATTAAACATGATTGTGTTTGTGTTTGTTTTAGTTAATTCATGTTGTATAAATTTATGTTATGAGTGAAACTCTCTTCTTAAACAATCTTTTCCATATTTTTTAAAAATATATAAGAAAATAGATCTGATTTTTCTGTTATCAAAAAACCATTTTTTTTATTATCACAAAACAGATCTGATCTTTTACAAACCAAAAAAAAAAAAATCTATTTTTTAGTTCTTAAAAACAGATCTGATATTTTTCAAATCAAAAGACTTTATTTTATATAATAAACACAGATCTGAATTTTTTATCTCCAAAAACCACTTTTTTCTACATACTACAAAACAGATCTGGTATTTTGACAAACAAAATCAAATTTTTTTACCAACCAAAACAGATCTGATTCTTTTTCAAAAGAAGAGACTTCATTCATAGATAAACTTATGTGATTTAGTGTTTGTCTCACATGTTCAACATATCATTCATAGCATGCATAAAAATGGTACATAGGTCACAAAAGTCTAGAAGACCAGACCCTACCTAGGCGGAATGGGTGCCTAACACTTTCCCATTCCATAACCTAACCTCTGGATTTAGGTTTTTTGATAAGTAGATATAGCCTTGTCTTTATTTTATTTTCAGTAGAATGTAACTAGGACAAAAGGCCATGTTATTATTTGGTAGTTTGTAACTAGGACCCAAAGCCATGTAATTTTTCAATTTTTCAATTATATAATTTTTTTATTCAATCAATGAAGAGAACAATTCAGTCATGCATTTATTTTTTCTTATTTTTTTTGTATAAAAAATAAATTACGACTCCACACCACTTACTCAAAAAGAGAAGTGCCCTAAAAAGTACTCCAAAAATCTCTCTTTTTTGAGAGGCAATTTCCCAGTCTCTCACAGGTGGCTGAATTTGTGGTGGCTGGGTTTTTTTTTTTTATCTTTGAAATTTTATGGTTGCTGGTTTTTTTTTGTTTGGGGTTTATTGCTGAGATTTTATTGCTAGTTTTTTGTTTAGGGCTTATTGATGAGATTTTATTGCAATGGTGGCAAAATTTTTCTGGCATGATTCGTGGGTCCGGTGTGTGGGTGATGGTTGGGTTGTTGGCCAGTAGGTATGGCTGAATTGGGTATGGTTTTGATATGGATGGTGGCTGAATTTTATCTCTGCTCTTTCTTTCTTTGTGAGTAAGGTTGAATTGGCATTGGAGAGAAAAAAAAAATCAAGGCTTTTTTCAAGTTTCAACAAGGCGTGTATTGTTGGGTGGTTGTCCTGGGTTTGGGTTGGTGGTGGGTAGATGAGAAAGAGAGAAAAACAGAGAGACGGAGAACAGAGATGAAGAGAGAAGAGAGAGATTTTTTTTTTTTTTTATATCCTGTAATTTATATTATTTTAATATATTGTAGGTAAAAATAAAAGTTGGGATGCTGGGTGTATTGTAAAATGGTATTGTATAATTGATAAAGTAGCTTTTTGAGATGGTAAAATAGGATAGGATGGCATTTCCGATGTGAACGCTCTTACACCGGGTGCAATTTACCAACTTTGTCTCACAAAGTTTTTTCATTTTTTATTTTTACTTTTTACTTTTCATAACTTTTTTCTTAACTCTTTTTAATCAATGGTTGAGATTGAAAGTTTTTTTATTTTTATTTTTTACAATTATTAATCTCAACCATTCATAGTAATTGCATCAGGTGCAATACTAAAGTATTGCACCTGATCTCAATCCGGTTTATTGGTCTAATACTCCAACTCATAAATAGTGCTAGCCATGAGTTGTGGGATTTAAGTTGTGAGATTTTATTTTATGAATTTATTACCTTTACTGAAAACTTGTAGGTGAGCATGTAGAGAATATTTTGGATGTTCAAAACTTAGAATCCCCTGCTTGTGAGCTATCCAAAACTTAGAATCCACAACTTGGAAGTCAACTTAGAAGTCCTTTTTAAATATCCAAGGAGTTCACAGCTTAAAAACCATAAAAAACTTAAATTCCACGCTTGAAAACTTTTTAAATAGTGGTATAGATATGGGGATATCCAAAACTTAGAGTCCATGGCTTGAAAGCCATCCAAAACTTAAAGTCCATGCCTTGGAAGTCAGCTTAGAAGTTCTTCTTAGATATCCAAGATTTAGAGTTACGACTTGAGAGCCCCTTAAAAAATGTTAGATTTTGGGAAATTCAAAACTTAGAGTTCATGGCTTGAAAGTCATCCAAAACTTAGAGTCCACTGCCCTTTTCAGATATCCAAGACTTAAAATGCACAGCTTGAAAGCCCCTTTAATTGTAATATAGATAATGGAATATAAAAGAAATAAATACTTTGGCCACCAAGTGTTTTTCTTACTTTTTTTTTTTTAATAAAACAAGCGGTAAAATTAGAATCCATTTAGTTGGGGAGGGGGGAAAAAAATCCCATATTTAGGGCTTATGGTAAATTAGTATTTTTTTTAACCAAATACCATTATTGGTTTAGCTTACTTTCTACCATTTTTAATGGAAATGTCTTGAATTTAAATCTACCAACTCCATTGAAGATGATTTAAAACTTAAAAAATAAATAAAAAATTTTGCCTACTTGAAACATTAACCTTGTTTAAGAAAGGGGCCAAAAACTAATGAAGAAATTCCAAGACAATTAATTTGGACTATTATTTGTACTAATTTATGGCATAAAAAATTATTGGTCTAAGCCCGTTACTTGATTCATTGGGTAAAATTTCTCTACAAACTAGTTTAGAGAAAAACTCTTCAAACTTCTCATATATCTCTTTTTTTGGGTGTGAACTTTGAAAATCTAACTATTGAATTTCATGTTCCTTATGTTCTTAACATGCGTATCAAATTTCGTTCAAACAAGATGTTATTTACTATTCGATCAATAAAATTATTTTTTATACACAATTTGAGATCATAAAAATTAAATTTTAACATTTGTCTAATGACATAGCAATTGATCTTAACTTTTCTTGAAATTTTGCAAGCATAAAGATTATAATAAGAAAATGCAATCCAATGGTTAGATTTTTAAAATTCACACTCAATATAAAAATATATTAGGAGTTTGAAGCATTTCTCTCCAAACTAGTTTGGAGAGAAATTTTGTTTTGATTCATCCCCCCAAAGGCCACTCATGGACAATTCTAACTGATTTGCCTTATGAAACCCTACAAACTCAAGTTGGATAACTAGGTTATATCAAACTGACCCCATTAGAGTTGTGACCACCTTTAGCAACAAATATATACATACATATATATATATATATATTTTTTTTTTTGTCTAAGATTTTTTTCTAATTTTGTTGCCTAAGATTTTATTTTAAAAAATATACATTTTCCATGTCATTATTTTAATATTTGTTTTTAATTAATTTTAAATTCTATAAGAAATTCCCTATAAAACCTCTTATATTTATACACTCCATTAGTGTAGGGACTTGGGGTTGGTAACCAAGATTGGCCCCGGCATTGTTGGGGTAGGCCTAGCCCAATGGCAAAAGTACAAGGGTATAGGATTGGCACTCGGAGGTGACCTACCATATTTGGGCCAGGTTAGGCCAAGTACCAACTAGTAGGCCGAGGAGGGAACAGTCAGGACTCAGGTTGATCCCCCGAGCATAGTTAGTGCCATGGGGAAATTCGCTGCCAATCACTATTCGGCACCAGGTGCAAGTTTCAAGAGAATCCTCAGAAGGAATCAGTTTCCTTGGGATTCTAGGTAGAAGTGGGATTGGGTGGGAATTGATGCAAAAGTAATGATTTAGATCCCTACTAAGGGGAGACTATAAAAAGGAAGAGAGGATGAATGGGAGGCGGTTGGCAAACACGAAGTGGTGAGAAATAGGAGTGAAACTGTGAGAGGTGCAAGGGTTATAGGATTGGGCTGTCAAGGTAGCGTTTGAAGCTAACCCTAGTAGGAGTACAAGGAAACCTACCAACAAATAAATTGGGAGCCCAAATACCTGCATAGGGAGTACAACTGGGTTTGGGTACCACAATTAGAATTTAATATAAGAGTTTTTATAAATATAAGAGGCTTTATAGGGAATTTCTTGTAGAATTTAAAATTAATTAAAAAACATATATTAAAAATAATGACATGGAAAAATGTATGTTTTAAAAAAATTCTTTGACAACAATACACACACACTAGTCACTAACTCGTGCAATGTATAGGAAAACTATTGTGTATGAAAATTTAAACAATTCTTTGTTTCTTCCGCTTTGATTTTACATTACGATTCCAGTCTCAGAAATTCCTATCCTTGGTATAAAACATTTAATTACTAAATGTAAAATATTAATCAAAGTTAAATTAAAATTCCAATCCTTAACCATAGGTGGATCGAGGGAGGGTCAAGAGGGGTCAATTTCCCCCATTGCCCGCCCCGAAAAAATTGAAACTTTATTTTTAGAAAGAAAAAAAATATTGAAACTTAAGTATATGTTATAGGAAAATGCCAGAGTTACAAATTATTTTACAAATTTTCTACAAATTATTTATATGATGACTGGTTTTTGGGAAGTAAAATAGTTGTATTAGTGGTGGGTCTAGATGATAACCATTAAGAATTTGTCACATCAATAATTTGTAAAAATGTTGTAAAAAATTTGTGTCTGAAGCATTACTCACACATGTAGATCTTCACCCAGAAAAAAAAAAATTACACATATAGATTGAAATAAAAGTTTCTACATTTCTTGGTGAATTTCTTTAATGTATTTTTTTATTGATATATTAATTTTTCTATAATGAAGATAAGGTTTAAACAAAATGGGAAAAAAAAAAAACATTATTATTACTATTATCTTTCAAAACTAATATTAAAAAAAAAACTAATAGAACCTTAAATATTTTATATAATAATTTATTCTCCTTCATAAATTTTGTGCAATAAGCAATAAAAGAATTGGGATAATTACATACTAACATAAATTTACATTAGTAAGCTTGGTGTCTATCTAAGTATAAAGATCTTATTCACTGGTGAAATTTTCACTTAAAAAAAAAAATTTCAAATTACAGCTTATTTTATACGAATAAACCTTTATAGGTAAAAAAAAATGTAATGAATCTGAGATTATATTTTTAGTTTTATTACATTCAAATATCACTTAACATTAACTAGGATTTCTTTTTGTATCAAGTACTATGTGCGAGTGTGCTTGAGCCTAATAATAAGAAATAATTTGTGGCTTGTTGATTTCAATTTTTTGGGTTGGGCTACTATAGACACCGCATTTTGTACCCGTTAATAAATTTTGGTCTCCGGCCCTAGTGATGAGCTTGACATATGTCAACTAAGGGTAATTAAAGAGTTCACAATAATTTAGAAGTAATCACAACTTACAAGTGCTCAAATTGCTTTGAAATTGATATTGAAAAAATGACATTTGCTCACTATTTTGAACATAACTTTTGATACACAAAGAATTTTTGAGTGAGATATATTTCATTGGAAATTAGACATCCTGGACTTCAATTTGAACTTATATTGAGTAAGTTATGACCATTTGAATTTGGCCAACTAGGCAGTCCGATTTTCTGGGTTTTAAAACTTCATTTTAAGGGCTCAAAACATCATGCTTTGATGTGGGCCGACTCATAGACCTTTGAGAACGTCCAAAGATCATTAAAAAGCCCCCAAAACCCTAATTTAACTTATAAATATAAAATACTCATCTTATGTCTCAAATTAAAACCCTAGCTAGAGAGAGTGATTTTTTGGCCTCCATATTCTCTAAAACCCTTTTTTCTCTTTTCAAAACCCTAAGGCAGCACCTTATAACGTTTTTTTGCAAAATTAAAACATCTCTTTAGTTAGTTCTAAGGCAGAAAGTTTTCTTTCAAAATTGTTTTTGAAAGAAGACAATAGGGTTATAATTTCAGAAAGTTAGTTATAATTTAAAAAAATATAAAAAATACCCCTAATCTAATTAGATAATATTTATTCTAAAAAAAAAGGGTTAAAATTATAATTCAACAAAATTCAAAAACTAAAAAAAGAAAAGAAAAGAAAAAACTACTAGGCAAACTTTTTTTTTTCCCCTAAAAAATTAGCACACTCTCTATTTGAATATATTTTAATACATTTTTCCTTAAAAACTAGCATACACTAATCCAGCTTACCTATTTTCAAATCCTAAAAACTAGCCCACACTAATCCTAGCATTTTTTTTTTCCTTATAAACTTGTGAATAAACAACATAAGCAAAGCAAATTTTGATCAAACGCCTCGGACTTACTTACACTATGACACAGTAGTGTACCTCGAATCTATGACTATGAGAGATTTCCGGTTTTTTCATTCAGCAGCAAAAGAGGCTTTTTAGAGAGAGAGAGAGAGAGAGAGAGAGAGATTATGGCGTGTAGTAGGCTAATGTGGGCAACAAGGGCTGCTTCATATCTGAGGATCTCTGTTCCATTCACACTCAGGGTCAGGGGCTTCTCTTCTGGTATAAAATTCTCAATACCCCCTAACTTTTCTCTCTTCTTTATTTGTACAGTTACTTATCCTGAAATCATAATAATATTTGTATGTATATGTCATCGTCTGAAATGGGTACTTTAAAGAAAAGGGTTATTTTTTTTTTTTTATTATTAGTGCAATCTTGTCTGCCAATTCAATTGTTGCAGTGAGTATTGGATTTTGATCATTTGGTATTAAATGCTAGAAGACTGATTAGAATGTATTGGTAAAGGAAACAAATTAAATGGTTTACGTTCACAGATTAGTGTTGCTGATGGTATTGCCTTCATCTTGTGCTAATTCATTTTATGCTTTAAAATTGTGGGGTTGTACCCACCCTTTTTCATAAGTATATTTTCAGCGTTTTGCTGAATTTCTTAGGTCTGAAGACGAAATATTGTGATGCTGGTCTAGTTATGCTTATCACATGTTAATAGTTTTTATGCTTGCTTACGTTTTCATTATTCGGATTCATGCAGTGCAGTGCTGTGGTTTTTTTCAGAATCTTCGCTTGTATCCGTTTTATGATTGAACTTACATGGTGGACAAGTGTTGTTCCAGTCCTTTGTAAAGGATTATTCATTGACTAAGAAAGTGTCCATTCAACATGAAATATTAATATCTTAACTGTTATACACTGCCAAAGGAATGTCAGTAGATGAAATGTAGGATTGGTAAATGTGGCAATCTCTCAAGCCCGGAATTTGGCTTCAAGCTGCCCCTTCTTTTTCAGCGTAAGAAGGGGGTAGAGAAAATGCCTTGAGCAAAAATTTGAGTACCAGGCGCTACATCGCTGAAGTAACCCATGCCTCTTCTTTTTAGTTTGAATGTTTAAATATTTTTCCGAGGGAGATTGGGATTTAGCACTTAGGTAATGCTTAAATATTATATCTTACATGATTATAAAAAATGTAGCTAGAACTACAAAACTTTAGTCCAACAATTGGTTCATTTCAATTCTAGTCAATGCCGTTATTTATCTTCTTAAAAATAATTATGGTCATACTTATCAAATAACAAATTTTTATGGTTTGTGTCCAATTTAATAATTAAATAGCTTATGTGGCCTTTAAAGAAGGAAAGTTGCACAAGTATAAGGGATTTTATAAACATTGTTAGTTAGTGTGTGCTTGATATGTGTCATTGGCCCATTTCATTGCAATTTATGCTTTTTGGAATGATATTTCACCATCATGATATTATAGCTGGGTTTGGCTAAAAGGTCTTTGATTTGATTGTTTCCTGTTTGCTGTTGGAAGGACTTGAGTAGCTTTCTACTTTACAGAAAAAAATATTGAGCTTGCTTGAGACTAAGGACCTTGCTCAGTTGTCTTAAGTTTGTTTGTTTAAAGGATGGGTACTATATTTATGCTCAATTTTGTTTAGAGTACCTTGTCTTATATTAATTGATCAAGATTGATTACAGTTAAATCTCTGAAAAAACTAGATTCAAGGTTTGGTATGCCAAATTGTTAGGAGAAAATTTTCTAACAGTCTGGTCATAGGCATGGCTGCTTCACCTTTGGAGTTAGATGCATAACTTTGTGTTTAAAGTGTTGCCATGCTGAAACCCATGTGTCTTCAGCAAAGTGTTGTGGTACAGTGCATGCTTGGTGCCAACTGTATTCTTTGTACAAAAGATGCTCAACTGATGTTGATAGATCTTTACCTAGGCTGAAGGGTAGAAAAGAATTTATAGCAGAGTGGGTACATAGGTATAATCTGAACTTTGATATTAGGATTTTGCATTGCTATAGGTGGAGAGAAATAAACTTGTTTCAAGATTATGTTTTTGAAGGTACAATGGATTAACTCTAATTCTAACAGAAAAATATCTTGCCTCTAGGGCTTGCCATGCTAAATTTTATTTTATTTTATTGATAATCAAGAAATTTTATTGAGAACAAGCTGGGAACCCAGCAACAAAGTACAAACAACAAACAAACAAGGCTCCTAGAAAGGCAAGCCAACAACAACAGTTACTGCAAACCTGCTGGCTAGAGCTATAACAACAAAGAAATCAATTGACAGAGCACAAATAGCACCAAAACAACCAGACTCAAACAAAACCAGCAATCTATCCACATAACAACTCCCCCCAAAAAAAAAACCCACAAGGAATCGTTTGTATAATCCATGAGCTAAGAACTCCTAATAAGAACAGAATCTGCAAACCCCCAATGATAACAGAGTTCTTGATTTATGTTGGAAACTAGCATAAAGCTTTCCTCCCTAAATCCGAAGCTTAATTTGCTTTTTCATGAAATCCACAATCTGATCCTCAGTTCTAACCAAACCTTGGAAGATAATAGCATTCTATGTCCCCAAATATGACATATAGCTGCACTAAAACCCAACTTGCTACAAACAGCCTTCATAGACTTTACGCTCCAATTCTTCTCCGCCCAATCAACAATGTTAGCCCAATCATCCCCAATATTATCTTGGCAGCACCAGTGTCTGATTCTTCTCCAATTTTTTTGAGAAAAGGAACACTCAAAGAGAAGATTATCCCTGTTCTACACAGCATTCCTACACATGACACATAGTGTGTCATTCCCTATGCCTCTTGTTGCCAATCTTTCTTTAGTAGACAACCTATCTCTTATTGCTAGCCAAGAGATAAAAGCACACCTAGGGATAGCATTAGAGAATCAGATAAGCTTCCACCAAGCAACCTCAGGTATGTGTTTTCTGATCTGATCCCAAATACTAGCAACTGAAAAAACTCCAGAACTAGAAGGGATCCACCATGCCTAATCTGTATCAACAAATTCAATGAAAGACAGCTTGCTAAGAATAGCTACCAGGTTCTCAGATCTTGCATAGCCCCAAATCTAATTTTCATCTTGTATAACACTAGCAAGTTTTGCATCAACAGAACTTGCTGAGTCATAAATCACGCTATGACCAAACTTCAGAAGCAATGGGCCCTTATGATGCCAATTAACATGCCATATAAAGATATTAGTCCCATTCCCCACCAAAAACTTAAGATGAGGTCTGAATAGGTCCCTGAGTTTAAGAATTTTCCTCCACCCCCATGAACCATCATGTGGAATTTTAAAACTCCAGAAGCTTTGGCCCTTCAAGAACATTGTAATCGTGGAATTCAAACTTGTTAACTTTGATGTACAACCTTGGGTGCAGATTATGAAGTTTGTGTGTGTGAGATTTGCGCGCGCGTGCGTGCCGGGGGGGGGGGGGGGGGGGAGTGGTGGTGGTGGTTGTGTCATGTCTGTTTCTCACAAAAACAAAAACAAGCTTTCTGTTAAGGGATTCAATATATAATCTTATTATTGGTTCAATGATGATGGGTAGATTGATCCATGTCTGAAAACTATGATAAGGTCTTTGGTTTAAGCCCGAGGGATAGCTGCTGGTGTACTAGTCTGATTTAAAGCTTATTAAGTTGGTGCCTATAATTCTGTCATGCAGACGCATATTATGTATTGTCAGTGTCTGTTACTTAAAGCTTATTAAGTTGGTGATTCTGATTCTGTCATGCGAATGCATATTATGTATTTTTAGTGTTTGTTTGGGAACAACTTATTTAGTTTTTTTGCTAAAAGTATGCTAAAATATACTTGTATATTGAAAAAGTGAAGTTGTAAAAAGTTGTAGATAAAAGCTAAAAGCTAAACTTATAAGTTTTAGCCAAACAGACACTCAGTTTGTCTAAAATTCTAATACCCCAGCAACTAGATATTGGACAGCCTGTATAGGTGGTTACACATCATGATTGAGACTAACACAATTCTAAAAATAATTTTTTTGGCTGTGATATGAAAAAATTGTAACCGCCCCTTTGCTGTAGTGATTATGAGTTTGAAGTATTTTGTTGGACTTATCCCGCTATATATGTTTTTTCCTCTTGCAGTTTTGAAAGATTTAAAGTATGCTGATTCTCATGAGTGGGTGAAAGTTGATGGAATTTCAGCTACCATAGGCATAACAGACCATGCTCAGGATCACTTAGGTGATGTTGTTTTTGTTGAATTGCCAGAAGTTGGGGCCTCTATCTCACAAGGTAGCAGTTTTGGTGCTGTTGAGAGTGTGAAAGCAACCAGTGATGTTTACTCTCCTGTTTCAGGCAAAGTAATTGAAGTCAATGAAGAGCTCAACAGCTCTCCAGGCTTGGTAAGTCGCGTCGCCCTTGAATTAACCTTCTGATATTTAAAATAAGATTTTGTGATCCATAGCCTCTATGAAATTCTATATCCATTATTTTCTCTGAGAGTTAAAATTTGACAAATTGTTTTTATTTTTATTTTATTATTTGTACTATCAAAGTGCTGCAAGTTCGACAGAAATAGGGAACCATTGAATATTTGGATTCCCATTATCAGATTTACCATGGAAGTTCAATCAGTGATTGAAATTCATAAAAGATGTGTAATCATTCCATTGTAGGAATCAAATGATTATGTACATTTTTTTCATAAGATCTGTCCAAATGGAGGACATTATAGGTTCTGAATAAGTAACTTGCATGGTGCAATGTTTTGCACCTACAGGAAGTTGCTGACTTATGATACGGTTCTTTGATTATTATTTGCTTATGCATGAATTAGGGAGTAGTGTAGAAAGTGCAAGTTTTTATTTATTTATTTATTTATTCCATTGTTTTCCACATATCACTTGGAGTTAGCCCATCATTTCTAATTGATGTGAGTAGCTATTACCTTTAAGACTTGGTCAATGTATTGTCATTCTAGAGTATTGGAAGTTACCTCATTTTTTTTATTCAGTAAATATTTTATTAATGAAATGTACAAGGGGCGCTACCCATGTACACAAGAAATTTTTGTATATGCCGGTCTGTATGTGTTTTTATTTGTTCCATTTTTTTCCACATATCACTTGGAGTTAGTCCATCATTTCTAATTGATGTGAGGAGCTATTACCTTTAATACTTGGTCAATGTATTGATCACTCTAGAGTATTGGAAGTTACCTCATTTTCTTTTAATCAATAAATATTTCATTAATGAAATGTACAAGGGGCGGGGGATAGAGTGAAGTTTTGGATAGATTGGTGGTGTGGGGATTCACCACTCCAACTGACCTTTCCGGTTGTGTTTGGGATTGCTTCCAATAAAGCAATCTCTGTGGCCTCTTGTCTTGAACGATTGGGGATAGAGGAACTAAGAAGTTGGGATGTTCATTTCATTCAGAGACCAAATGATTGGGAGATGGGTGTTGTAGATGAATTTCTTTGTACTTTGGGTTCTAATTTACCTCCAACTGAGAATGGAGACAGTATGAGATGGAAGTTGACGAAGAATGGGGATTTTGATATCTGCTCGTTTTATAATAAGTTACGAGGTCCCTTGCCCATTATCTTTCCTTAGAAAGGTATTTGGAAGGTTAAGGCTCCTCGGCATGTTTTTTTCTTTGTTTGGGCAGCCGTTTGGGATAAGATTCTTACAGGTGACAATCTGCGGGATAGAGGGTTTGATTTTGTTGACTGGTGCATTATGTGTCGTTGTAATGGGGAGATGGTGGATCATTTGCTACTTTATTGTGGAAAGGCTTATCGGTTGTGGAGTTTAGTTTTTATATCTTTTGGGATTTCATGGATCTTGTCAAGATCGGTTGCAGATACTCTTTTTGGTTGGTGGAATTGGTTTGGAAAGCACTCGTCTAGCATTTGGAATTTGGTTCTGTTGTGCTTAATGTGGTGTATTTGGAGGGAGCGAAATTGGCGGACGTTTGAGGACATAGAAAGCTCCGATGACCAGCTGCTTGTTTCTTTTAGTGGCTCCCTTTTTGACTGGTCTAGGGCTTGGGGACTCACCTCTAGTGATTCTCTCCCTATGTTTCTTAGATCTCTCTTTTGTAATCAGAATTTTCTTTGTTTTTTCTCTTCTCTTTCTGTAATATTTGATCTGCCTTATGCCTTTATGCATGAGGTAGCTTTTTGAATATACATCTTTATTACTTATCAAAAAAGAAATGTACAAGGGGCACTACCCGTGTACATGAGAAATTTTTGTATACGCTGAAACCATTGTCTTACATACATGTGGGTCCCACACTCTTTAGATCATGTAATGATTTTTCACGATTCTAGCGACACTGACCTGATGGTAGCCCTTTCTCTTTTGGTGGCTCCACTTACCTATTAGTTATTTGAAGCTACACCTGATTACTTGGGGTGGTGGTTGGCTCTGATATCAATTGTTACAAATTCATGGGTAGAACTCACCCTTGAAAACCGGTTTGCAAGGGAAAGGTGCCCAAAAGCTTATAAACATATGATTAAACTTATATTTAATCCATGTGGGACACTATGATCATAACAAAAGTGGTGTACCTTAGCAAGTAGCCAAAAAAAAAAAAAAAAATTGTGTTGCTGTCATATGAAGTCCGTTAAACATCAACTTTGTCCTTTTTATTCCAAAAAAAAAAAAAACAAAAAAAATTGAGCTACAATGTTAGGGGAGAATTTTTTAGAAATTATTTGGGGCAAAATATTTCTAAAGGGTATTATTTATTCTTTATTGGTAGATGAATTGTATGCATGTATGTAGGTGTAGAGGTGTTATTAATGTATCTGCGTATGCATGTACGTGTATTTACCATGGTTAAACTTTATTAGAATCTCTGTTTCTGCCTCTCTTTGGTGAATGTGTAGGTTTAAGGAAAATTATTGAAGGAGTTTTGCCTGACCTTTTGTCAATGTTTGATGGTTCAGATCAATGCGAGCCCATATGAAAATGGATGGATTATAAAGGTAGAAATGAGTGATAAGGATGAGACTAACAAATTGATGGGCTCAGATCAGTATTCCAAGTTTTGTGAAGAAGAAGATGCAAAGCATTAGGTGACACTAAGTTCAACTTTACCGGATAGAAGATGATTCTCTAAGACTCTTTTAAGTGCTCAATTCTCATTTCATTTTACTTTGAAAATAAAATGTTTCGGCTTTACTTGCTTGTTCTTCTCTAGTATCATGGTTTGTTGCTTTGTCCTCATCTTCCTTTTCCCATTTAGTGTTGAAAGCGGAAATGTTGATTAGCTGTTTCCTCTAAGCCATAAGTACTAATTTCTGAGTTTCATTTGATCCATACTCCCCAAATATCGTGGCAATGTTGGTGCAATTTGGAATTGATTAACTGAAGTGCAGCTAGAGCCATGAAGAAATGTCTAGCCTGCAAGCTGCAAAATAACCTTCAAATGTTATCTTAAACGCCTGTCTGTGAGATAGTGCTTACAGAGTGTTGCATTTTGAACACTTACCCCACCCAATTAAAAAAAAAAAAAAAAAAAAACCCTTCGTTATGTTGAATTGCAATTGCTAAAAGCATATTGATGTTCATCTAAAAAAGAAGCATATTGTTGTTTCATTTCAACCCAGAAATGATCATCAGAGACTCTTAATTTTGATTTTTTTATTGACGTATATCTAAAAAAAAGCATATTGATGTTGATGTTGCTTTTCAACCCAGAAATGTACATGAAGACTCAATTTTTTTTTTCTTAATGATTGATCATTCAGTTTGACCAACACCGGACCTATTAATTGTATCTTGTAATATTCATTAACCTATATGATGCCAGTTAAAAAAAAAAAAAAATACCTATATGATGCCAGGAAATGCTTAACAAAAAGTATTCTCATATTAAACAAACTAGTTAATTAATATTCATAAGCAAAAGATGGTCAAGAGTCTCGTAACTCCAAAAATAAAATAAAATAAAAAATCTTGTAATTAGCACTTCCTAACATTTTTAATAGAAATGTCTATGATTCAAGTCTTCTCTTCCCATTGTATTTTTTGAATTATAAAAAAAAATGGTAAAATAAAAGAATTTGTATAAAAAGATCCAAACTTAATTTTAATATGATTTATAAAAATTATGTTTTTGATTTTTTTTTTTCTCAGTAAAGTTGTGAGTTTTAACTAGAATTAATTAATATATAAATTTTTTCTCTTTTTAATAAAATATAATGTTTAATCGTACATATCAACACTAAATAAAAGACAATAAGTCAAATGTCTTATAATTTAGTGGCATTTTTGGTTGTTCCTTATAAGAATAGCCAAAATTTGAAACCATTTTACCATTATTGTAACTATTAAATTATTATTTTTCATTAAAAAAAAAAAAAAAACCAACAAAAAGTTGTTGACTCAACTTTTATTTTTCTTTTCTTGTGCACCAAATAGAGCATTAAATTTATACTCCAAAAAGGAATAATCAAATAGTATGATAGTTGGGTGAATATATATTACCCAAGGATCAATCGTTCATTAAATTATTAATTATCCACATTTTTTTTTGATAAATTGATAATTACAACAATGGGAAAAGAAGGATATAAATCCTATGTCTCTCGATAGAGTAACAGTCGTCTCTGCATTAATTAGATTCACTTGCTTGACACAGTCACATTTATTACTGAATGACTGGCCTAAACAGTGCCTGAAGCCTTAAAAGTCTATCTTCATCATGAAAATGGTGGTGCAGGTGTTTGATGGGACAAGCAACTCGCCAGTTATATCAAAATAGCACATTCCAAAGAAGGTAAAAAGGAGGAAGTATAAAGGAAAGCTCAAGGCACAAAAGAGAGACACACAAAAATAGAGATAGAAAAATAGAAGAGATAGACTAGAGAGTGTTTGTAAGCTTATACTTGAGTAATGGATATAGTTAATGAAATTTTCATCTTTGTATAAGGGACATTTTGGTTTTGTTCTACCTGTTCAAATCTCCCATTGTGAAATCTTTGTAACCTTTTGCTACTAAATTAATTGTGACATCATACTAGTTTTGACTCCCACATTTGCAAATTTTTTCTCAAATGTGAGGCAACTTTATACGGAACAAATAAGGGTGTATAATATTTATTATAGTTTGTTCTTTTTATTTGACGGAACTATGAGTCCTTTTGAATCAAACTCAATACTGTACTAATTAGTCACATAATAGACATAGAAAATAATTTGAACAATTTGAACATCACTCAAGTGCCAATGAATAAAAAATATACAATTATATAAGTTTATCGAATGTCTCCTTATTATGCGATTAGACAATTAAAGTAAAACAACGGAAAAAAACAACCTCCCTTCAAAATAAAAATAGAAGATTACAACTATTTTCAAAAGAAGCAACTGAAAGACACCAAAAATATACATTTTTTTTGCGAATTAAATTAGTAAAAGTGGCAATCAAACCTCTATCAAGACAAGGACTTTATGCTCAAGGTAGGACTCATCATCACACACCTACATAACATATGTCAATACTATATTTTGTCTACCTTCGATTTGCGTGTTGGCCCCCGAATATTCCAAAAATATCATTTTTTTGCCAGAGGACCGTGGAAACGTCTCAATTATCAATGCACTCAAAGTGCCATTTTCAGGTCAAAATATCATAATGCCCCTGGTCAACCTAGAGTTGACTAAGGGTCAAAATCATACTGAAAGAACATTTTCCATGTTTTCACATCAAATTCATGGCTATCAGAGATTTTTGTTAACTTTGACCAAGTTTGACCGAAGGTGGACTCTTAATGACAACCAAAAACCTAATTTTGATCCGACCGTCGAAACGGGTTGGAATTGATGCCATTGCAAAGAATATTGAATTAATTTTCCAATGACTTCTCATGGGTTGAAATTAGATTTATAACAGTTGAGATATATTAAAAGCTGTGCCAAGCACGTTAGCTCACTTCTTGAGGCTGTAACTTTCGATCTGACCGTGTGATTTTCAAAACGTCAAGTGTTGTGGAAACTATACACCAATAATTTTCTAGTGCCATCGAGATCAAGTTGATTAGAGTTCAGGAAGGCATCCAAATCAGCAGCCAAAGTTAAAACTCTAAAAAAAAAAAAAAAAAAGCCAAAATTGCTAATATCAGCAAAAAGGTACCTGACGCACTCTAAGTACAAGCCAGGTATGGATGGTGCACACTTAGTGTGTAGATATGCCTAAAATTCATGGTTTGTGCTTCTATGCCATGTTCACATGTTCAAATCTGCATGTTTGGATGCTATGCTTGAGTGCCTATTAGCTTCTATATCTTGTCTATGCCATATTTTCTCTCTTTGAGTCATGGGTAGGGTGTAGATCTAGAACTAGTGGTCTAGGCCTATGTCCAAACACCCAAGTTCAATAAAGGGTTTGGTTTAGAGTCTTTCTTGCTTGTTTGGCTTCTCACATATTTTTCCTTGCTTTTACTCTTAGATTCATCTCTTGTTTTGTCTTGTTTGGATGCTCCATGTTTATCCATGTTTGCATGTTTAGATCTAGCTTCTTGCATCTTTACCATGCTTCACATGCTTTATGCTTCCCTTTAGTATGTGTTTGTTTGTACCTTGTGCTTTGCCTTTCTTATTTGTTTGCATCCTTTGCATCCATATTTATTTATCATTGCTCATGCATGTGTCTTTGCTTGTTGTTAGTGTCTTCAAGCATTGCTTCACATAACCCATGCGGGTTCATGCTTGTCTTTATACATGGGATCCCGAGTCCCTTTCTTGGAGCCATGCTTGTTGGCACGTAAGTCATCCATAATCCAATCTAATGGACCTATGGACACTATATCCAAACCCACATTTGTCCCTTGAGGACACTCTTTCTCTTTGCTTGCTTGCTTGTTCACATGCTTGCTTGTTTACTTCCTCACATGCTTTCTCTCTACTTGCTTGTTTGTTAGCATGTTTCCTTTCCTTCGCTTGAGTGCTTGTTTGCTTGCTTCCTTTCTTCCTTTGCTTGTCAACATGTTTTCTTTTCTTGTTTGTTGAATGTACGGACGGAGCGCATGCACGACTTTAATGATGCAAGCAAAATGGCATAGATCAATAGATTAGGAGGCTTAGCCTTTTTGTGGGGCTTCTCTCTCTTTCTCTTTGCCTTTTCTTTTAGAACCATGTCTATAGCTTTCTAGATTAGGGTTCCTTTTCCTGTACCTTGCTTGGGCTGCATCCTTTGAGTATGGTAATATTTGAATCTTTCCACTCCTGTACCTTGCTTGGGCCATACCCTTTGGATGTCGGCAATGTCTGATTTACTTTTCTCCTTTGTGTGTGATATATGTGGTGCATGTTGCATGTTGTAAAGGTAGTTATGGACTTCGTACGATGGACATACGTGGTTAGGGAGGCAACCCCTCCTTAATAATTGATGCTCTTGACCTTTAAGACTTGTGCTGTAGGTGCATATTCATGCTTCACTAGGTGCATGACCTACCAGGTGTGATCGCCCTTATCCATGTCAACCACTGACATCGGTTTCCCCATGTATGCGACATGCATCATGTGTTTGATACTTTGGTGAGCCTTGGCATACCTTAGTCTAAGCACATTGATGCATGTCGTATACATAGGCATGAAACCCCGCCGATGCGCTGTAATGCACCAAATGTGAAAATCTGCCAGATTTTTGCATTGAAAATGTGGCATCTTCTTGCCATATTCTCATCATGAAAGTCTTGGTGAGAATAATGTTTTGTGTGCTACGGTGCACCTAAGGCAAAATGTTGTCGAATTTTCGTCACGAAAATAAGGCGAAATACTGCTAGATTTTTACTATGGAAATTTGGTAATAAATCACATGTGCTAGCAAAGCATCAACAAAGGCCAAACCTCAAAGCCCATTCCTTTAAAGCCCTAAAAGCTAATGCTAGTAGCTTGTTTTTATTTGCCAATGACCAAAAATTAAGATTTTATCAAAACAAAGGATTGTCTCACGACAGGCGTGGTGGGTGTCTAACACCTTCCCCACACTTAACCAGACTTTTGAACCAAGAATCAAGATTTTTTATCATCCAATTATATTAGGGAAAAAATGAATTTTTCTTAACTTAGGATTGATAATAAAATCAAATAGATTTAGGTGACCAATCACAGCTTAGAAAAAACCCAATGATTGGCGGTGACTTCACAACTTGTGATAATTTAAAAATGACTCATTAGTCATAGGAGGTAGATCACATTACCCGAGCGCAATGCAACCACCCTCTGGGGTGGGGAGGCATGCGTGTCGCCGTTCCTAGGTGGTCGACCGTTGTGAGGCATCAACAACACACTTAATCAATAGCCATTCAAATTAGGGTCTCACAATCTCCTTCACTTAAATCCCTAATGTCCTTATTAAGGTCCACTTTGTGGGGTAGTGTTTTTGAGCCTAATTAGGTAACTAGGTTGGCTTTGAACCATTTTTAACAACCTATGGAAAAGCGCTAGCCACATTTGTGCTATACGCTAAAATTACTAGTCTAGTCACAGTTGAGATTTTTGATAGTTGTTAATAAAGCCCAGATTAGTATATATCCGATATAGGACTCATCACACACCCATACAACACACACTTAATAATATCTAATCAAATTGGGGCATGTCACTCCCTAATCGATATGATAGAATCAAGCTTATATAACAGTCCACTTTATTTTAATTGCCTTCCAAAATTTTCCTTAAAGATACGTGATATACTTGTATTGTATTTGTTAGAATTGGTGCCCTAAAATCCTATTGCATGTCATTATCTATTAAATAATAAAAGTTATTTTATTTTATGAGGTTACTGTAACGTGAATATTTGGATATTATCTTATAAGTCCATGAGATACATAGTATGTGATTTAGGCATGAGGATATAATTTGCACGCTAAAGATCAAAGTTACACATTCTTTGCAAACTCAAAATAATAGTTCATAGTTGGTGATGAAATTGGGGTTTTAATCTACAAAGACTATAACATATCAATTAAAATTATATATCTTGATCATGAAAGCTAAGACTTCTAGTTGATGTGTTGATATATCACAACTTATATTTTCCTAGACGTAAGAAGCTATTGTGGCTCTTGACATCACGAAAAAGATAAAAGCATGGAATGACTCTCAATCTTGAGAGGACCGTTAATCTGATCATGAATTGTAGGTTGCTTTGATATATAAGGAGTGAGTTCTTAATCTAATGGTCAAAATCTTCGTATGTCAGGCAACTGCACGTAATGTTGAGGAAATATATATTCTTAAGATGGAATTCATAATCTTGGTAAGATACACAATAAATCCCCTTGTGATAAGTTTAATGAGAATTAGTTATTTAAAATGTTAGGTATGACTACTTTAGTAAAGAATTACTAAAGTTTATATATATAAAAAATTAGATTTCATAAAATATAAGAATAGCTAAAATATTAAACTGGAGACTCAAGGAATAAAATAGTGATTTATGAAATGCCAGTTAATTAAGACTTTGTTTCACCATGGGTATTACATTGAAAGGTCAAATGATATTCAATTAATAGAGTCTTGGGTTATAATTATATTAATAAAGTTTAGAGTGCAATTATATTTCCATAGTTGTGCTAAATATAATTAATGGTAATCTTGGGCTTGTTAAGAGTTGACAAGAGGCCGAAAGCCCATTGAAGCTAACTCTTTATTACACCTTTTACACCCTTTGGTATCATGCCATGCTACATACTAAAACTCAATTGGGTTGATCCAAAAGGCCAACCTATTGAGAAAAGAAAAGAACCTATATTTATTGATTAAATTTGATAGACTACACTTTGGGCATATGTGGAATTAAGGTGACGATTGTATTTTCTTCTCTATTTTTTAGAGTTCACGTATGTTTCTCAAACACTAGTTCTAGAATTCAAGTTTATATGTTTACTTGCATGAATGAATTAGGGGCTGTTTCGCTTCACCAATCTCTATAACTCATTACTTAGTTTTCATCACTCAATACTCATTTTTGGTGGGTCCCAAGCCTAAGATGTGTGTTTGGCGATGTTTTTAGTTTCAATTCTCATCGCTCAAACAGACTGATGGTGGCAATGTTGTAATTCCACTTAAGTTGTGGGCCCCACGATCATTGTGTTGTCTAATCCATAGCCAGCCCATTGACTCTTCCCCTGCCCCCCCCCCCCCCTCCCCCCAAACGGCTCTCTCCTCTCTCATACTAGACCTCAGATTTTTTTTTCTTTCTTCTTGGTTTTGCCTTTTTCCTCTTCTCTTCCCAAACCGTGGTTCTCCCATCTCCATGATCCAGTGTTTTTTTTTTTTTTTTTTTTTGAGGTAAAAGATAGAAAATTTTTATTCAAAGAGTAAGTAAATCCGTATACAAAAGGTAAGAGAATGGGCACACTCACCAGACTAGCCTTGAAGCCACACAAAAGAAAACTAGGCTACCCCCAAGACTAGGATGTGGGTAACTATAGCCCCATGGTCAAAAGTTTCCTTGAGTATTTGAAAGTTTCTGATATGTCTCCAACACCACTAAAGCTCCCTCCAAGATTGCCATAGGTGTGTCTAAACTTTCTCAAAGTAAACTTTATTTCTCCCCCCATGATCCGGTGTTGACAAAGTTGTTCTTGTAGTAGCTTGTTGGATGTCATTTCTCTTTCTTCCTCTACATTTTGATTTTATTTCCCCTATTTTATTAGTTTAGATAAAAACCCATTTGCATATTGTTTGATTATTTGTTGGTTAAGGCTTGGATTTTCTTGGTTGTGGGGTTCGGATTTGTGGTTGTGCTGATGGTAGTGGGTTCTAGATTTGCAGCTAGTGTTGGTGTGTTTTGATTTTGTTGGGATTTGTAGTGGCTTCTTCTTCCCAAATCTGGTATTGCTGAGTTTTGTTTAAAGGCTAGTATCAGTCTTCACTTCACAAGTGGGTAAAGTTTTCTTGTTCTATGCAAACTACTGAGTATTAATTTTTGTGGGTCCCATAACTTTACATAAAGTTGAGTTTTTCAATTGAAATACCCACCGAGAATTTTTAGCGAAATGCAGAAATGAGTAAAGTAATGAGAAATTTTGAGTTAGAATTATGAGAATTGGGTAATGAATTTGCGTGATGAGATTTGAGTGTTGAGATATGGGTGACGTCCAAACCAAGCATGCCCTTAGATTTTGAAATTATTCTGCTAGGTGTTTCCGTTTGAGATGTAAATTTCATGTTTTCCAGTAGTATCTCTCTCTCACTCTCTCTCTCTCTCTCTCTCACACACACACACACACACACCCAAAATAGTTCGATAGTACAATAATAGAGGATTGAGATTTGAATCATAAATGTTTTTGTTAGACATACCAAGAAGTGTTAATTGAGTTACAAGGGTTTTAACAGCTATATTGCATATTTTGTGCTAAAATGTTATCACATGAGTATGAAATTACAACTGAAGTACGAACACTAAAGGAGCAACTAATCTTGATGAAGAAAATTTCAATGATTAACGCTAGGGATACACCCCTTCACACATCTAAATCCATATCCTCCTTGTGTGTCAACTTTTGATTGAATTTCAGCACTTTCACATGGGTCCACCATATGTACTTGAAATTATTGAAATCTCAATAGATAACACACAAGCAGGATGTAGATTTGAGTGGATGGGAATGGGTGTGCCCTAATAGTGTGTTTTATGAATAATTCAATAACTATAATAGGAGGTACTTAAACATTGGACGTCTCCATTGGAAATACAGTATCAATCAATTTAGCTAAAAGGCTCTTGGTAAAATTTTAATATTTGTTGATTTGAATTTTTTAATATATATGTCCTATTTTAATTGGACCAATGTCCAATCATTTAAAGGGACGGTATTAATTATCAATTTTGGAAGTAAGATAATTATCTAATCATTTTACGCATGTAATTTTTGGGCTTGGGTCAAATATGAATAGGCACATACATTACACATATCACAATTCAAATGCTGACATAGCCCAACCATGAATTTGCCTAAGCCTAGCCCATTTGCACCTCAATAGTGTCTAGAAAAAGAACTCAAATGAAAAACATTATCCACATCAGTTCATCCCACCAAGAGCTTGAACTACCATTCTAAAAGAAAAACTATCTGTAAGCATAGGAGCCAAAGGATAAGAGAAATGGATGGGATACAGCAAGTAGCCTTACCCATCCTTGGAATTGTCGCAGCTGCTGCTGCTACCTTCTATGCTGTAAGCTTTTCTGAGCTTAGAGAGGTAGCTTTCTCCTCCTCAGTCCTCACTAAATTAATAATAGTTTCTGTTTGAGACACTTCACTGATTTCTTTTGGACTTGCAGAAATCATTTAATGATTTGGAGGACTCTGAGACTGAAAATGGAGGATTCAAGTATGTGAGCTCAAGGGAGAGACGGGCAAGAAAAAAAGCAGAGAAACAAGTCAAAAGTTGAACACAGACAGCAAAGTTCTTGGCTGCTGCTGTATGAGTATTTTCTTCTTTTATCACTTGCGCGCGTTGTAACAGATTCTACAGTTTAGTGTGTAATATGCTTTTTATTGGTGTTATAACCATTATGATTTACCGTAAAAGTTTATCGTTATGCTTTATTTATTAGACTTTGATTGTCTTTATTTTTTTTAGAAGATGATTGCCGTAATTTGCAAAGCACTTTCTTCTCATCAATAGTCATTCTACCATACCCCATTATTTTCAGAGGTATAGTACCCACCTAAATCTGAATTTAATGTTGTTTTGATTTTGACCCTTAATTTAATCTAAGGGAATACTTATTATTGGTAAAGCAGGTCACGTACATAAACAAAGAAAAACAGATCACTTTTCTTTCTACGCTTCTTTCTGTAAGCTTTTTTTTCCTCTCAAATTGAGGATATTTCCATAATTATAAAGATATATAAGTTTATCGGTCTTTTAGAGGTTTTAGAAATAGGGTCATTCTACCATATCCTCAAATTTTTTTTGGGATATGGTACCCACCTTCTGACCCATTCTGACCCATTAAATTAGTGTTGTTTTGATCTTGACCCGTAATTTAATTTAAGGGAATACTTGTTACTGGCAAAGCAGGCCATGTATATAAACAAAGAAAAAAAAAATCACTATTCTTTCTACGCTTTATAACTCTCTCTACGCTTCTTCCTGTAAGCTTCTTCTCTCTCAACTTCTTTCTCTTCCAAACCAACTACAAGACCAGAGCCATCACTATTAAACAAAACCCTAAGCACGATCCACAATATAAGAAATATAGAGCCCGTTTGGCACGCGTGTTTAAATAATAATTTTCAATTTTTTTGAAAATATGTGGATGAAAAAGTGTGTGAAAACACATGTAAAGCAGTAAAAAAGGTCACACACACTCTCTTTTTTCTTCGACTAAGTTTTAGTACTAATAAACGATTATTATGGTTTTTGTTTTTTTTTTGACAATCAACAGATGAGATATATGTGAATTGTCTTAACTTTTATTCCCTGTTACTAATCCGATTATTAATTGCTTTAGTTTGGGTGTTGTTTGTTTTGAGGGTCGATTTGGGTTACAAGAGTTCATTAAGATTCTAAGTTTCATTGAGGATGTTGGGTTGAATATTCACCACAATGAGGTTTCTGAATATCAAATTATGTTGCTATCTAACAACAATTGAGAACCAAAACATGAGATAATTATTGTTGCAATTTTGTGATTTTGTATGATTGACTTGCCTTGGTTGTTTTAATGAGTTGGCATGCTCTTTGCATGGACAACTCAATCATGGATTTAAAAAGAAGGCATGCCAAGTGCTTGAGGAAAGTTCTTATAGAATTGCAAATAGGGGTTTCTCTCAACCTTTTATTTTAGACCTCTGTCCTTGAAAAAGGCATGCAAAAATTAACTGCCTAACTGAAGGGAGTTGTTTGTTGTGTTGTTTCGAGAAGGCATCAACTTTTTAAAGCTTGCATGCATCGTTTTGTTTTTTAATGTATTTGCTTTTAGATTGTTAGTACGCCATGGCATGATTTGTTTCATTATGTATTCTTAAACGTTTTGTGGACAATGGGAAAAATATTTTGAAGTTTTTGTGTGATACTGAGCTTGTTTAATTCATTTTGCAGTGGCGTTGGATTAATTAAGTTCTATTATTGCAGCTTGATGGGAAGTATGTCATTGACTCTTACACTGGGTGGAGTGATGAAGATTTTACCAGCGAATGATGAAGTACACTGTTGTCTGTAGACCACCAATTAATGGGCGTTTTGAGGAAAGAGTTCCCAGTCATTTGAATCAAATCACTTAAAATGCATTTGACAAAGTTTTATGCAATCAACCCCACTATTCCTTTAAGGAGCTCTTCTTCTTCTTCTTCGTCACCAATATAACTGCATTAAAATACTTCAAAAGGATCAGAGACAATGTACTTGAGGGTTAAGTGCAAAACCTGCCCCATCTTAAAAAAATGAAAGGACAAAACTTAAGTACAGTACCTTAAATGTTATTATTCCTTAAATTCCATTTTATGATTCAGCCATTCTTCTTCATTACCAATATAACTGCATTAAAATACTTCAAAAGGATCAGAGACAATGTACTTGAGGGTTAAGTGCAAAATCTGCCCCATCTTAAAAAAATGAAAGGACAAAACTTAAATACAGTACTTTAGGTATTGTTGTTCCTTAAATTCTCCTTTTAAGATTTAGTTATGTGATTACTTAACTAAAAAATACACTTCCATCCCATTAGAAAAAATCCATATAGCAAAATTTTAAGAGAGGAATCATGGATTAGCACTTAGCACCTAAATATTGTATCTAAGTCTTACCCAAAAATAAAAGTCATATTCTCCTTGGAAAAACATTTTGCCAGTTGATGAGGAACAGTTATGCTAGGTGAGACTTGCGTGTGTCCTGATCAAGGTGAAAATTGAAATTCGTACTTGGCGAAAATTGAAATGTTTACTTCCACTTGAAGGTGGGCTTAAGATTATTTTCATGAGGCATTTGCAACCAGCCTATAACTAGGTGCTCTTAATGAGACCTGTAACTGCACTTGTTCAGTCCAGGTACGTGCTTGGCAAAAATAGGTGTGTATTACCAATAGGTTAATGCCGCAAAGATGTACTACTATATATATATATATATATATATATATATAAACAAATAAATAAATAAACAAACAAATGAATAAATAACTAATATATCCCCGTTTCTCAAAAAAAAAAAAAAACTAATATATCCCTATTAATCTTACACATTAATGTTAATTAGAAAAAGATAAATATCAAGAAAGTGACCCCAACTATGTTATTTTAGAGGGAAATATGCCTTGAATGTGATGGGAGCTATCAAGGGAGATACGTAGGAAGTTAATTGGTATATTCGAAGATTTATGGAAGAAACCAAGATAATTCTAGTTGATTTTTATTGTGTTTGTTTTTAGAAAGTATTTGAACACAACTTTGAAGTGGTCACATGTTATTAGTGGAGAAAAAGTGATGAATTCATATGAAAGCAATTGTGCATCACTCACATTTGACTACTTCATCAAATTTATGTATATCTAAAAGCTGAAGCATATCATTTATTATTGTTACGCTTCAGTTGAGCCACATCAGCGTCCACGTCATTATCTTTTTTCTTTTCAATTTCCTATAATTGTTTTTACCAGTTTTTTTTTTAATATTTACATTTCTCCAACCTTTCTCCCTCCTTTACCATTTCATCTCTCTATTACCATTTTATCACTATCTCTTCCATTCTATGCACAGTTTTCCCTCACAAAAAAGGCTCTCTCTCTCTCTCTCTCTCTCTCTCTCAATTTTTTTGGTGCATTTTTTATTTTTCTTGTATCTCTACTTTAGGTTGATAATTTTTTATATTCTTTAAAACTCTACTTTAAGTTAATGTGATTTAGTTTTAATTTTTATATTGTTATTTATTTATTTTACTTTAGTTGTTAAATTTTATCCTATTGCGATATAAAGAATTAAATATAGCATATAAAAATATAATATTATTCTATTACATAGCATGTTTTGGATACTTTGGTATTTACTGTAATTTGATATTTATTCTATTACACAACATGATTTTTTATAGTGCTTAATTTAGATGTTAAACTATAACCTTTACTAATTTTTGTTTATTATTTTTAATCCTTTGTGGTGGACAAAGTACTCTTAATAGTTGTATTAGAAGTATTCTATAATGCCATTTATTTAGAGAAAAGCAAAGTTTAGCCAAACAAAAAAAATCAAATGGGTGACAAATTTTAGCTTTTGCAATTTTACTTTAATTGTTATTATTATTTTATAACAATGCATACATAGAAATTTAATTCTTAGATTTTGCTAATAATTATTTATTTGGTAATATGTTTTGGGTGGATGAAATCACAATTTTTGCAAAGAAAATAACCTTAATAGATTATCAACAACAAATTGCTTTTCCTAATGGGTCCAATTAATTATTGTTAAGTTTATTAATTTTCTTAGTTACGTTTTTTGGTGTTTTAGATTGTAGGCAGAAAAAATAAGGTTTGAGAAAGTTACTAAAAGAATAATTTTCAAATTTTATATTCTTTTTAATGATTCACAAAATGTTATAATTAAATTTTATTAAAAAATGAATATTTTTGTGAACTTGCCTTTTGAATTTCTTAGAAAAATTGTATTGTTTTCATTTTGGTACGACAAAATTTATATTTATGATTTATGATTGTCCTTATATTATATTTATGATTGTTCTTATAATAAATAAAAATATTATTATGAGATACATTATTTTTTATTAAATTAGTTTAAATTGTAAAAAAAAAAAATAATAAAACTACTATAAAAATTATCATCACGCGCAACGCGCAGGTTCGCTACTAGTTATGGTAAAAGTTGTAGCCTTAAAAGAGTCATTATGTTATGGTGGGAGCCATATATGCCGCTTTGTGGGAAACAAATTCCTCTACCAGAAGAATGAGATGGTATGGACCCTGCTAGATTTTGTTTGATTCCTATTAATGAAATGAATATTCAAGGGCAAAAAACATTAAAAGAATCAAAGTTTGACCAGGACCACTAGTTTGAGTCCTTCAAGGCCATCACACTATCATATATAAGAATCCTTAGAGTTTATAAAAAAACTTCACCAAGAAATACAAGAGATAGGTTAAATCTGAATTGCTTCTTCTCAAGTAGTCATCCACTGCATCATATTATTTATGATACTAATACATATGTATTTCTCTTTACTATTGATGTTTCTCTATTTCTTAGTGTCCATTCCAATAAGAGCTTTTATATATATATATATATATAGGAGGAGATAAAGACTAAAGCAACTAAAAGAAGACAAGGTGGTAGATTATATGGCTTAGTTTCAACTCCTAATAAATAGGTCTTGCTTACACTAAGGAGTTAGTGTAGGCTATTGTCAACTGCCCATGTGAATGAACAAAGTAGAGAGAGATGAAAACTGACCTTTTAACAGCCAATTATGTTAAAATTGGACTTTCCAATATGTTCAAGGAACAAATACCTTAAGGCTTGAGAACGAGGAGCTTGTAGAAACTAAAAGAAACCTAAATTGATTTGGAATTACCAATATGTTCTTGGAAAAAAAATGGAAAAACAAAAGAATTAGAAATGGAATAACAAGAGGTGAGACTTGATGCAAAGACATTATGGTTGAAATGATAAACTATGAGAGAGAGAGAGAGAGAGAGAGATCAGTGCTTTTGTGGCACTGATATGTCTTTAACAAAGAAAACCTTTCATTGCTATTAGGGCTCACTCAGACTTAGCTGGTGGAGGCTTTGATAACTCAAATAAGGTTGATACTTATCATTATGGTCAAAATGATAAACTATAAAGGACAAAATTATTTTGTTTAAATTTTTTAAAAGGGCCAGTGTAGGGACATAATTTGTGGGCCAAGCCCAAAGAAGAATTGAGTAATGGCCCAGTGAGACCAATACAATAAATTTGTAGAGAATGGGTTAAAGAGTTAGGCCTTAATGAAGTTAATAACGGCTACTATGGATTTAAAAGATGATCAAACAAGAACAAGACTCAATGGATTGAATAAATTCACTGTTCGAGGAGATAATTTAGAGTATAAATCAACATAACAGTTTATAAGTACAACTTTGATTACTATAGTGTTTCTTTTCTCTTTTTTCTTCCTCTCCCTTCTCATGGGCGGTCTTTCACATTATATAGTTCATTTCAGACCATCTTGATCCTACATTTGTTAATTATCTAGGCCTTCACTTGAGTGCATGTCCCATCAGACATCCTCTTTGGCTTTCGGTGAGTTGGGATAACTGAGACTACACTGTTCAGGGGTCTTCTCCACATAAATGCGGCTAGAAAAGTTATTGCAGTGCATTTAATGCAGTGGTAACAGCCTTTCCTTTAGATATTTCTGAGTTCCTATCGCCTTTGTACGTGCCTAAGGCTCATCCTTATAGTTGAAACTTCTTGGAAAGTCATCTAGATTGCCCAAATACAGATTTGATCAATATTCATTGTATCCGAGAAGGAGCTCCTCCTTGGACTATATTCCTCCATTCTTTCCTTATGTGATTCTCAACTTTGGGGTCTCTCCCAATCATTTACTTTTCCTCGAACATGCCCATGTCCTCAAATAAGGCCCAAGGCCCAATATACAAATTTGAGCTCTTGCCCCCAAAGCCAGGTTTTTCATTTTTGGTAAAATTGGTTAATTGAGTTTAATTGTTTTTAACTTTATTATTAGTAATTTTTATTGTTGGGCTAATATTTTGGGATGTTTATTTTGTTTTAGATTTTAGATCTATTTTTTTTAAATAGCTTTTAAAAGGAGAAAAATGCTAGAGTTACAATTTTTTTTACAAATTGCAATTGTGATGAGTGGTTATTATTAAGTAAAAAAGTGACGTCAGTGGTGGGCTCAAATGTAAAAGTACTGTCAAATGTGATATTAGTACTGCCCAATGTGACGATGAAATTGTCAAATGTGAGAAAAAAAATAGGGTATCACCAAATATGATAAAAGTACTGTCAAAAGTGATGTTGGTACGGACCAATATGATAATGGAACTGTTAAATGTGAGAAAAAAATAGGGTACCACTGAATGTGACAAAAGTATAGTAAGATTTGATGTTGGTACTGTCTAATGTCACAATAAAACTATTAAATGTGAGAAATAAAATAAAATAAAGGAACCACCGAATGTGATAACAGTAAAGTCATATGTGATGTTAGTACTGTACAATGTGAGGATGAAATCGTCAAATGTAATAAAAAAAATAAGAGAACCACTAAATGTGACAAAAGTATTATCAAATGTGATGTTGGTACTGTCGAATGTGACAATAGAATCATCAAATGTGAGAAAAGAAAATAAGAGAACCACTAAATGTGACAAAAGAACAGTCACATGTGATGTTGGAACTGCACAATGTGAGGATAAAACCGTCAAATGTGAGAAAAAAAATTAAGGAACCACCGAATGTGACAAAAGTATAATCACATGTGATGTTGGTACTGCACAATGTGAGGATGAAACCGTTAAATGTGAGGAAAAAAAAAAAAGGAAACCACCAAATGTAACAAAAGTACTGTCAAATATGATGTTAAAACTGCACAATGTAAGGATGGAGTCTTCAAATATAATGTTTTGATAACTTGGTATAGGTTGCCGTGTGCTCTTAAAAAATAAAAAAAGGGTATCGTAGAATTACCCAAAAATTAATTGTTAAGCACTGCACTTCTTCGTGGCCTTATATAGAGCGATGTAATTAACAACACGAAGGAGCTGAAGTACCCACCTTTGGCTTGCTCCATTTTGCTGCGCCTAGGCAATAGGATACTATTACTATAGAAGACTTCATCACATTGAGTGGTGCAATTTCTGAGATGACGGTCTTTCTCTTTAAAAGTTTCCTATAATATAATAATTTAAACATTCAGTTATTTTCATGTGAATTTAAATGGGTCAATTTACATGAAACAACCCAAAACAGTGAAGGGGTCTATAAAAAAAAAAGTTTAGAACAACAACTGAGTATCGATTGTGTATTTTTTTGTGGATCAAAAAATATATTGATTTTTACCTCAAAGCTCCGGCCTTTTTTCCCACCTAATAAATCTCTTAACTACTTTCAAGAAATGTGCAAACAAAGTATACTTGACTGTGCATGCGTGACCAACCAAAACGGAGGTGTCTAGACTTGAGAAAGGTACAAAAAGAATACAAATTCTCTACTATACTTTTTATATTTCACTTTATGTTTTTACTAGTCATAATATGCCATGTGTCTAAATTTTTTTTTTAATTTTAAAATTCGAGTATTTTATATAAAAAAAAGTAAAAGATCAACGCCTAAGTGATAAAAAAAAAAATTATTAGCTGTCATGCTAATAAAAGAACTAAATAACGGAACTATTCTAGAGGATCCCTATAATATTGGATAACAAATTATTACTGTCATGCTAATATTTTATGTTTTCATTCTTCAATAACCGCTTAAAAGAACAACAAAATAGTACAACCTGCTCTACCCTCTGCTTAAAAGAATTTGCCACGTTATTGACGGTTTGTAAAAATGTTATACTATGTCCAATAATTTGTTACTAAAATTTGTTAATTAAATCTTAAAGCTATGACATTATTGGTTTTTAAAAAACCTACAATAAGTTATATTGTTAACAGTTTTTGTTTTCTATTTTCAAAAACTTGTTTTTGAGAATATAAAGAAAAAACAATTTTCTTGTATTTTTGAAATAAAAAACATGTTAGGTAATTAGTTGAAAAAAAAAAATACTAAAATATGTTGTTACTAGGATTTGAACTCTAATACTAACACATTAAATGAAACAGATTCATTAAATTAAATGCGTATTTTTATTAACTTTTGAAAATTAGAAACTGAAAACAGCATTTTGCATATTTTCAGTTTCTTTCACAAATTGAGTTTTGAGAACAATTTTTGTTTTCTGTCCATTTTGAGTTGCCAAACAAGTTTTTTAGTTTCAAAAATAGGAAATTGTTTTTATAAACAGAAAATAAGTTACCAAACATAATAATTTGGAGTCTATATATCCTAAAAATAAGTTTTGGTAATAACAAAAAACCAATCATTACCGTGTCCTTGTCAAAATTTAGAAATTTGCATATTCCTGTAAGGGTGTGATTGTTTATTTATGGATAATTTGTAACTTATAACAGTATGAAAATTTTGATATGGATAACAATAACTACCATAGAGATTAAAGTCAGGGCTAGATTCGCTATATAAATATGCTCATTAGCCATATAAGGAAAGGACATACACAAGCTTTAAGAGTTTGTGAAGATGTCTAGATATTGGACTGAAGTTCTTGTCATTGCAAGTTTAGCTTGCCTATATACATGCTCATTAGGAGCAAATATTTCATATGATTCAAATGCCATAATTATTAATGGAGAGCGGAGGATTATATTATCGGGCGCAATCCATTATCCACGCAGCACAGTGGAGATGTGGCCTGATATTATTCAGAAGGCAAAGGATGGTGGACTTGATGCAATAGAATCATACGTCTTCTGGGATCGCCATGAACCTCAGCGTCGCAAGTATGATTTCTCAGGAAATCTAGACTTTGTCAAGTTCTTCAAGTTGGTTCAAGAAGCTGGACTCTATGCCGTTCTACGCATTGGTCCTTACGTATGTGCGGAATGGACCTATGGGGGTTTCCCTTTGTGGTTACACAATTTGCCGGGTGTTCAGTTAAGGACAGATAATGAGGTGTACAAGAATGAAATGCAAACATTCACAACCAAGATAGTGAACATGTGCAAAGAAGCAAGTTTGTTTGCTTCACAAGGGGGACCAATCATCATTGCACAGATTGAAAACGAGTATGGGAACATCATGGGTCCTTATGGAGCAGCAGGGAAATCCTACATTCAATGGTGTGCTAAAATGGCTGTATCCCAAAACATTGGCGTCCCCTGGATTATGTGCCAACAATCAGATGCTCCACAACCCATGATCAATACTTGCAATGGTTTTTATTGTGATAATTTTACACCAAACAATCCTAAGAGTCCAAAAATGTTCACTGAGAATTGGACTGGATGGTTCAAGAATTGGGGTGGCAAACACCCTTTCAGAACTGCTGAAGATGTGGCATTCTCAGTTGCACGATTTTTCCAATCCGGTGGAGTTTTCAACAACTATTATATGTACCATGGAGGAACCAACTTTGGACGCACAGCTGGAGGTCCATACATCACAACTTCTTATGATTACAATGCCCCACTTGATGAATATGGGAATTTCAATCAACCTAAATGGGGGCATCTCAAGGATCTCCATGCTGCCCTCAAATTGGGAGAAAAGATTCTTACTACTGGCAATAGGACTTCCAAGCAATATGGCAACAACGTTTATCTGACCACATACACAAACGCTAACGATGGGAGCAGATTCTGTTTCTTGAGCAATTCAGACGGTTCACATGATGCCAATGTTGACTTGCAACAAGATGGCAAGTACTTTGTGCCTGCTTGGTCTGTCAGCATTCTTGAAAACTGTAACAAGGAAGTGTACAACACTGCAAAGGTTAATGCCCAAACATCAATTATGGTTAAGAAACAAGTTGGTAGCAGCCGTCATCATAAACGGCTCTCTTGGGTGTGGGCACCAGAGGCAATAAAAGACACACTAACTGGAAAAGGTAGATTCAAAGCAGATCTACTCCTTGATCAAAAGCAAACAACAGCTGATTCTAGTGACTATTTGTGGTACATGACTAGTGTTAACATGAATGGAAAATCATCTTCTTTGGAGAATGTGACTTTGCGTGTAAGCACCCAAGGTCATGTTCTTCATGCTTTTGTTAACCGAAAGTTCGTTGGTTCTCAATGGGGCACAGATGGTAAATACAGTTTTGTGTTGGAGAAACCTGTATCTCTAAAGCCTGGGACTAACATTATAACTCTACTTAGTGCCACAGTTGGATTGGCAAATTATGGTTCCTTCTTTGATCTTGTGCCTGTTGGTATAGTGGGGGGTCCTATAGAATTGATTGGAGCCAATTCTACTTGGAATATATCAACCAACCAATGGACTTACAAGGTAGGATTGAATGGTGAGGCCAACCAGCTATTCAATCCAAATAGGGCCCATCTGAGGAGGTGGAAAGCTACTCAAAATGTTCCTGTAGGGAGACTTATGACATGGTATAAAACCACTTTCAAAAGTCCTTCTGGTACAGATCCTGTGGTGGTGGACTTACAAGGTATGGGCAAAGGTCAGGCTTGGGTGAATGGAAAAAGCATTGGACGCTATTGGCCTTCATTCAATGCTGATACCAATGGATGCAGTGATTCATGTGATTACCGTGGAGGGTACTTTTCTGAAAAATGTGTGACAAATTGTGGCAATCCAACCCAAAGGTGGTACCATGTGCCAAGATCATTCCTCAAGAATGACGGAAACACATTGATTTTGTTTGAAGAATTCGGTGGAAATCCTCTGAATGTGTCTTTCCAAACTGTCACGGTTGGAACCGTGTGTGGAAATGCATATGAGGGCCACGAATTGGATCTTTCATGCCAAGGTGGGCAAACCATCTCAGAAATCAAATTTGCAAGTTATGGGGACCCTCAAGGAAGGTGTGGTTCATTCAAGAAAGGTTCTTGGGAGGCTAGCAGTAGTTTCTCTGTGGTGGAAAATGCATGCATTGGGAGGGAAAGTTGTTCTGTCTCTGTGTCATCTGCAACATTCGGAACATCCAACCTTGGCAGTGTCAATGGAAGATTGGCAGTGGAAGCTGTCTGCTAAGTTAATTAACTTCACCCATCTATTGTATTTCTCTAATTTTATCGGGCTATGTTTGTTTCGCACACTGTGTTTTAATAAACTGAAAACATGAGTTTAACGTGGGTTAAAGTCACGTTTTTCAGTTATAAAAACACAGACACAATGAAAGAGTTTTTACCAATATTGCACTCTCAATCATTACTCTTACTCTATTTTTGTGTGAAAGAGTTTTTACCAATATTGCACTTTCAATCCTTTCTCCAATTCTATTTCCACCTTTTTAGCATGACATGTTGCTTATATTCGTTTCTTTTTCTAAAAAGTCAACGTTTAGCTGCATTTTGGTGATTCATGATACTATTATAAGCTTTTGTAACAACTAGCAAATTACTTGCGCGATGCGCAAATAATACTTTAGAATATCATGTGAAAAACTTATATAGAATGTTCAAAGAATGTTTAAATAGTAACGTAAAGTAATGTCACTATAGCATAAAAGGTTTTTGTTGAATTAAAATAATTCGAAATTAAGGGGATAATTAAAGAATATTTTATTTTATTTTAGTCTCAAGAGGACAAAGAATTTAGACTATAGCATAATAGTCATAGAAATTAGATAAAGTAACAAATTGGTCGATGAAAAGAAAAAGTTTAAAATTGCACACACATATCCATTATATTTTTTCACTTACAGTAAAGAGCCATTAAAGTATAAAAGAACAACATAGAAATATTGTAGCTTAAACAATGACAAAATCATTTTAATCCATTCCATATATTGGTGTTTATTATGCCGTGTAATAAGTTATTTGTTATAGTGGTAGGTTCAATGAAATATCATTCTAATATATTTTTAATATGATATTTATGTATATTTCCATGAAATATGCATATTTTATTATTCATGTATATTTTGAACAATAAAACAAAGAAGAACAACGTATGAATATTTTAGTTTAAATAATGATAAAAGCATTTTACTCTATTTCATATATTGATGTTTATTATGCGGTGTAGTAAGTTATTTGTTCTCTTAATCATAGTTTTTGTTTCTTTAATATATTAGAGTCAACATAAGTTATTTATGATATCATATTAATATTTAGTTGGCTTTTGGAAATATCATATAATTTTTATGATATCATGTTTATGTTAGTAGATTATGATAGTGATAGGTTCAATGAAATATCATTCTAATAAAATTTTAATATGATATTTCCATGAAATATGCATATTTTTATTGTTCATGTTTATTTTGAAATATTAAAATATTCTTATTAAAAAAACTTTACTTCTCAACTTGGGATCATATTGTGAAGTATGTTGAACAGATCCATTTTCAAAGACAATTTGAAAGAAAAGATCAATTTTTTTTAAAAGTTTATATATATATATATATATATATATATAAAGTTTTTTTTGGAGAAGAGAGCAAAAAAATGTGAGATGGAAGGCTAGATAAAAATTTAATGTAGCAAAGTCACATGATAGAACCTCATTGGCTCCCACATTAGATTTTTACTTTCTTATATAAAAAGATAATCAATAAACTATATATATATGTGTGTGTGTGTGTGTGTGTCCAAATTTGGTAAGGATGGGGTGTAAAACTCATGTTTTACATCATCCAATAAGAGATCACCATATTAGTATTTTACTTAAAATTCAATAGATCCTACCACGCCTAATAACATCTCAATAAACTCCTAATTTGGTTGAATTTTTATATGAGTATTAGAATTGATTGGGTGTGGTTATGCTTATTCTTAAATATGTAATAAAATGATATGGCATGTTGATATTGAAGGGGTATAACATAAGTTTTACACCACATACCTACAAAATTTAATCTCTCTCTCTCTCTCTCTCTCTCTCTCTCTCTCTATATATATATATATATATATATATATATAATATTAGTTCACACTTATTAATCATTAGTATGTGCATTTAATCCAGGGCCACATTCAGTGAACAAATATTATATATAATTAAGTGGAAATAAATGTAATTTTTGTTGAGATAAAAGCCTAAATGAAGAATTTGCCATTTGGTAGAACCTTATATTCTCTCACATGAGGTCTCAGATTATTTATATATATATATATATATATTAATACTGATTGATTGATTTGGTACTGAGATTGTCAAATTGAATAAGAGAGTTTTGTTGCTATCTGTAGGGGCTCAATTTGTAAGGGATCCCCAACAATACATTTCTTAGAGAGTGGGACGAAGGGTTAGGCGCTAACAGGCTTACCACCGGTTCTCCGGAGGCTTCTTCCGTCGAGGGGACTTAGCCCAGTTCTTCTTGACTTGGGGTTGCTCCTCGGCTCCCGTCCGAGGAGGCCCCCCAACTCAAGAGGGGCACCTTTGCACTATATACCTCCTTCGGTTGATCCTAGCCTTACAACTGTCGATCATCCAGACCACTGCTTAAGGACCTGTCCCATCAGCCACGTTCCCAACCTTCCTGTGGGTCGCAGCACCCAAGGTTGTGCTGTTCAGGAGTCCTATCCGCATTAATGTGGCCAGGGGAGTCAGATAAACGCATTAAGTGTGGATGTGACCACCTATTCTGGGTTTGTCCCCCACCTGGAATTAGACTAGGTATGCCGAGGAAGGGGGCATCCTCGGCATGGGCCCAGAAAGGGCTGACATCCATAGACAACAGCCTGGGGCAATCGTCACTCCTCGGCATGGGCCTTGGGCCAGCCTGAAGGTGGGCCGAGGCTTCCAGGCCTACGGGCCCCACAATAGCCCCTCAAAATCCTGCTGCACGTTCCCTCGGACGGGGAGGAGGGTTTTGACATCCACGGCCCTCATTTTTCGGAAGGCCTTCCGCTAGCTGGTTCTTCCCCAAATGGTCAGTTTGGCGCTTTAATTCTTCGGTAGGTGGTTAGTTTCCCCGCAGGACTGAGTCCGAGGACCATGCAAGGCCTTGGTTTTGTCTAACACTTTTTTCTTCTGTAAGCAACTAGTTTCCCCATAGGTTTGGGTCTTTGGACCATGCAATACCTTGGTTCTGTCTAGTGCCCAGGTATGATTACGTGGTTAGTTTCCCCATAGGCTTGAGTCCGAGGACCATGCAAGGCCTTGGTTCTGTCTAACACTCTTTTCTTCTGTAAGCAACTAGTTTCCCCATAGGTTTGGGTCTTTGGACCATGCAATACCTTGGTTCTGTCTAGTGCCCAGGTATGATTACGTGGTTAGTTTCCTCATAGGCTTGAGTCCGAGGACCATGCAAGGCCTTGGTTCTGTCTAACACTCTTTTCTTCTGTAAGCAACTAGTTTCCCCATAGGTTTGGGTCTTTGGACCATGCAATACCTTGGTTAGTTTCCCCATAGGCTTGAGTCCGAGGACCATGTAAGGCCTTGGTTCTGTCTAACACTGTTTTCTTCTGTAAGCAACTAGTTTCCCCATAGGTTTGGGTCTTTGGACCATGCAATACCTTGGTTCTGTCTAGTGCCCAGGTATGATTACGTGGTTAGTTTCCCCATAGGCTTGAGTCCGAGGACCATGCAAGGCCTTGGTTCTGTCTAACACTTCTTTAAGTAGGAGTTCGTCCTCGGCTCCGAGAGTCTTGCTTTTGGTATAATGATGTCCTCGGATCGTTAGCTGGGAGCAGTTCCTCCTTGGGTTGGACTATGATCTCACACGTGACGTTGACCTCGCCTCCAACTCGTGTCCCCCATCTTTTCGTTTACAAGGCGTCTCTTGGCCATTCGTGCCCTGCGCTTGACGTTTCAGTGCGCGAGACGCGTCTTTATTAATGTCCTCGTGAATTAACACGAATCCGGCGGTTTACAATCCCCTTGGAATTGGGTAAGAATTAATTCTGTTGACAGTCCTCCCTTCGAATTCTGTGCGGCTCAACTCCCACCGGTTTTCGCCCTCTATATAAGGCGTTCTGGGGGAAACGCTTCTCCTCATTCCATGGACCTCCCACCACAACCAGCAATACGTCTTTTCACCTCCCTGAGCCCCTTTAACAGCACCGCCAGGATTGTGACCAAAGTTGGGAGATATGGCGTCAAGGACCACCGTGGCTGCAACCCCCACTGGGCTTCCGGCGCGGCAGAGTCTGGGTGTGACCCTGGCAGTGCCGTACGCGGTGGCCAGGAGGGATGTCGCTGAAGTACCTAACGTCTCTCCCCGGAGCGCACTTCCGCCGGAGGAGACACGCGAACTCATGTCATGGCTGGTGCCCGGGTGTTGCCGTCTCCAACGGCGAACGCTCGTGAGGATTGGAAAAAATCGAGGAAACATCACGGGGGAGGGCGTCCCGGTGCCCCTGCATCTGCTCCTCGCTTTGTTCAAGCTTCCGCCTTGAAGCGAGCCAGCCCCAGCCCCCTCCCGCCCTCTTATTGTCAAGTTCTCCCATTCTCTTGATGCTAATAAGAGCACGGGTTGACACTTCCCCCTCCCTTAGCTAGTTCTAGAATCGGTCCGCCTGGGCCTCTGATTGTAGGATTAGCTTGTAGAAAATCTTGTAAAACAAGCCTGCCTGAGCCTCTGATTGTATTTTGTAATTTTCTTTTCATGAAATAATATCAGACTCTTTTTTTTTTGCTGTTGAATCTTCTATTTTGCTGCAACTGTTTTGTTTTTTTTTTTTTGCGAAGTGACCGCTTAGAACGATCGCCGGTTGCGCCGGCCAGCGCATTAGCCCTTCCCACAGACGGCGCCAATTGTAGGGGCTCAATTTGTAAGGGATCCCCAACAATACATTTCTTAGAGAGTGGGACGAAGGGCTAAGCGCTAACAGGCTTACCACCGGTTCTCCGGAGACTTCTTCCGTCGAGGGGACTTAGCCCAGTTCTTCTTGACTTGGGGTTGCTCCTCGGCTCCCGTCCGAGGAGGCCCCCCTCCTCAAGAGGGGCACCTTTGCACTATATACCTCCTTCGGTTGATCCTAGCCTTACAACTGTCGATCATCCAGACCACTGCTTAAGGACCTGTCCCATCAGCCACGTTCCCAACCTTCCTGTGGGTCGCAGCACCCAAGGTTGTGCTGTTCAGGAGTCCTATCCGCATTAATGTGGCCAGGGGAGTCAGATAAACGCATTAAGTGTGGATGTGACCACCTATTCTGGGTTTGTCCCCCACCTGGAATTAGACTAGGTATGCCGAGGAAGGGGGCATCCTCGGCATGGGCCCAGAAAGGGCTGACATCCATAGACAACAGCCTGGGGCAATCGTCACTCCTCGGCATGGGCCTTGGGCCAGCCTGAAGGTGGGCCGAGGCTTCCAGGCCTACGGGCCCCACACTATCATTTATATCTTTTAATGATTTCTCTTTTGACATTATTTATTTACAATGCAACATATTTTGTGTTTATTTACAATCTTTAAATACATTTTTCAGATGCTCCATGTTTACACTTTAAAATATGAATCTGGAGGACAATACTGGCCAATAGTACACAATAAAACAATATGTTCATTGTTTTTTTATTTTTTATTTTATTTTATTTTATATATATATGGGGAATATTACTGCATAACATTAATAGGAAATTAATTGCTGCAAGTAGCTACATCAGAGGCAATAGAAGCTTCTAAAAAGCTGGGGGTTTCCTCAACCCATGCCTTAAAATCAAAAATAGACTTAGCATGTTGAGCTAAAAGATGGGCAGGCCTATTGCCTGCCCTTTTTATGTGAGAAAATTCAAAAGAACGAAAATATGTTCATTGTTGATATCGCAGATTTGCAAGTAGTTGCTATTGGTTATTTTGCTATTGTTGGTTTTAGACCCTTGAACAAACAATGTTTAAACTGATTTTATGGCCAAGTTATTAATCTATATTGATAAGGGGAATTTTTAATTGGAAAAATAAAAGTTGTTGATCTCCAAAGACCCGTCAGCTCTATTATGCATATTAAAGACATCACGCAAGATGAAGCCGTCAGTCTCTAAGCTGAAGATAGTAAGCTGAAGGGTAAGCTGAAGATAATAAGCTGAAGGTAGTAAGCTGAAGATAGTAAGCTGAAGGGTAAGCTGAAGACAGTAAGCTGAAGACAGTAAGCTGAAGGCAGTAAGCTGAAGAGTAAGTTGGTTTTAGACCCTTGAACAAACAATGTTTAAACTGATTTTATGGCCAAGTTATTAATCTATATTGATAAGGGGAATTTTTAATTGGAAAAATAAAAGTTGTTGATCTCCAAAGACCCGTCAGCTCTATTATGCATACTGAAGACATCACGCAAGATGAAGCCGTCAGTCTTTAAGCTGAAGATAGTAAGCTGAAGGGTAAGCTGAAGACAATAAGCTGAAGATAGTAAGCTGAAGGGTAAGCTGAAGGCAGTAAGCTGAAGAGTAAGCTGAAAATAGTAAGCTGAAGAGTAAGCTGAAGATAGTAAGCAAACCTCCGTCGGGATCCATTAGTAAGTGACAATGTTAGGGAGTCCACGAAGCTCACCGCATAGCCGACGAGTTGACCTTAGGCAATGAAGATGGGTAGCCGACGCTAATAAAGCTGAAGGGAGTAGGCGAAGCTGACGACCCCGACGAGGGAGTAGGCAAAGCTGACGACCCTAAAGCTGACGGCTCCAATGTATCCTTGACTTGGTCACCACGCATGAGTATATAAGGAAATGTCTTGTATCCCACGTTTAGTGTTAGTCTCCTACAAGGAAAGGATTCCGCAATATACGCTCATGAGGATTCCTATAAGGAAAAGACTTCTAGCCCAAGGAAGAGAGGTCAACCCTCTACTACTATAAAAGCCCCAATACCCTCATAAACCAAGGTACGCATAATTCACCCCAGCTCTGGTACTCTAAAATTGTGAACAAGAGAATTCTCTAGCTCTGGTACTGACGATTTTTCGGCATCATCATATATATACTACAAAATCGAAACTTTTGACTTTTGGTTGACCTCTCTATATTATGCCAAATCAGATTTGTTAACTCCACAATTTTACACATCAGCATTTTTTATTCATTAAATCTATTATGCAAGCCTTAGGTTAAACATAAATCAAACATATCATACAACAGAAAATCTAAATAACACAAGATATGATAACCTAGGAAAACCAATGAAACAAACCTGTTTCAAGGTAAAAATCTTGGGGTGGCCAATCCCAAGAAGAACAATCCACTATCAAATAAAATTTTACAGTTAAAAATATTTAATTCATAGTACACTTTGAAACCCTAACTACGCTTATCAAACCTAACTTTGAAACCCTCAGACTTCTTTGATATGGATCTGCTCCAACATGAACTTCCAGTTCACACTTTGCTCTTCAATACACTTGATATCTGAACCTTTAAATCACATAGACGTCCAGCCTATGCTCCAAGACCACCCTCGAAGGTTTATATCTCTAACACCCTTGCCAGTAGAAGATTTGAGAAAGTTTTGGATACATAAACCCTAGATCTACAATAGGTGGCACAAGAAGCACACCCCTCTTTCTAAAAACCCCTTCTAGGGTTAGCTTATAATGTCCTTTAAATATTGCAAGAAACAAATTATGATTGTCGATACCGTATTTTGTCTGGCCTGGTTCACGAGTCAAAACAAAAACCAAAAAAATCCAAAAATTAAAAAAGTGCAAAATGATGAATTTCAAAGCCAAAACGGGTAAAAATAAACACAATATGGTTGGATGGTGAATCAAAAAGTCACAATGTTTGAAAAATTCAATTTATAGCAATTGAGGCCAAAACCTTAACCAGGTATGGCAAAAAGATTGCTTTTTGATCTAATTGTTGGATTGTGTTGAATTTTGGACCATCTCGTAGGGCATATTTTTCCCTTCGAAACGATAGTTCATGGGCCAATGTCACACCCTAAACCCAAAAGTGTTCAAAGCATGAGGAAAGAACCATCTGGAGAGAGATTGTAGGAGATTTTTCTTTTCTTTTCTGTTCCATAGGACAAGAATATATAACCATACTAAAACCTCCACATTACAAGTTAGAGCTCTATAACACATTTACGAACAATAACTAAAAAATCATGTGCCTCCACATAATACATGAATATATTATAAAACTCCAATTGGATTACACAGAGTCACAATCTTATCAAGACTAAGGAATCTTAAAATCGATTTCCTCCAATAGAATTAATTAAGGCCTCGTTGAACATAGCAAGATCAAGTCACCAACGTCCATTTATAGCAAAAGTCTCTAAATTTAACATAGCACTCTAATCATCACCAATGAAATATGCTCCATACCCAAGGTATAGCTAATTAATCTGAAAAATGATAAAGGGTGGGATGAGCTAAAACCCAGTAAGTAGCTATGGGCACCGAATACCTCTTAGCAAGACAATAATTGGGCCCCCAATTAATTTATACGTGGGCTATACTTCGATCCTACTAATGGGGCTCTCAGCTTAGTCTGGTTCGTCCTCTCTAAGCCCTAATCTAAGACCCTCCCCTTGACTTCCCTTATTTCCCAAGTGTTTCCCTCTCTCTTTGCTCACTCTCTCTCCTTCCCTTTGTTTCTTCCTCCCACTTTTTTTAACCCCCTAACTCTCTGCCTCTTCCCCCTTTTATAGTACTTGGTTAGTGGTTTGGTCATCATCATTTTCCTATTGTTGTGAAAGACCGTGCCTCCGGGCCCTTTTTTTTGGGTGTTAGGCCAAACCCCACTCAATAGGTAGAGTCGTGTTATTGCCTCTCAAAATGGAGGTTCGATTGATTATATTTTCCCCTTTAGATTTCGGATTTTACAATGGAGTCACCACTTATTTAATTATTGGAATAAATTAAAAAACCAAAATTGAAAAATTCCTCATTTTATTAATTTGAAATTGAATTTACATTGATCATAGGAAATTACATGGCTTTGGTCCTAAATACAATCTAAGATGAAGTACATGGCTTTGTTTCCTAGTTACAATCTAGAAATTGAAAATTACAAGGATAAGCATTGATCTATCAATCCTTGATCTAAGTTTGAAAGCTATGTTACAAGGTGGGAAGGTGTTAGTCACCCACCTTATCCTGTGAAACATGTCTTCTAAACTATGGTGGCCAACATTCATATCACATCATTCAGTATGTTATCAATCAATTTGCAAGTTGTAGTTAATGTGTGTGTATGGTGATATTAAGCATTGCATTTGGATTGAAAAATAAATTCTAGTAAATGTGTGTGGATGGTGATATCCTATATTCAAGGATTTGAAAAAATTATGAAACAAACATCTTTTACATATTTTTTATGTGGATTTAAGATCAAAACTAGTGTTATGCACGAACAGGTGATGAACAACCAAAAACATGTGAAGAACACATAAGAACATTCAAACTTATTCAAGGAATTTAAATAAACTATCATGTTTTAATCTTAAATTCTCATCATTGCAATACAAAAAACAAGTTAGGGAAAGAGATTATACCTTTATGCAAGATCCATATGTTGGAGGAGGAGACTCTTTGTGAAGGTCCTAAGGGTGGTGGAAGAGAAGAGCTAGGAGAGGGAGGGTGAGTCTCACTCAATACCTTGAGTCTCAGGAAGACCAAGATATGACAAGACTACTCTACTTCACTAGAACTCAAGAGAGGAGAAAAGAGGTTTTTTTTTTTTTTGGGTCCTAGAATGGAGGAAAGGGGGGGTTTATATAGTAGCGGTGGAGAAAATATGAATGGAAGGTCATTTAATGGGGGTTGACAAAGAATCATGAACCTAGACCTTATTTTATCTTTTGGGAAAATCGGGTGCATTAAATGTAGAGATTGGTGAGAGTGAGGAGCAAGCAAAATTCGGATTTTCCCGTAGCTACTATAACAGCTTGTAGAGCCAAATTCAAAAAATCATATCTTACTCAATTCTAATCGTATTTGTCTCGTTCTTGTGCTTAAGTTGAAGCCCCGGATGTATAGTTTCTGGGAAAATTAAATTCATTCACAGATTCAAAATATTCTGAGAGATATCAATGAAATGGTGAGCAGAGGTCATTTGTTAGAAAACAATTTCAGCATAATTAACATTAATAGGCCCCAAATTAATTTCCAATTAACATTAATAGGCTCCAATCACTCCCATTTCAGACTTAATTAGTTCCAAATTTACCCCAATTTAAAGATAATTGCATAAATTACTCATTAAATAATTAATGTTTAACTATCTAATTAATTAAGTGTGTGCAACTTTACCATAAAATATAGTCCTAGCCAATCAAATTATGACACGTCATTAATATCAAATTGATTATAATTATAACCAATTAGAATCATTTGTTCATAATCACATATAGTCGGACTCAATTTGTGATAGATCATCTCGGCCATTAAAACTTGATTTGATGATAACTTTCAATCTGATGGCCTGATTAGGGCTTATGACTAGTCGATTTGATCGTTACAACATCAAGATCATTTTGGTGAAATGAGATTAAGGATCTAATGACCAGAATCAAGATGCATATTTCAAGGTGAAATTACCCTTTTACCCTCCATGTGAGGTTAAATGCGGGTTGCAAAATGGAGTGTCAACAGAATGCCCCTCTTTCTGTGCGCGTGGTAGTATTTGAAATATCGAATGGCTCAGATGGCCTGATGCTTCATTTACCAAGGCATTCATGAAGGGACATGATGGCGCGCATTTATTGCAGTTGGGCAGTTACGATTAATGACCCTCGTTCCTATAAATACTACCATTAATCAGAGTTGCATTCTCTTTAGTTTATGTCAAGTTCTGAACATTGTCTTCTTCTGCTCCCGAGCCTTTAACTTCCCTACAAGATCGCTCTCCTCTACAAGAAATCAATCTGTAAGTCCTCTTCTCTTTGAATATCTCTTCTCATCTTTAGTTATACTCGACAATATGACTTTTGCATACCTATTGAAAACTAGGGAAGATATAGAATCCTTCAGAGTCAAGTACAATATCCCTCGTGATGTAGAGATTTTATACTGTCATAAGGGAGAGATAGTAGACCAAAGGCTTCCCCATTCATGTTTTTTCCTTTAATGTCCATCCTTAAGGGTGGGGTTAGGTTTCCTGTAGGCCCCGTATTGCTTACAACCCTCAGGTTTTATGGCCTTAGCATTGATCAATGCCTACCTAATTTTTATAGGGTAGTTAATTGTGCGGGGTGTCTCAACCGCTTGTATGGCTTGAGTCTGACCCATCACGACATCAACTTCCTATATGCCAATCGGGGAAGTCTAAAGCACGTGTACTACCTTCAAACCCGAAACACCTTGGTTAGGTTAATATCCAGCCTCCCCGATTCCAATAGGAATTCGGCGGGGGAATATGTGAGAGTGAGCGGGAATTGGCTGAACAAAGAGATGACTTGTTCGACCTCCCCCCGTCAGATAGGTTAGTACATCTTTTACCAATCTCTTGCATTCACCGATTGAGTCTCCCTTTCCTCCTTCCCTACTTTAATTTTTGTTTCATTTCATTACCTTTTGTTATCTTTCACTTACATTTTCCCTTTTCCCGTTTGTAGTTTCTAAGAAGTTCAAGCAAGACATCAGAGTGGTGTGCATGAAGGAGCTCAACTTCATTCTTCATTTAGAGGTCTGCGTGCACTATGACAGCAGCTAAGGGCCTCTCATCTGATTTTGGGTTGCGTGCCCTCCTATACAAGCTACCAGAATTTGTCAAGTGCTCTGACAGTCGGTAGCCCGTTGTTATCATGTCTGGACGTTTAACAGCCAGGTTTCTTGCCTCAAGGGCTCACATCCAGGGAAGCCAAACATTTAGGTCCTTGATTGGTTAGGAACGACTCCCTAGAACCCATTCAAGACGGTTCGGGGGATAACGTTTTCCAAGGCCATGCATAACATATTCCTATGGATGCCCCACTTTTAGGAGATCTTGATGAAGAGGGTCTAGCTGTCGGAGAGATAGAACTTGTGCTCCCTAACCTAGTAGAAGAAATGGTGAAGAAGCGGTTAATGGCATTGGACCGATGGTCTTTGGTTGCGCAAGCTTTAGGGGTCCAAGCTCCGACTCAGCCCACCCCTTAACAAACTACTCCTCCTGCGTCTCGACAGCAGAGGAAATGCCACAAAGGTAGTAGTGGTGTTGTGACCAAGGAAAGCACCCCTCCCATTACTCGATTGCCCATCAAAGCTTCGGGTCAGTCTATTACTCCACTGACCAACAAGACCCCTCAGGAGACACGGCACCTGAGCCAGCCTGCCACAATTGGCTTGCAGGTCACAGCCTCCTCTCAGTCTCGGCTACTCCATGGAAGTGTTCCTTCCAATTGGGGGATAAAGCCCTGCCTTCTAACTCATTCCTTCGAACCTGGGGAATCAGCCAGGGGTGCCAGGTATCGGACAGTCTTGGGCAGGCCTTGTTGCTTCCTGCTGATATGGAGCACTACTCCAACTACGGAGACGATGACTTGGTGCTCAAGTTGAAGTGGAACACCATAGTGGTACGTTTTGCTTCCTCCCAAGCTCTCTTGTTAGCACCCCTATACATATATTGGTTTACTCATTCATTTATTTCTTTATATTCTTAAGTGTTACTAATCGGTCTGGGGTAACCGAACTCTACTTTTTCTGTTGATTTAGGCTGCCCAACTGGCCCATGTAGTGGAGGGCCAGCTTAAAGACGCTCAGGAGGAGGCCGACAAAGAGAAAGCCCTAAAATAGGTAGCCAAGGCTAGCTTGAAAGAAAAAACCCTTGGGCTGAATGTCATGGAGCGATGGGCAACCACTGCTGAAAAGGCGCTGAAGCTGGCCAAGCAAAAAGCCAATGAGGCCGTGAGCAAGCTCGGCGAGACCGAGGTTAAGCTCGCCGAGACTGCCAGCATCTTCTCTACCTGGGACAAAGAGTTTGCTGACTACAAAGGTGGGGAGAAGGCGCAAAAGTAAACCTACCACAACAGGGGCTTCAAGGATGTTGAAAACTCTGCTTGCCCCATTATCTTTTAGGCCCGGAAGTTTGGGTTTATGGAAGGCTGGATGGTAGCTGTTAACACCATTGGCCTCCTCGAAGACTCCCCTTTCAGGAACTTCGACCGAGGACCCTGCTAGTGAGGCCCAAGTTGAAGAGCAAGGAGAGGATAGCAGTGACAAGGAGGAAGGCGCCAAGAGCCCGGAGGCTCGGGAGTTGTCCCGACAAATCGACTCCTATGTGGTGGTGCTTGATGATGACCAACCGAGAACTGGAGCCCCTATGTCCGATCAAACTGCCCAGCCAATGGTCACCTCTGGCCCTCCACCAAACACCCTTCCAACTGATCAATGAGCCCCCACCACAACTCCCCTGGCCACTGTTACCCCTGAAGCTTAATTTTTAGAAGTGTCTGTATTGTGTTAGTTGGTTTTGCTTTATTTTATTTTTACTATTATTGTTTTTCCTTCCCCCCCCCCCCCCCTTCTCTTTGTATGAGACTGATGGTGTTAGTTTTTCTTTTTATCATATTTGATTTGTATTGGAAAAAATAATGCTCTCCACCTACTTTTATCATGCTTTTGGTAACTCTGCACTCGTACTAAAGGCCTTGACGCTTATACTGGGAAGCATTCAAGTGTCAACGTTAGGTAACATAATAACCCTAGTATTAGGTAATAGGGCCGAACTCAAAATTTACGATAAAAATTCACCTAAGTGTTACTGTTTGGTGACACTCCATTACTGCTAAGTGTTGCCCTTTGGCACACCGCTTTTATGCACACTAATCAGTTAATATCAAGTACGTATTTAAAAATATATCTCTAGTCAAAACAGAATGTTGCGGCAACTATAAAATGCATCCAGGCTGTTGTTTGTATTCGGAACCGAGCATGGTTATGATCCTCATTATTATTATATTTTTTTTTTTTTGGAGTAGTGCTAAGGTTACCATCTGGTTGGTGATCGGAGTCAAACTGAGGCCAGACTTCTGTCCTTAGGTGGAAATGTGAAGGTTTTCATCTGGTTGGTAACCATAGTCAGGCCGAGGCTAGACTTCTGTCCTTAGGTAGAAATATTTAAGGTTTCCATCTGGTCGATGATTGGAGTCGGGCCGAGGCCCGACTTCTATCATTGGCAAAAATATCTAAGGTTTCCATTTGGTCGGTGACCAAAGTCAGGCCGAGGCTAGACTTCTGTCCTTAGGTAAGAATATCTAAGGTTTCCATCTGGTCAATGACTGGGGTCAGGCCAAGGCCAAACTTCTGTCCTTGGATAAGAATATCTAAGGTTTCCATCTAGTTGGTGACTGAGGTCAGGCCGAGGCTAGACTTCTGTACTTGGGTAAGAATATCTAAGGTTTCCATCTGGTTGATCTTTCATACTCCCAACGGCGACAAGGTCCCTCGGCACAAATTCCCGAATCCTAACCTTCCTGTTATACCCCTGGGCCAACTTCTGTCAATAATTTGTGAGCCGCAAGGCCACTATGTCTCTTTGCTCTTCCAATGCATCTAGATTGCCGATCATACTCTTGTCGTTACATCCCTGTGCAAAGCACGCCACCCTCGAACTTAACAGACTGATTTCAATTAGTATAACCGCTTCGGTATCGTAATTCATGGAGAATAGCGTTTGGCTTGTCGACCTTCTGGGAGTCGTTGGGTACGTCCACAGAATGTATGGCAACTCCTTGACCCAGCTTCCCTTTGCCCCCTCTAATCTCTTTTTCAAATCGTTGACAATCGTCTTATTCGTTGCTTCAGCCTGCCCATTGCTTTGGGGGTATGCGGGTAATGAGTACTTGTTGGTTATACCAAGGCTGCTGCAGTATTCCCGAAAGAGCTTACTATCAAATTGCAACCATTATTAGATACCAACACTCGGGGAACTTTGAACCTTGTGATAATGTTCTTCCACACGAATCTTTTTATATCCACGTCCCTGATATTGCCAAGACTTCGGCCTCCACCCACTTAGTGAAATAGTCTGTAGCCACTACTACATACCGTCTGTTTCCCGAGGCCCGAGGGAAAGGTCCGACTATATCTAGCACCCATTAGGTGAACGGCTAAGGGGTAGCGAATGGGTTGAGGTTTGCCCCCGGTTGGTGTAATAACGGTGCGTGAATCTGGCACCGATCACATTTTCTAACATAATCTTCCACTTCCCGTTGCATATTTGGCCACTAGAATCCCTGATTCATGGCTCAGTATGCAAGGGACGTCCCCCCCAAGTGCTCGCCACATACTCCTTTATGAAGTTCAGTTAACAACTCAGCGGTTTTCTCGGGATGAAGTCACAACAAATACGGTCCACCGTATGACCCTCGGTACAACCTCTTATCTTCAAACAGCTAGAAACGTGCTGACATTCTCCGCAATTTCTCTGCCTCTTTTGCGTCCCCTGGTAAAGACCCGTCAGACAAAAAGGCTACGTATGAATCCATCCAACTCGGTCCCAGTTCCGACGCAGCTGCCACTAACGTTTGGTGCTCAATGCTTGGGTGCTCCAAAAGCTCTACTAGTATCATTCGGGGAATGTGATCACCCGAAGAATATGCCAGCATTGCCAAGGAGTCAGCGTGGCTATTTTGACTTCTTGATACTCTAACTATACTAACATCATGGAAGTTTGCATGTAGAGACCCGAACAACCGAAAGTACTGCAACATACGCTGGTCTCTTGCCTCGAAACTCCCATCTACTTGACTCACCACCAACTTGGAATTTGAAACCACTTCTACCTCCTTTGCCTCGAGCACTTGTGCTACCCGCAGTCTAGCAATAAGGGCTTTGTATTCGGCCTCATTGTTCAAAGCCCGAAAGCCCACCCTTAGTGACTTTTCTACTCTTATGCCCTCGGGGGACACCAACACCACCCCGACTCCCGAAACTCTTGCGTTAGACGCACCATCCATATACACCTTTTGTCATCTCACTGTGACTTGGCATATCATCAAAGAAGCCCCAGAGGAGGGAGTGAACTTGGCAACAAAGTCTGCTAACACCTGTCCTTTAATGGAATTTCTTGATTTGTACCGTATGTCGAATGTCCCCAGTTTCATCCACTATTGCACTATCCTCCCCATGAAATCTGACCTCCTTAATAGCGACTGCAGAAGGTACTCAGTCAACACCCAAACTATATGCGCTTGAAAATAATGCGGTAACTTCCTCATAGTGTGCACTAAGGCCAATACAATTTTCTCCAATGGCAAATACCGGGTCTTTGAATCCGCTAGGGTTTTGCTGAGGTAATATATGGGTCTTTGAATTCCTTCATGCTACTTGATCAACACTAAGCTCACAGCATGGTTAGAAACTACCAGATACAGGAAAAGGTCGTCTTCTAGCTCCAGCCGCGACAGAACTAGCGGGTTGGCTAAATAAGACTTCAAATCTTCGAAGGCCTCATCACATTCCTCTGTCCACTAAAAACCTTTCCACTTCTTTAATAACTGGTAAAATGGTAGGCACCTGTCTGCTGATCTTGAGACAAATCTGTTCAAGACGGCAATCATTCCTGTAAGTTTTTGTACCTCCTTCAGGTTATTGGGAGGTCGCAACTGTTGGATTTCTGAAATTTGATTGGGGTTCACCTCTATTCCTCGAATGGTTATCATATAGCCTAAAAACTTGCGGGATCCTACTCCGAAGGAACATTTCTCAGCGTTGAGGCGCAACTGGTGTTGTCTTAGTACATCCAAAACCTCGGCTAAATCAGACGTATACCCCTCAGTCCCCTTTGTTTTTACCACCATGTCGTCAATGTATACCGCTACAGACTTACTAATCTGGTCTTTAAACATCTGGGTTACCATTTGCTGATATGTGGCTTTTGTGTTCTTCAACCCGAAGGGCATTACAGTGTAATGGTAATTCCCTCTGAGCGTGATGAAGGATGTTTTCTCTTGGTCCTTAGGCGCTAGCGAGATCTGATGGTAACCTTGGAATGCATCCAAAAGCTCATTCTTTAATATCTAACCATTTTGTCTACTAATTGATCTATTTTTGACATCGGGAAAGGTTCCTTTGGACATGCTCGGTTAAGGTCAGTGAAATCGGCACACACCCTCCAACTGTCGTTCTTTTTCTTTACGACCACCATGTTGGCTAACCATTCTAGGGCAAACACTTCCTTAATCGCCCCTGCCCTCTTTAGCTTCTCCACCTCCTCCTTGACAGCCTCAACATGAGACTTTGCAGCTCTTTTGGGCCTCTACTTCTTAGGAGGGCCTCTACTTCTTAGGAAAGGTTAAGGGGTCCATATTCAATCGATGCATGATAAAAGTCGGGTCCACCTCGGGTACTTTATACGGGCTTTACGCAAACATGTCAAAGTTTTGCACTAATGACAACAGGGTTTCCACTTAGTCCCCCACCGACAACCTCTTACCAATCTGGAAATACCTACCTGAATATGACAATATTCTGACTTGGACCAACTCTTCTGCACTATCCACACCCGCCAGACTCCAAATATTGGTAACTGCTATAATTGCTCCCGATTCATCTGCTCTTTCTACTTTATCTCGTGGTTTATTGCTGCTACTAGACACTGTCTTGCTACTTTCTGATTGCCACAAACTACAGCGACTCCATCTTCAATGGGGAACTTGATCTTTTGGTGTAGCGTTGAAGGAACTGCCCCCATGATATGAATCCAGGGACGTCTGAGTATCGCCGTGTAGGGTGAATAGGCATTAACCACTATAAAGTTAACTTCCACTTCCTTATCCTCAGTCACTACAAGTAGCTTTATATGCCCTTCGGGGGTCACAACCTTCCCATCGAAACCCATAAAGGGCATGTCATACTCACTTAGATCCTCAAGTTTCAGTCCCAACCCCTTATAGAGGTCGGGGTACATAATTTCAGCCCCGCTCCCTTGATCCACCATTACTCTCTTAACCAGGAAACCACCAATCCTACATGATACCACCAAAGCGTCATCATATGGCTGGGATGTCCTTTCCAAATCGATTTCGCTAAAGGTGATCGGGGCAATCGCCCTCTTGAGCCTCTTCTCTTACCAGCCCTCATTGTCCACTTCGGGGGAAGACACCACACTCAAAACTACCCTCCAACTGCTCCAATTTATGCCTTGCGAGGCCAAATGAATAACCTTAATAATTCCTAATGAAGGGGGAAGGGTGCGGTCATTTCGGCTGCCTAACCCCTGGCCCGCATTCCCTCCCCTTTGACCGACCAAAAACTCTTTGAGGTGCCCTGCTTTCACCAGTTGTTCCAAGTGATCCTTCAAGACATGACACTATTCGGTGGTGTGGCCTTTCTCCTGATAAGTATAATATAAACTTTGGTTCCTCCTCGCTGGGTCACCGCCCATCTTACTGGGCCACCGAAAATAAGGTTCATTCTTAATACGTCCAAGGATCTTATAAACGGGCTCCTTGAACGTCAGATTAACTCCCTTGGGTCGTTGTGCTGAATCATCGCCAAGAACCCTCGGTTCTCTTCTAGGCCTCTGTTGGAACTTGTCGGGATGATATTCCTGCAAGCAATCATCTTCTAATCTCTTACACTCTTCAATCCTTCTCATTAACTGATGCATGCTCTCGGGGGGTCGCATGGTCAAAGAGTCCCTCAACTCAAACTCGGGGAGACCCAACTGGAAATGCTAGCAACGACCTGCTCGTTCCCCCCTCCTATTTCATTACAGAGTTCCTAATACCTATTAGTGTAAGAACAAAGGGTTTCCCTACTCCTCATCCTCATAGACAATAAAGAATCTATAGGCTGTGGGACTTTACTACATGTTATGAACCGAGCACCAAACTCCTGTATTAGCTCACCAAAATTTTGAATTGATCCTTTCCTCAGTTTGTTGAACCATCTCATAGCTATTGGGCCAAGACTGGACAGGAATACCTTACACATCAACCCGTCATTATGAGAATAAAGTGACATCATTTGTATATAATGACTTACATGCTCAACTGGATCGGTTTTTCCACCATAAATGATAAACAGTGGACGGGTAAACCACCTAGGCATCTCTGTGCACTTTATTTATTTAGAGAACGGTGATTGGCTAGCCCTCCTCAGCGCTCAACTCATTGCATCGAGAGTCGCGTTATAATGACCATGCCGACCATGATAGGGAGATTCACTACATTGCTTGGCTGTCTCATGGGATCTCTCCCTCGAATGACGCAAACCATTGCCTCAAGATGACACACCCAAAATGAAGTCGAGATTAACAGAAAAATCATCCTGCTCTCTTCTGCGGTGTCGGCCTTTCAGTTCAATTTCCAAATCATTAACCTGCTTTTGCAGGTTCTCTAGTTCTCTTTTTCGATCACCCCGACAAGATCGCTCGAGGACGTAAGATACAGTTCTTTCCCCCTGTGAAGTTCCCTCGTTTAAGTCTACCCTCATCTTGTGCCCATCTTGCATATGCTGCTGCTCCCTTCTACGCTCCCTTTCTAGTCTCCTAAGGCCCCGCGATGAGGCCCTTGAATGATTTCCTGCCTTAGAACCTTCTCTACCATGCAGACCTTCCATGATCAGATAATATCAAACCAGCTTAAAGCCGCCAGAATGAGTAAGATCCCCACAGACGCCACCAATTGTGGGCAATGTATACCTCTTAGCAAGACAGTAATTGGGCCCCCAATTAATTTATACATGGGCTGTACTTTGATCCTACTAATGGGGCTCTCAGCTTTGTCTGGTTCGTCCTCTCTAAGCCCTAATCTGAGACCTTTCCCTTGACTTCCCTCCGTTCCCAAGTTTTTCCCTCTCCCTTTGCTCACTCTCTCTCTCTCCTTCCATTTGTTTCTTCCTCCCACTTTTTTTAACCCCCTAACTCTCTGCCTCTTCCCCTTTTATAGTACTTGGTTAGTGGTTTGGTCATCATTATTTGCCAATTGTACACGTCCATGTTAATCCCTAGGGATCCTTACGACTTTAGAGGATTCCCTCGTAACTTGTTTCAGATGCCACCTAGTGCTCGACGGTGAATTCCCTAAAGGCATTACTAGCGTTCGGTCACCGACCTGAATTACCCTTATTCTCTTAGCGGGCCCAGTGGTCGGTACTTGTGCCGAGCTAGACACGACCCTAGTTGAAGTGGTGCCACTAATCACTACGCCCCTATCCTTGCGCGCCTCTCAATGGGACAGTTCTAGTCTAACGATCCTGGGCTTCAATCATGCAAGCTATTCTGGGTCATTCGGGCCCAAACCCTCGCAGATGGGCCATCTAGATCCCTACAGGCCTATAATGCAAGTCTCATGATAATGAGCATTTCACAAAACATGTTATAATTTGGGAATTTCCATTTGGATCATATGAATCTGTTTTTCTTGATAAAATGACAAGAATGATTAAAAGAATGTAGCACCAAGCTTTCGCAAAATATTTCAACATGAAACTACATACTATATATGTGAGCTATCAAAACACCAATTAAAAACTTGAAAGTCCAAACCAAGGCCATATGACAAGCTGCCATAAAGACGTTAGGTATGCGACAAAGACATCAGTTATGCCATGAAGACATTGGTTATGCCACAAAGACATCAAAAAATTATGCCACGAAGTCATTAGTTATGCCACAAAGACATCAAATTATGCCACGAGGACATCAATTTTTGCCATGAAGTCATTAGTTATGCCACAAAGACATCAAATTATGCCACGAGGACATCAAACTGCCACAAAGATGGGGTACCAAGATACCAATGTCACAAAGATTGCGACATTTGGCCTGGGTAATCACACTTGTCAAGGCATAAGGGTAAAACCAAGACACAACTCATAATTAAATGAAATTGAAACTCGTAGTTTATTTCCAAGTATTTTCATAAAACCTTTTAATATCCAAGCATTTCACAAAATTCTCAAATTTTCCAAAATCATTTCTTGTCAGCAAGATTTTCTATCAATTTCTCAAATATCACAAGTCAAGATAAAACATCTTTAGAATTTGTAAATAATGCAATAATTCCATAAAATCCATTCCCAAGAATTTTATAAAAAATTCTTATCTTTTCCAAGCAAAAAAATCATGCATTTCCCCATATGCATTACCAAATATGATGCACTTTTCATAAATAGTCATATATAATAGGGTCACAACATAATACTTTTCAAGAAAACATAATCCCACAAACAATTTTCCAAAATGTGTTAGACCCAAAAATAATGTTTATGCAACATGATTATTTTCCAAAAAATCCCATTAAAAAGCTACTTACCTTGCAACATACAAAAGCCTAATTCTCCAAGTTCCAAATGAGATTAGTTACAAACAAAACAATATCAAGCAAACCTATCATAATAAGCATAAAACTTGAAATTGTATCTAGCTACAAATTAGGAATTGCCAAATAAGCACTTAATTAGGCTAGCCTAGTATTTAACCTCACAAATAATGTATTATACTTCCAAAGTTTCTCAACAATTTAATTTACAAGGCATAGACCCCAATTTATAGACTTAAATCATGTCATTCAAAGCCTTCTCCTTTATCATAAGAGATCCTAACACCTTATGAATTTCTTCCACAATATATACATACCATTTTCAAGAGACCCATGAAACAACAACATATATAACAATATCCACCATTATAAACCCCAAATGTAAATCCTCCACTAGCTCCAAATAAACAATAAAAATTAGATTTACCAACTATTTCACATTAGCAAGCAAAACCCCCAAAATCTTCACCATAACAAACCTTAGATAACCACCATTAGTACAAACCATAAACCCACTCATCAAATAAGTCCACCAAGACCAAATCCATACATATAAACACATGAATATCACTTCCAAAACTCATAAATCACATAAATGTCATTATCAAAGCTTAGATTAAAAGAACCTCAAGTGAAAGCATATAAACCCACCAAAAGATTAGGAGTCTTTACCTCAAATAATAGAGACGACTGAACCTTCGCTTTTTCCTATTGAGTTTTCTAGTAAATTTCACTGGAAAAGATGGTGGAGGTGGTGGTGAGGAGTGGGGATCCATGGGAGAGTGAGGGAGAAAGAGAGAAGTGTTGTGTGTTTTTGTGTTTGTGTTTTAAAGTGAAATAAAAGAAATGAGGACAAGATAAGAGGGAGAGGTACACGGCCAAGAGGGAGAGATATTTTACAAGGTTATGTGGTTGGGAGATAAGGGGTAGGTGGGGCACGTGGGTCGAAACAAAAACTGACCACACTTTTTTAATTATTTTATTATTATTAATTTTTTTTTTATACTTGGGGCGTTACATTCTTCCCCTCTTATAAAAATTTCATTCCCAAAACTTTACACATTAAACTTAGGTCTCCTTCCTTTATGCACTTCATCCATGATTTCATCAACTATGAGTCATTACCTAGCACCAATATAATTTTCTTTACTAGAGTTGGTTGAACTCTCAACTAGCCTAGTAGGCCTCAGAATGGCCTATACAACCTCAACTCCCATCCTTTCTAGATCAATAATGATTTTCCTTTAAGTGGTATGCAAAGCAGCTGAAAAACTTAGAGACTTTCTACTAAGTGCATCAACTATGTCATTAGCCTTAAGAGGATGATAGTTAATAAAGTAATCATAACCCTTAATCAATTCAAGCCATCTTCGTTGTCACATATTTAGCTCATTCTAGTTAAATGAATACTCTAAACTTTTATGATCCATACAAGTATCATATCTCTCATATAGATCGTGTCTCCAAATTTTCAAGCAAACACAGCTACAACCAACTCCAAGTCATGTTGGGAAATCTTTCTCATGATTCTTACATCCTTCTATGATTGATTCCATCCTTAGAGATCACATAATCTAACAACCCTACTTGATTCAACCAAAATTCACACTTCCTCATTTTAGCAAACAACTTATTTTCTCTTAGAATAAAACAAAATACCATTAATGAACACAATGATAAAGTGATCCAAGTGATCATGAAATGCCACATTCATCAAATCCGTAAAGGTAGTAGGGGCATTACTTAATCCAAACATCATCATCAAGAACTTGTAATGACCATGCCTAATCCAAAAGGCTACCTTTGGAATATCCCAAATTTTCGACTAGCGGTAACTAAAACAAGATCAATCTTAGAATATACTTGTGCTCTTTGCAACTAGTCAAACGAGTCATCAACGCTAGACAAAGGCAAAGGAAAAGTATATTTACTCTTAATGGTAAATCAATTTAGATCATGGTAGTTGGTACATAACCTCATAAACCCATTTTTCTCCCTAAAAATGCATACAAGCATGATAAGAAGCCAGCCGATCCATGCCTAGGATAAAATAAAAATCATGCTTATCTAGCAACACCATTTTAACCAATAACTCTCTACCCTCAATTAAAAGATACAAGACTTGAGCATGAGATTATTCCATATAATATCACCAATTGGGGTAGAAGTTGATAACTTAAAATCGAGAAGTTCCAGGCTCTTGTCACAACTTTTAGTAAGGCACTAAAAACAAAATAATGTGTGGAACCAAGATCAAAAGAACTCTATAGCATGTGGAAGCTTCAACAAACGTACCAAATAAAGGATTCATCAAACCCCTAATGCTCTCACTTAGATTAAAATCAATTCCGGTTTTCAAAGTCTACATAATCATAACCTAAGCTCTGATGCCATAACTGTCACATCCTAAACCCAAAAGGGTCCAAAACATGAGAAAAGAACCATCAAGAGAGAGACTGTAGGAGATTTTTCTTTACTTTTTTCCCCCCTACAGTATAAGAATAAAAAACCATACTGAAATCTCTACATTACAAGTCAGAGCTCTATAACATATTTACGAACAATAACTAAAAATCATGTGCCTCCACATAATACATGAATATATTACAAAACTCTAATTGGATTACACAAAGTCACAATCTTATCAAGAATAAGGAACCTTAACATTGATTCTAGGCCTACCACACCTAAGTCTAACAAACCTCAGGTGACCAACCTCCAATAGAATTAATTAAGGCCTCGTTGAACATAGCAAGATCAAGTCACCAACCATTTACAGCAAAAGTCTCCAAATTTAACATAGCACTCCAATCATTACCAATGAAGTAAGCTCCATACCCAATGTATAGCTAATTAATCTAAAAAACTGTTAAAGGGTGGGATGAGCGAAAGCCCAGTGAGTAGCATAATTAAGGAGGGTGGAGGAAATGCAAGCCTCATGACAATGAACATTTTACAAAACGTGTTATAATTTGGGAATTTTGATTTAGATCATGCAAATCCATTTTTCTTAATAAAATGGCAAGAATGATTAAAAGAATGTAGCACTAAGCTTTCTCAAAATATTTCAACATGAAACTACATACTGTATATTGTGAGCTATCAAAACACCATTTAAAAACCTGAAAGTCTAACCCAAGGCCACATGACAAGCCGCCATAAAGACGTTAGGTATGCCGCAAAGACTTCAGTTATGCCACAAAGACATCAAGTTATGCCATGAATACATCAGACCGTCACAAAGATGGGGTGCCAAGGTACCAATGTCACAAAGACTGCGGCATCTGGCTGGGGTAATAACACCTATCATGGCACAAGGGTAAAAACAACATACAACTCACAGTTAAATGAAATTGAAACTTGTTGTTTGTTTCCAAGTAGTTTCATAAAACCTTTTAATATCCAAGCATTTCACAAAGTTCTCAAATTTTCTAAAATTATTTATTGTCACTAAGATTTTCTATCAATTTACCAAATATTACAAGTCCAGATAAAACATCTTTAAAATTTGCAAATAATGCAATAAATCCATAAAATCCATTCCCAAGAATTTTATAAAAGATGCTTATCTTTTCCAAGCTAAGAAATCATGCATTTCCCCATATGCATTACCAAATTTGACACACTTATTCAAAAATAGTCATATATAATAGGGTTCCAAAATGTGTTTGACCCAAAAATAACGTTTATGCAACATGATTATTTTTCAAAAAAATCCTATTAAAAAGCTAGTTACCTTGCAACCCACAAAAGCCTAATTCTTTAAACTCCAAATGAGATTAGCTATAACCTAAATAATATCAAGCAAACCTATCACAATAAGCATAAAGCTTGAACTTGTATCTAGCTATAAATTAAGAATTGCCAAATAAGCACTTAATTGGGCGAGCCTAGTATTTAACCTCACAAATAATGTATTATACGTCCAAAGTTTATCAACAATTTAATTTACAAGGCATAGATCTCAATTTATAGACTTAAATCATCTCATTCAAAGCCTTCTCCTTTATCATAAGAGATCCTAACACCTTTTGAATTTCTTCCACAATATATGCATACCATTTTCAAGAGACTCATGAAACAACAACATATATAACAATATCCACCATTACAAACCCCAAATGTAAATCCTCCACTAGCTCCAAATAAACAATAAAAATTAGATTTACCAACTATTTCACATTAGCAAGAAAAAAACCCTTAAATCTTCACCATAACAAACATTAGATAACCATCATTAGTACAAACCATAAACCCACTCATCAAATAAGTCCACCAAGACCAAACCCATACATATAAACACATGAATATCACTTCCAAAGCTCATAAATCACATGAATATCATTATCAAATCTTAGATTGAAAGAACCTTAGGAAAAAGCTTATAAACCCAACAAAAGATTAGGAGACTTTACCTCAAATAATAGAGATGAGTGAGCCTTAATTTTTTCCTATGGAGTTTTCCAATAAACTTCACCGGAAAAGATGGTGGTGGTGGTGGTGGTGGTGGTGAGGAGTGGGGACCGGTGGGAGAGTGTGAGGGAGAAAGAGAGAAGTGTTGTGTGTTTTTGTGTTTGTATTTTAAAGTGAAATAAAAGAAATGAGGACAAGATAAAAGGGAGAGGTACCCGGCCAATAGGGAGAGATATTTTACAAGGTGGGGCACGTGGGTCTAAACAAAAATTGACCTCACATTTTTTTTTTTTTACTTGGGACGTTACACCAAAATCGGAGTTAAAACGGATGAGATATCACCAAAATACCGAAAACCCAAATGAAATCTTCATTGCTTTTTTAGGAAAACTGACAGTTTTTTACTCGACTTCGCATAATAAACTATACCAATTGGGCAAGAACTAGAATGAGTCGTCTGGACCAACTTGAAGAACATGGTCTTAGCTAATTTTTAACAAAAGGACTAGATGATATCTACTTCGGACTGGAAGGTATGAATTTTTCAAGAAAATACGTCACAAAATTTTTAGCTTTGCATCACCTTCCTTCCGAGCGTGATATCTCGACAAATGTAGCTCCAAATTGAGTGATGCTAGGACCTTTGGAAACTAGACATCCAGGGCTTGAACAAGATATTGAGGAATTGTCCATACGTAAAATCATAATTATTGACACGGGCCTTTTCCACATAAAAAAGGGAATCTTTTGTTACAATCGAAACAGAAGTGATGTGGATTATTCAAGAATCGAAGTCGATTTGCTTTATAAAAAGAAGATATCAATGAACTTCTATGAAATGGTTTCACGGGATGTATATAGAAGTTTTGAAGAAATCAGAGCCTAGAAAGGTCTCCAAACAGCAGCACGAAAAACAAGCCAAAAATCCGAAAAAGACAAAAAATGGCCGATGGGGTAGCAAAAATGGGAGGCTAGCATTAATGTATCACCCCCTCCCCCTCCCCCAAAAATTTTTGTAAAAAAAATCATATAGTGAAAGATGGAGAAAAACAGGAAGAAATAGCGAAATAGAGAGAACAAGTGAGTAAAATTAGAAAATAGTAAGAAAATTCTGGAAAAATGCCTTTAGAAATTCAAAAAAAAAAAAAAAAAAAAAAAAATCTCTTTCCTCTCTCTCTCTCTAGGAAACCCACACAAAAAACTCCATCCATTTTTTATGTAATTTTTGTGGGTAAGGCTATAGGGATGGGTTAGTTCTCTAATGACTACACCCATCCCACCCCTTTTATTGTCTTACAATTATCATTTCCATATATATAAAATCTTTCTTTTATCTTGCTTGTTGTTCATAGTTGCTTTATTTTTTTTCTATGTTCTTGTACATGTTGTGTATATATCTCTCTCTTTATTTCAATGTTCATATTATTGTTATTGGTTCATATTAATGTGCTTGTTTTCCCTATATGGGTATTGGACCATCACCTAGGATTTGTATAGAAAGTACCCTTAGGGAGAAGAAATCTCATCCCACCTAGGCATCTAGGGATTTTATTATTAATACTTTTATTTTATGTCATCCCGTTTAATTTCTTGCAGATCCCCTCTCCCTCTTTATTTCACACACACACACATATATATAAAAGATTTTCTATCATCTCTCTTAAATGGTTTTTAAACCTCTATTAGAGCACAATATGGGTATGTCTCACAAGAATGGTGATGGCTTAAAAGTCCAATTTTTTTATGATGAAGAATCTATAAGGCTTGAAAGGGATTAAAATTTATTTAAGAGGAAAAAAAAAGACTTTCTTTTAATCAATCTTTACAATATTGTAAGCTCTTTAACATATTCTCTCTCTCTCTCTTCTCAAATAAAAAGTTTCTCCCCTCTCCACTGCTTCTTCTCCTATCCACATCCAAACTCTTTCTCTTTCTCTTCTCAACTTTCTCCCACTCTTCTTCTTCTTCTTTGGATTGCAGTGCTAGGTTATGGTGATTGGTTAATGAAGGAGTCTTTTACTAAAGAAGTCTTATTAAATGAATCTTTTGAAGAACTTATTAATAAAAGAGTTTTCTAAATTGAACAGTTACTGTAGCAAAAATGTAAATTTATTGTGTTTTAGATGGATTGATATGTGGTGCTTTTGAAAAAAATATGTAAATTTGACAACTTTTTCCATTATACACTAACTAATGTGAGTTCTTTGAGAAGCAAGAAATTCTATAGATTCTTACAATACAACGCGTAGAGACAAGAGGCTCAAACTTTAAGAAGTATAATATATGCTAGAGTACACAACTGTCAACCATTGACCTGCCAACATACCCAAAATAGGAATGGCAACGGGTCAGGTTCGGGCCGGGTTTTTCATACCCGGACCCGACCCGTGGGTCTATACCTGTAACCCAGACCTGGCCCAATTATTAAATGGGTTTCTTTCGGGAGCCCAAACCCGCGGGCCCCGTTTAGCCCAACTAGATTTGGGCCCAAGCGGCAGCCCAAATTGTGGCCCAACCAAAAAAAAAAAGAAAAAAGAATTGAACTTAATGGCGTACACATACAAAATATTTTTGTGTTTGTGTTTATGTAATGAGATTTTCAGATATACATATAAAAGCATAACGAAATATTGAAAATGTTTCTGGCATTTTCTTTTTTTGTACTTTGTATTTGACATATACACATAAAATCCACCATATATTGTCTGAAGAGAGGCTGAATGCCACGAGACCTGAAGAAGAACTCAACAGCGTCGTTGTGTCCGCCATTGTTGTGTCATACAATCTTTAAAAAAAAAAAAAAAAAAAAGAGTTTCCCTTTCAAACATAGATTCACAAAATCACAAACACAAACTTAGATTTGAGAGAGGATGTGAACCCAAAAAAAAAAAAAAAAAAAGAACCAAAAAAAAAAATTTATTGGAGAACTCGGTCCACCAAGGCTCTATCTCCGATCTTGGACTCCTACTCGGCCTCTCTCTGTCTTAGATCACCAAGATCTCCGATGATCGGTGGTGGGCCTCTCTACCTGTCACAGCCTAAACCTCACACATCTCTCTCCGATCTAACCTCCGTGCTTCTCCTTGGCAAATAGCAACCACCACGTGATGAGAGTGAAGGTGAGGGTGGGTCGATGAGTGAATGAAAGTGAGGGTGAGGGTGACTGCCAGATTGGGTGAGATCGTGTGGGGTGGCTTGAGAGAAAATGTGACAGAGAGTTATTGAGGGTGAGGTGAGAGCACTAAGAGAGGCGGCTGGAGCTAAGAGATATTAGAGAAATGAGTTAGGCTTTGACATAAGTGATATATATATATATATATATATATAGGTAGGTATATTAGTAATTTTACTTTTGTTGTAAACGGGTTGATTGGGGTCCGGGTTCGGGCTGGGTTTTTACCAAAACCCGGACCCGCTTTGGTTTTTTTTTTTTTTAAATCCAAACCCGACCCTATTCTTTATTGGGCCGGGTAAAATCCAACCCATTAGGGTAGGGCCAGGCCGGGTACCCACAAATCGGGTAGAAATTGCCATCCCTAACCTAAAAGGAAAAAGCTAAAGACTTGCTGCCTTAGAGCATTTGCAGCAGTGGTGGTATAAAGCAATAATGCTAAATTTTAGCTTCACTTTCATTAAAATGATGCTCCAGCAGTGGAGCTAAAGCAAAAAAATTTAGATGATTTGCTACAGTGCACATCTAAAAATAGATGTGCACTGTAGCATGAAGCTAAAACTAAAAAATACTTTTTTATTCAACTGATCTACTTGTTCCCATTTCTCAAGCCTCCAAGCCTCTCAAGCTCACCCACAGACACTCCGGTACAATCACTGCCATCCTCACCCACAGACACGCCGCCGCCGCCCCCCTGACCCACGCCGCCGACACACACCGCCACAAACCCAGCTCCGACCACGGCAACCCCCACCACCACCACCACCACCATCACCACATCAGTCACAAATTCAACCATACCCACACTCATCAAACCCACCACCACCAATATCAATCACCACCTCCACCACCACGGCAACCCCCACCACCACATTAGTCACAAACCCAACCACATCCACACTCATCAAACCCACCACCACCAGGAAAAAAAAAAAAAAAGCAAACATTGGCAAAACCCACAGCCAAAATGGTTTCTTCTGCAATTTTTTCCTTCGAACCCAAAAAAAAAAAAAAAAAAAAAACAAACAAACAAACAAACAAACAAACCATGAACCAGAGGTTGATAGAGGCGTGGTGATGGACCTAGTGGAGCGGAACTGAAGCTTGCTGAGAAATAAAGAGAGAACATTTGAATAAATGGAGAAGGAGATGAGGAGAAAAAGTAACAAAAAGATAAAACAATAAAAAATAAGAAATGGTTGAAAGTTAAAAAGTGTGGCTGAGGGTGGATGAGACAAGAGGAGTACGTGTGTAGAGGAGAAAAACAAAGAGGAAAATAAGAAAAAAGAAAGAAAGAAAGAAGGAAACGTGTATTTGGATGAAAAAAATAAGATAATGGAAAAAATAAAATTAAGAATAATAAGAAATTAAAATTAAGAAATGTTGCCATAATATTTTTGCAATAAATTTTAAGTAATAAGTTATTATTATTTGAAAAAAAATAATTTTTTTTATGGTGGCGGTGGTGGTGGCGGCGGTGGTGGTGGCGGTGGCGGTGGCGGTAGTGGCAATGGTTGCGGGTGGTTGTGATTGTTGTTTATTGTAGTAGATATATTATTTTTTGAGTAGTGAAATATATTATTTTATTGTAAGGAATATATTATTTTATTGTGATGTTTATATTATTTTATTATGTTAAAAGTTAAAATAGATCCACTGCTGCAGCATGTGTGTAGGTAAAATAGATAAAGTAACTTTTAGTGGAGCTAAAATGCTAAATTTTTAGCTCCACTGCTGTGAATGCTCTTAGAACATGCCTAGTACGGTTGCTAAATTGACAAAAAAGTCAATTTAGCAACCAATTCTCCAAAACAATGGCTGTAGCAAAGCAGCTAAAGTTAAATTTAACTTTAAGCTGCTATAGATAGCGGCCATTGTAGCTCAAAACTTAAAAACAAAAAATAATATTTTAATGTAGAGTGTTAAAAAAAAAGTATTTTAATGTATTGATGGTTGTGGTTGTTGGTTATTGTGTTAGATATATTATTTTATTGTGTTGTTTATATTATTTTAATGTGTTGAATGTTAATATAAAACCTTTGTTGTAGGGTGTATTATAAAATGAGTTTTTAAAATAGATAAAGTAGTGTTTTGAGTTGCTAAAAGCTAAATTTTTTAGATGCTTTACTGTGAATGCTCTTATTCGCTAAAACTTTTCAATGGCAATGCAATATTATATTTGGCATAAAAGAGCAAACATAGCCTTGACTTCAATCGATCTAGTTGATAACAACAATTTCAGTGTGGAATCGATCCATTTTGCTGCACATAGGATAGTATAACTATAGGAGACTTCATCACATTGAGTGGTGGCATTTCTGATGGGATGCCGGTCTTTCTCTTTAAAGACTCCTTGAAGAAAATGATTTAAACGTTCACTTTAAAAGACCTCTTTAAGAAAATGAATTTAAATGGATCAATACAATTTACATGAAACAACCCAAAACAGTGAAGAGGGTCTCTAAGATAAATAGTAGAAGAACAACAGAGTAACGATTGTGTATTGTTTTGTGGGTCAAAAAATATATTGATTTTTACCTCAAAGCTCCAACCCTTATACCCACCTAAGTCTCTTAACTATTTTCAAGAAATGTGCAAAGAAAGTATACTTGACTGTGCAAGCACAACTAACCAAATCGGTGTTGTCGAGACTTGAGAAAAGTACATAAAGAATACAAATTCGCTACTACTCATTTTGTATTTTACTTTATGCTTTACCAATTATAGTATGCTTGGCGTTTTGATTTTTATTTTATTTTTTTAATTTTAAACTTCGACTATTTTATAAGAAAAGTAAAAGGACAAAGCCTAAGTCGAAAAGAAATTATTAGCTGTCATGCTAATAAAAGAATATAATGGAACTACTCTCCATATCATTGGATAACAAATTATTAACTGTCATAGTGGGTTCCAGTTAGCTCAACTGGTAAAGTCTCTGATGGTTGTATAAGAGATCTGAGGTTCAATCTCCGCTTACACCAAAAAACTAATTGGTATCTTGGTCTGATGATAAAGAACTATCATCAGGAGCGGACGCCATAGGTTGAAACTCTCTCTCAAAAAAAAAAAAAAAAAAAAAAAAAACTGTCATGATAAAATTTTATCTTTTCATTCTTCCATAACCACTTAAAAGAACCATAAAATAGTACTAGTCTCGTTACATGCGTTTCGCGCGTGCGATGAGGTTTTTTATTTTTTGGGTTTATACGTTTTACTCATGGTAGTTTTATTTTATTTTTTATTTTAAGAAGAAGTTATATTAGTACTTGACTACTAATGTGAGAAAGAAATGTGGAGGTAGGAAAAAAACAGATTAGTGATGAAAAAAAAAATGGTACGTTTGTGGATTCAAAAAGAAAAAGTTGTATTAGTACTTGACAACTAGCAAGAGAGAAATGTGGAGGTGGGAGAAAAACTGATTTATTTATTTATTTTTAATTTAGCTATAAATTAGGAGTTTCTAAATTACTAATTTTGCATGTCTAACCTTATGATTTAAGCCTTAAAAACAGATGAAATTGTGAGTATTCATGTGCATCTAAATTGAGGATCCCAAATAAGGAAAGCTCCTTAAATAATAGTATTGAAACCCGCTCTACTCCCCTCTCTTAGGCCTAAAAGAAGTGACTAAAAGGAAAATGCTAAAACCACAAACATTTTTACAAACTGCTAGTATAGTGGGTGATTATTGATAAGTAAAAATGTGATGTTAGAAATAGCCCCAAATGAATAATTTGTAAAAATATTATATTGTGTGCATTACTAAAATTTGTTAAATAAATCTTAAAGCTGTGACATTATTGGTTTTTAACAAACCTGCAATCCCTAATAATTTGGAGTTAGCAAAGCCTAAAAATAAGATTTGATAAAAATCGACCAGTACCGAGTCCTAGTCAAAATTTAGAAATTTACAGTCACGTAAGTGTTTATTTATGGATAATTTGTAGCTGATAAGTGTAGGAAAATTTGGACATGGATAAAAATAACAACCACAGAGATTAAAGGCAAGGCAATAATTCGTATATAAACATGCTTATCCGCCACAAGGAAAAACATAAGTGTTAAGAGTTTGTTAAGATGTCAATATATTGGACTGAGGTTCTTGTCATTGCAAGTTTAGCTTGCCTATATACAAGCTCATTAGGAGCAAATATTTCATATGATTCAAATGCCATAATTATTGATGGAGAGCAGAGGGTTATATTATCGGGCGCAATTCATTATCCACGCAGCACAGTGGAGATGTGGCCAGATCTTATTCAAAAGGCAAAGGATGGTGGGCTGGACGCAATAGAATCATACATCTTTTGGGGTCGCAATGAGCCTCAGCGTCGCAAGTATGATTTCTCAGGAAATCTAGACTTCGTCAAATTCTTCAAGCTGGTTCATGAAGCTGGACTCTATGCCATTCTACGCATTGGTCCTTACATTACTGCCGAATGGAACTATGGGGGTGTCCCTGTGTGGGTACACAATTTGCCAGGTGTTCAGATAAGGACAGATAATGAGGTGTGGAAGAATGAAATGCAAACATTCACAACCAAGATAGTAAACATGTGCAAAGAAGCAGGCTTGTTTGCTTCACAAGGGGGACCAATCATCTTTTCACAGATTGAAAACGAGTATGGGAACGTCGATGGACCTTACGGAACAGCAGGGAAATCCTACATTCAATGGGTTGCTAAAATGGCTGTATCCCAAAACACTGGCGTCCCCTGGATTATGTGCCAACAACCAGATGCTCCACAACCCATGATCAATACTTGCAATGGTTATTATTGTGATAATTTTACACCAAACAATCCTAAGAGTCCAAAAATGTTCACTGAGAATTGGACTGGATGGTTCAAGAATTGGGGTGGCAGAGACCCTTTCAGAACTGCTGAAGATGTGGCATTCTCAGTTGCACGGTTTTTTCAATCCGGCGGAGTTTTCAACAACTATTATATGTACTATGGAGGAACCAACTTTGGACGTAATGCTGGAGGTCCATACATCACAACTTCTTATGATTACAATGCCCCACTTGATGAATATGGGAATCCCAATCAACCTAAATGGAGGCATCTCAAGGATCTCCATGCTGCTATCAAATTGGGAGAAAAGATTCTTACTACTGGCAATAGGACTTCCAAGCAATATGGCAACAACGTTCATCTGACCACATATGCTGACGCTAAGAATGGGAGCAGATTCTGTTTCTTGAGCAATTCAGATGTTTCACATGATGCCAGTGTTGACTTGCAACAAGATGGTAAATACTTTGTGCCTGCTTGGTCTGTCAGCATTCTTGAAAATTGTAACAAGGAAGTGTACAACACTGCAAAGGTTAATGCCCAAACATCAATTATGGTTAAGAAACAAGTTGGTAGCAGCCGTCATCATAAACGGCTCTCTTGGGTGTGGGCACCAGAGGCAATAAAAGACACACTAAGTGGAAAAGGTAGATTCAAAGCAGATCTACTCCTTGAACAAAAGCAAGCAACAGATGATTCTAGTGACTATTTGTGGTACACGACTAGTGTTAACACGAATGGAAAATCATCTTTGGAGAATGTGACTTTGCGTGTAAGCACCCAAGGTCATGTTCTTCATGTTTTTGTTAACCAAAAGTACGTTGGTTCTCAATGGGGAACAAATGGCAAATACAATTTTGTGTTCGAGAAACCTGTATCTCTAAAGCGTGGGACTAACATTGTAACTTTACTAAGTACCACAGTTGGATTGGCAGGCTATGGTTCTTTTTATGATCTTACGCCCGTTGGTATAGCAGGGGCCCCCGTAGAATTGATTGGATCCAATTCTACTTGGAATATATCATCCAATCAATGGTCTTACAAGGTAGGATTGAATGGTGAGATCAGCCAACTATACAATCCAAATAAAGCCAATCTGAGGAGGTGGAGAACTACGCTGGATGTTCCTGTACGGAGACGTTTGACATGGTATAAAACCACTTTCAAAACTCCTCCTGGTACAGACTCAGTGGTGGTGGACTTGCTAGGTTTGGGCAAAGGTCAAGCTTGGGTGAATGGGAAAATCATTGGACGCTATTGGCCTTCATTCTACGCTAATAGCAGTGGATGCAGTGATTCATGTGATTACCGTGGAGGGTACTTTGCTGAAAAATGTGTGACAAATTGTGGCAATCCAACCCAAAGGTGGTACCATGTGCCAAGATCATTCCTCAAGAAAGACGGAAACACATTGATTTTGTTTGAAGAATTCGGTGGAAATCCTCTGAATGTGTCTTTCCAAACAGTCACGATTGGAACTGTGTGTGGAAATGCATACGAGGGCCACGAATTGGATCTTTCATGCCAAGGTGGGAAAACCATCTCAGAAATCAAATTTGCAAGTTATGGGGACCCTCAAGGAAAGTGCGGTTCATTCAAGAAAGGTTCTTGGGAGGCTACCAGTAGTTTCTCTGTGGTGGAAAATGCATGCATTGGGAGGGAAAGTTGTTCCATCTCTGTGTCATCTAAAACCTTTGGAATATCCCTCCTTGGCAATGTCGATGGAAGATTGGCAGTGGAAGCTATCTGTTAATTTAATTAACTTCACCTCTCTATTGTATTTCTCTAATTTTGAAGTGTAGTGATTCTTTCACACTGTTTTAATAAACTGAAAACATGAGTTTAATGTGAGTTAAATTCACGTTTTTCAATTATAAAAACACAAACTCACCGTGTGAAATAGTTTTTACCTTTCAATCATTTCTCCTATTCTATGTACGCCTTTTTAGCATGTCAATAACCCATTCTAATGAAACTCAATTTTGTGTTTGAAAAACCTGTATCTCAAATGCGTTGGGCTAACATTATAACTTTACTCAGTGCCACGGTTTGGCAAATGGGTTTCGCCATAAATTTTTTGAGTTCTTCTATGGCCACAAGAAAATTACATAATATTTTTATAACTTGAGGTATCAACCCTCCATAAGTTAGATTAAAATAAAATAAAATTATATCTGGACCAACCACAATTTAAAATAAGGTTACGGTGAAAACATTGTAGGATTTTGTTGTGCTCATAGACTTCTGAATATAATTAGTAAATTCACTATTATGTGAGAAGATGAGAAGAAGACACAATATCAAAATCCCAAATGATTAATCTTCAAACCATACTCATTTATTTTGAAGAATCTGAACATTACATAAACACTCTATAAGCATAACTGTTAAATGATTTTACCCATTCCCAAGATCCTTCCCTGAAAGATATAGCCTAAAACAAATTAATTTTCTACCTTGAATTTTACTATATATATCGGGTTTGACATACCTCTAGTACATTTTAGACTAGACATGTTCTTTTATTTTAAATATACAGTGGAAAGTGGTAGTGAGTTTTAATTCACACATTTTATTTAGTTAGTGGGTGATGTAATAGTCTTTTATTAAAACAAAAAGAAATTCTTTTTAAAAAGTATTGGAAGTAAGTTAAACTCATATATCATTTCGCATAGTATACATTATAAAATTCTCTTTAGATAAAAACTCAATTAATTTTTCCTAATTTATAAAATTACAAACGTTTCTAAGAAAAATACTAACAATTATATAAATATATATAGTAGTCCATTCTTGATTTGCATGACTCAAGCAATGGCACAGTCATGGTAAATTTCTTAGTGCCTCATGGCTCATGATTAGGGCTGTTCAACCCATTCGCTAGACCAACCCACCAGTCCAGATAGATCGGGCTGATCCAAAAATTACCCAATTCGAGGCTTGTGATGGTCAACATCCAAAAACTGATTCTGACTGGTCGATTTGAGGGTCTTTAGCTCAAAATCCAATTCCAACTTACTCAACCGATATCCTCCACCACCCCCCACCCCAAAATAGCCGCCTTTCCCCACCATATGAAGAAATTGACAAATCCGATGAAATCTCGCCAAGATTTGGCGAGATCTTGTAGTGGATCACATGAAGAAAGAGAAAAAATATTAATAAAAATAAATAGAGTTTGTTGCATTTACGTTTAGGACTCCACTATTATTATAGTATATGATATAACATGATCTTATATAATATATATATATATATATATATATATAAACCGAAGCCTCTGAACTTCTCACAATTTTTCACGTCACCGCTATTTTTTTTTCTTTTTATTTTAGATTTTATATCTTATATATTTATTATTTCTCTTCAATGTGTAATTATCTTATCAGGTGTTACAATAGTTTAGTTGAAGTAAAATTCTATTATTAAATATATGAAAATTCTACTTCAACTAAAATTCTATAACAAAAGTTTTCCAGAGCTTTGCCACATCATCATTATTTTTTTCAAACAAAATTATTAAGAAAAATTGACTTGCACGGAACTTTTTTTTGAGAAAAATTGCACGGAAGTTTAAACATGGGTCTGGTGGGCATTATATTTTTTATTATATTTCCAATTCTACTTTATCCATCTAAAAGTTGTAGGTGACCTTAAACTCAAACTTCTTATTCCTCAATTTCTTGTAACTTGTAGGTGACCTCCCCGTTGAGAACAAAGCAAAGAATCATGACAGTAATAGGCTTCCCATAATGCATTAAATCTAAGAAGAGAGAGGTTATCCAGATCATCATGATCAACTTGCATCGCAAACACTTATCCAATTGAATCACTAGAGGGATAGCACGAAGATATCAATAAAACATTATAAACAAATTAACAGGAAATCTACCATTGTAGAATCAAGATCTGAAACTATCATGAGACGGGCAGAACCATTGAGGCGATCCATATGTACTCTATTTCCTAAAGTCTGCATAGAAATTAGGTAAATTGCCTGATACTTGATAATGTTCATAACATGAGCATTTGAAAATTCTCTATTTCAATAAAAAGAAAAAATAGGAGCTCAAATTTTCAACTTGATGGCATTTGATTTACATGGTATCAATAACTTAAAAAAAAAAAAATTTATGGTTTTTCATATATTTTTTAAAAAGTGATTTTCGCACATGAATCACCAAACCCTATACCTGTGACTATATATGATTTTTTTTTTAATCGTTTAAAATTTAGATCTAATAAAATTTAAAATTTATTGCTTTATGAGTTCATGTACTTTTTTCTTTTTCTTATATTTCTCTTTTGAATAGTCATATATATATATTTTTTTTTTGAATTGTTTCAATAACTTATTCTTTAAATATATATCTTTTTTGGCATTTTCGAAGTTTTGACATCTAAATTTGTGTTACTTTTTGCAATAGTTGAACATGTGAAGCAGACTTCAATGACTATACCATGTATTATTCTTTTGAAGGTAATCAATTTTTCTTTTATATATCTCTATTGTGTAATCATATATATTTTGTTTTGTTTCAAAAATTTATAGGAAGTAAATCTTATGATTCTTTAAAAATTTTTGGCTTTTCAAAAGTTTTAACATCTGAATTAGTCTTTTGATAGTAACACATATTTCTCTTATATTTCTCTGTTGTGTAGTCATATATATTTTGTTTTGTTTCAATAATTTTTAAGTAGTGAATCATTTGATTCTTTAATATTTTTTAAGTCATTGCACATTCAAGCAATGGCTTCTTCATCAAATTGTAACATAAATTGAAGTCATACAAGAGCAAATTATACAATAATGTAGTTCCTTAATCAATTTAAGATTTTATAAAATTATTTTAATTTACCTCACAAATAGGCAGATTCTCGTGCATAGCACAGGTTAACGACTAGTAATAATAATAATAATAATAATAGGTCATATCTTATGAACAAAAAAACACCAAATTTTGTAGGGTTTTAGAGAGGTAATTGTTAGGTAGTTGTATCTCCTCCCACCCCCCCCCCCCCCCCCAAAAAAAGCACTTTTTCTTTTTAGAAAGATTGATTTCTAGACTTGAATCCACCACCTATTGTTTTAGGTGGAAAACACTTGTCATCACACTCACACCAAGGCTTAACTCCTACACGAGCTTATATAATATACAATTTTAATGTAAATGATTTTGTGAAAATGATTAAATAACTTATTATCATGTAATTTTAATATAGTATTAGAGGTATTATAGTTTCACATGTCAGAATTTCTGTGTTGAGAAATGTTTTAGTCATAAATAATGAGAAAATTTATTAGAGACATATTGGAAATGGTTTAAAATTTTCTTGTTTTAATTAATAACTTTGTAAAAGTTAAAGTTTAGTTTGAATAAGCAGCATGAATAATTATAAGAATTTCTTTTACTTTTAGTTAAAAGATACTTACTGAGGCTGTGAATTGAAATCAATTTAAAAAGTTTACTGTTTCGATTTTTTTTTTAATGGATTTATCCGAAAACATCTTAAATTATAGGAAAATTATATAATTTATTCAAGCCTTTTTATACCCGGTTACATTTTTTATTTTATTTTTTAAAAGGAACGAAAAGAAAGAAAGAATAATTTTTTTTAATATTATTATCTAAGGGAGAACTTAATAATTTAGACATAGGGGTTAGGAATATATTTACTCTGAATTCGAAACCCTAATGTAATATCCATTTCACTTATGTATAAATCTTGGATATATAAACATAATGAGTTTAAAATTATATATATGGTCTCTAATCTTTTGCTACCATGTCAAAATGGTCACTTCCACTAAGTGATAATTATTATTATTATTATTATTTATTATTATTATTATTTATTATTATTATTATTATTTTTTTTTTTTTGAGAATGAAGTCTTGAAACTTTATTGAAAGAAATCAACCATTGTCACTTATCGGTACAGAATAAATGTGTGGAAGAACATCCTCCATCCACACCAAATAGCTACTAACATGTCTAGTGATGATGCCGAAAAAATCATTAGTGAGCCGCACGGCTCCAACACACTCGACACTAGACCTGCCCAACACAGAAAAAGAAGAAGACCTTGTAAAGAGTACCGGTGTGGTATCGGCCAAAGACCCTCCGAAGGTTAAGTCAGAAGAGAGCTCCAACAATGCTAGAGAGTATGAGCTTTATAGAAATTGTGTGTACCTTTTTCTTGAAGGTCTTTGGGTTTTTATAGTAGCGTAGGGCCAAACTCCCTTGCTTGCGGAACAAGTCTTTTCCTTATGGGGAAGATACTTATTAATGCGTGTATATTCTAGAATTATACTCATGTTGGGACTCTACAAACCAGGGCTAATCGTGTGTCGCAAGTATTTTCCATTTCAGGTTCCTTGGAGACCACATAATAATGGGCTGGATGCCACGTGGACGTTCAGTTAGTGCATGCCATGTCTGTCTGTGCCACCTCTGTCCAGGTAGCTATCTGTAGGTATAATTTTTCCTTTTTAGTTGCCCCCTTCACCCTATGGGTCCGTGATCTTGGAGTGAAAGAACCAGTGGGGTGACGGTTCGATTTGGATCCTGAGAGACTTGTTAGTCTTTGACAGGCTGGCCTGAAATTATTTATGGCGCAGGGGACTTAAATTTTGACCAAGGTACTTTTGGGTGACATGGTTCGTCTGTCCTCTCGTAGGTAGGAAGATTTAGAATTTTCACCAAGGTACTTGCGGGTGACTTGGTTCGTCCTTCCACCCGTAGGTAGTAGGACTTAAAATTTTTTTACCAAGGCACTCGTTGGTGGCTTGGTTCATCTTTCCACCCGTAGGTAGTAGGATTTAAATTTTTTACTAAGGCACTTGTTGGTGGCTTGGTTCATCCTTCCAGCCGTAGCTAAGAAGACTTAGAATTTTCACCAAGGCACTCATGGGTGACTTGGTTCGTCCTTCCACCCGTATGTAGTAGGACTTAAATTTTTTTACCAAGACACTCGTTAGTGGCTTGGTTCGTCCTTCCACCCGTAGGTAGGAAGACTTAGAATTTTCACCAAGGCACTCGTGGGTGACTTGATTTGTCCTTCCACTCGTAGGTAGGAAGACTTAAAATTTTTTACCAAGACACTCGTTGGTGGCTTGGTTCGTCCTTCCACCCGTAGGTAGGAAGACTTATATTTTTTACCAAGACACTCGTGGGTGACTTCGTTCGTCCTTCCACCCATAGGTAGTAGGACTTAAAATTTTTTACCAAGACACTCGTTGGTGGCTTGGTTCATCCTTCCACCCGTAGGTAGGAAGACTTAGATTTTTTACCAAGATACTCATGGGAGGCTTGGTTCGTCCTTCCACCCGTAGGTAGGAACACTTAGAATTTTCACCAAGGTGCTCATGGGTGGCTTGGTTTATCCTTCCACCCGTAGGTAGGAAAACTTAGAATTTTCACCAAGGCACTTGTGGGTGACTTGGTTCGTCCTTCCACCTGTAGGTATTAGGACTTAAATTTTTTTACCAAGACACTCGTGGGTGGCTTGGTTCGTCCTTCCACCCGTAGGTAGAAAGACTTAGATTTTTTACCAAGACACTCGTTGGTGGCTTTGTTCGTCCTTCCTCCCGTAGTTAGGAAGACTTAGAATTTTCACCAAGGCACTCGTGGATGACTTGGTTCGTCCTTCCACCCGTAGGTAGTAGGACTTAAAATTTTGAATGAGAATTAGGTGTCGTTGTTATCCTTGATCGTCGGTATCCTTGGTTGTCGATCCATCCCATTGGGATGAGGATTAGGTGTCCGTCGGCTTCCTTTTGTAGTGTTTAGCCCTGAGGTCTTGCTGAAGCGTTGACATTTTCTTATGCTTATACGTAGGATTGGGCATCCTTCTGCACGGTAGGCCATTGATACACTACCCTCAGGACGCGTGATGGAACTTTCAACCTTCGGGACGCGTTGTAGTCCTTTATTAGCGTCCCATTCTTAAGGTATTTTATCTGTCTACTTTGATTCATGGACTTGCCGTTGTGACTGAGTTTTACCTTGTCATCAATTTTTTTTTTTTTTGTTGTTGTTGTTGTGTGTGTCCGTCCACCTTTGTTCATGGACCTGCATCTGTCCTCGTTTTTTTTTTTTTTTTTTCTTTTTTTTCTTTTTTTGTGGATGTCTATCCATTTTTTCATGGACATGCATCCGTACATTTTGTTTTTTTGTGTGGATGTCCGTCCACTTTATGCATCCGTCCTCCTTTTTTTTTAATGGACATGCATTCGTCCTTTTTTTTTTTTTTTTCATGGACATGCATCCATCCACTTTCTTCTTCTTTTTTGTGTGTGTGTGTGTGTGTGTGTGTCCACTTTCTTCATGGACATGCATCCGTCCTTTTTTTTTTTTTTTTTTCATCCATTTTTTGGGTTGTCATTTTTTAGTCACGGACTTGTTGAGGTGACTAAGTTTTACCTTGTTACCTTGTTGGTCGTCCACTTGAGGTCGTGGACTTGTTGACGTAACTAATTGTTACCTCATCACCTTGTTTGTCGTCCACTTGGGGTCGTGGACTTGTTGAGGTGACTAAGTGTTACCTCGTCACCTTTTTGGTCGGTCATTCACTTGGGGTCATGGACTTATTGAGGTGACTAAGTATTACCTCGTCACCTTGTTGGTCGTCCACTTGAGGTCGTGGACTTGTTGAGGTGACTAAGTGTTACCTCGTCACCTTGTTTGTCGTCCACTTGGGGTCGTGGACTTGTTGAGGTGACTAAGTGTTACCTCAACAAGTCTGACCAACAACGTGACGAGGTAACACTTAGTCACCTCAACAAGTCCACGACCCCAAGTGGACGACAAACAAGGTGACGGGGTAACTAAGTGTTACCTCGTCGTCCACTTGGGGTCGTGGACTTATTGAGGTGACTAAGTGTTACCTTGTCACCTTGTTGGTCATCCACTTGGGGTCGTGGACTTGTTGAGGTGACTAAGTGTTACCTCGTCACCTTGTTGGTCGTCCACTTGGGGTCGTGGACTTATTGAGGTGGCTAAGTGTTACCTTGTCACCTTGTTGGTTGTCCACTTGAGGTCGTGGACTTGTAGTTTTCATCCTCTTAGGATAATCTGTCCACTTTGTGGACTGTAATTTATATCCGTCCTCTTTTATGGACTTGTAATTTTCATCCTTCTTGGATGATCCGTTTACTTTGTGGACTTATAATTTTCATCCTCTTGAGATGATCGGTCCACTTTGTGGGAGTGTTTACCCTCTTGAGGTGATCCGTTCATCTTGTGGACTTTGTAGGAATGCAGGTATGAAAACATAGTTGTGTCCGAATATTCTTCTTATTAAAAAATCATGCATTTGTAGAAAAATACTTGCCCCCTTGGGCTTAAAAACATATTGTAGCAAAAAATTGACTAAGTGAAACTAAAAAACTAAATAAACTGGGAAATTAGGGAGTGCCGCTGTTCTTCATATTATCTCTACTGGTAGTATTTCCGTAGGTGCTTCGTGTTCCATGGGTGCTGCAGCTTTTGGCCGTCCAGCGTTTTGAGGTGGTAGGTTCCCTTCCTTGGCCATGGTCCGTTGCTCTTCTATGCACATGGTCTACTGATGATCTTCCATCTCTATCATGGCAATGTAGCACTCGTGTGCGGCCCCCTGATTTCCTCGTAACTCTCCAACCCCGTACTCCGTAGGAAAATTGATCATTAGGTGGTATGTTGATGTTACCGCCTTCCATGAATTAAGGGTGGGTCGTCCGATGATAGCATTATAAGTGGATGAGCAGTCGACCATAAGGAAAGTCACATCCTTAGTGATCTGCTGAGGATAATTACCTAATGTTACCAAAAGCGTGATCGCACCCAATGGGAATACCCTCGTACCTCCAAAACCAACCAGCGGAGCATTTGTCGGTATTAACCGTTCTCTATCAATCCTCATCTACTGGAACACTGGGTAGTATAGGATGTCTGCTGAGCTACCATTGTCGATCAGCACCTAGTGCATGTTGAAGTCCTCCACTCATAAGGTGACGACAAGTGCGTCATCATAAAGGTGGTGAAGACGTCGGACATCCTCTTCTGAGAATCCTACGATCGGGCTCTCTATCCGTGCTATCTTTGGTACGGAGCCCGTTAGCTGGACGTTATGAACCATCCTGAGGTATGCCTTTCTGGCTTTCTTGGACGACCCCATAGTTGCCGTGCCCCCTACGATCATTCTTATATCCCCTATAGGTGGTTTGGGGCACTCATTTTCTCATCGAGGTGGCTGCTCTTGATGTTGCTGATCTGTCATTTCCTTGCTAACGAACTTCTATAATTTTCCCTGTCTAATAAGGGCTTCGATTTGCTGTTTTAAGTCGTAGCAGTCAGCCGTATCATGTCCGTGATCATGGTGGAAACGACAATACTTTTCCCTAGATCGCTTATTGGATCTCCCTTTAACTTTTCAGGAAAGGTCAGGGATCCTTCGTCCTTGATCTGCATTAGTACCTGGTCTCTTGGGGCAGTCAACGGGGTGAAATTCGTGAATTTCCCTACAGAGGGCTTGGAGCGTTTGTCATCCTTTCGATCTTGGTCTTGTCGGGCATCTTCCTGTCCTCTCTTTTTCTAGGCTTTTCCTCTCGAGCCAGTAATGCGTCTTCAGCATTCATATATTTGGTTACCTAGTAGAGTACTTCTGACATGGTCTTTGGGTTGTTCTTGTATAAAGAAAACAAGAACTTACCCTTCCGCAACCCATTCGTGAAAACTACTACCAGTATTTTGTCATTAGCTTCATCGATCGAGAGCGCTTCCTTATTGAAGCGCGTTATGTAGGATCTCAGCGTCTCGTCCTTTTGTTGCCTGATACTCATCAAGCATGCCGTGGATTTCTTATACCTGTACCCTCCAATGAAGTGCATGGTGAACTGAGCGCTTAGCTCCTTGAAAGTGCTGATGGAGTTTGGCGTCAGTCGGCTGAACCATATCCGTGAGAGGCCCTTGAGCGTTGTAGGGAAGGCCCTACACATGATCTCGTCTGCTACCCCTTGAAGGTGCATTCGGGTCTTGAAGGTTTCTAGATGGTCCAGAGGATCCTTTACTCCGTCGTAATTGTCTATACGCAGCATGCGAAATTTATGGGGTAGGGGGAAGAAGTTCACGGCCGTAGTGAAAGGCGAGTCGGTGCGGTTGACCAAATCGTCAAGATCACTGGAAACTCACCCCGTGAGCGCGTTCATCATAACCTTCATTTGCTCCTTCATCTCCTGCATCTCTGCGACAATATGTAGCGGAGTTGCATCCGTGAGGGATGACATGCTCAAATTCTACCTCTCCGATCTACTTGGGGCGTGGCTACCCTCAAGTCTTTCCTGGTTTTTTCTTTCAATGCTGGTCCCTTCTTGATCTTCTTGTTGGTCATTCAGTGCTGCATTCTTCTGGCTCAGCTGTTCTTCCAAGTCGTGATTCTGTTTGGTGAGGCGTTCCACGGTAGCAATGAGAGTTTGAACTTGTCTCTCGAGGGCAGTCGTGGGTGGTTCCTCTCCTTGAACGTCGTTAGTGGTTGCCATTGAGCGAGTGAGTACCATGCAACCCTTTTGTCTGGGAAACGACAATATGGCTTACGAATCTCAACTGTTGTTCCTCACAAACGGCGCCAACTGATGATACCGAAAAAATCACCAGTGAGCTGCACGGCTCCAACACACTCGACACTAGACCTGCCCAACACAGAAAAAGAAGAAGACCTTGCAAAGAGTCCCGGTGTGGTACCGGCCAAAGACCCTCCGAAGGTTAAGTCAGAAGAGAGCTCCAACAATGCTAGAGAGTATGAGCTTTATAGAAATTGTGCGTACCTTTTTCTTGAGGGTCTTTGGGTTTTTATAGTAGCGTAAGGCCAGACTCCCTTGCTTGCAAAACAAGTCTTTTCCTTATAGGGAAGATACTTATTAATGCATGTATATTCTAGAATTCTACTAATGTTGGGACTCTACAAATCAGGGCTAATCGTGTGTCGCAAGTATTTTCCATTTCAGGTTCCTTGGAGACCACATAATAATGGGCTGGATGCCACGTGGACGTTCGGTCAGTGCATGCCACGTCTGTCGGTGCCACCTTCGTCCAGGTAGCTATCTGTAGGTATAATTTTTCCTCTTCATCTAGTATGTTTAGCTAAGTTATGTGCCATAGAATTACCAACTCTAAGTACATGAGAAAAAGAAAAAGAAAGTGGATTCTGTCATTTTTTTTGCTGCTAAAAGTATGTGTCCAAATGGAGAGAGGCTTTGGACATCCTATCTCGCCGACAAAAGCCATAGCCTGTGCAGCATCTTGTGCCTCCACCATACCAGATGAGAAAGGAAGATCTACTTGCTTGGATAGAGAAGCAATCACCTGACCTTGAGAATCATGTATTACTACACCGATACCCGCTTTTCCGATCTCTTTGGAGGTTGCACAATCAAAGTTTACCTTCAGATAATTTGGTAGGGGTGGCGACCATTTGACTTGTGGGGATGAGGAGGTGGCAGACTATGTTACCACAGCTTGGTTGGCTCTTTTGAAGTCCTCGAGAGCTTGAAGAGCATTTGGAACAACCTTTGAAACAGAATAGTCTTTGTCCTTAACTCACACCAGATTTCTTCGATGCCAGACTGTCCATAATATCATGGCTAGCTTTTCAACGTCCCTTCCATCCTTCTGAACATGAAGAAAGAGGTATGAAATGGTGGAGAGGTTCCGTGTAGAGCTAGAACAAATATTAGGTATAGAACTCCAAACCGGTGATAGAGCTGAACACTTCCACAAAGCATGGATCACACTTTCGGACTCTTCATTACAGCGGTCACACTGATCTGCCTGTAGAATTTTCCGCTTCATTGAATTATGTTTAAGTGATAATTAGAAAATACTTATGTGAGTAATGGCCCAAATAAAATATTATTTATATGCTACATAGACGGACACATATACAACACGTCAGCATTAAATTAAAAAATGAACCTGAAAACTCAAAACTCACTCACGTGCAAGCAAGGGAGATTTGGGATCCAAATCCTAATTAGTCAATTCTCATTCATTTAAAGGCACCTCCTCAAATTCCTCCAAAGAGAACAGTGATGGATGAGACTCAAATGAGTGAAGACCGCCGGTGAGGACCAGCGAGTCTATGGGAGTTGGTGTAGGGATTAAAAGATTAAGGAGTTGGAGGTGTATTAAAAGCGTTTGGAGTTGGCGTAGGATCAGATAGCATTGGGGAAATTGCGTTATGCAAGAGGCTGATGAAGGATAAATTTGGCTCTAATGTACATTGCAGACTTTCTAGGTTTAAAAGGTTTTACTTTTTTATCACAAAATTTTCTTGGTGATTAATCACTGGTTGATAATATAATAAGTAACTGAGTTTTGGGTTTTATATATCTTTAAAGTTGAATTTAATAGATTAATTTTTTAACAATAGTTTCTGAAATATGATAGTTTGTTCGAATTGTTTGGATATAGTTTGCCCAATGCATTTTTCATCCCATAGGTTGTTTTTGCTTTCATACATTGGTTAGACTCATTGAATTCTTATGGGGCAAATGACAACTTACTTACCTTTAATTTAGCTAAAATTTAAAATGCTTAACTGTGGTTTGAAATTTAACACTTTACCCACCTAAGGTTAGCTCAGCTACTAGAGTTCCGTAACTCACTTCGGTTTAAAACATGGTTAAATATGTAATTTTACTTTACTTTTTTGTCTCTCTCCTCCAAAAACACAAAAAACATAAAAATACAAGATAAAATTAAATAAAAAATAATTCAACAGAACACTTGCAACGTGAGATTTCAAACCACAAGTAGGCAACTTAAATTTTAGTCAAACCTCAGGTGGGTAGAGTGTTAACTTTCAAACCATAAACAGGCAACTTAAATTTCAACTAAATCATAGATAGGTAAGTTGTAATTTGTTCATTCATATGTTTGTCTAATGAGTAACGACCACGTCAAGTTCAACGAGAAGGACAAGTAGAAGGTGCATTGACTGCATGGATAGGATCATGAAGGTCACTGCCGGCAAACTTTGGGGTTCACCCTTTCTCTCTCAACTAAAACATGAAGTTGGTTTATGGCCTGTGGGTCCTAAATAGACCGATCGGGATTTTGATGATTTAGGGATTTTGATTTGATCCTAAGAACTTGAGGTCTTCATTCAGTAGGTGAGTTCTTTTCCTTTTTCCTTTTTGTTTTTTGGTTTTTCGTTTTTTTTTTCTTTTTTTAAGTTTAATCCTATTTAGCATTGCACATGTCATCTATGTTGGCAAAAAAATTGTTTTTTATTTGGAGCATTAACCACTTGCAAACACCTCATTTTTTTCCTCTTACGACTTGAGCCCCGTTCCCCAATGACGATATTACTAGAAGGTCCACGACTAGTCTAGGGCCCAATTATAGAAAGTTTTTAACTTAGAAAATGTTTTGGTGAAGAAAAAACCTGCAGGAACCTAAGTTTGTGCGCGCATGTTCTTTACGCTTTTAATATACTTGTCAAATTTTGTGCCAATTGAATATTATTTACTATATGATTTATGAAATTATATTTTATGCATAATTTTAAACTACAAAAACTTGCAATTTAAACAATTCATTAATGACATAGTTATTAATCTTTACTTTTTTAAAAATTTTACAAGTATGAAGGATATAAAAAAAAAAAAAATATATATATATATATATATAGTTGTCTTTGACCATTAAACATGGTTGACTTTTATCTAACCATACCTATCCTTCTCGCTTTTTTGCGTTGATTTTAATTTTAAGGTCAATTTTCCCATATAAGTCTCCTGAGTCATTGAAATTGGCTCATTTCTCAATCATTTTAGGTCCAATCTTCATAAAATTCGCCAATTCACAAGAACTTCATTATAACGTCGCCTTCATTGATATTCCTCAGGCCATTGGTGTAGCTATTCTTAAGCCATATTAGTTCTCCTTGGTCGCTGATGCATCTATTCTCAGGACCTTGTAGCTAGCCATCTTCCGACATTTATTTGTAATCTTCATCCCATTTAGCATGGTTCTTTCTCCATTGTGTCCAGTCCAATCGTCTAAGGCATCTTTGAATGATCTTCACCGTACCAGCTTATATTCCAAACTTAAGGCATCATTAAACTTCTACACTGATTTTAAGGGGAAATATTAAAGATATTGTTTGTCATGTGATTATGTAAAATGGTTTAAGAGACACAAATATATTGTGAGTCCATATGTAGAGCTAGCCCCTATCTATACTCTTCCTAAGTTCTTTGTAATAAACAATGCTTAGAGTAGAGATATAGCTTCTAAAATCTTTCTCTGTGATCATAGGTTGTTAATTTGAACCATATAACCCTTGTATTCTTATTTTCTATTGCTTCTGCTCATTTTCAATCTCTACAATTGTCTCTTTGTTTTACAAAATTTAACAATATTCACAACGTTATAACTTATAAAATACAATCTCTATTTTTTTTAATATTCATAGGCGATTTTTTTAATCTTAATTTTGAGGTGTTCAATTATTTTTTTGATAAGTAGCATATTGAATTATTAAACTCATTTGATTATTTTTGATGATGTTGGTTCGTTTGCTAAAAATTTATTTTTTCCACAAGTTATCATTCCATGAATATCTAGTTGCTCGTGTTTCATACTTTCATTGCGCAAAAAACAATGATATAAACTATAAAGGCATAACTGGAATATAATTTGAAACTTAGGACAACAATTAAGTGTAATATTTTATATTTAAATATAACTTCAAAAATATTTATTTGATTTTCTAAATTATCATTTTATTTATTTAAGTTTCTTATCTTCTGATTCTTTTGAATTGTAGACGAGAAAAAAAAAATCATTATCTATAACAAGGTTTCTCTCCAAACTAGTTTCGAAAAAAACTCTTCAAACTCATTCTATATCTATTTATTGGGTGTAAATTTTGAAAATCCAACCGTTAGATTGCATGTTTTCTATGTTCTTAACACATTTTTAATTTTGTTCAAATCATATATTATTTACCATATGACCAATAAACTTATTTTTTTATACATAATTTTAAATCACAAAAGCCTGAAAATTAAACATTTGATTAATGACATGGCTACTAATATTTGATTTCTAGAATTTTACAAGCATGGAGGAAATAATAAGAACATACAATTCAACGGTTAGTATAGGTGCTCAGAAAATAAATGTCCAAGCCCACTAAGAATAGAGGTACCATATCCTTCAAACCAAGCCCAAACAATAAATTTCTTTAGAGAGTGAGAAAACACTTTAAGTTCAATTCTAAACTAAGTCCTGGTGTATGGCCAAAGAGATTAGAGTGATAGAGAAGAGAAATTCAAGTGGTGATTGAGAATAATGCTCTCCTCGAGTAGGTTTGAGGATTAGCTTCTTATATATGAATGTTACAAGTTTTAAACCAAGTAATACACTGTTCACTTCCTTGTTTTTCTATTTGTTAGAGAAAAACTGTCCCCCTTTATTTTTGGGAGGTTCCCTTCCTTTTATATCCTCCTTCGTTGCATCCCATCCCTCCATCTGTATGTCTCAAGGCATTCTTCAGGATACTTGTCCCATCAAAATTTTGCTAAAAATGGTAGAAGGGGCTGCTAGCTATGAAATTACTGTCCAGGTGTCATTTTCACATTAATACAGCTGATATGGTTGGTCTAGGGCATTCAATGAAGAGGTGAGAAGTATATCTTTCAAGAAACTAGCAATATTTTTAATAAAACAATCTCCCTTCCAAACAAATTATAACACGCTACTAAAGAGAGAGAAAAGAAAAGAAAAGAAAAATAAAGAATACACTACACAAAAACTATGTTTATAGTCTATTGTTTCGACTACTGCCAACCCTCAACTCTCGCCTCTAAATCCTGGTACGTATTTTTTTTTTCCTTCATCTAGGTTTTTAGTTTGTAGAGAGCTATGTTCTGTACCTATAACTTTTGCATGTCTTTTTAATTAGTTATCACATGCCCTTTTAGTTATTCGTTGAGCATTCCTAAATTTGTACCTTTGCTTGATACAACTATGAGGGCATAAATGGCTACAAAGTGAAAGTTCTAGCGTTTACTAAATTATTTACAATTACATTGTTTTTATTATTATTATTATTATTATTATTTATTTCTTTATTTCTTTATTATCTTTCACATCTTGCCCAGGCCATTTGGAGACTTAATATGTGAAGATCAAGCAACTTACCAAAAATTTATTTTGGGTTGTAAGGTTCTCTGCTTTTCTTTAGGAACTCTTTACTCTTGGCTTTCTTTCAGCATTTTATTATTTTCATTACTTATTATCATTACTTCAATTGTTTTGGGTAGTAAACCTTATAAATGCGTGAATGTCGCAACTTACCAAGAATTTATTTTCATTACTTATTATCATCAATATATATATATATATATATATATATATATATAAGCAGACTTTATGTGGGAGTGTATGAAGTCCTGCCAAGTAGCACTCTAATTTTGCATTTAGCATTTCTTTATCTCTTTCTTTAACTTTTTTTATCTTTAACCAAAAGTTCACATTAACTTATTTTATTGTTATCTCATTAATTGTCTAACCTTACACCACACATTTCTCTATTCTTTATGTCTTTTAGTATACCCATTGTTTTAGTATTTTAACTAATCAGATAAAGCCCTAAAGAGAGATAGAGAGATACAAAAGTGTTGTGGATTGTTAAATAAAACACACTATTTCACTATATATTACCAAAATAAAAGACATAAAACTAACAAAATATTTGAAAGACAAGAAAGAAGAATCTAAGGAGTCACCACCTCCGTTATATTGGCCTCCCACGACCATTAAGGCACCGAAACCCCTACGGGTAATTTTTTTTTTTCTTTTTTCTATTTAAATTAAGGGCTTAAATATGATTTAGGTTTAGGTAATTTACTTGGATAGTTTTTGTTTTGGGTATATAAGTAGAGATAATATTTGGTGCACAATATAAAGCCATATTCTACCATGATTTAATTTTAAATCATCTATAAGACACATGTATACACACTTGCCCACACCATGTCTTAGTGTCACACTATTGATGAGTGGAAGACAATCAAAGAGTTGGACATACTTTTATTTCATGGTATGAAATATGTGAGCACAACATATATTAGTTGATTTTCATGGTCTCGTTACTCTTTTGCATTTATTTTTGGTTTCATGATTTAAAAAAAAAATTAATATTACCTTAAGAAGGCTACAAATATACAGTGAAATTACTAAACTAATTTTTAATATATCAAAATGTATATGTTTCTTTACTCTAATTTAGTTTACTTTTTCTTTATAATATATGTACAATATTATCTAAAACCATCTTATATAAAATATCACAAAAATATATGTACATCGCATGGTTAATCTACTAGTTACTTCAATTGTTTTGGGTAGTAAACCTTATGTTGAGGACCAGTTTTTCGGCCCACATGGCATTACTTTATTGGCAACCCATGCCACATCAACATATTATTGATTTTTTGGATAAATCTATTTAAAGCCCAAAATAAGCTCATATTTCATTCAACTACATGGATTAGGCTCACATGGCCCGCGAGATCCTTACTTCAAGAGGCGGATTCATGGTCCACATCTCCTCTTCATCAATTGGGATCATAACCCCACGACATCATCAACATCAACATATGGATCGGGCTTAAGCAATGAATCAAAACTCACAGCCCATATTACCTCTCTTACACTCATGGCAAGTAACTTCTTCAACAAGAGCCCATACTTACACAAAATGACAACAAAACCCAAGGTACGTCATCTCATCTTCGGCTTATGATCCAAGCTCATAAGTCTATTTCAGGAAACTTTGGGAGTCGTGGTTTGGAGGGCCAAGAGGTATGTTCAGTAAAGCTCCAGCAGTTTAAAGTTGATAAAAAAGACATGTTGCTTGGCATGTCTTCTCCAACTCCCTGAACTCTGACGAGTCCGGGTGTAGCGGGTAACATATGATAAGCATCTCTTATCACATAGCACTTTAGATGATAAAATTTCCTATTGCTTTTTTCCTAAAACTTAATATTCATTATGTGACAAATGCTCAATATCCCCAACCATCTAATTGCTGGGAAAATAATTGTTCATTCAATTCCCAGCTGTTGTTATACAAATTTAGAAACTTCATTATATTATTCTACATAAATACATTACTTCTTTCAGCTAAAATCCAACTTAAATGCATGGCCTAATCTGATTGGCTATCTTTAATCTCCAACTATATACAAAATATTCATGATATCTCTGCATACCCAGCTGCTGTTTGCCACAATTAGACCATATATTTCTCTGCTAGCTGCCAGAGCAGAGCAATAAATACTCTTCTTGCTCAGCAAGATTATGTCACAACACAATGAGGCATTGACCAAATCTCTAAAGCTTCTTTTACTTTCAATCAATCCTTCTATTACTTGCTAGAAATGTGTTGTAATGGAACCTTGGACCAAAAACACAAACACCCAAAAAGAGAAGCATTTCCACCTGAACCCCAACAGTGTATTCAGCACTTAACACCTGGCTAGGAGTGATATTATTAGCCATTTAATGCTGAAATCCCAGCAGCCAGCAGCTATACCTAAAATAGCAAGATACCCTTGAAAGAGATCTTACTATTTTTTAGCCAAATCCATGAAACGACCTTTCCAGCAGTCTGAAATGACCCATCTGACCTCATTAGCTTCTGCCCAAAGCAAACAGCTGTCTCATGATAGCTGTCACAACTTTTCCTGACAGCTAGGACAGCCTTTTCAGAACAATTGTGACAGCTGACCCAACAGCCTGAGCATTACTGATTTTTCCACTTTTGGCTAAAACCAAAACCAACTAAAGTAACTATCTTTTTCTTGCCAAAATACTTTTCTTTTCTGCTTCTCTTTCCCCAGCAGCTCTTACCCAAAACAGCAAAAATACCTTAAAGCTAAACCTATCATTTTTGGCCAAATCTCAAGATGGATTCTTTGAAGATTCATTACTATTTGGGACAAATTTTGCCTGATATTCTTTGCTAAAATACCCCCTTAAACTCAGCTCTAAGGGGGACCCTTCATCAACACCTCAAAGGGGGACACCAATGGAGAGAAAGAACTCTCTCATAAACTTCTCCCTCCCTCTAATCATCTTCTGAAACTCTTAATGAAGTGCTGAACTTTTGAGTTTTTAGTTTCCAAATTAGAAACTAAACTCTTTAGCCCTTAGCTCATAAATGCCCTTCGTAAGCCTTCAGAAAATCCCAGCAGAAAATCCCAGCAGCTTGGCTAAACACACTACAATACTATTACTCTCTTGTACTCATCATCTCACTCTCTATATTCTGAAAATACATATATCTTGCTGCCCATATCTCTAAACATCTCTTTCTTCACTTCTCTTACACAATCTCATACACACTTACTACACCATTACATATAACACACTACAACTCTTCTAAACTTTACTTTCATACTCTCTCACTCTGAAATTTTACTGTTTTACTGCCCATAAACACATCTCTATACTCTTTTCTTACAAGATCTTTCCTCTTGGAAAGCAATCTCTACTACTCCTCCAACAAAAGATCCCAGCAGTAAATCCCAGCAACATTGTTAAACACATTACAACACTATTACCCCTCTTATACTCATTCTCACTGCTCCTATCTCCAAATACCTAAACACATCTCCATGCTCTTCTCTTACAAAATCTTTCATCTTGGAAAGCAATCTCTACAACTTCTCTAGCAGTTATAATCTCATACTTTTACTATCTTTAATCTCTATGATAGGCCACAATCTGAATGACCCCTTGTGATTAAACCTAATTAATTAATTAGCCAAGTTGTTAATTAATCAATTAATCATGCAATTGCGTGGAAGCACAAACAAATCACCAAAAACTAAATATGCAGCAGAAATTAAATAACACGATGATTTGTTTACGAATGGAGAAAACCCTAACGGCAAAAACCCCACCGGGTGATTTTCAGGTCACCACTCCCGAAACTCCACTATTATCAAATCAAGCGGTTACAAGTAAAGGAATCCCAAGTACCTTACCAACCTACAGTTGAACCCTTACCCCAATACCCAATTGGACTTGATCTGTAGCGACAGTTCCCACCTTTGATGCACGGCTCCCAAGTACGTGACTAACCAATGCGCGGATCCCAGTACGCGACTTCTGAACACCAACTAAGAAGGAGAGGTTGGCTGCAAAGTTCTTCAGTTCATCCTTTATGATGAATAACAGGAAGATGCTTGGTTACAAAACCCTTTGGTGCAAATACATAGCAACTTCTTGAAAGAAGATGAACTAGGTTAAGAACTTTGTCTTTTGATCACAATTTGCTTGAACAGAGATTGTTCAATGCTTTTGCAACTTGTGTACTACTTGACGACTCTTAAAACAATCATTTTATATGTTTAGGGTTAGAAGAAAAGAAGGCCCAAAAGTATATTCACGGATCCCAAGAAAATCAAATTAGAAAATCTGAAATTTTAAATCTTGACAGATAGCAGGTGTCGAGGTAGCTATCGAGCAGGTGTCGAGCTTTAATGAAATTGCACTTCAGCTTGCTTTTTCTTGGACAGACTTGATGACTTCAACACTTGACCTTGAAACCTTGTTTCTTGAAGTATTAAAAACACCTAGAACTACCCAATTACAAGTAGAGTGTGTTTTGTCAAAGGATTAGCCAATTTACATAAATAAGTGACATATGTTCTTAACAAGTGAAAACACATATGTCCTAACAATCTCCCCCTTTGGCAATCCGTGACAAAACCACAACAAACAAATGATCATATAAGAGAAGTCATAAATCACTCAACTCATATTCACTTGTTAATACAATAAAATCTATCCTAACACAAACTCTTGAAAAACTTTGCAAGAAGAGAGTTTATGACAAGTAGACTTTGACAACCTGTATTTCTGAAACATTTTAAACAAAACTCATCAAGGCGTCTTGTGTGAAACAGAAATAATAGATTGCATACAAGTATAAAGAACATGTGTATAAAGATAGAGAAGAAATAACACATGAAGAGATAGGTGAAAGAAACATACATCCACATATATAAAGAAAAATAAGTACAATGTATGTAAAAATGGTCAAAGGACCTCATATACAAGATCAATGTATCTATAAAGAATAGAAAAGAATAGATACATCAAAACCTCACTACATCCCTCAAAAATATCAACACTTCCCTTATCAAAAATTTCCTATACTAACTCTCCCCCTAAGATGACTACTCTCATAACCCAAAACTACTCCCCCTTTTTGTCACGAGTGACAAAGGGTAGAGTGTCATGTAGACATCTCATCAGCAGAGCTAGCATCTCCATCATCATCATCATCATCATCCTCATCATCCTCAGAATCTGAAGCTGTTGGAGTAGGTGGTGAAGGAGTAGCCTCTAGAGCAAAACCACCCATGGTCGCTTGCCGTCGTGCAATACGACCAACACGAACATTCACCTGATACAAATCAGTGGAGAGTGTATCAAGGTGAGTGTCCATTCGCTGCAGTTGCGCCATAATGTCTCCGAGAGATACATCGCCCGTAGAGGAAGAAGGAGCAGATCTAGCTGGAGCTGATCTGGATGGAGCAGATCTGGACGGAGGCTAATGGGAGGGAGGAGTGGAATCCGTCTGTCGCAGCCTAAACTGAGCCTCACTACGTTTTACGATAGTGGCATCTATGGCAGATATGTGTGTGAAGTGGTCGGACACAGAAAAGGGAATGGAAAAATGGCGTAAGATCCTCGTGATAGCGGAAGGAAAGATGAGCTTATCATGGGACGCCGAATCAAGATGAACATCTATGACAGAAAGAATAAAGTGAGAAGGAAAATCTATAGTAAGATACTCTAATAAAGATAACAAAAATCGATCACGAGGCTCAGTGATGGAGTTGTAGTGAGAAAGTGGATGGAGTACAAAAGTCATCACCATGTTAAGAAATCTAGGACCTTTAGCAAAAGGCCTACATGATGTGTACTGATGCTCACCCCAATCAGCAGGGTGCTCACAGAAAGCAGAAATGAGCTCATCTTTGGACACAGTCCTCAGACTCTCACAAAAAGGGTAATCAGCAAAATCTATCCTAGGTACCCTAAGCACATCCGCAACTAGCTGCGGTGTGACAGGAATGCGCGTACCTCGAACGCGAGTGAAAAAGAGAGGTACTGAACGATCTATCCCGTGCATGTTGGAGTAAAACTCATGTATCAGCACGAGAGGGCAAGTGACCAGGACGTCACACAGTGACTCCCATCCCCAACTGTGAATGACAGTGGGAAGGTCAGTGTCGGCGCAGTCCGCCAGAATGACTTGGCGTTCCGAATGAACACCTCGTCGAGAAAAGTTCTCCGAAAATGCCTTGTGGGCATCTCCATCACGAAACCGAAGGTTAAGAGGAGCAGAGTCAAAAGAAGAGGAAGCTCTAGAACGCAGAAGGTTCCGAGCAGGAGTGGATTTACGTTTAGGTGCCATAGACACTACTAACGTAAAAGAATGAGAAAGAGATAGAGAGGGAGACAATCAGAAAAGTCCCAACACAGTTCAAATAGGTCAAATATGTTGAACAAAAAGTACGTATGCATGGGAATGCATGAGCATGTGACATGCAAATCAAAAAGGCATCATGGGCTCAGCCCAATCCAATCCTACCAGCACACAAACATATAGCACACATCTAAATGCATGTAAATATCATTCTAATGCACATGGAATGCAATGTATGACATTTTGAAAGTATTTAAGTGAAAACCCAACCCAAAATTTCAATAAAAACTCATCAATTTTGAAAAACCCCAAAAATTTCAAAAAATCCCAAAACCTAGGTTTCAAAACATGCAATGCATGAAAAAGGAAGGGAAAAATGAACTTACCAAGTGATAGAAATCAAGGGAAGACCGAAAATGAAAGAGGGTTTGAAGATTTGAGTGAGAGAAAATTGGTTGGGAGATGAAAAGTTGTCGGACAGATCGAGAGAGATCGAGGAAATGAGTGAAAAATCGCGACAGGCCCTTTTATAGACACCTCAGTAATTCTCGACAGCTGAGGTGTCGAGAGGTATCGAGGAAGCTGTCGAGAATTTGGCCTTCGACAGATAGAGGTATCGAGAGGTATCGAGGTGCAAGATCAATTTCAAAGATCAGAAGCTCGATCGATCGACAAGGTGTCGAAGAGGTGTCGAGAAGATAGGAACTTTCTCGATCGATCCACCAGGTGTCGAGACAGGTGTCGAGATTGCGATAAGAAAAGGCTTGAGAAGCTCGACAGATAACCAGGTATCGAGGAGGTGTCGAGCTAGCATTTGAAAACAGTTTTTCGAGAAGTGAAAAACACAGACATGAACGCAATCCAACATACACCTCAACCATAGATCCAATCAACATATAAAGCTCTCAAAATCATCTCTCGACAAAAATTTAAGCACATGGATCCTCAAAAACACACACACACACTAAACAAGTCTAACCAATTTTATTTTTCAAAAACAAGTTAAGACAGTTTAGTAAGCATACATTAGCACATGTAAAACCTTTGTGATGGCCAAATCACATTGTACCTGCACATGTATCAAAAGTAGCAAAGAATATTGCGTGTTGTGTGTGAAAAACATCGCAAGATTGCATATGTGTATACATGTTATGACGATCTGAGATATGAGAAAATAACTTTAACTCACACACAATCACAACTGTTTGATGGGGACTATCACCTTCGAGATACATCCTATAACTCCCACATCTCCTAGAATACACACTTGCAACCATATTTAAAGCATTTTTAATCTTTTTGCTTTTAATTTTCTTTGCATGTTTTCTTTTATTTATTTATTTATTTATTTTTGCATATCATACATGGGCATAAAAAGGAGAAAAGAAATACCTAAGATGTTAAGCATTAGACATCGCACTTTTGCTATGCCGAAGCATACAAATGTCTTTGACACTGCACTTTTGTTATGCCGAAGCATACAAGTGTCATTTATGATTGGCAAGCAACAGTGGTGAGATGGTTATTTATGCCTTTCTCTTAGGATTTCTAGTCCTATCCGTCAAAAAGAGTGATATGAGTGTTAAGTTTTAAGAGATAACCTAATCTTACTCATCACAAACAAGAGCCACAAAGCTCACTTGCTTAGTTGTGCATAGAGATGCTCATCTAAGCTACAAAAGATACAAAGTTTAGAAACTTTGTTTCAATGGCCATCCAAGGTACACAAGTACCAAAGTACACAAAACACACACTGTTTTTGTATTTTTCTGATTTTTCAATTTTTTTTTTAATTTTTATATTAAAAACAAAATAAACAAAACTGAAAGTAAACACACAAAAACATGTTAAACAAAACAAGGCATAAAACTAGATGCATATGCATGAAGGCATGATAGAAGAGTGCAGATGCATGAAAACATGATTTCAAAAACAGATAAGAAATCAAGCAAAGAAAGTCCAACTTTAAATAGAAAGAATTAAAGCAGAGGACAAACATAAAAGACAATTAAGTCTTAGAATCCTTTATCACCCACACAGCACGAGTCTTTGGCCGTGAAGATGAAAAGGCACGTGTCCTAGTATGATTACTAAAGGACATAGAGGAATTAGAATTCCCCTGAAATTGAGTCAAAAATCTCAAAACTTTTAGTAACTCACCAAGAATAGGTATAGAGCCTTTAGACAAAGGATGAGACCTATTTGACACTCGCTTATGGGGAAACAACTTGAAACAATTAAGGCGAGTGTGACCAGAATCACCACAATGGTGACAAACATGAGTAGTTTTAGAGCTACTCAGCTTCCTAGAAGGAGGTCTAACCTTAGAGGTTGACAACTTAGGACAATTTGGCCTAATATGACCAACAATATGACAATGATGACAAGTGGGGACAAATTCAGAATTTTTATTCAACCTAGGAGGAGTTTTAGACATAGGTTTAGAAACTTTAGCGTTAACATCAGAAATTTTACCTTTGTCTATCCTAGCAATATTAGCCTTCAACTCTTCATTATTCCTTTTAAATGGGGGAATATAAAAATCTTTTTCTTTTGAGTTAGGCTCAACAACAAGTTTGGCACTAGTTAATTTTTCAACTTCAATTTTAAATTCAACTAGTTGCTCTTCCAAACTCTTAATTTTGTCCACCTGAGATGAAATTTGATTTTTAAAATTCTCATTCAATTTATTGGCTTCATCCAATTTTGCAATCAAATCATCTTTTTCAAGCTTGACCTTTTTAAATTTAGCTTTTAATTTTGTAGAATATTCAAGAGATTTCATACAAAAATTATAAAGCTTGCAATAGGCATCTTGAATATCATCATCATCATTCAACATAAGATCATGCAAATCAAAACAATCAAGAGTTTCCATGACAACAGGGGTCAATGGATCAACACAGCAAAGATTAAAACCTAATCAGAGTGTGCCTGCTCTGATACCACTTGATAGGCCACAATCTAAATCACCCCTTGTGATTAAACCTAATTAATTAATTAGCCAAGTTGTAAATTTATCAATTAATCATGCAATTGCGTGGAAGCACAAACAAATCACCAAAAACTAAATATGCAGCGGAAATTAAATAACACGGTGATTTGTTTACGAATGGGGAAAATCCTAACGACAAAAACCCAACCGGGTGATTTTCAGATCACCACTCCCGAAACTCTACTATTATCAAATCAAGTGGTTACAAGTAAAGGAATCCCAAGTACCTTACCAATCTACAGTTGAACCCTTACCCCAATACCCAATTGGACTTAATCTGTAACGACAGTTCCCACCTTTGATGCACGGCTCCCAAGTACATGACTAACCAATGCGCGGATCCCAGTACGCGACTTCTGAACACCAACTAAGAAGGAGAGGTTAGCTGCAAAGTTCTTCAGTTCATCCTTTATGATGAATAACAGGAAGATGCTTGGTTACAAAACCCTTTGGTGCAAATACACAGCAACTTCTTCAGAGAAGATGAACTAGGTCAAGAACTTCGTCTTTTGATCACAATTTGCTTGAACAAAGATTGCACAATGCTTTTGCAACTTGTGTAAACTTTACGGCTCTTAAAAAAATCATTTTATATGTTTAGGGTTAGAAGAAAAGAAGGCCCAAAAGCATATTCACGGATCCCAAGAAAATCAGATTGGAAAATCTGAAATTATAAATCTCGACAGATAGCAGGTGTCGAGGTAGCTATCGAGCAGGTGTCGAGCTTTAATGAAATTGCACTTCAGCTTACTTTTTCTTGGACAGACTTGATGACTTCAACACTTGACCTTGAAACCTTGTTTCTTGAAGTATTAAAAACACCTAGAACTACCCAATTACAAGTAGAGTGCGTTTTGTCAAAGGATTAGCCAATTTACATAAATAAATGACATATGTTTTTAACAAGTGAAAACACATATGTCCTAACACTCTATATCTCTCATGCTTCCGCACATCACACATGTTACAAATACTACACCCTACAACACATCTATATCTTTTACCATCTCCACACCTCTCAAGAGATATCAAACACTCATACTAAAAGCCCTTCTCGTGGAAGGCATGAACTTCTATTACTAAAACTTTTCTCCTAGAAGGTACCAAGATCTCATATAGAAGCCCTTCTCTTAAAAGGCACAACTACTTCTTACAAAATCCCTTCTCTTAGAAGGCACAAATTACATCTTACAAAAGCCCTTCCCACGGAAGGCAAACTATTCATAACTTTACAACAACTAAAAGAGTATTGTCAAAGGGGAAACTCATTTAAGTGCATGATAAGAGGAACAAGCTTAATCAACCCCTACACACAGCTGAGTTGCAAACCATCAGAGATAAGTGACTTTGCTTCCTTATCTTTAAATTTACATCATTGAATACATGATTACTTCACATTTAAATACATATTACTTTATTCCAACTACTATTACAACTATCAAGCAAGGTTTAAACTCATTTAAATGCATGATAGGAGTGGCAAGCTTAACTAGCCTCCACCTGTGGCATTCTGTTGGAATCCTATCAGCTCATTGATGCTATACAGTTGGGCTACAAACCATACAAAGATAAGTGACTTTGCTTCCTTATCTTTAAATTTACATCATTGAGTATATGATTGCTTCACATTTAAATACATATTACTTTATTCCAACTACTATTACAACTATTAACCAAGGCTTAAACTCATTTAAATGCATGATAAGAAGGACAAGCTTAACTAGCTTCTACCACTGGCATTCTGCTAGAATCCTATCAGTTCAGTGATGCTATATAGCTGGAATTATAAACCATACTATTGGGGACATATTTTTATGTAATTGGTATATCCTTTGACAAAACACATTTACCTGTATTTAGATAAATCTAAGTAGGTTCAAGATGATCATCACAAGTGGTTAAATTAAAGACATGAAGATTATTTAAGAACTGCTCAAGAAAAGTGCAATCTGTAGATCCCGACACGTAGTGGATCAATCGAGAAACCTCCTGCCTGCTCGATAGCTTCTCGACAGCTATGTCGATCGATCGAGCTTCCTTTATCGTGTCTGATAAATTCTTTCTTAACACCTATCTCGACACCTCTCGATCGATCGAGATTTCCTTGCATGCACTTCATTTTTTTGTTTTGCATTTTTTTTCCTTGTGTCCATAACATCTTGTTTTTCTATTTCTTATAGGTCTATGGTTCCTTGTTCTCCTCGTTTCCCTCTTTGTCAGTTTTCTGTCTGTCTCCTGTCAAGTCTTTTGGCCTTTTATGCCCTTTAACAATCGTGTCAAAAAGGGGGAGAAATTTGAGAATTGAATGTCTTTCCTTAAGGGGAGTAATAGATTTAGGGGGAGAACTTCATGTTAAAGGGAAGAATGTTTTTGATGTAACTAACTTAGGGGAAGAGTTAGTTTGATACACATTAATATTGATATATATTTTTTGTGATGTGTATCTTTTGGTTTTGTAACCATTTATATACATCATGTGTTCTTTCTATGTTTGATGATGATGTATGTGTTTCACTCTTTATCTCACATGTGTTGTTTCTTTTCTCTCTTTATACACATGTTTCTTGTTTATTTAACTTGTCATTATTTTCCACATGGTACCTTGATGTATTTTGTTTAGTGCCTTTCAGGAAAGACAAGTTAAAGCCATGTCAAGATTCCGAGCCTTCTTTTTGCAGCTACTTCCAAGGTTCAAATCTTTTAGACTAGGCTTATTTATTCTGTAATCTTAAGTAGAATGTATTCTAGGACATTCAATGTACTCTTGTGGTTTTATCACGGATTGCCAAAAGGGGAGATTGTTGGGGACATATTTTTATGTAATTGGCATATCTTTTGACAAAACGCACTTTACTTGTATTTAGGTAAATCTAAGTAGGTTCAAGATGATCATCACAAGTGGTTAAATTGAAGACATGAATATTACTCACGAACTGCTCAAGAAAAGTACAATCTGTAGGTCTCGATACTTCCTCGACAGAAGCTCGATCTGTCGAGATTCATTAAAGCTCGATAAATGTCTCGATCGATCGAGCTTACCGGTTTTCAAATTATAGCCAGCAATGTTTTTATTCTAAAAGGCTATTTGTTTATGGGTTTGTATAATCCTTATTGGACTAGAAAAACCCAAAGTTTGTGTAAACCTATTTGGAATAAGAAAGCCCATTAAGCTCCTATTTAAAGGAGGTGGAAAAAGAAAAACGTAACCCTAGATAGCTTCATAAGGTTTTCTTTTTGAAACCCTAGCCTCCTCCTACAGAAGAAAGAGTTATTGTTGCATTTCTTGTACGCCTTTGGGTTCTGTAACCAACCAAAGTCTCTTGCACTAACATTGAAGATCTTATTAGTGTTTCTATGTGAAGTTGCTGCAAATCAACTGCAACAATCAAAGAGTTGCTGTGGAGTTAGTCATGTACTGGGATTCGTGCAAAGGAGTAAGCCGCGTACTGGGATCCGCGCATCAAATTGGTTATTCACGTACTTGGGAGTCGTGCATCAAAAAGAGGAAATTATTACTATAGAAAAAGTCCAATTGGGTATTGGGGTAAGAGTTCAACTGTAGGTTGGTAAGGTACTTGGGATTCCTTTACTTGTAATCGTTTGTTGTGATAATAATGGAGTTTCGGGAGTGGTGACCTGAAAATCACCCAGTGAGGTTTTTGTTGTTAGGTTTTTCCCTATTCGTAAACAAATCACCGTGTTATTTATTTTCCACTGCATAATTAGTTTATTGGTGATTTGTTTGTGCTACCACGCGTTTGCATGTTAAATTGATTAATTAATAACTTGGCTAATTGATTAATTAATTTAATCGCAAGGGGTCAATATGTTTGTGGCCTATCACATGCAAAGATAAGTGACTTTGCTTCCATATCTTTAAATCTACATCATTGACTCCATGCTTCACCTTTAAATACAAATTACTTTATTTCAACTACTATTATAATTACTAATCAAAGCTATCATATCAAACACATATTACATATTTACTTAACCATTATTGTGATTCTTAGATTTAGGCCTTAATGATTTTGTAGGCTTAAAAATACGCCGGTAGCCGTTGGACCATGTGGCCCAATGTTGAGTTCCGGACGCAACTCCCCAAAAAGAACCTAGGCCTAGTAAGGTCATCCCTCCAATGATCACACGTGGCTGGGCAACCGAAAAAGGCCCCGAGCACCTTACAAATGCTTGAATGTGGCAACTTACCAAGAAGACTATTTATGATTCTTTTTTCTTTTTTCTTTTTTCTTTTTTTGTTCATAGTTTAGAGTTTAGACCCAGTAACACTTTTTGCTTTATTTTTCTATAATTAATATAATTATAAAAAAAAAAACATTTGTTTTGTGGTTTCTCATGTACCTCTTTCTTTTCTTTTTCTTTTTTTAATTCTTTTTGGTTTTGCAGGGTTGCTTGGAACACACAACCTCACAAGTGGAAATAATTAATGGGTTGTATTTATCTAATTTTTCCCATGCAGATGCAAAGATTTTTTATGGCATTCCTTACTTAATTTCACGTATAATGAGGAATACACATGGTAGATAATTGAAGGTTCCGCCACAAATTTCACTACTTTAGTAATAGCAAAAAAGTGATGTGAATGCATTTTATGTGAAATTAATGTTACAATAATTACGATCTATCTATAAATTGTGAATTTTTTTTATACTATGTACTAAGGATTTTGCGGTTTTTCTAATCATTTTTTCTCTTTGGTTTCTCAATTCCACCTCAAAGTATTTCAGTATTTGAAGAAATGATTGAACCAAATTTACTCTCATTAATTTCTTATAAAATTCTGTTTTGGTTTTAGGTGTGAGAGAGAAGGTAACAACTTTGACATAACATCTGAAGTCTTATGTTAGGTACATACAATTTATTTTCATTGTCATGGTTTTTTCAGGAAACTACATTATATTGCTTGAATATTGATTTGATCCGTTTTATCTTTGACTATTTCTTTGTTGATGCTTATAGGGAGCTCAATTAGAGGGGAATTCAAAAGGTGAGTTTGAAAAATCTTAGAGATTTTATGGTTATTGGAATCAATATGATTCTGGAAACTTCAGTAACGGTATAAATTCCTAATCAATTTGAGTTTTTATCAAATTATTTGAGTCTACCACGAAAACAGACAAGTTTTCGTGCGTAGCACAGATTTTCAACTTATTTACAAATAAAATATAACCAAAAATTTGACCTGTAGCACGGGTTTTTTTATTCATTATTTTTAAAGAATTCTCTTTCATCATTGTTGGATATTTATAGCTGAATAACATGGTTGTTGGTTCTACCACTCCTATACTTTAAATGATTATAGTCTTTGTGATGTTCATTTGTAAGTTTAGATTGATTTTAGTTTTATTTCAATAGGTTGGTGTAAAAAGTTGGATCCAATTATTTTTTTTTTAGACCGAAAATTTACTTTTTTTGAAACATTAAGAAATGCTATAAATCTAGTTAAACTTTATATATAAGACAAAGGCTTCGATGCAATGATATTAACTCAAACACCAATGCCCCTTATTTTTGTTTTAAAAAGTACTTTCCAACTCATCTTCTTGGGAGATTATATCAAATGGTTTGCTATAAGTATATCAATGTAATTTACCCTCCTCTTTTCAACACCCTCAATGTTCTATTAAAATTTAGGATAGAGTATGAAAATATCTCCTGAGATTTGAGCCAAGTCCAAATACTATTCAAACTTTTTTAAATATTCAATTGGCCCTTTATTAGGCACAAATAGTGTTTATAAATTTTTTGAAAGTTTTCATGCTCTTCCAAGTCCATATTTGGTCGATATTAGAATCTAATTTAATTTGAATTGACTCCACGAGAAGAACCAGTCAATTCAAAAGTTCTAGATTTAATTAAAAGTCATGAAAAGCATGTTTTTGAATAGATTGAGAAGACTGAACCCGGGCCTAAGCTTGAAATGCAATTTTCAAGTCACCACATTGACAAAAATTGCAGAATAGTTCCCTCTAAATCTTTCACAACATTTTTATTGAGTGCAATTTTCAGCACGGCTAACATATTGCTTTGACAGTTCACCAATTACTGTATGGATCACACGGCATGGCCCACACCATGGAGCCCAAAACTCAACAATACGTAAAGGGGTCCCAATTGTCAAAACTTGTAAAGAATTTCATTGATTGCCCTGTGGCACTGGTCCAACATAACCCATTACAAGTGCCTTACCAACTATGGCACTGGTTTGATAATTGTTCAAGATAAGAAACTAGTACAATTATCTCCAAATTGAATCATTCTTTTCTTCTCTCTAATTATAGTGGCCTTGCTCTTTGTCTAAGATTATACTAAAGGTAACAAAGTAGTACAACTATCTTCTTTGTCTGCTCTATTTCTTATCTTGAACATTTATCAAACACCTTGCAGGCAGAGGATATAGCCCCAAAAAAACACAGCATTTCTTGAGCAATCATTAAACAGTTTTGTAATAGTGAAATTGCAAAACAACAAAAATCTAATATTAACCATAGGTATGAAATAAAGAAACGAAAAAAAAAAAGAAAAAAAAGAAAGGAAGAAACTAATAGTCAGCAGACAATGGACAGAAAACAAAGGCTAGAGAGAGAGTAAGATAGCTAATATATTTGGCCTCCATTGGGCTTTCAATGGTCATCCATGGACGGTTTGAAGGGATTAAGCTGGGTGGATCCATCATTTGTGATTGAAAGTATTGAAAATTTTAAGGATGTAGGAGAGTTGTACAAGAAAGTTCGGTTTTCTTCTTGCTCAGGAATGTCTTTTGGATTTAGATGAGAAAAATGGTGGGTGAGATTTGTGGGTTGATGAATTTCTGAAGTTTGAGATTTGTTCCATCCAAAAAAAGAAAAGAAAAAAGGTTAGATCCATTTGCTAACGTTAAGGATCACTGTTGCTTCCTAAGCTTATCCCTTTTTTTGTGTTTTTAAAAAAGTAAGTTAGTGGATTGATGATGTGGCAACATCTTAAACCATTAATTTTAAATGAGGGGTGAGGATTTAAAGAAATTTACCTGATAGAGTATCCTAGGAATTCTAGAAGATCTAAATCCTACTATAAAACTTTCAATGAGCTTATTATAAAACACAAAACTTAATAGTAGTGATGTTAACCACCAAGAAATTTAAGCTGTGGATTTAGGTCTCAATGGTCTATGGTCAAACAATATTAATTTGGCCAAAATGGCCAAATACTACTGTTTTTAAAATTGTTTTGCAATCTATTATTATTTCTGAAATATTTAGCAATCTACCACCTTTTTGAAACTCGATTTTGTGGAAATCAAGTTTTTCATCGTACTCGAGTTTCATGAACACAAAATTGAGTTTAAAAAATGTGATAGATTGCTAAATATTTCGTAAATAGTGATAGATTCATACATATTTTTCCAAACAGTAGTATGTGGCCATTTTGACCACATTAATGCCCTATATTCTCTCCCTCTGTTTCTGTACCCTTTTTTATTTTTTATTTTTTATTTTTCATTTATTCTCGTATACTTTGTCATGATGTAAAAGATATGTCTCATATTTTTACATGGTGCTTAAGTGATATTTTATCTTAATCTATTTGTTGACAAAATTAAATGGTTACATCTTAATATATTTTTAGGTGAAATAATGTTAGAAATTACAATAGGAAGAACATAGAAAAGTAGTTGATAGATTATTTTATGATTTTGATATATAATTTTACAATAAGTTTAATGATACAATTTTTTTCACAATTATTTTTTCATAGCTACTAAAATGGTAGGTTGTAATTGTCATACAATAAATGAAAGCGATAATGCCCAATTATTTACATCAACCGTGTAGGCTAAGTAATGTACATATATATTATAAGAATGATCTCAAGCATATATAACAGGGGCGGAGATACATTAGGTTGTAGTTGTACACAAAATTGTGTACACAAGATGCAAATCCTACTGCCATAAGGAAATAGGAATCATAGGAGAATGGGCTGACCTAATAATGATTTTAAAAAAAAAAAAAAAAAAGAGGATCCTACTGCCAAACGAAAAAGGAATTACACCACCTAATACTAATACTAATAGGACTCTATAAATATATATATATATATATATATATATTTATATATAGTATAAAGGAGTAAAGGATGCCTCACATTAAAAAAAAAAAATAAAATAAATAAATTCTTTTGATACCAATCTCATTCGATTTGTACCTTAGAGTTTTTGTTGAGTATTTAAAAGCATTCAGCACTTAAAAGAATTGGACAGCTTGCTGAAAAGATGGTAGAAATGAAAAAAGGATGTTTCATATCCTTTGGTTTACTCATTAGTGACCTTGGCGTTGATCTTACCAGTTGCAACAGCTATTATTGAAAAAGCTTTTTCAGCAATGAACATAATTAAAAATCAACTATGCAATCGAATAGGAGATCAATGGATAAATGATTGTTTAGAAAGATATATTTAAGACTATTGAATGTGAAAAAAATCATGCAATGGTTTCAAAATATGAAAAATTGTCGAACTACGTTCACCTTTGACGGCAGAATATTAAGGCAAGCCCTCCATCTAAAAACTTTAATTTTGCTAGGTGCACGGAGTTGCCATAGCTGATTCCAGACCCGGTGATCTGCCCTCTGTCCTGAGCTCTCTTCCCTTCCATTGGTGTCTCCAGCTAGCACGCAAGTAAACACGATACTCCGATTTAACAGCATATTTTCCATTGCAACAATACTTCCACATCAACTTGTCTTGCACCTGTCTCCTACTCAAAGGAATTCTAAGGATTGCCTCTGCATCAAACTGATTGAATAACATGTAAATCCTCTCCGTATCCCATCGGTGCACTCTCCAATCAATTAAATCCGAAACTCTCTATTCCCATTCATCATGTTCATTTGGAAACAAAATCATATTAGCATGATGATTTGGTATCCACTTGTCTTCCATCACTTGTATTGAAGAACCCATGCCCACCCTCCAATAGCAACCCGTTTTTAAGATTTGTTGAGCAGCCAACACACTCTTCCAAACATAGGAACTATTAGGACAATCTGACAATTACATTTTATGTTAGATTCTATATGACAATTACATTAGCATATAGTTGCTTATTTATTTTGTTATTAATATTGATTAGTTTTTTTAGATTAGTTTTTTACTTTTAATCTTATCTTTTAATTTTGCCCCCTAACCTAAATTCCTGGCTCCACCCTTGATATATAGTAATGCAATTCTAATTAGTAACGACTAATGAGAGAATAATCATGACTTCTAAAGTTGTTTTTAACGTATTATATATATACGTGCTTTTCAAAGTTTGAGGCATTCCACTTGATTTTAGAAGATAACTCTTTAATAGAAAAGAAGAATATATAAAATCTTATTTACCAGATTCTTTTGTTTTTTTCAGCAGACACATATATACTTATTATAGTGCATTCCACTAATTTATTAGTGGTGATCAATTACTTTTTATTCTACTTTATGTTTTGCTAGACTAATCATCAGGTATCGAACTCTTCCTGAATCCTTGGGTAGGATATTCTCATCTCTGCACTGATAATTCTACTATATAATAATAAGTAAAAAACTGAAGATATTACACATTTGCTACTGCATAATTAATTACCGTATACACACTGCTATATAAATGGATTGAAATCATGTTCTTAAAACACGATTTGAAAGGAAGTGTATAAAGTAGCGAATGTGTAATACAATAGCGAATGTGTAATATAATAGCGAATGTGTAATATGTATAGAGCTGAAGAACAAAAATCAATGTATAAATATAGGGTCCTTTTTCTATGTCCTAACTTGCAACTCTCACTCTTTGTTCGTTGCTTCCATTACTTAATGAATTCGTTTAATTGGTTATCTGCATTGCTAAGCCAAACTTAATTAATTCGTTACTAGTAGTGATGCTGAATGGTTAGTGAGGAAATAGTGGCCTAAATCAAATGCATAAATAAGGCCAATAAGTAGACATGGAATAGGAGCTAATAATGTTTTCTGTTCTTGCTATAATTAATAATAAAAATCGTTATATTTTATTTTAAAATGCCACATTAGCATTTAAATTGAAAAAAAAAAATTAAACTAAAAAAATTTAAAATATTGAAAAAAAAAATTGTAGTAACCCAGATTTTCTTGCACATTTTCATGGCAAACAAACACAAATACGCAAAGAAAATCTCTCTCCATTTTTCTCTGCCCTCTACACACACACACACACACACACACACTCTCTCTCTCTCTCTCTCTCTCTCTCTCTCTCTCTAAACAACTATGGCCATCGCTCATACCCACCATCACTCAAGGCTGTGGTTCTCTCGTTTCTCAAGGCAAAACCCCAATCTCTCTAAAACATGATTTATCCCCTTTCTCAATCACTTTTCAATCTAAACATGGAAAAGCCTCCTTGCTCCACCTAGACACTCGCGGACTACCACCGTCGTAGTGGCGGTCTTTGCCTCTCTACCTAAACCTCTTCACCTCAGTGAAGATGATGATGAATCCTTAGGAGGATGGAGGGTTTTGATGGTTTATGCGTTGGTTAGATGAAAAAGTTTTAAATGTTTACATACTCTGTTTTGTAAAATTGAATTGGGCCTGATGATGCTTAAAATTGTCAGTAGGTCTATCGCTCAAACGCGCAATCTTCCGTAAAATACTAAGAGTCAAAAACCTAAAGTATGAAAATACATTCAGAGTGCATCAATGTGGTGTCAGCCTAAAACTCTCCAAAGATTAAGTTAGAAACTCACAGTAATCTCAATGAACTCAAAAGAAAGAGCTTAAAAATTTTGTTTTTCACCTACATTGAAATTGGGGTGTCTTGGTGTTTATATAGGGGGTCTGTGGATGACCACCTTAGCTGAATTTTAGGGACTTGGGTTATCCCTCAGCTGACTTGTAGGAGGCAAGAGTTATCCCACAGCTGATTTGTAGGAGATGGGAGTTATCTCTTTTCCGGCAGTTGAGTGAATGTAAGAGAGCCTTAGGTGATAGCTACTATGCAAGCATTGTAATGTAGGCTTCGTATGCCCATCTTCACCTATTTACGAGGGTGATGGACGAATGTCAAGCTCAGGCTCACAAGTGCTTGCTTGTCCGTTCTTGTATGTGACGAATGACTTATTAGAGTAGACGTGATAAATTGCATTTGTTGCATTGAGTCTTCCAATTCTGACAAGTCAGTATTTTCAAAAGATGTAGCTTACATTTGGAAGGTTGATTGTGGAGTTAGCTAAAAAGTTTCCCATCAAGACCCATGATAATTTTAGATTTGGTCTAATTTGTGAAAGTCTAAAAGTTTTTGGTAAATTTGGTCACTATTTTGGGAACATAGCCAAACCCATATAATTTTATGGCTTGAAATTGTGGATTTTGGTATTTTTTTCTGAAACTTTATCAAGCCCATGAAAGTTCTTAGAAGAAAGTTGTTGAATTTTTTATCCATTTTGTTGAACGAGATCAGACACAAAAAACTTTTGAAGTTTGAAGGTTAAAAACTTGCTGAGTTTAGGATGACTAATTCGGATAACAAGTCAGGACAATCACAAGAGATTGCAAATGTGAGCAAAATCACTAGAGAAAATGCAATCACAAGCCCATTTGGCTACCAAGCAAGTGCAACAAAATTTGGTTTTTTTTTTTTTTTAAATTGAAAAAATTTCCAATTTAAATGCTGGTGTGGCAGCAATTAAATTTTTTTTTTTTTATTAGCCATGTCAGCTTCAAATGTGCTAATTGTGTAATCCATTAGCCATGTAGATCTTTTTTTTGTTAGTGAGTTGATGGTAGAGACTGTTAGGGTACTTTTTTTTTTTTACACCTAATTTTATTTGAGTACCACCTATTTATACCACTAATAAGTTATTGGGTTTTCCCCAAGTAATTTTGCTCTATTATTATGTTAATCACAAATGTTTAATATCTCATTATCTAAATTGGGTTATGATATAAAATATCACAAAAAAGCCCAAAAACTCATATTTTTTCCAATTTTATTATCATTATTTAGCTAAGCCCAAAACCGGCCCTATGAACCCAATAAACACATCATATTCTATTTAAAGCTCAAGAATACTTATACTTGGCAATATTTGAAAAGCCCATGATTCACATCCATGGTAAAACAATTTTATCAATGGAATTCAAATCCATAATCAAAGCCCATGGTTTAAACCCATGGCAATTTATTTATCCAAAACCCAATTCACATTAATAATATCAAAACTCAATTCTCATTGGCAATATCAAAAGCCCAAGTTCCCACTGACAATATCCAAAGCCCTTTTTTTTTAATCAAAAAACACGAGATTATTAACACTTGACAAAGAGAAAAGTATCATGGCGTAATTATTACTTAAGTATTACTATGGCAAAAAACCATGGCAATCATTTTATAAAAGCTCATATGGAATTATCTTGAAGAATATGTTCTCACATTATAACCCATGAAACACATAGTCATAACATCCATAATATATACCTTCAACGCTCATGGAAAATACTCGATCCCACAAGCTTATCATTTAAATTATGATGTGACTATTAGAAGCCATGAACGTTATTTATGATATGGAATCCATCATAGTAAAGGTTATTTTCAAAGGTACTTTGAAAAACTTGTCATATTGTTTCAAACATTACAATTAATTGCCCAAAAGACCTATTGCAAGTATCTATAAAAACCCAAAGAATATTTACTAATAACAGTCCATGAGGAAGGAAAGCCCATGACAACATGTGTTGTTGATTTTGTAGGATGCACACAACCCGGCCCAAGGGAACCAGCCCAGGTGAACAGGCCCAATCTAAGAGATCCTAGCAAGAAGCAGAGGGCTAAAAGTAGGCAAAACAGCCCTTGTTCATCCCTGACCGAAGTACAACAAGAGAACCAAGTCCTTAAGAATGAACTAGAGGCTGTCCCATTGGCTTTTGGTCACTCTCTACCTAACGTGAACAGTACCCGAGGCTTGTAACATCAGCTGAAGTCTAAAGGGTGATGGGACTCCATCATCTTTTTTTCAAGACTACACCTCTAGCGGAAGGGGAGCTAAAACCAAATTATTCAAATTCCAGCAAATTGATGCTATAAATGTTAAAAACGTTCAAGACATGATTCACGTGCTAAGCCCAAGAATCCTAAAGGGGAAAATTTCGGAACATGTGATTTGGAGGGCATAAAGGGATATCCAACGGAGCCCTTTGAAGTGGGCTTAAACTTTGACACCTAGCTTGGGGTGTTGAATCCTACTTCCTAGGGTCCAAATCTCAGTTGCAGCACTAGGATTCTTCCTTAATACTTGCCTTAATCCCATTGGCTGAACACAATCTCAGCAATCTTAGCATTTGATGCAAGATTACTTCAAATACTACCTTGCCCAAAGAAGCAAAACAGCCCCAAAAGCAAATCTCCCATTTTTAGGCCAAATCTAGGTTATTAATTCAGCTGACCTGCTCCCTTGAATCAGGCATACGTTTTTTTTTTTTTGGATGCTTGTTAATTAATTCTTCTCTAAACTCCATTATAAAAGCATAAGCACCTCAACCCACAAGAGGGGCTACTCCCTCTAAAACCCCTGGTCTATTTGCCATTTTGCTTGTAGTTTAGCTCTCCTTAAGCTCACTACTCATCCCCTTCAGCCCACATTCATCTAACCTCAGATATTCTTTCATCTCTTTTACAGAATCACAGCTTATAAATGCCTCCCACTACTCACAAACAGACCACTACTCACAAAAAGCCTTAACCTCAAAGTTAATCTCATCCCATTCACTCAAAACAGCCCATATTGTCTCATTCATGCCTTATGAACACACACTCACCAAAATCTTAGCCTAATACTTGTTGTACTGAGCTAGGATCCCTCTCTCCCTTCATTCCATCCTATTTTCTTCTTTTATTTGCAACAATGAAGCCTTTAATCCTTGTTTAGTATTATTATGAAGAAGGCCATAATGTTTTGGAAACTATCTCTTCCCATGGAACCTTTAATTTTTACTTTTTATTTTACGGTTAAAGGATATAATGTATATGTAACAATTAAACTTTTCCCTCATATTGATATAATGATGGCTGAAAGTACAATAAACTCCCTTGACCGAGACATGCAAGGACCCCCAGGAGTTAACACATTCCTAAACTTATTTTATCATTGAACATTGGACTGTTTAAATATGTTTTTTCTGGACTAAGTATAATTTTACCCTTGCTGCTGGAGGACTAATTTGAACTATGATGCTGTAAAAGGACTAATAATATAACAAACTAACAACAATAACGTGTTTATTGTGCTTTGTTGTTGTCTTCTTGTCATGGTGCAACCTCTATCTCTTGCTTGGGCGGGCTTACACGACACCGAAAGTCTTTGGGCTTTATTTCGAGAGCCCATCATTGAGTTTCGGCTTGGCTACCACATATTCTATTTGGGAACATCAAAATTTTCCCCTCAACAGAGACCAGAATGAGTTCAACTTGAAAATAACATGAACCAAATTGAGTTTTACCAAAATATAGGAATCAAATTGACCGTGACCCCAAAATATATAGACCAAAGTAATATTTTCACATACTTTTTTTTGATAGTATAATTGTGTATTATGACAATGAATGTTAATGCCAATAACAATAAAATTATTAAAATCAATCTTTTTTTTTTCATTTAATTATATGCTTTACTATTGATATTAACAAACACACCTTATCCTTGATCTCCCCCAACACACACAATAGATATTCCATATGGGACAAAAATGATTACACACACCCTTTTACAAACACAATGTTACTCTCATTTTTTGAACTAAATCGTGAGTTGAATTTGAAATCGCATTTTCAACTCACGATTTTAGTTCATGATTTTAGTTCGAGGTATTTCTATTATTTTTTAAGTTCTAAGGGTATTTGGGTCATTTTTTTAGCCTTCAAGGGCATTTCAATCACTTTTTAGGTTCTAAGGATATTTGGATCTTTTTTTTTTTTTTTTGTTGCTTTCGAGGGAATTTCAATCACTTTTTAGGTTCTAAGGATATTTTGATCCACTTCTAGGCTTCAAATGCTGCCCATTGTCAGAGATAATTTCATGTGGCTACAAGTATGAATTCATGGCCATTGGATGCTGTTGGGTGAATCTTCCTAATAATGTCTATCCCCCATGTAGAGAATGGTCAAGGTAATGTCATGGTATGTAGTGGCATGGGTGGCATGTGCTTCAGATCTCCATGAACTTGGTATTTATGGCATTTTCGAACATGAGCTCCACAATCAGCTTCCATAGTAGTCCAGTAATGGCCTTGTCTCATTATCTTCCTTGACAACATTTGTGCATTCATGTGTGGCCCATAACTAGATTCAAGAACCTCTTCAATTATCTGCTCTGCTTCCTTGGTGGTTACACAAAGAAGATGAATTCCATCATATGGTCTTCTGTAAAGCCTTTAACCACAAATAATGTAATTGGTAGACAACCTCCAGATGGTTAATTGATCGTTCTTGTCTGCAGACTTAGGGTATGTCCCATCCTTGAGGTATTGTAGGATGTCTGAATACCATTCACCTTCTCCATTCTTTTCCTCATTCTCTTCTATTGTCATGCAATAGGCTGGTTCTTCTTTCTATTCCACCACTATCAGTCTGGCTTCATCTTCTTTTGGCTCATCCATCATGGATGCCATGGTTGCTAAAGTATCTGCAATTTGATTCTGCATCCTTGGCACGTATTGATATTGGATCTTACTGAATTTTGAGGCCCACTTCTGAAGACATTCATGATAAGGCATCAACCTTTCTTCTTTGATCTTCCATTTATTCTGAATCTGGGAGATTATCAAGGCCGAGTCCCCATATATCTCTAACTCTTTCACTCCTAGGCCTAAGGCTGCTTGTAGGCGCATGATGCAAGCTTCATATTCAGTGACATTGTTGGAGGCAGGAAAGGTGAGTCTGCTAGAAAATGGGATGTGTGTCCCTTTTGGAGAAATTAGGAGAACTCCAGTTCAATTTCTGTTTTGATTTGTTGCTCCGTCAAAGTACATCTTCCATGATTCTACTTCAATCCCCTTCCGGAAAGTCTTCTTGAATTTCCTCAGCTTCTTTTGGTGGACAATGGGCTAACTGATCAGCAATTGTTCTCCTCTTTACAGATTTCTGAGTCACATATTTAATATCAAATTCTAATAGAAGCAACACCCATTTAGCAATCTTCCCATCTTGCACAAGTTTTTCCATTAAGCGCTTCAAAGGATCTATTCTTGCAATCAACAAAACCTTGTAAGCAAGCATATAATGTCTGAGTTTGCGGGTTGCCCATACAAGTGCTACGCATGTTTTCTCTATTGGTGAGTACTTTTCCTCATAAGGCAACATCTTCTTGCTGATGTAGTACATTGCATTCTCCTTTCTAGTCTCCTCTAGGTATTGAGCAAGTAAAGCCCCCATTGCTGTATCTATAGTGGTGAGATGCAATAACAATGGCTTTTTGGGTGCCGGTAGGACAAGTATTGATAGCTTCATCAGATAATTCTTGATCTTTTCAAAGGCTTCTTGGCATTGTTCATTCCATACTGTAGGAACCTCCTTCTTAAGCAATCGAAAGATTGGTTCACATGTCATGGTGAGTTGAGCTATGAACCTATTGATGTACTATATCCTTCCCAAAAATGCTCGGATCTCCTTTTCAATTCTTGGAGGCTTCATCTCTACAATTTCCTTGATTTTGTCAGGATCAACTTCTATTCCTCTTTGGCTTACAATAAACCCTAACAGTTTTCCAGATGTGACCCCAAAAGTGCACTTCTTTGGATTCAGTCGCAACTTGTAGAACCAGATTCTTCCAAAGAACTTCCTCAAGGCCAGTATATGTCCTTCACAGTCTTTGGACTTCACTATCATATCATCAACATAAACTTCTACTTCTTTGTGGATCAAATCATGTATTAAAGTAGTGGCTGCACGTTGATAAGTAGTACCAGCATTTTTAAGGCCAAATGGCATGACCTTTTAGCAATATGTCCCCCATGGAGTAATAAATGAGGTCTTCTCTATATCTTCTAAAGCTATCTTAATCTGATTGTACCCTAAAAATCCATCCATAAATGATAGCAAAGCATGACTTGCTATATTGTCAACTAGGACGTCAATGTCAGGCAAAGGAAAGTCGTCTTTTAGGCTGGCCTTATTCAGATCTCAAAAATTTACACACACTCTTACCTTCCTATCCTTCTTTGGTACCAGAACCATATTAGCTAACCACTCTGGATAGTTGACCACCCTTAGGAATCTTTCATTGTACTGTTTCTCCACTTCTTCCTTCATCTTGGTAGTCCATTCTAGCTTCATTCTTCTCAACCTCTGCTTGACTGGCTTCATGGATGGATTTGTTGGAATGCAATGTTGTACTATATGTATCAATCCCACGCATGTCTTCGTATGACCACGCAAAAACCTCTTTGAATTCTGTCAGCAGTGCCACTAATGCATTTTTCTCATAAATGGTTACAGTATTGCCCACTTGTATCATTTTAGGTTCATCATTAGTTCCCAGGTTCATGGGTTAGATTTCTTCTTTTATGAGTTCTAGATGTCAATGTTTTAATTCCTCATTATTAAGAGTTTCTTTACCAATTTCAGAAATAAAAATAATCAAAGTCAACAAATAAGTAGAATCAGAAATCATATTATAAGGAAAAGAGTTCTCAATAGACTCAACAGACTCAATAGACTTAACTAATTTAGACTCGACTGGAAAACTATCACAAACAGACTTAACAAAAATAGAAACACTAGTAAAAATAGACTCTATAGGGACAAAAACAATGTTCTTGGCAGGGGTAACTAGCTCAACGGTCTTGATCTTCTTGGCAAGTGTGACTGACTTGACAGTCTTGATCTTCTTCACAGAGTCCTCCATAGGGTGGGCGGCTCCCTCCCATACCCAATTCTTCAACTCAGTATAGCTTCAACAATGGTAGGTGGCTCCCAGTAAGTTCCTTTTTCCCTCACCATCAGTACTATGGGATCTTCATCCATGTAATCCGTGGCTTCTTCATCAACCTCTATGTCTATAGGCTTGTTGGTCACAAAATCATCCAAGTGCTCTATGTTGTCCATCCACTCATCAAATAGGTCGTGCTTGCCTCTGTTGCCCAAGTAGGTGTGTTGAGAGAGATGCTCTAACTCGCCCCCTTCCATCCTCTCATTATTATCTCTAGCATTCTCAAGTACCATGATTCTGAGACTGTGGACCATTAGTTTTTGGTCTAGGGCAGACAACCTAACATCTATGTCATCCTCCTCTTCGGTATGTGGGGTGGGTGAACTTAGTTCTGAATCATAATACGACCCCAATTCCAAAATCTCTCTTCCATGATTGTCATATCAAGAGCCAAACCTTGAACTGATATCAGTGATAAAGCTCTAATCTGAAAGGTGCCCATAGGGGCATTCATTATAGTACATTTCATTGGCTTGTTCATTCTCCCCTCTTGCATTCTCTAATACATTTATCAATCTGTATTGATAACTATCAGTGTCGCTCCACCTGTTAGCTTTGGCATCATCTTCAATGTTTTCATCATAATAGTCCACATCATCATCATATTCTTCATAGAACAAATCTGCATCTTCATCTTCTCTATCACTATGGGGTTCACCCCAATCATTGCCACTATACGGGCTATCATAATCTATGCTGCTATTGCTCTCACTATTGGTGCTGATGTCATCATCATGTCCACTGTTACCGCTAATGCTGTCACTACAACTATCACTCTTATCCTCACTTCCATCCTTATCATCACTAAGGGCTGCTCCCCCTTCTTCATCTTCATCATTGGCTCTTAGTTCATACGGGCTTTTCAATGCATGCTAGCAAGCCTCCCAGTATTTTTCTTCTTCTATATTGCAAATACGATCTCCAAGGAGTGTAGTCATGGCATCAAAGTCCATGTAATCAGCCCAATTAGTAGGAACCCAAATTGTATCTTCCTTCTTCAATTTTGGAACTTTGTTGTTGCAATCAAGTAGTATTTCGAACCCAAGCACCATTGTCCTTGTCACAGGATCAAATCTTGGTTCAAGGAATCCCCAATAGCGTTGAGTTTCTCCAGCTTTGACAAACTTTCCGTTCAATGTAGGAGTATAGGGCTTTAGAGGTTCTAGAGGACAAGGAAGTCCCTTTGCTTTGGCTTTGGCTCAGGCCATCTTTCTCACTTCCATCTCCAACAAGTCATCATTAATAGGCTTATAGCCTAGCCCAGAAGGTAATGTGGCAGTAGGAATCATCAGGACCTGAACATTAGGCTTCTTCATAGTTCTCCCCAAATTCATCCCTGGAAGATAGTTCATTTTCCTCATCATTGCTACCACATTGTTGTTACCATAGGGAGCAAAGTCCATCGGGATCTTCTTCACTTCTTCTTCTCTCCTTTCAAAGCCAGGCCTATCAATCTCAAAGCCATCCAAGGTCAATGGCTCTTTCTCAGAATCTATACGAAAATAGGCTTAGGCACTGTCAAAATATCACCATATATGGTCACAATAGCTCCTTCATATGGAAACCGAACCTTTTGGTATAGGGAGGAAGGTATGACCTCTGTGTCATGGATCCATGGTCGCCCAGGGAGCATATTGAAGCATGAGTCTATATTAAGGACTTGAAAATCTACCTTCTTAACCATTGGTCCTATAGTGAGCTCTAATGTTATGGTTCCCAAGACCTCTCTTTGACTGTTGTCATATGCCCACACATGCTGATCAATAGGCACAAAATCTTCAATGTTTAGACCCAAGCAACTTGCGGTCTTTAAAGGACATACATTCAAAGCACTCCCATCATCTATCAAAACCATCAGTATCCTCTTCCCCATGGCATCCACAGTGACATGCAAAGGGTCGTTGTGGTGCTTCCCCTTCTTGGTCAGATCATTGTCAGAATAGGAAACAGTGAGTTCCCTATTTATGGACCCAATCATAGCATTCAGATTTTGGGAAGTTGTGGTTGTAGGGACTTGGATTTGGTTGAGTAGGTCTACTAGGTTTTGACGGTGTTTGTATGAGGTCATGAGTAAACCCCATAGTGATATGTTGGCTTGTGTCTTTTGTAGTTGCTTGAGGACCTCATCTTCCTCGGCAGGTGTTTGTTGGGTGGATCTATTCAAGGCTTCTACTGGGTTGTTGGTCTCCAAATGTGGGGGTTTAAAGTGTCCCCCCCCCCCCCCTTGTGATGTGGGCAATTTTTGTTGGGTCATTAGGATCGATATCTTAAGGTTTAAAGTGTCTCCCTCCATTTGTGGATGTCAGGTTACTGAATTGGGGTTTGCAGTGTCTCCCCCCCATTTATGGGTGTTGGATAACTTGATTAGGGTTCAAAGTGTCTCCCCCCCATTTGTAGATGTTGAGTAGTTTTTGGTTTCTGGGACTTCTTCATTCCATATATCATATCCTGTGGTGGTGGTAGATGTCCTATACATTAATTCTTCCTATGTCATCATAAAGCATTCCGGTAGGTCATAGATTAGTTCAGATGGGTCTTCCTTACTTTCCTTTTTGATCATCAGGCAATTAATCCTTGGTCTTTTCCAAAATTGTGATTGGGTAAGGGATTATTAGTGATGTTAGGCCTTGTAGGTGGCGCAATCACCTTGTTGTCTATTAGGTCTTGAATTGCATGACGAAGGCCAAAACAATTGTCAGTATCATGGCCAGGGCCTTAGTGGTAAGCACATCTTTTATTTGCATCAAATCTTGAAGGCAAAGGATTTGGAATTGGTCTTGGTGCTAAGGGTTTTAGTAACCCTTTTGCTTTTAGCTTGTCAAACACTTGGCTTATAGGCATATACAACTCATGAAACTACCTCCTAGGTCTAGGTCCTTGTGATACTTGCACAGGTGTAATGGGTGCAACAGTTGATAAGGATCATTTTTATGGATATTGGAAATTTCTGCAACCTTAGCATTAGATCCTTCATTCTTTTTAAACCTTGGTGGGTCATCATTTTTTATAGTGCCATTGTTTATTGCATCCTTAATTTTGGGTTCCAGTAGTAATCAAAGCTTTAAAATTAGGAAAATATTGTGCAAACAAGTACATATGGTATACAGGTAATAAATTCTTTACAACCATAGCTAATTGTTCTTCTTCACTTGGCCTATTCAACATCTGTGCGGCCTTGTCTCTCCATTTGGTAATGAAAGTAGAGAAGGACTCTTTTGGCTCTTTCTTGGTGGACTCGAGATCTCTCCTTGTTATATCCACTTTTATATTGTACTTGTATTGCTTGTGAAACTCTCGGCAGATGTCCTCCCAACTTCTAGCTCTTGCATCATCCAGGTTGAGGAACCACCTAAGAGCGGCTTCGGTCAGTGTGTTTTGGAACATTTGAGCAAGTACTTCTTCAGTTGTGCCTAAGGGCTACATAGCCCTCATATACATCTTCAGATGGGAATTTGGGCAACCGGTCCCATCAAACTTGTCTAAGGTTGGCATCTTGAACTTGGGAGGCAGTCTCACATTAGGGAAAAGTGAAAGGGAATTGTAGTCCATAAGGTCCTCCATCTTACGGGCTCTTCTAATCATCTCCTCCATTTTATTCATTCTCTCGTTAATCTTCTTCTCATTCTCTATAGTTGGTGGATCATGATCATCCTTGTTCTCCTCTTGGCTACTCTTCAGATTATGAAACTGTTGCACCATATGGTTCATGTCCTCCCTCAATTGGATTGGACTAGCTACCATGGTATTGAGTAGCTTTTGAGTGTTGAAGGATTCCTCGGTGTTTGGGTGTTCTCCCTCTTTTGCCATAGTGCTAGGAGTTTCAGACTTCTTGTGGCTTAAACTGTCTTGGAAGTCAAAGATGGGTTTGTGATGTTGCAGTAGCAGAGTTTCTTTTATGCTTACGGGCTTCAATTACGAAATGGAAGTGACGAGCTTGGAACTGGAGCTACTGGCTTGAATGTCGAGCTTAGGTTCTCTTTGCAGCCTTCCTTCAAATCTTAACCAAATTCTCCCCTAGTGACAGGCTTGGTCGGGTTAATCAAAGCTAAGTCCCCATCCACATCAATCAATCAACCAAACAAACACACACAACATGCAATGTAATTTTAACTAGGACCAACCTAAGGGTAGGTTCTAAGTCATTACGTTGTAAGGTGGGTTCGTTGTTTCATTGTTTCCTATAACTAGGACGTTACACCTCCCAACTTGTAATACAATGAACATTGTGTTGGTCCAAACGGTATGGTTTATCCTTTACAGTCAACGGGAAATGATCTAGTGACTTTAGGCTACGGGTTGGTAAGTTCACCACTAGGTACTCGAATCTAATGAAGACCGGTGATCCATGGTTACTACCACCATAAGTTGTTGAAAGGGGTGCATACATTGTTGTTTGGATGGCACACACTATGACAGTTAGGGAAAACTTTTAACAAACAATACATACAACAAAATATCATACAATAAAGTATCATACAACATCTCAACAAACATAAATAAACAAACAAACAACAATATCATGCAAGACCATGCAAAACAATGGTACATATTTGGTCACTTAAGTCTAACACGAAACTTAGCCCTTGACATCTCTAGTGGAGTCGCCACTATGAGAGACCACCAAAGGTGCCTCTCAAAAAAGAGAGATTTTCTGAGTGCTTTTTAGGGCACCTCTCTTTTTGGGTAAATGGTGTGGAGTTTCCATTTATTTTTTATACCAAAAAAAAAAAGATATTAAAAATACATGACCGAATTGTTCCTTTATCATTGATTGAATGAAAAGAATACATATTTTTTTTAAATTTGAAAATTACATGGCTTTGAGCCCTAGTTACAATCTACCCAAAATAAAAAGCAAGGATATGACCTAGGTCTACCTATCCGAAGACACTAAATTCGGAGGCTAGGTTATGGAATGGGAGGTGTTAGGCACCCATTCCACCCAAACAAAGTCTGGTTTTCTAGACTCTTATGACCTATGTACCCATGCATGAGATGAATGATATGTTGTACATGTAAAACAAACTAAATCACACAAATTTCTTTATGAATGCATCATCTTCTTTATTAAAAAAATTCAGATATATTTTGGTGAGTAAAAAAATTGAATTTGGTTTAGAAAAATCAAATCTGTGTTTAGGAACTAGAAAAATTGCTTTTTTGGTGAAAGAAAAATCAGATCTGTGTTCTGTAAATAAAGCAAAGTATTTTGATTTGAAAAAAATAAAAATATCAGATCTATTTTTTTGAGAACTTAAAAAAAATGGTTTTGATTTATAAAAGATTAGATTTGTTTTGTGATAAAAAAAATATATATATCAGATTTGTGTATTAAAAAAAAAAAAATCAGATCTGTTTTTATATGTGAAAAAAAATAAAAAGATTTATTAAGAAGATGACTTCATTCATAAAATAAATTTATGCTACATGCACTAAATAAAACAAACACAACCATTCATGATCCTCTTTTTATTTCAAAATCTGCTATGTTAAAAAAAAATAAAAAAAAATCAAATCTACATCTAAAGAAAACGTAGATTAGTTTTTTTAAATAAGAAAAATTCAGACCTGTATCTAAGGAAGATGTAGATCAGTTTTTAATTTGAAAAAAAAAAAATCAAATCTACATCTAAGGAAGATGTAGATCCGTTTTTGTTTTAAGAAAAATTCAGATCTACATCTAAGGAAGATGCAGATCCGTTTTTATTTTGAAGAAAAAGAATTATTAACATGCAAATTTTTGAAAATAATAAAGAGACCACAACAATAATAAAGGAATTAAGAACATGCTTTGACAAAATAAATTAGCAATTCATGTTATGGATACTTGAAACAACTAAACTAAAAAATAAATAAATAAAAAAACCACACATCATCACAATAAGAGAAAAATTAAGAAAAGAAAAGGGTAATCAGAAACAACCTCTTGCATGGAGCATTTCTTCTTCTTGAGAGGATGTTTTAGGGTTCAAAGAAATTTATTCTATTATCTTTGAAACCTAAAAACCCTAGTTTAAGAGAGAATACCAAAAAAAGAGGATTGAGAAATTTAAGAGTGCGAAAAGGTCTCTCCTAGAGTGTAAAAGAATGTGCGGAATTTTGAGATCCAGTCTCTATTTATAGAGGCTGGAATGCTTAAAAAATAAGCAACTGCGAGTAAAATGCGAATCGGGACGTGTCTTTCTGTGAAAAAGTCGAAAAGGGTGTGCCTTATCGGCACCTGAAGAGAATTGGGCCAAAGCCCAAAAGAGTACAATTTGGCACTCCAAAAGTGCCGAATGGTACTCTTGGATGCTGATCGCACTTTCGTGTTTGGGTGCGTTTTGGACTCCTTTTTTAGGTTTCCTTAAGCCGGTCCTTGCACTTAAACGTGTTTTCAATTCGTATTCTAAGATTTTTATCTCTTTTCTGTATAATTCAGGTCTTTTCAGGAACAATTATCTAGTAGATAAAGATCCTAAAATAAACTTTGATAAAGTTCAGATTATTCACAATTTTATTGTTATCCAATTACCCCCTTTAATCCTATGCAAGCAATCCTATTTTAAACACTAATTTTCAACCAATCACAAAATTATTTAATTAATTTTAATTTTTTAACCAATTAGAATTAATTTAAATTAATCATGTGTGGTTGACTCAACCTAGACACAATGCATGCTGACCGTTCAAACTTGATCACGTGATATCTTTCGATCTGACGGTCCGATTTAGAAACTGAACATACCGTTGTGATCATTAGAATATCAAGATCATTTTTATGAAATGCAATGAATGAATTAATGCATTTAATGCAATCATGATTTTTTGGGTACATGGATGGTCATTCCAATCATCTTCCTTGATTAAATCATGGGTTTAGAATTGAGTGTCTACACTACCATAACTCTGTGTCTTACCATTATATACAAATAGGAGGCACAAGTATCCAAAAATGCATGTTTGTTTAGATTTTTAAAGACTTCCCATAAAACACATATGCTCTTCGCATAAGGTGTTCTCATTAGACTGTCTTCACATCTCTCATGTGATTGAGACAAGACAAGTCCATCAGATGTATTACAAAATTTTATTTCTAGTATCATATCTACAACACCTACATCTTTCGAGTTGAACTCATTGGTCAACATCATCTTTGTAGCTTTTATTATTGCTACATACACGAGCATATCCCACAACGACATAGCCCACAACAAAACTTAATTAACAGACACAACACTAGAAGATAAACTTAATTAGGCAACTGGGTCAGAAAAGGGTTAGGCTGATTTCATTGTTTTTCACTACAATTGTGCTTTTTGTGCCTGCTGTTATTAGCGTAGTTGTGTTCGAAGCTGAGGGAGATAGTGTTTCCTTTGGGAATTTGATTTGGCCTTTGGCAAACACTGTAGTTTTTGGTGTGCTTTTGAGTGAGAATTATAGTGATGAGAAGTTGGCGAGTTCTAAGGATTTTCGGAGAGAGTTTTTGGTTACATTTCTGTGTACTCTTGTTTTAGAGCTGTTTTATTTTGCTGAGCTTTCGCTTTGGGGATTGTTGCTTTGTGGTTTGTTGCTCTATGTAGCTGTTAGGGAGTTGGATCCTGTTTATTTGAATTATCTTGAATTGGGGATGGAGTCGCCGGAGTCCTTTTCTACCTCAATTATGAAGCCTATACGGCATATTTTGAGTGAGAGGAAGTCACGGAAGATTGCACTTTTCCTTTTGATCAACACAGGGTACATGGTTGTGGAATTCGTTGCCAGGTTCATGAGCAATAGTCTTGGATTGATATCTGATGCATGTCACATGTTGTTTGATTGTGCTGCTCTGGCAATTGGGCTATATGCTTCATATATTTCACGTTTGCCTGCAAACAATCAGTATAACTATGGACGTGGGAGATTTGAGGTTCTTTCGGGATATGTTAATGCTGTTTTCCTGGTTCTGGTTGGAGCACTAATGGTTCTAGAGTCGTTTGAGAGGATTTTGGATCCTCAGGAGATATCAACTAATAGTCTGTTGACTGTACCAATTGGAGGGCTTGTGGTAAATGTGGTTGGTTTGATTTTCTTTCATGAGGAGCACCATCATGCCCATGGTGGATGCTCACAATCTCATCCTCACTCCCATTCCCACTCGGCCACTCCCACACCCACAATCATGATCAATATTCTCATGACCCTACTGGACATCATCATGAAGATCATGGAAATCATCATGAATGTATCACTGTTTCCCATGAATGCCTTGAAAAATCATGCTGTGACCATGGTGACCATCATGAACACCGCAGCTGTAATACTCATGGCCGTGCTGACAGTTGTAAAGACCACATTTGTGGGGGACACGATCACCACCATGACCATGCTCACCAGCATGACCACCATCACCATGCTCACCAGCATCATCACCATCAAGCTGATGATGACCATGTCCCTGATAATTGCCATACCTTTTTTCCCTTCGTATCTTCCAATTCTCTTGGATCGCTAATTGCACGGCCCACAAAATGGCTTGGGCTTCAGCTTTCGCCGGGTCACACAACTGAAACCTTTTAGCCCAAATGAAAAGAACTTCACCTTTGTGGTCCCTTGCCACAGCTTCTAAGGCTGATCTGGTGCTAGATAAGGCTGCATCTACATTGATTTTGACCCATCCTAGAGGGGGTGGGGTCCAAGTAGCGGTGGGAAGCACTTGAGGAGACTGCACATAAATGACATTTATGAACCTGCACATAAATGTCATACCTTTTTTCCTTCCTATCTTCTTTTAAATTACTGTCATAAGAGCATTCGCATCAGCTCATTTATAAATTTTTCCATTTTACACATTCAAAACCTACTTTTTCTATTTTACACACTTAATTTTACAAGACACCTACATCAGTCTGTTTATTATACACACCTATTTAAATAAAATATTCACACTTCCCTATTTTTTATTATATCTCCCAACTACCCTACGCGCCCCCTCACTTATCAGATCACCTCTCCCTCTCTCTTCTCATTTTTTTCTTAACAGCCCTCTCTCTTATCTCTCTCTCTCTCTCCGTCTCGTTCTTTCTCAAAAAACTACCAGCCCAGATATCCGTCTTCACCGGCCATTCTTCACCGGATTCAGAAGCTTTCTTCACCGGCCGGTCCAGAAATCAAGCTCCGGCGACCCAGATCGCGTCTTCACCGGCAGATCTACGAACCAAGCTCCGGCGACCCAAAACCAAGCCCCGGCGACCCAGATCGCGTCTTCACCGGCCGATCCACGAACCATGCTCCACGAACCAAGCTCCGGCGACTCAGAACCAAGCCCCGGCGACCCAGATCGTGTCTTCACCGGCCGATCCACGAACCACGCTCCACGAACCAAGCTCCGGCGACCCACGAACCAAGCTCCGATCTCTGTGTCTTTTGGTTTTTCTGTGTGGGTTTATTTGTGTGTGGGTTTGTTTGTGTGTTGATATGTGTTTGTGTGTGGGTGTGTCTGAGGTCGTTGTGCACGGAATGGGGAGAGAAAATTTGGTGCGAACTGGATAATATTATTTTAGTATATACACGAGCTACAGTACCCGTGTATATTTACACGGGTACTGTAGCTCAGGGAAAAATATGGATGGTTTTACATATTTTTACACCCACTGATGTGGGTGTTTTTTTGCTCAAAATGTGCAAAATTTACACTGTATATGTATTTTAGAAGACTATAACTGATCTGATGTGAATGCTCTAAGAATAGCTATTTATATACTAAAGACTATTTTATGATGATCTCGTCCTTCCATCGTCACAAATTACAAGCCCTTTAAATCATTTAATCACATGACTTATAAGAAGCCCTTTGCTAAATAGCCAATCATGGTTTTTAGATCCGGATCATTCAAAGAATCATAAGAGAAAGCTGTTCAAGGTTTTTAAAGTATGACCGAAGTCGAACCGTAATAACGTTATAATTAATATAATAATTATTTTAAATATAAATAAATATGTTTAATTTGTTAAAATTGAAAATTTGACTAAAATAATCGAAATAAGTATAAAAATCTATTTTACAAATGTATTTTTCATATCTTAACTTTCATAAGATAAACAAAAAATATTAAATTTTAAGTGAACAAAAATAAATATTGAGTTTTTATTTAAGAAAAAAGTATGATAGTCTTAAATTTTTAACCCATTATCATATCTTATTCTCCTAGGATATTTTTTTCCTAACTAAAGAGTCTCATGTTTTAGAGTAATTCGAAGATACTCCCGAAGTACAAAGAATGATGCTTCCTTCTCTCACATTCATGGTGAAGTCCACCATAAATATGAAAGGAGAGAGTACCATTTCTCCGTACTTCGAAAATATCTAAGAATTTTTCCTTATTTTGTTGGCCGAACAGACCAAGAAAGATAATAAAGAAAAGTAGAGAGTATTAGTGTGCATTTGGCTCTAACTTAAATAACCAGCTTATTTTAATATTTAACTTATTTTTGCTACTATTTATGAGTCCCTTTGCACTTTTTGATATTATTCATGGGTCACACTGTACTTTTTAGCTAACTTTTACCTTTATCTACAATACTTTCAGTAAAAAATTTTCAGTTTCAACAAAATAAACCCTTCATATAAAGTGAAAAGTGCTCAAGTTTCAAGAATGTGTTGGCAACACATGCTCCACGCAAAACATATATTGAGATTAAACACATTAATATCCAATCAAGTTCACACATTCCCAAAATATATACACATGTATGTAATTAAATAAGACTATACGTGATCAAATACAATAATCATGTATCCTCCATATCAATACAAACAATTGTCTCTTAAACTTTATAAATAAATAACACATTTGGCGTAGGGGTGAACTAAACACACTCTACCTTTTTTTTTTTTTTTTTTTTTTTTTTTTGAGAAGAAAAAAAGGGGACTCGCGTGTGGCAGTCATTGTCCCACGCCCTATGGTACAGTTGGGTAAGCCCATGGGTACCACCAGCTCGAACTAGAGCTCGGAAACTCCGAACCCACACACACCCCAGGCTCTATTGGTTTCTGGGACTTCCAGAAATTGCAATTACAGTCCTCGTGAGAACTTGAACCTGGGATGTAGTGAAGCCTCAGCTGTCACCTACCAGTTGTACCACACCTGCTGGTGGTAAACACACTCTACCTGAGATTGAAACCCCAATAATAACAGCCCTGTTAATGTGCAATTCATCTCATTCTTTTTTCTTTTTTTCTTTTTTTTTTTTCAAGTTTGACTCTATCAAATATTGGGCTTATATCCACACATTTGAAATTATTAATAAGAGCTCACATACAGCTATTTTAATTATCAATTAGTGGATCACTTGATGAAATAGAGAAAACTAACCAATAAATAAGATGGCAGCCAAGCCCTGAGAGCATTTAAAAGGATTCAAAAAAAAAAAAAAAAAATCTCCAAAAAAATTCCCAATTTCCTTTATTCATCTAGCCCATACACCATTGCACATAAAAGGCCAAGGACGACACATGATTGACATTTAAAGCATATTCACTAAGGATATTCACACAATGAATTACAAGATTTACACAAATCCAAATAATTCTCAAATCAATTATTAAACAAGATGAAATTCCAAGCTTAAAGTCATGTTTGATGATGCGTTACTAGCACTATTTATCTTCCCCCTCTAAAAAAAAATAAAATAAAATAAAATAAAAGTACTATTTATCTTCAAATAATATACATATATCAATCGGCCAAAGATCAAACAGATTGAAACTGCATGGTCCATGGAAAAATTGAAGCTATCCATGCCAAAGTTAAATCTTGAACTTGACTCATTGGCCAAGTTTAATAATTAACTGTTTCTTTAAACTCTGTTGAATTCTAAAATTCAACTATTAAACCAAATAATCAATCATGGCATCCAAAATAAATAAGCATACCCATAGAGGCATTGACGCACAACCACATCTAGTAAACCATAAAAATTAAACTAATATATATATATATATATATATATCAACCAACCCAAGCGATGGATACAATTATTTCGCTTGGGTCATCACTGAAAAAATTCACATGACCTTCTCGAAATCGGTCATGTGTTCCATTTATGTGAAACCCTCATCAAAAATTCAAATATACATATGAGCCAACAAAACAACGTCCAACGAAACAAACTCCCTCAAACGGTTACATTATAATCACGATTTTCAACTTTAGCCCAGAGAAGAAGATTCATAGATTAACGTTGGCACACACAACGTCTACTAACAAGAACCAGAAATTGTAAAACAGTTTCAGAGAAAAACAAAGTTTCAGAATATATAAAACAATACCATTCCCACTATGGGTTTGGTTCGCAGAAAACTGTTATTTATAAAATCACAAAATTCCTTTAACAATAATCACAAAACTAAATTAAGAAACAGAAATCTGCCTTAAGATTGTTGAATATATTTCAACAATTTACTTTTGTGATTAACAAAAAGAAATAACATACAAATCTAAATATAAGCAATAACATAAATAAATGTAATAGGAAAAAGTAATAAATAGATACGGTATATATAAGAAGAAATCTCCAAATAATTATAAACTCACAGACCAAATGCGTAAAGGATGAATGAATCAAATCAAGTCTTGTGTTTGACACAATCCCCTTAAAGCAAATTTTGCCCCTCACACAACCTGCCTTGAGACTCACGGACGTCTGCCTCCTAGAATAAAATGATCTACAGCACGAAGAAGAAGCATACAAGATCCAAGCTCTACGAACTATACTATGTTTCTTTCTCTCTCTTTGACTCAAATGAATGCACAAAATCTTTTTTTTTTTTCTAAAAGAGTTTCTCAAAAAATTGTTTTTCATGAATGAGGAACTATGAAAATATACGTTACTGAACAGATACATAATTTAAGAAAAAACTACTGTATTCAGACTTACTGATTCAAAAAATAAAATAATAAAATATTATTATTAATTAGATTAGTGGGCTTAGTCCATATATGCGTAAAGCCCAATCCAATATCTAACTCAAAACTTATATTCTCTATCATTTTTTAGATAAAACTTAAAGATTCTTACCACTTTAATTTCATATTCAAATGAACACATAAAAAGTCAAATTTTCATTCACTCGGTAATATTTTTCCAACACAAAATTCCTGTCTCCATTGCATTCGCTTTCACTTCTAGAAATTAGATGAGAGAATTGTGGGTCATCCAAATGAAATAAATTTTTCAACTAACAACGCGGCTAGACATCGTATTGACTTTGTTCTCCTACGGAATTTCCAAGAAATATCTAGATACTTTGGTCCCTGACCATAAAAGGTGAGGGCTTGGCCTTGCTATTTCACACTCACATTCATCCGAGAGAGAAGTATATCTAGATACTTTGGTCCCTGACCATAAAAAGTGAGGGCTTGGCCTAGCTATTTCACACTCACATTCATCAGAGAGAGAAGTCTGAGAGAGAGAGAAATCAGAAATGGCAATGCGAATGGTGGTGTTTCAAATAATCGTCTTATTGGGGTCAATGAATGCATTTGTAAAAGCAGTGGGTTTGGTAAACAGTTCAAAATGTAGTGAAGCAACCTGTGGGAACGTTCGCATTCCATACCCTTTTGGAATAGATACTGATTGCAACATGACCGCCTTGTATTGGATAAATTGCAATCACATTTTCAGTCCTCCCAAGCCTTTCTTGGCGTCCATAAACCTGGAGGTTCTGGATATTTCATTATTAGACGGCACACTTCGCGTCAACAATCCAATATTGCTTCAGACTTGTACTGAGGCTACAAATACCAAAAATGTCTCCTATACTTCAAGAGGTCTTGTCTTCTCCCAATCCAGAAACAAATTCGTTGCCGTGGGTTGCAACAATTTTGCTCAATTGAATAATGCACAAAATATTATTCTTTGTGGGTGCATGTCCGTTTGTGTTGACGGAAACACAGAGATGAATATCAGCAATAGTTGCAATGGCATCAACTGCTGCCAAACTGCTATCCCAGTTCTCGATGTCTTTTATGCATCTCTAGAGTCAAAAGACCTCGTGTCTTACGGAATGAAACCATCTTGCAAGAATGCATTCATAGTAGAACAGAACTGGTTCGAGACCAATTTAACAAACCCGTTAGAAGTCCAAAATATGTCCCACGTTCCTGTGGTATTGGAATGGCTCATCGATCCAAAATTATTTCCTCTTGTAACTGGAAATAACCAGTCATATGAAGAAACTCCAACCTATGTTTGTGCTAATCGTTCTTCAACTCTTACATGTTCTTGCAAACCAGGCTTTAAAGGAAATCCCTATCTGCCTCATCCTGATCGATGTGAAGGTAAACTACTTCTCACCTCCATCTATTAATTTTACTCCTGTAAATTAAATATTCATCACATCACATGTTATTGTTTTCTTAGATAACTTTCATGCCCTGCCCAAATTAGTTATAGAGCTGGATCAGACCACAACAACAGACAGTGTGGAGGAGAAAAAATATATTTCATGTTGTCATCTATGATTCAAATTCCTTCTCCTAACCATATTAAATTATCCAAAAATAAATAAAATAAGATGGCTAAAACATATTTTTTCATTTGGGTGTATCATTTATATGAATATATTTATTTGGGTAAATTACAGTAAACTATCTTTTGAGAAGATACCAAACACATCTAGAACTTGTTAAAAATGTCAATTTAGTCCTTCAACACAAACTATATTAATATCTATTGTTAATAACAAAGTTTTCTAAAAAAAATAAATTAAAACTCAAATCTGACTGTGTCTCTCTCTCTCTCTCTTCTTTTCTATTTCATAATCTCACTGTCTCTTTCACAAGTCACAATTTTCTTTTTCTTTGCTAATCCAAATCTTAAAATTTTGAATAGTCCGTTTATGGACCAAAGATTCATTCTCTGAAATTTCTTTCCTTTTTCTTCTTAAAATCAACAATATAGCAGTGCTTTTTTTTTTTTGGTTATTTTTTCTTCAAAAAAATAATTAACAAAAAAGGTAATTATTTTGCTACTTTGTGTTTGGTAGCCGAGAAAATCATAGAGAAAAGCTAAAAAAATCAAAAGGAAAAGCCTTAGAAAAAGACTCATCTCCTCCACATAGTGTTTGGAAGCAAAGAAAATCAAAAGAAAAAGAAAAAGCTCCTTAAAAACAAGCCCTTTTCTCATCCACAAAGAAACCCAGGAAAACCCATTCACACTAGCCAAGGTCCTAACTCCACCACAAAATTGTCGTCAACCACCAAGCAAACATCAAAACTGCTGATACCCATGTCAGCCAAACCCAAATCCAATCCCACCACCGCAAAATCTCCACACCAAAATAGAGAGATGAGAGAGAAAGAGGATCCATCATCCATCATCGGCAAGATTTAGACAACCAAAGGCAAAAGAAATTGAGAAAGAAAGAGAGTGTTAGATGAGATTGTGAAAAAGAAAAGAGAGTCAGATTTGGAAAGAACAAAAATTGAGAGAGAAAGAGAGTACGGTGAGATTAAGAAAAAGAAAAAGTGAGAGAGAGAGAGTCAAACTTTGTTATTAACGGCAGATGTTAACACCGTTTGTGTTAAAGGATGAAATTGGCCATTTTTAACAAGTTATGGATGTATTTGGTATTTTCTCAAACCTCAAGGTAGTTTACTATAATTTACCCTATTTATTTCTTCTTTCTTTTTTCTTCATTTTTTCCATTCTCTTGGCTTTCACACTTATAGTATCCTTTTGAGTCCTAAATTTCTCCTTCAATTTTCAAATTCATTAATATTCTCCCTAAAACTTTCTCTATTCTATAGTACTCCGTCCTTCAATAATTACTTCTTTAAATTTAAGTGAAGGGAAGTACATGTAAGAGTTAAGTGAGAGTCATGAACGGTGCACTTGACTACTATAAGAAAATTAAATTGTTAATTTTCAATAACAAACCTTGAGGTTTGGGCTAATGCCAATCAGGTCCAAGACTTTTCAAAACTGACCAATTTTGTCCATAAAGCTAAATTAGTCCCTAAACGCTATTCAGCCAATTAGTCAATTTTCTCAACTGTCTTTGGGACTAAGTTGGTTTCAGGGACCAAATTGATCAATTTTGAAAAATTTTGAACATGATTGGCATTAACCCAAACCTCAAAGTATGTTAATGGAATTTACTTAATTGTTAAATACATACTACCAAATCAATATATGAATTTTATTCTTGATACTCGGTAGGTTGTAAAGGTTGAAACTTTCAAAGGATTGTTAAGACTGGCCAAAGAGTGTTAGCTTCGATGGTAATGAACTTTCAAATTCATCAATTAGATATTTTAAAATTATTCATCTTAACAATTTAGAAAACGATATCTCTCTCACAAGCGTACATCCAATCTAAGGGGATATTTGGTTCGTGTAATGTTAGATTTCTAGAATCTTAATCTATGGAATTACATTTTAAGTTTTTAACAATATAAGATTACAGTGTTTGAGTCATTAGTAACATTCCCATCATATTTCAAGGATTTAACATTCCTATAATTGGTGGGTTCTAGTTAGCTCAACTGGTAAAATCTCTTGTAGTCAAATAAGAGATCCAAGATTTGATCTCCACCTACACGAAAAAAAAAAATGTTGTCTTAGCCTGTTGATAAAGAGCTATCATTAGGAGTGAACACCATAGGTTAAAACCATAGTTATTAAACCCAAGCTGACTCAGCCGGTCACACCAAAAACTTGATTACCCGGCACCTAAACCAATTCAAGTGTTAAAATGGACTGTTTATGCATAAAACCTGGCCAAACCCGGCAAGTTTGTGGCGACTCGAGTAACTCGGATGGGTTTATAACTCGATTGGGTTTGTGAAATTTGTAAAATTACATCAATAGGTCCACTTTATTGAATTCTTTACAGTTTAATGTGTTATAATATGGTAATTTGAAGAGGAGAAAACCTAAAGAATTTATATTAAAAAAATGCACTTATCTGTCTATCTACCTACCTCCAAGACTCTCATCTCCTATTAAAAGTCTACTCTGTTATTGTGAAATCTTGATTTTGAATTATAATTGCCAGTTTAATTTAGGATATGCCTATTTTTTTAATTTACATATATATGTTATGATTTCTCAAACTTATATATATATATATATTAATTGACCCTACAATTCAATCGATAACTCACTAGTTGAACCAATAACCCAGTGACCTGACTCATAGACTGGGTCAATGTCTGAACTAGGTTTAATAAATAATCTTGAAATTGTCTCTCAAAAAAAAATCCTATAATTGGTTAATAACATTTTCATGAATAATTTCAAATTTTAAGGGTGGTTTGGTCATTTTAGATGTTTTGTGATTTTTTTTTTTTTTTTTTTTTTGTCCTTCTAGGCTTCTAGTGCTTTAGGGGTATTTTGGTTATATTAGATGCTTTGCTGCAATTATTTTAAAGATTTGGGGTTTAATTTGGTCATTTTGGTAGTTTTAATGGTATTTTAATTACTTTAGACATTTTCTAGTTATTTAAGTCATTCCATTAGTAAAAAAAATATAAGATTTTCGTCATCTAATAAATTAATCCATTACAATGATATATATATATATATATATATATATATATAATCCATATTACTGTAATATTGTTGTAAATTGAAATGTTTGTCACATTACAATGAATCGATCACCCCGCAATTTAACATGAGCTTGGGAGTTTAAAAAAAAAAAATATTAATAATAACATGAGCTTGGGGCTGGACTACCATTATAAATAATTATCCAGTTCTTGTTTCAAATTCTTAGAAATTAATGGTTACACAATATGCACACTATCATACCAAATGTCCATATTTTACACCTAATGTGAAAGAGTGTGAAGACAATTACCATTAGAATACATAGAAAATTGTTGTTTTTGGATGAATGTCAACGTGGCTTTTTGAGTTTTGTTCCTCAATGTTCTAATGCTATGTTTCATGTTTGTCATTACAATTTACATGTCAGATATTAACGAATGCATAGAAAATTCCGCACCGTGTTTGAATAGCTCTTCGAGGGACTGGAATACGAATAACTATTCGAACCTCCGCTGCGTAAATACTTATGGATCATACTATTGTGTAGAAGATCACAAGCCTTCTCCTCCTCCGACCAAAGCGATCACAATAGGTATGTCTTTTTAGTTTTTACACTCAGAGATCTACAATAATAATTGCAAGAAAGATTTTTGTTAGCCCGCAAGTATTATTATTGCATTGGTAGAAGATTTTTGCCTTTTTTATTATATAAAAAAATAAAATTAAAAAAAAAAAAGCTTTCTAAAATATCTTAAACGTGACTCACTGCTTCATTTTTACTATTCTGGACTACTTCTTATTGGATTTTTGTCTTGAGAGGATTCATGTCTGAATTAAGGGAACTTTATCAAATTGCACTTGATAAAACAAATAAACACAAGTCTAAAAATAAAAAAGATCATGAGAAAATTACTAGTTTAAATGTTCCAATCAGTACAATGGGAATCCATGATTGTCCTCAATTGAACTACAAACAGATAATAAAGAGACAACTACTGAATAAAACTACTGTCACGTTATGCCCACTCTAAATCCTATCATTTATTCCCACGTTTGGGAGATTATGAAAGAATGAAATGAAAAGTAATAGAGAGAATGAGAGATCATAATGGAATAAAATATGATGTATTTTTTCTTAGTGTATTTGAGAGTTTATAAAAGAAGAAATAAAATAGAAAGAAATATACAATTTTATTAATGTATCGTTTACAATATATTTGCATTTTCTTTTAATTAGGGATAAAATCGGTAGTTCATCTCAGTTCATTAAAAGAATAAGTATTATTTACAATTTTGGGAGGAATAGTGTTTCCTAATAATCATTTCAAATAAGGAAATAGATGATGTGTGTGTGTATATATATATAAAATAAAAAGTATTTTTCTATTAGATTTATTTCTATTCCTTTTGCTCCTAATTGTTGAGAGACCAATCATGTTTGTTCTATAATCTTTGGCAAAATTACACTTTCCCCCCATAAACTACACCCCATTTTACACTTACCCTCTTCATCAACCTGAATTAGTGTAAAAGGGAGTATAGTTTAGGAAATAAAGTGTAATTTCCCATAATCTTTTCCCTTCATCAACACGAGTTAGTGTTTCCTTCTCTCCTATAGTTTGCCTAGTTTTTTTTTAGCATTAAGAGAAGATGTGTCTCTGCTTTACACAAAATTGTTATAACCTTTACTACAATGAGTAATCCTTTTCCATTTAATTGTGTTATGCAGCTATTAGCACAAGCCTTGGGCTACTATTTTTGCTAATTGGTGGATGGTGGTCCTACAAAGCAATAAAGAAAAGGAAGAACATTAAACGTAAGGAGAAGTTCTTCAAACGAAATGGTGGCTTATTGTTACAACAACAATTATCTTCAAGTGAAGCCAATGTTGAGAAAACCAAATTGTTTAATTCAAAGGATTTGGAAAAGGCCACTGACCATTTTAATGTGAATAGAATACTTGGTCAAGGAGGACAAGGCACTGTTTACAAAGGAATGTTGGTAGATGGGAAAATCGTTGCAGTAAAGAAGTCCAAGGTAATTGATGAAGAAAAACAACTTAAAGAATTCATTAATGAGGTTGTCATTCTTTCACAAATTAATCATAGGCATGTGGTTAAACTACTTGGTTGTTGTTTGGAGACAGAAGTTCCTTTGCTAGTTTATGAATTCATTCCTAATGGAACTCTATCCCAATATCTTCATGTCCAAAATGAGGAGTTTCCGGCAACATGGGATATGCGTTTACGAATTGCCACAGAAGTCGCAGGAGCTCTTTTCTACTTACACTCAGCAGCTTCCTTGCCCATTTACCACCGAGACATTAAGAGTACAAACATACTCTTAGATGATAAGTACAGAGCAAAAGTAGCAGACTTTGGGACTTCAAGATCCATTGGTGTTGATCAAACTCACTTAACCACAGTAGTACAGGGCACTTTTGGATACTTGGACCCTGAGTATTTCCAGTCAAGTCAATTTACAGAAAAGAGTGATGTTTATAGTTTTGGTGTTGTTCTCGTTGAGCTTTTAACCGGAGAAAAACCGATCTCTTCTACAAGGACACCAGAAAGTAAAAGTTTAGCCACATATTTCATTCACTCAATAGAGGAGAACAATTTGTTTGATATTATCGATTCTCAAGTGATGAAGGATTCTAAAAAAGAAGAGATCATATCAGTTGCAAACCTTGCAAAAATGTGCCTAAACTTGAATGGGAAGGAAAGACCTACAATGAAAGAAGTTGCAATGCAATTGGAAGCAGTTCAAACGTTGCGGAAAGCTTCTAATGTTCAACAAAACCTTGAAGAGGTTGAATGTGTTAGAAGTGAAATGTATGAGCAATGGGATGTCATTTCTACATCAACAATGTCAGGTGCAGACAATAGTGTAGCCTCATCTTCAAACACTCACCCATTGTTATCTTCGTGGTAATGGCAAATGATTAAAGCGTTATTATACCTAAGAAACATTATGTAGTCGTTCATTTCTCGTGTTTTGTTTTCTTTCTTTCCTCCAAGTGACCACCTTTGTAAGGGATAATGTCACAAGAAAGTGTTGTAGTGTGTTTTCGTTTGTAAAAAGTAATGAAGACTATGGAGTATTAGCAAAACATATTGTATCATGATTATAGTAATAGCTATAGCAAATGAAGCATGATAGATTACAAACCCAAAATATATAAGTCATGTCAGACCTATCAAATAAGTGCTAGAGAAATAAAGAAGTGTACTGGGCAGGGAGAAAGTGGAAAGAAAATAAACATAGAGGAAGGAAACAAAAAAAAAAAAAATATATATATAACAATTTAATCAAAGGCTTGAAATAAGGGTCTGATCTTCAAAACGGCTAGGGCAAGCGACACCAGAAAGGAGATGCTCACGACATGCCTCTAGATCTACCACCTCCTTCTTCAAAACCTCAAGGCAAGCATCTATGGCATCCACAGCAAGCTGAACCTTCTTCATAAAGAAGGCTTGAGCAATCTCTCGCAAGTAATCCAACATGAACCCCACAATAAATCCAACTCTAATCAACTCCTGAACTGCTGCCCTCCAATGCAAAATCCTCTCAGCAGACACAGTATCTATGAAGTTATGCTCAATGTCGTTCATCACGCTTCCCAATAGCTTAAGGAAATGCTCCCTCATGGATCGACCAAAGAGAAACCCCTACATGAAATCCCCACGACTGTTGAAGACTGCCTCCAAGTGGGTGATGCACTCCCCAAGAACCTGAAAACCATGGAAGTCAACATAAGGAGCTTCAGCACCCTAGAAGTCCACAAGATCAAGATCGTTGGCCTCAGGTTGGTCAAATCGGATGAAGAAGGTAGCAGCCTTACTTGCTGGATCAAGAACAGTGGCAGAACTATTGCCAACCTCAAACCAAGAAGATGGAGCCACCTCAACAGGAGTCGGACTTAGAAAGAAGTATGAGATAGAGCATATGTTCACAAGAAATAGACGAAGTAAAGGGATGAGTCCAATAATAAAGATCAAAGAAGGTACAAGAGAAGGGAAATTACTAGAACCCATAGGAGTAGGGGCTACTGGTGTGGCAGAAGCAAGAGCTGTAGGTATCGCGATTCCTGCCACAGCCTTGGGATCCTCAAGAATGTTGTTGATGCTCATTTTTTGGGAAGCCTAGCAGAAGAAAGAAGCCTAGCAGAAGAAAGAAGCCCAACAACATGGGTAGAAAAGAGTTAGTAAGTGGATAGAAAAAAACCATTAAGCCCAAGTGGCAAGAATAATGGATCATAGGCCCACAAAATGAATAAATGGGCCTTAAGGATGCATACGGGCCTAAAAGAGCCTGGAAAGAGAGAAGTAGCAAACCCATGAGCAGTATGTGATGTAGAAAAGTGATAATGGGTCACAGCAAGCCCGAAGTAATGCAAGTAAAGAAAGTAAGGGGCTGATGGCAAGCCCATAAGCATCAAGGATGAAGGATAAGATAATTGGGCCAGGGAAGCCCAAAGGAGTCAGTAAAAGCTCATGGGAATGCAGAGTTAGAAAAAGGCTAAGGAAGCCCAAGGAAAGCAAATGGGCCAAAGATGCCCAAGGAGAAAATGGGACAAAAGAGCCCACAAGCAATGTAATAAGAAGCCCAAATGACCATATTGAGTCATTGAGAGAAGAATAAGCAATAGGCCCAAAAAGGCCCAGCAGACTTGGGTCAAATAACATCACAGCAGGAATAGCAAAGCGGTATGGCAGAAAATGGTAGCAAGACTGCAGAAAAGAGCAAAAGAGTGGGCTGAAGGAAGAAAAGCCCACAATCAAGCAAAGCCCAGGCCCCAAAGGGAGCAGGCCATAAAGAATGGGAAGTTAGAACATAGCTCACGCCATAAGAAGTCAAGAATGGGTGGCAGAATATGCAGATGAGCCTTCAAACCACGGCAAACACAGCGGGTAAGTTTTGGACACACACAGAAGTAGAGCATGCGCAAGGCCCAGACTTCACCATCCTGTACCTAGCTAATACAGGACGTGGTGGGTCATGAGTAAGAGGTAAGAAGGTATGGTCTGGCGGTGGGGAGAGGGGAAAACCTATTCTGGGGTTCCTGCTCAGGCTCTTTTGGGAAAATGTCCTGCTGGGATGACATACCGCCCAAAAGAAGTAAGGATGAGTTGGAACCACTAGGTGCAAACCATGAGGGATGGAAAGAGAGAGCACCCACACCGTAGCAGGTAAGAGTGCCATGGAAAACAAACGAACAAAATAGTCCTTTTTGTTTGGTGATAGGGAGTGGCACAACCAGCACAGGTAAGTGGTGCTGGCTAAACGCCTGACAAACCAATGGTGGTCGGCAAGGACACCTAGACCAGATAAAGGTAGTTAAAGGCTAAAATGGTAAAAGCCAGTCACGACAGGCATTATATAAGGGACCCTCACCGAGCACAGGGGGGGGATCATAATCACGATAATAGTAACCTCTAGGAAGGAATCATAATAAAAAAGTAAGTACTGAGAAAAGAAGAAAAAAAGAAAAAGAAAAGAAAAATTAGAAATAACGAAAGAAAAACAGAGAGATAGAATGGCAGGCATGCACCAATAGGTTGAGCCCCTCTTTCCCTCTAAAAGCCCTGCTCTCTATCAAAGGCAAAGGACTCTTTTGGGCACAAGCCATTCAAGTCCGCTTCCCTCAAAGTGATTAATTTCTACGGTAGGATTTTCCTGGGAGATTATTCACATTGAGGAAAACGGTTCCCTCATTGGTCTTGGTCCTGTGACGTAACTTAGCATGGCAGATTGATCTTTTTCTTTCTTTCGATAACTCATGTCTTACTTATTTATTTCCACCATTTTCTTTACAATGTGTTTCTTACCATTGTGATTATCATCTTAATTGGGGATCATTTGTTCACTTTGTCTAATGGCAAAATTACTTTCTTTTATTATTATTATCATGTCTACTTGCTGTGACTCATCCGAAGTAGCTCCGCCTGCCATGGGCATGTGAACGAAGTTCTTGGCAAACGAGGTATAGTTTGTGCACAAGCCGGACCAAAGTGAGTTGCAATTGGACCAGTCTCAATTTCCTTACCCAGAAAAAACTTAGGCCCAGTACAACAGATGGCAGCCCAGCCCCACATTGCAAAAAGGCCCACCATATTTAAATTGGCGACTCCACTAGGGAGTTGGGAAGGAGATAGGGATAGAAGCCGTCATAAACAAATGCCCCCGAAATCCAGGACAATGGAAAACATGAGCGTCGTGCCCTCGCAGGTAGAGTCTAGGCCAACACCGCCTCACAAGCAGCAGCCTAACTAGACATAAGGTGTTAACAGAATGGGGGCTGAACCCCAACTACAACTAAGAATCCCCACTGACAATGCCAACGTCTTTATTGAGGTGTTGCAGTCCCTGCAACACTCACAGCAGTAAATGATGGAAGAAATCTGTTAGTTGAAAACAGACAAAACCAAGGAGAAAGGGAGCCAGCATGACCCGGAGCATGCGGCAGACAAAGAGGAGACACCAGCAGGAGGTGTCCCATAAAATGCGGAACAATGTTTCATCACTATGGCCGAAGTAGTGGCTCTCCTAGAGCAAGAAAGGGCCAGAGCACCTAAAGAGAGATTCTATGCATGAAGACCTCCTTACCCACTAAAGGTACTCAGCAAACCGTACCCCGAGAGATATGAACTACAGGCCTTTGCGCAGTACGATGGCAAGAAGGGAAATGTCGTTGAGCACGTGAGCAAGTTTATTGTCTTGGCCCTTATGCAGTAGACGAGGACTTATGTCTTTGGGAGTTTTCCAAATCACTATGTGACCGAGCATACACCTGGTACATCGGCCTAAAGCCAGGATCAATCCCAACTTGGGATGACATGATGGATGTATTTTGCACTAAATACTTCCATGGAGAAGAAACAGTAACGCTTGCGACCCTGCAAGCAACCAAGCAAATGAGTGGTGAGGATTTATTGGAATATATCAAAAGGTTTAGGGACATAGCACTCGACTGCAATGGTCATTGTGAAGAAAGAACATTGGTGGAAATGTGTATGACAAATATGATCAGGGAGTACAGGGCAGTCCTGAAAAATTTAGAAATCTCTCAGTTTGCACAGTTGTTGCAAAAGGCCAAGAAGATTATCCAGTCGATGAAACCAAGTTCCGACCAGAGAAATGCTCCGCAGGTTATGGCAGTATCCACTAGTGAACGAAGAAGGAAAATTGATGGAAGGGAATACGATACTCCCCCACCAATACCATGTACCCCAAAGGAGTTAAATGTGCTCCTAGACAAGTGGATAGCAGACGAAGTCTTTAAGCCTAATCAAGTTTCTATAGAGCCCATAGAAGAAGAGCAGAGGGACCCACACTTCTGCCGTTTGCACAAATACGTGCAACATCCTACCGCAGAATGTTAGGCGCTCGGCAGACTGGTACACCGCAGGATCAAAGAAGGAACTCTAGAACTATCTCAGCAGGAAGTTCAAAGAAACCCACTCCTAAACCACAAAAGGAAGGGTGTAGCAGCAGTAGTAATTTGTGTAGATCCAGGGGAAAAAGAGGAGGAGAATCCAGCCTTGCTTACCGCAGCAATTACCACCTTACAGAGGAGCTCCAAATTCAAAAATTTGTTTGACCAATTTGGGCTTACGGCGAAAGAGCGAAAGATAGCCACAGAGGCCCTGGTGAGCATTGCCTCCGGGGCAGGAACAGAATGTTTATCAGCGGAAGTTACAAATGACAAAGCCCTCCTATAGGAGTCGAGTGAAATCACTTTTAGTAATGATGATATGGAAGTGGGGTACCCAGACCACATGAGGCCCCTTTACTTAGCAGCATCCATAAATCAAATCCCTATCAAGAGAGCCTTGGTGGATACAGGTGCTTCTGTAAACCTCATTCCATTAAGCACTTTAAAAGCAGTAGGAATTTCAGAAAGAAAGATTCAGGGGTGTCCAATGGAAGTGACAGGGTTCAGAGGAAGGGGTGAATACACCAGAAGCCACATCCAACTGTGGTTAAAAGTGGGCCCCATAGCTTCCTTAGCTCAGTTCCACGTGGTAAAGATGGAGGTCTCATATCATGTGCTTTTAGGGAGGCCATGGTTGCATAAACACTGATTAGTCCCATCCACCTATCACCAGTGTATGAAGGGAAGGTTGAGTGGCAAAATGATACGCATAGCAGCAAATCCCTCGCCATTTGAGCAGGCGGAGGCTCATTTAGTAGAAACTATGTTCTACAACCAATGGGCACCATTTGGAGAAAACTCAGTATTAAAACCACGATGCAACTTTGTACCTAAGTGGGAAGACATCTAAAGTGACCCAGAACCTGATCTATAGGAGTTGCTATCACGGAAAAGAAAAGGAAGGAAGCACTTGCCATAGAGCCAGACGACACACCACAATGTGTCAGAGTCCGGTGGCCTGATGGAAAGATTATATACAAATTATGAAGGTGCGTGGGGCCCATGAGTGAGATACAAGTGGGCCCCAGATAAGAGCGACAGCACAAGAGCCTGGTGTGTTGCGTGGCTCAAGAAAGCTCAGAAGAAGCAAGTAGTAAAGAGAAAGACAAGGAAGTCATGCCAGAAAAGGATGTACAGGTTGTGGCTGAAGAAAAGTTGGAAGAGATTAACTTAGGGTCCGACTCGCAGGAACCAAGGCCTATCTCAATTAGTTCAAGGTTGTCAGAAAAGGAAAAGTCAGAATTGATACTATTGCTAAAGGAATACAAAGATGCCTTCGCATAGGACTATAGTGAAATGCCAAGGTTGGATCCAGGGCCGGTAGTGCATACGCTGAATGTGGATCCCGAGGCCAGGCCAGTGGCCCAGCCTGCCAGGATATTCCACACCGAGATAGAAGGATAAATAGTCAAGGAGGTACATAAATTGCAAGCTGCAGAATTCATTAAGCCCAATTCAGCACCCGCTCTGGTTATTCAACGTAGTGCCAGTAAAGAAGAAGAACGGGCAGATAAGGTGTTGTGTAGATTTCAGAAATCTCAACAGGGTCTGCCCAAAGGATGAATTCCCGCTGCCAAACATGGATTTACTAATAGATTCTGCGGTAGGGAACGCCATGTTTTCATTCATGGATGGATTCAGTAGGTACAATCAAATCAGAATGGCGCTAAAGGATGCGATGAAAACTGCCTTCAGAACACCTATAGGTAACTTCTACTACATAGTGATGCCGTTTGGGTTGAAAAATGCAAGCGCAACTTATCAAAGGACAATGACGGCTATATTTCACGGCATGATGCATCGGGAACTATAGGACTATGTGGATGACATAGTGGTAAAATCAAAGAAACGAGAAGAACATGTCCAAGTGTTAAGAAAGGTATTTGAGAGATGTAGAACTTTCAAACAGAGAATGAACCCTCTCAGGTGCGCATTTGGAGTGTCCTTAGGGAAATTCTTGGGTTTCCTGGTTCAAAGCAGAGGAATAGACGTGGATCTGGCCAAAGCTATGGCTATAGCAACCATGAAACCTCCAACCACAATAAAGGAATTGAAGAGCTTCTTGGGGAAGGTCTCATATATTCGAAGATTCATCCTTGGATTGGCATCAATTACTTCTGCTTTCGACAAATTACTCAAAAAGGGGCAAAGCTTTAAGTAGGGAGAAGCACAGCAGATGGCCTTCAAAAGGCTACAGCAAATTATGATGAACCTCCCTACTGTGCAAGCCCCAATTCGCAAGAAGCCGTTGTTGCTCTACCTAGCCACCAACTTGTATGCCATAGGTGCATTGATTGCCCAAGAGGATGGAGGTGGTATTGTGCAACCAGTTTACTACATCAGTCGTGCTCTAAAAGATACAGAAACTCGTTACCTAAGGGCAGAAAGAGCATGCCTAGCTATTGTATATGCCTCGCAAAGGTTACGCCATTATTTCTTGACTTACGAGGTGTGACTAATGACTAAGTCCCATGCAATCAAAGCTTTGTTGCAGCAATCGATTCTCTCTGGCAGAATATCCTAGTGGTTGTTACAATTGTCACAATATGACTTGAAAGCGAGAATGCCTAAGGCAGTAAAGAGCTAGGCTATAGCAGATTTACTAGCATAGTTTTCAGGAAAAGAAGAATTCTCGCTAGATGATGAAGCCCCAGGAGAAGTAGCCACAGCAGAAGAAGTCAAAGACCAATAGGTAATGAAATTTGATGGGTCTTCTACCACCCAATCAGGAGGAGTGGGAGTAGTTTTGTATCATGAAGAAGACAAGGCTGTGGCACTATCATTCAAATTAGAATTCCCCTGTTCGAACAACACGATAGAATATGAAGCCTATCTAACCGGGTTAGCCACGGCCCTCAAAATGGGAATCAAGCATTTAAGAGTAATGGGTGATTCGAACCTAGTGGTCTGCCAGACCAAAGGGAGCTTCTCCTTAAAAAACCCAGCCTAGCCCCATACAGAGTAATGGCCCAGAAGATGGAGGAAAAATTTTCAACCTTTGAAATAGAACATACTCCAAGGAACAAAAACCGGTTTGTGGATGTGTTGGCTGCATTAGGCTCACAAATAATTTTCGGAGGGGATAGCACCGGGATAGAAGTCAACAAGAGGAAAGAGTCTATTATTGAGATGTTATAGGAAAGGTTCTAGGAGGAATAGTGTGAAGGAGACTGGTGGATTCCCATAAAGGAAGCCTTGATGAAAGAAGAAGACACTACAGAACTAAAAGTGCTAAATGACTACGCCCTGGTAAGAGGAGAATTGTACCACAGGATGCCAGAAGGAGTCTTGTCCAGATGTGTAGGATAGGAGGAGGCCCAAAGAAAGTTAAAGAAAGTACATGACAAGACTTGTGGATCCTGCGAAAAGGTCAACCTTTACCGTAGACTTCAAAGGGTAGGCTTTTATTGGCCAAGTATGGGTAAAGACATAGATCAAGTCCAAAACCAATGCGAGACCTGCCAGCTTGTAGCAGACAGAGAGGAAAGTTACGCTGTGTTCGCCAGCAAAGACTGGGGAAGTCCATTCACACAGTACTTAACAGAAGGTATCCTGCCACAAAAGCACAGTAAAAGATACAAGCTTAAGAGGTTGGCAACATGTTACTTTTTGCATAACGCAGTCCTTTTCAAGAAAGGGTATGATGGAGATCCATTAAGGTGTCTGGGTCCCAAGGAAGCAAAAGGAATGATAAAAGAAGTGCACTTAAGAGAGTGTAAGGAACACTATGGGAAAAAAAAGCTATACAGATACCTACTGCAAAATGGGTTACTACTGGCCTACCATGAAAAAAGATACAACAGAATTTGTGAAAAAATGCCATAGTTGCCAAGTACAATCCAACCTGATTCACACTCATCCGCAGAACTTACATAGCATGGTCACCCCATGGCCCTTCCACACTTGGGGCCTTGATTTGGTGGGACCAGTTAACCCACCATTGCATGGATACATATGGATCCTAGTGGCTACAGAATATTTCACAAAATGGGCAGAAGCAGTGCCACTTCGTAAAGCCATAGGAGGAGAAGTAGCAAACTTCATCAAATAAAACATAATTTTGAGGTTTGGGGTACCCCACAGGATTATCAGTGACAATGACACACCCTTTGTCAACAGTGAAGTAAGGAAGATGCTAGAATTCTACCAAGTCAAGCACCATCGTTCATCGCCCTATTACCCTCAAGAAAATAGGCAAGCAGAGGTGACAAACAAGACCCTTATAAAGATCATCAGCAAAATGAGCCATGAGTATACAGGAGAATGGGCAATGCATGTGCTAGACGCTCTCTGGGCCTATAGAAATTCACCAAAGTCAGCCACAGGGTTTTCACCTTTTTCCTTAGTCTATAAGATAGAGGTAAAGTGCCTGGCAGAAGTAATGACTCTGTCTTTGAGAGTTATGCAAATGCAGGAGAAGGAAAAAGAAAATGAGGTCATTGCAGCAGAAAGATATGAAGACCTAGAAAGGCTTGATGAAATGAGGGAAGAGGCCCAAGAGTGCAACCGCAGATATAGGCAAAGAATGACTAAAGCCTATGGCAGAATGACTAAAGAGAGAGTGTTCGCGAAAGGGCAACTCGCGTTAAAGGTAGCGGACTACGTTAGGCGAGGTATGGTAGGACCATCTAAGTTTGCGCCAAAATGGGAGGGACCCTTTGTGATAAGAGAGGGACATCTGAGTGGGTATTACCGTCTGGCCCAGGTGAATGGCAAGGACCTGATGGATCCCATCAATGAGAAGTGGCTGAAGCGTTATTATGCTTAAGAAAAAAAAAGGGTTATGTAGTTATCCCTTTTATTTAATGAGTGTTATGTTTCCTTTTCCTTCAAGAGACTATGTCACAAGACTAGTTTGTAACATGCTTTCATGAGTATGTAATGAAAAGTTATAAAGTATTATAAAAGCATTTTATGTCATGGCAATAGCAAAAGCAGTAACAAAGTGTAGCATCATAATTACAAACCCAAACTATGGCTGTCATATCAAATTTGCCAAATAAGTGCTATAGGAAACATAAAGTGTACTAGATAGGGAATAAGTGAAGAAAATAAAGGGGAAACTACATCATCAACGAAGCCCAGAAATGAGAGGCTGATCTCCAAAGCGACTGGATCCACTAATGCTAGAAAGAAGGCGCTCACGACGACCCTCCAAGTCTGCCACCTCCTTCCTCAGAGCCTCAATGCGTGTATCAATGGCATCAACAGTAGGCTAAACCCTTCTCATAAAAAAGGCTTGGGCAATCTCATGGAGATGGTCCAGAACAAACTCCACAGCAAAGTCCACGTTAACAAGCTCCTGAACCGCAACCCTCCACTGCAAGATCCTCTTGGAAGAAACGGTGTCAACAAAGTTATGCTCAATGTCATTCATCACGCTCCCCAGCATCTTCAAAAAGTGCTCTCTGGCAGAACGGCCAAGACGGAATCCTTGCATGAAGTCACCACAGCTACTATAGACCGCCTCGAAATAAGAAGCACAATCCTCGAGAACTCTGAAGCCATGGAAGTCTACATAAGGAGGCCCAGAACCCCAGAATTCTGTAGGATCGAGGTCATTAACCTCAGGTTGATCAAAATGAACAAAGAAGTCTGCGGCCTCACTCACAAGATCTGGAACTGTGGCGGAACCGCTGCCTACCTCAAACTGAAGAGGGGTAGTAGGGAGTGGACCTATCAAGAAAACATGAAGCATAGTGTGAGAAACCGTGAGCTAAAAAAGAACAAACTCACAATGAAGAAGTGAAGAAAGAGATGAGGGAAGGAAACACACCAGGACCCGTAAGAGTAGGGGCTATGGAGATAACAGGAACTGGTGTTGTAGGAATGGCAGAAATTGATACTGTAGGTACGACAGAAATTGGTGCTGAAAGTATGGCAGAAATGGGTGCTACAGGTGCGGCAGGAGAAGTGGCTGTAAGCATATTTGAGTCTGCTACTGGCTCCTCAAAGGTTTCTGCAATAAGAAGAATGGACATGCAAAATAAAGGGAGACCGCAGCAAAGGAGTGACATAGATATATATGTATGAAAAGGAGATAACAAAAAAAAAAAAAAAAAGGAGGAAGGAGGGAACTGAACAAGATAAGTAGACACATACCCATGAATTCGGCTTCATGCTCAACACTTTCCTTCTCCTCAGAATCAGAAACCCTCTTCTTTATAGTGGGTTTATCATCAGGATCCTCAAGAACATCCTCAAATCCCTCAAAGAACAAGTCTACATCGGGTCCACGTGTAACGGAGCTGGGATGGAAGAAAGGGTAACTACCAAAGAGGAGCCATCCTTCACGGCCCGAGATAGAGCTGCAAAGGGATCACTAGTAGAGATAACGAGAGGTGCGGTAGGAGAAGCAACCTCGGTCTGAGCAATAACAGGAGGAATGACTACCTCTTGGGGAGTAAGTGTCTCGGCAGGAATGGGAGCACCTTTACTAACCCTCTCCATATAAGTACCCTCACCTATGGGTACCGGCTCAGTAGAAGGGATAGGAGCCTCAGCAGAAACTCCCTGTGCAACAGCAGGAAGGGCAAGAGTTGCGGCCTCAAACATCACATCAGTCCTATCAAAGAAACCTCCCATGGGTGTGCCCATGGAGGCAGAAATCTCCTCAGTTGTAGGGTGTTATATGGAGATAGGCTCGGGCTCATCCTGGAAGACAAAAAAAAAAAAAAAAAAGAGGGAAGAATGAGGAACAAAGGAATCCATAACTTGTGATGATGCTGAAAGGGAGATGAGACAACCAATAGCATATGGCAGAGGAAATATATGCAAAAGAGAAGAAAAAGAAGGAAGAAAGGAAGGAGACATACCTCAGACTCGGGCTCATCAAGTAATATAGGACGGGTGGCAGGTGCTTCCTCCTTATGCTTAGACTGCAAAAGAAAAGAAAGTAGAAGACAAAGATGAAGAGATAAGTTAACAAGTGTATAAGGGTTAACCGTAGGAAAGCTATATATATATTAATAAAAATAAAAATAAAATAAAATAAAATAAAACAAAGCAAGATTAGAGATAACATACTCTCCTTTTAGTGGTGGTGGATGTAGGAGGAGGAGACATCTTTCTCTTACTGCCTTGTGTCCTGCTGGAAGGGGGAGCATCGGTAAATGGCTGCAGAGTAGTAACTTAGACTTGCTAGCAGTGGGACGCATGCTAGGACGGGTACGGGCGAAAGGAGGAGAAGAGCTCCTTAAAACTATATTGCCTATGGAAGGGAGGCCACTCTCAAAAGGTACAACGTCTGAGCAAGCCTCAGAAGAATCATCATCCTTTTTGGTGGACTTAGGCTTGGCAGAACCCTTCTTACTTGGCATAGGAATGTTTATCACCTTTATTTTCTTCTCCCAACCTGTGGGATAATCACCGGCATGCCATAACCACCCTCTATCCTCCTCAACCCACTTAAAAATGGCAGACCGATTCTGCTTCCTAGCATATGCCAACACAGATTTAGAAGGTAGAAGCAACCGAAGGTTGGTTGAAAGACCGCACTAAGCCCGTCAGGAGGAATAAAAGAAAAACCACGGTTACCCATCAATTCCTGCTCAAATGAAGTCATCACAACTTGCCAGTATTTGTGCATAGCAAGAGTACAAATGCCCTCTCTCTGTGAGCCTGGAATAGTAACCACAGTGAAACGCTTGCTCTAGAACTTAAAGGCAGCATGCTGTAGGAATGGTCAAATGGAAGTGGGAGACTCCATAAGGGAAGAAAGATTATCTGGAATATCCTGATCTAGCCCGAATTGTCTTCTCACCCTGTTAGCAGGATAGTGCACAAACCTAATGCCCTTGTCAGCTAGATAAGGCAACCACCCAGTGTTAGTGGCTGCCAAGTAAGTAATCCTCCTTTCCTCAAAACCGGTCAATGGGATGGTGGTCCCGGCAGTATCAACAAATGGACCCATAACAGAATCAGCGCATGTTTAACCTGTACCTAAGTTCCTGTATGCTCTCCAAGAAAATCCAACTCCTTTATCGAAAACCTCAACAGCAGGATGATCAATTGGCTTTAAACTAACCAAACGAAAAGCCAACGAAAAGTCAAACTCAAATCTGCCACAGAAATCGGTAATGACTTTTGGACACGACTGATATTTCTCCTTAGCAAAACAGATGGGCCTACACTTCGCTAAGTGCCTGGCACAACACTCATACAACAAGTGCTGCAGAATAGTACTGTGAACAGAAGTAATGACTATATGGCAAGAGCCTACCTGATTCTCATCGCTCTGCAGAATGTCTAACTGAACATACAAATGTCCCAAAAACATTGGAGCCAATGGCAGGCTTAACCCAGCAGATATCTTGATAGCTAATCGAAAATATAAAGGCTTCACAACATAGTGGAGACGAGAGCCAAAGATAAACTTACAAAGCCAGAATGTGATAAAGGCTGCACGGTGAGCAGCAACGGAGATCTTAGAGGTGGAACTAACCCAAAATGACAACTTTGCATTGCCACTCATCCTTTTCTTTAACTCAGCCTCCACAGCCTCTTCCTCCAGACGTAGTAAAAGGACTATCAAGCCTCCAGTTAGACTCTGTTAAATGAGATTTATCTAATGAAGTCAGAGGAGCATGATAATGATCCTTTTACTTATCAAGAAGCAATAACTGATAAGGACGTTGAGAATTGGAAAAGGGCCATGGAATCAGAGATGGACTCAATGTATACTAACTAGGTCTGGACCTTAGTAGACAAACTAGAAGGTATTAAGCCTATTGGTTGTAAATAGATCTACAAAAGTTAGATAGGACCTAGTGGTAAGGTGGAGACCTATAAAGCTAGGCTAGTGGCAAAATGGTATAATCAAAAGGCTGAAATTGATTAGGAGGAAACCTTTTCGCCAGTAGCCATGCTAAAGTCCATAAGGATTCTATTGTCAATTGCTGCACATTATGATTATGAGATTTGGCAAATGGATGTTAAAACAGCTTTCTTGAATGGACTCATTCAAGAAGAAATTTTTATGGACCAGCCTGAAGGTTTCATATCTCATGGTCAAGAATCAAAAGTGTGCAAGTTGATGAGATCTATATACGGCCTAAAGCAAGCATCACGCAGTTGGAACATCCGTTTTGATGAGGCAATCAAATCGTTTGGTTTCTCACAAAATATGGATGAACCTTGTGTTTACAAAAAGGTTAGTGGGAGCACTATTACATTTTTAGTTCTTTATGTAGATGACATACTACTCATTGGCAATGATGTAGGAGCAATGTCATCTATAAAAGTATGGCTATCTAGTCACTTTGTAATGAAAAATCTTGGTGAAGCATCCTATGTACTTGGAATCAAATTGTTTAGTGACCGAAAGAAAAGGTTATTGGGGCTTTCACAGGTCAATTATATTGACAAGATATTGGCTAGGTTTAGCATGCAAGATTCCAAGAAAGGGTTTTCACCTTTTAGACATGGAGTTCATCTCTCTAATCAAATGTGTCCTAAAACACAAGAAGAGAGAGAGAAAATGAGAAATTGTCCTTATGCTTCGGCTGTAGGAAGTCTCATGTACGCAATGCTTTGCCCTGGGCCAGACATTTGTTATGCAGTGAGCATTGTGAGTAGATATCAATCTAATCCAGGTTCTGAGCATTGGACAGCAGTGAAACATATCCTCAAATATTTAAATAGGACCAAACATTATTTCTTAGTGTTTGGTGGTGAGGATCTGACTGTCCAAGGGTATACAGATTCAGATTTTCAATTTGATATTGATGATAGAAAATCAATTTCTTGATTTGTGTTCACTCTTGGCAAGGGAGCAATAAGTTGGAGAAGTTGTAGGCAAGATACTACTGCAGACTCTACTACAGAAGCAAAGTATATAGCTGCAAAAGAAGCTATGTGGATTCGCAAGTTCATTCAAGAACTTGAAGTTGTTCCTTCTATTGAGTCACCCATTACTATCTATTGTGACAATAGTGGGGCTGTTGCAAATGCAGTAGAACCAAGGGCTCATCAAAGGACAAAACATATTGCACGTAAATATCACTTGATATGTGATATCATACATAGAGGTGATGTAGCAATAACAAAGATTGCCTCTGCCAATAATATTGCAGAGCCACTCACAAAGGCATTGTCTCAAAAGGTGTTTGAGAAAAATTTGGAAGCAATGGGTATTAAATACATGTATGATTGGTTTTGAGTGCAAGTGGGAGATTGTTAGAATTATGAGCCCTCAAAAACAATACTATGCATTTTTTATTTGATAATAAAATTTTATTTTCACATTCATAATTTTTATAGGTATATTTCATTGTTTAAATGTGGCATGTGATGTCACCTCTGTAGAAAAATCATGTTAATGGTTAAGGAACCAAAGACAGTGAGTAATGATTTTTCATAAATTATTAAATTGTTCTAGGTTGTGGATATTAATTGAATATTACCATTGAAGCCTACACTTGTTGTGCTACTATATGATAGGATGATTTACTCCATCATTGAGGTAGTGACTTTAAGTAGACAAGTGGGTGTAATGTAACAAGTACATACACTGAATTGGATCTGATCAAGAACACCTTATGGAGTGATCACTGTTAATTAAAAGGTTGTTCTATCACAATTTTTCTATTGTCCTCAAACATGAGAGGTTTGTGTATATTTATTTATTATGCACATAACTTTGACAATGTCAACTGGTGATGCTAATTTTAAAGGCTATATACAGACACATTGGGTTATGTGTGTAATGAGTAAAATATGTAAATGCTCAACAATGAATCCACCAGTCTCTAAAGAAGATAGTATATTCAGTTGATTTTCATATTGAAGTTGGACTCAAAACAAAATTGGCCGGTGACATTTTTCAAAATTTTTTTTCATATATATAATATTGTGTATATATATATATGCATATATATTTAAAGAGTTTTTCAAAGATATTTTGGAGTCCAATGGAAATCATGAAATCAAGAAATTAAGGATTACATAAGCTAGGGAAATGAAGTGATATTAATCCAATCCTAGTGGCTCGTGGGAATATAGTTTGATGGAAGGACATGGATATAAAATTGTAAGTAATGAGACCTCATATGTAATTCTCTAATCTTCAGGGGTCAATTGCAATATGTTGATGGACATTATTGCAATATGTAGAAGTTCAAATATTTTCTTGATAGGTTGAGAAAATTAAGAAGTAATTTTGAAAGAGTTTCAAGATAAGTTAATAACATTCAAAAAGTTATTGATGAATCCTATATCTAAAGATCAGGATCCCTAAGGATCCCACTTCCAATCTCTCTCTTGGGTTTTAGAAGTCTAAAATAAAAATAAGATTTTAAAAATATCATATTAGTAGTTGGCCATTAGAACTAGTGAGTGATACTGCAGTCTTCTGAAAACTCAAAAACAAATAGAGAGAGAAAGAGAGACATGAATACCTTAGGAGGCAACACGCTTGGTTTGCTAAGAGAGGTACGCAATTTTGTTCTATTTAGAATTCATGGTTGTGTGTTACAACGATCTTTAAATGAAAATATAAATTTTTGTTTTATATTGCTTCCGTAAAACTATCAGAGCCCTCCTTCACGGCTGTAGACACTCGATTTTGCACCCATAATTTAATCTTGGAAGATGACTAGAGTGACCATTCATATACCCAAAAATTTAGAGTTTCATTACATGCATTAATTCATTCATTACATATCATAAAAATGATATTGTGATTCTAATGATCGCGACGGTATGTCCAATTCCCAAATCAGACCGTCAGATTGAAAGATATCATAAGATCAAGTTTTCAAGGTCTGCATGCATTGTATGGGGTGGAACCAACCACTCATGATTAATTTAAATTAATTCTGATTAGTTAGGCAATTAAAATTAATTAAATAATTTTGTGATTGGTTGTTAGTTAGTGTTAAAAATAGAATTGCTTGCATGGGAATAAAGTGGATAATCAGATAACAAAGGAATTGTGGATAATCAAGACTTTTTGTGATATTTATCTACAAGATAATTATCACTCTAAAGACCTAGATATCAAGAAAAGGGGATTAATTTTTAGAATATGGATTAAAAATGCGTCTAAATGCAATTCCCGGTTCAAAAAACCTCAAAAAAGGAGTCCAAATTAGACCAAAATTCAAACGCAGGCCCGGCACCCAAGAGGGCCATTCGCCAGTGCCAATTGGCACAAATTTGAAGCTCAGGCCGAGGACTCCTGGATTGAGATAAATCTTACCCTTTTCGATTTTTTGGAGATAAGGATGCGTCCCAATTCATATCTGATCGTTCAGCTAATTTTTCGGAGCATTCCAACCTTTATAAATAGGGGATGCCTCTCAAAATTCTAGACACTTTACATTTTCTGACACCCCCCCCCCCCCCCCCCCCTTTCTAGCTCTTCTCTTCTTTTCAATTCCCCCTTACGTTAAAGACATTCTAGAGGCTTTTGCCTTAGGAATTTCTTTATTGTAAGCAAAGTATTTTAGGCTTCAAAGAGTTGAATAAATTTTTTTGAATCCTAAAATATTCTTTCACAAGAAGAGCACGCTCATGCAAGAGATATTCTATTTTTTTTTCTGTTCTTCTCTATTAATTTTGGTTGATGATGCATGAATAGGTTTAATATGTTTTATTATTTCTTGTTCTTGATATATAATTACAATGCTTTGTTTGAAATTTTTCTTTAATATGTTCTTAGATGATTGTTAGTTGTGATTTCTTTCTTAAATCTCAAAATCTGTTAACTATCAAAGATTTCTTTAAACATAAAGACTAATATGTATTTTCATTAAATATAGATCTAATTTTTTTAACACAAAACTGATCTGTATTTTCATTAAATACATATATGATTTTTTTTAACTCTCAAAACTAATCTGTATTTTCATTAAATACAAATCTGATTTTTTTTTTTTAATTCTAAAAATTGATCTGTACTTTCATTATATATAGATTTGATTTTTTTAACTCTCAAAACTAATCTGTATTTTCATTAAATATAGATCTGATTTTTGTTACACAATTGCAAATTTTGAAATTTAAAAGAAGGGATTGAAAATTAGGTGGAAGTATTTTCTTTTTCTTAATATGTGATGCATGCAAAATGAATTTATCTCATGAATGTGAATCCTCTTTCAAAAGTCTTTTTTATTTTATGTCCAACAACAGATCTGATTTTTTTATAAACCAAAAATCATTTTTTTTTTAACTTTTCAAAACAGATCTGATTTTTCTTAATAAAATCACTTTTTTCTTTACTTTACACAAAAACAGATATGATTTTTCTTGATAAAATCACTTTTTTTACTTTACACAAAACAGATCTGATTTTTTCTTGATAAAATCTTTCATTCTTTTTCTTTTATAAAAACAGATCTGATTTTTTTTTTTACAAACCAAGTCTTATTCTTTTTTACCCTCAAAACAGATCTGGTTTTTCCTTTAAAAAGAAGACATATTCATGAGGTAAATTTATTTAGATTAACTATTGTCAAGTTTTTGTCATGTGTATTCAACATATCATTCAACATTATGCAAAAGAGGGTATATTGGTCATTAGAGTCTAGAAGACCACTCTACATGGGCAGAATGGGTGGCTAACACCTTCCCATTCCGTATCCTAGCCCCCTAGCTTAGGATTTTTGGATAGGTAGATTAGTGTCTTGTTTTTTTAATTTTGGTAGATTGTAACTAGAACCAAAGTTTTGTATTCTTTTGCATAGATTGTAACTAGAACCCAAAGCCTTGTAAGGTTTAATTTACCAAAATTGTACTGTTCTCTATTCAATCAATGACATTCAAAGTATTCTAAATATGTATTTTGTATTTAGTTTTTTTTTTCTTATTTTTTTTGTATAAAAAAAAAATAAGTGGCAACTCCACACCACTTACCCAAAAAGAGAGGTGCCCTTCAAAGCACCCAAATCTCTTTTTTGAGAGCACCCCAAAGTTTTGCGGTCTCTCACAACAGCCTAGGAGAGGGCAATAAAAAGATCACTAGTGGAGATGACAAGAGGGGTAGCATGAGAAGCACTCCCAGTCTGAGATGCACCTGTAGGAGTGCTCTTTCTGGGGAGTAGGAATCTCAGTAGGAATAGGAACAAACTCATAAACTCTCTTGGTCTAGGTACTCTCCTCAACAGGAACAAGCTTGGGTGGATGAATCAGAACCTCGACAGGAGCCCCCTGTTCAGCAACAAAAGCAGAGGCCATGGCCTCAACCATGATATCCGCCTCATTAAAGAAGCCCTCTATGGGCATACCTATAGCAGCAGGAAATTCCCTACTCGTGGGGTGATAAACAGAAAAGAGCTCAGGATCAACCTTTTAAAAAAAATAAAATAAAATAAAAGGAGAAGAATAAGAAGAAGAAAAGGAAGGAAGAGGGCAGGTATTAATACAAAAGGAAGGAATAAATAAACATGCAAAAGAGAAAAAAGAGCACACAACAGCACGTGGCAACACAAATGCATGCAAGGGAAAAGAATGTATCTCAAACTCGGGCTCATCAAGCAATATGGGGCGAGTGGTAGAAGTGTCCTCCTTGTGCTTAGACTGCCAAGGAAGAAAAAAAAAAGGAAAAGGAGAGAGATGAATGAGTATACATGTGGAGTTAGCTGCATGGAAGTCCCATAAATAAGTAAAATAAAGAAAGAGGTGAAGTTTAGAGATAATATACTCTTCTCTCGGTAGTGGCAAATGGAGGATGCTGGAGATGTCTTCCTCTTACTGCCACGGGTCTTGCTAGAAGGAGGAGTGTCTGTGGTCGGCCTTAGAGCCGAGGGCTTACGCTTGCTTGCAATAGAGCACCTGCTGGAATGGGTGAAGGCAAAAGGAAGAGAAGAGCTCTCAAGAACTATGTTGCCAATAAGGGGAAGGCCACTCTCATAAGGAACGATGTCAAAACAAGTCTCAGAAGAATCATCCCCTCTTTGGCAGATTTGGGCTTAGCGGTCCGAGACACTGTTAGGACATATGTGATTTACTTGTTAAGAACATATGTCACTATTTTATGTAATTGGCTAATCCTTTGACAAAACGAACTTTACTTGTATTTCGGTAGATCTAAGTGTTTTTAATACTTCAAGAAACAGGATTTCAAGATCAAGTGTTAAAGCCATTCAAGTTTGTCCAAGAAACAAGCTGAATAGTGCAAATTCATTAAAGCTCGACAGCTGCATCTATCGAGCTCAAGAAAGCTGTCTTAGCCCGTGTGCTCGACAGCTCCTATTTGTTGAGGTTTAAGAATTTCAGAATTCTGATCTGATTTTCTTGGGATCCATAAATATGTCTTTGGGCCTTCTTTTCTCATAACCCTAGACATATAAAAGGATTATTTTAAGGGCCGTCAAAGAGTTCACAAGTTGCACAAGCATTGAGCAAAGTCTGTTCAAGCAAATTGTGACCGGAGATGAAGTTTTGCTTAGTTCATCATTCTTGTGAAGAAGTTGCTGTGTATGTGCACCATAGGGTTTTGTGACCAAGCATCTTCTTGATCTTTATCGTGGGATGAACTGAAGAACTTTGCAGCCAACAACCTTCTTTAGTTGGTGATTAAAGTCGCGTACTGGGATCAGCGTAATTGGTTAGTCACGTACTGAGAGTCGTGCATCAAAAGGAAAAATTGTCACTACAGAACAAGTCCAATTAGGTATTGGGGTAAGGTTTCAATTGTAGGTTGGTATAAGGTACTGGGATTCCTTTACTTGTAACCGCTTGTTGTGATAATAGTGAAATTTCGGGAGTGGTAACCTTAAAATCACCCGGTGGGATTTTTGCCGTGTAGGTTTTGCCGTGTCAATTTATTTTCCGCTGCATACTTTAGTTATTGGTGATTTGTTTGTGCTACCACGTGCTTTGCATGTTAATTTGATTAATTAATAACTTGGCTAATTAATTAATTAATTTAATCACAAGTGGTCAATACGTTTTTGGCCTATCAAGTGGTATCAAAGCAGGCACACTCTGATTAGGGTTAATCTTTACTGTGTTTGATCCATTGACCCCTGTTTGTCATGGATAGAGGACAATCATTAATTATACCTTCTTTATTTGATGGCACTAACTATGCATACTAAAAAGTACGCATGAGAACTTTCTTGCAGTCTTTAGATGAGAAAGTGTGGCAAGCTGTAGAGATTGGCTGGACCAAGCCAAAGGAAGTGCCGGCTGATTGGGATGAAGCCAAGATCAAGGTGGCAAACTTCAACAACAGGGCATTGAATGCTTTATTTAGTGCGGTCACTAATGAGGAGTTCAAGAAGATATCCTCTACTGAAACTGCTAAGGATGCATGAACCATTCTCCAGACAACCTATGAGGGAACCAAGGCTATCAAAGATTCAAAGTTTTAGAGGCTCACTACAAGCTTTGAAGAAATCAAGATGGATAAGGATGAGATGTTTGATGAGTTCTATGCCAAACTTAAGGACATAGTGAACTCACCCTTCAATCTTGGGGAAACCATTCCTGAACCCAAGATTGTGAGAAAAGTGCTCAGATCTCTGCCCGAAAGATTTCATGCCAAGATTACAGCAATCAAGGAATCAAAGGATATTGACAAGATTCCTTTGACAGAGCTAGTTGGAAACTTGCAGACATAAGAGCTAGGGTTAACAAGAATTGGCAAGTCGGGTAAGCGCAAGAGCATGGCATTAAAGGCCAAGAGCAGTGACACTGATGAGTCTTCAGATGATGAGGATTCTAAGATGAATTCCTACATTACAAGGCAATTCAAGAAGTTCATGAAGAATGCCAATGGGAAGTGCTTTGACAAGGACCATAGGCAATCCAGTTCTTTTCAACACAAGAGCCAAGATAAAGGGAAGAAGGATGCTAGGGATGGCGGTCAATACACTGTTCCCACAGGACCTAAGCGTTTTGGGTGCCAAGGCCTCAGTCGCATGAAGCAAGAGAGTCCCACATATCTCAAGAGCATTGGGAAGAGCAAGGCACTTACTGCTACTTTAAGTGATACTGAGCCTGAGGATGATTTCGACAATGAGGATGACGGAATCTTGAATGCCTTCACTGCCACTATCAATCCTACTGAGGGGATTGTTGAAGATGTGGATGAAGAAGAGGAATTGGTGGAGTCCAAGTTTGAGAAGATGGATGATCAAGATGATATCCATACAGCCAATGAGAAACTATACAAGCTTTCTGAGAAGCATGAAAAACTTTATAGGCTGGCCACCAAAAAGCTCAGTGATGTGGAACTTGATCAGGAAGAGCTTTTCACAAAGTTTGATGAAGCTAATCAGACAATTGGTGCACTGAGGTTTGAGAACAATTTCTTGGCTGAGAAGACCAAGAAGCTTGAAGCGGAGCTATTTCAAGTTAGAGCTCAATTGCGAAACTTGATGAGATGCTCAGCATTCAGAAATCTACTTCAGATCGAACAGGTTTAGGGTATGGTCTTTCTTCCTCTAATATTGCTTCTACTAGTACTACTGTTTTTGTTCCTCCTGCTAATAATGTTGAAGTTGAGAATAATTTTATTAAAAATGAATTAGCTAGTGAGAACATAGACAAGGGTAAATCTATCTTAGGAGCACCCCCTAAGCAAGATAAGAAAGATGTTAAAAACCTTAGGGCTAAGAAGGCTAACTCTCAAAAGCCTAAATAGAAGAAGCAGCATCTCTATCATCATTGTAGAGTTGCTAGTCATACTCGACCAAATTGCTATAAGTGGTTAGCCACTCAACGGAGCAATGGTATGATAGCATCTGGAAGCCAGAATCAGCTTCAATCCTCTCTTGCTCCCCTTGGAGATCTTCTCAAAGCCCTCATGTTCCTTTCGAACTTGAACGGTTTTAATTCTTCCCCCTCACCGCCGGTTCAAGGGTTTAATCAAAGGAAAGCTTCCTCCAAGGTGTGGAAGGAAAAGGGTTCCAAGTGATTCTATCACTTTCTTCTCTCTTTTCTTGTTTTTGTTTTTGCATAACTTGTGTGATTAGCTTTACCAGTTTTGAGTCAGTCTAGTTTTTATGTTTTGCTTTGTTCAACATGCTTTTGTTTGTTTGTTTTCAATTTTGTTTATTTTGTTTTTGATATAAAATAAAAAAAAAATGAAAAATCAGAAAAATACAAAAACAGTGTGTGTTTTGTGTACATTGGTATTTGTGTACCTTGGATGACCATTGAAACAAAGTTTTCTAAACATTGTATCTTTTGTAGCTTAGATGAGCATCTCTATGCACAACTAAGGAAGTGAGTTTTATGGCTCTTGTTTGTGATGAGTAAGGTTAAGTGATCTCTTATACTTAACACTCGTATCACTCTTTTTAACAGGAAGGACTAGAAAATCCTAAGAGAAAGGCATAAATAACCATCTCGCCACTGTTGCCCGGCAATCATAAATGACATCTGTATGCTTCGGCATAGCAAAAGTGCAATGTCAATGACTTTTGTGTGCTTCAGCATAGTAAAATTGGAATGTCAAATATCATTGGGTATTTCTTTTCTCTCTCTTATATGCCCATGCATGATATGCTTATTAAAAAGAAAAATATGCAAAGAAAAAATAAAAAGCAAAAAGATCAAAAATGCTTTAAATATGATTGTAAGCGTGTATTCTAGGAGATGTGGGAGTTATAAGATGTACCTCGAAGGTGATAGTTCCCATCAAACAGTTATGATTGTGTGTGAGTTAAAGTGATTTTCTCAAATCTTAAATCGTCATAACACGTATACACTTATGCAATATTCTTTGCTACTCTTGATACATGTGAAGGTACAATGTGATTTGGCCATCACAAGGTTTACATGTGTTAATGTATGCTCACTAAACTATCTTGACTTGTTTTTAAAATATAAAATTGGTTAGACATTGTTTAGTGTGTGTGTGTGTGCGTTTTTGAGATCCATGTGCTTAAAATTGTTGTTGAGAGATGATTTTGAGAGCTAAATATATTGATTGGATCATTGGTTGAGTTGCATGCTTGATTGCATTCATATCTGTGTTTTTCCTTTCTTGAAAAACTGTTTTTAAAAGCTAGCTCGACAGCTTCTCGACACCTAGCTATCTGTCGAGTTTCTTAAACTTTTTCTTATTGCAATCTCGACAGCTTCTCGACACCTGGTGGATCGATCAAGAAAGCTCCTATCCCCTCGATAGCTTCTCGACACCAGGTGGATCGATCGAGAAAGCTCTTGTCCCCTCGATAGCTTCTCGACAGCTGGTGGATCGATCGAGCTTCTTTTAGCCTTTTGTTGAACTGTTCCTCAACAAATCCTCGATAGCTTCATCTGTCGACGTTTATTTCCTTAACACATGGCTCGACACCTCTCGACACCTTTATCTGTCGAGCTTTACTGAACTCTTATATATTTGTTCAGCGCGATCCGATTCTCATTTGTCTCAATCTCTCTCTCGACAGATTTATCTCCTCAACTCCCAAATCACTCTCTCTCACACCAAATATTTTCTTCAAGGTTTCTTCAAGCTTTTTCAAGTTTTTCTTCACTTGGTAAGCTTCTAATCTTTCATTTTTCATGCATTTCATGTTTTGAAACCTAGGTTTTGGGGTTTTGGAAAAATTTTGGGGTTTTTCAAAATTGATGAGTTATTGTTGCAATTTTGGGATGGGTTTTTGCTTAAATGTGTTTCAAATCTCATGCATTGCATCAAATTAGCATTATAACAGTATGATCATGCATTTAGATGTGTGCAAATTGATTATATGCTGATAGGATTGGATTGGGCTGAGCCCATGATGAATTTTATATTGCATGTCACATGTTCATGCATTTTCCATGCATACGTACTCTCTTTTCAATATACTTGTTATATTTGAAATGTGTTGGGACTTTTCTGATTGTCTCTCTCTCTGCCTCTCTTTTCATTTACGTTAGTCATGTCTATGGCACCTAAACGTAAGTCTACTCCATCCTAGAACCCTCTTCGTTCTAGGGCATCTTCGTCTTCTAATCCTACTCCTTCACATATTCAGTTCCGTGATGAGGATGCCTGAAAGGCTTTCTCGGAGAACTTTTCTCGACGAGGCATTCATTTGGAATGCCAAGTCATTTTTGTGGACTTCACCAACACTGACCTACTCGATGTCATTCATAGTTGGGGTTAGGAGTCACTGTGTGACGTCCCAGTCACATGTCCATCCGTACTAATACAGGAGTTTTACTCCAACATGCATGGATTTGATTTTTCAGTACCTCTCTTTCATACTCGCGTTCGAGGTACGCGTATTGCTGTCACACCGCAGCTTGTTACAAATGTGCTTCGTGTTCCTAGGGTAGAGTTTCCTAACTACCCTGGTTGTGAACGTTTAAGGTCTGTGTCCAAAGATGAGCTCAAATCTACTTTTTGTGAGTGCCCTTCTGATTGGGGTGAGCGTCAGTTCACTTACTGATCGGACTTTACAAAAGGTCCTCGGTTTTTGAACATGGTTACGACTTTTGTTCTTCACCCTCTCTCTTACTACAACTCTATCACAGAGCCTCGTGCTCGATTTTTGTTGTCCCTTCTTGAGCATCTTACTATAGATTTTCCTTCTCACTTTATTCTTTCTATCTTAGATGTTTATAGGGATACGACGTCCCGTGATAAGCTCATCTTTCCTTTCGCTATCACGAGGATATTACGCCATTTTTCTATTCCCTTTCCAATGTCCGACCATTTTACTCACATTTGTGCCATAGACGCCGCTACCGTTAAACGTAGCGAGGCGCAGTTTAGGTCGAGGCAGTCTGGGTCAGCAGCTCCTCCCTCCCGTCCGACTTCATCCCGATCTGCTCCATCCACATCTGCTCCCTCCTCTTCTACAAGCGATGTGACTCTAAGAGACATCATAACGCAGCTTCAGCGCATGGATGATCGCCTTGATACACTTTCTACTGAGCTGTATCAGGTGAATGTTCGTGTCGGTCGTATTGCACGATAGCAGGCAGTCATGGGCAGCTTCGTTCTTGAGACTTCTCCTCTACTTGCTTCTGAGGCTTCTGAGGCTGAGGATGATGATGATGATGGTGATGATGATGATGCTCCTGATGATGATGATTGAGATGCTAGCTCTACCGATGAGATGTCTACTTGACACTCTTACCCTTTGTCACTCGTGACAAAAAAGGGAAGTAATTTTGGATATAAAAGTAGTCATTCTTAGGGGGAGATTTAGTATAGGAAATTTTTGTTAGGGGGAGTGTTGATATGAGGGATATAGTGAGGATGTTATGTATCTTTTCTTTTCTTTCTATTTTAGATACATTTATTCTTGTACATTGGGTCTTGCGACCATTTTTGACATACATTGTACTTATTCTCTATATGTGGATGTATGTTTCTTTCACCTACCCTTACATGTGTTGTTTCTTTTCTCTCCTTATGCACATGCTTCTTATTACTTGTATGCAATCTATTATTTCTATTTCACACAAAGATGCCTTGATGAGTTTTGTTTAAAGTGCTTCAGAAATACAGGTTGTCAAAGTCTACTTTCCATAAACTCTCTTCTTGCAAAGTTTTCAAGAGTTTGTGTTAGGATAGATTTTATTGTATTCAACAAGTGAATATGAGTTGAGTGATTTATGACTTCTCTCATATGCTCATTTGTTTGTTGTGGTTTTGTCATGGATTTCCAAAGGGAGAGATTGTTAGGACATATGTGATTCATTTGTTAGGAACATATGTCACTATTTTATGTAATTGGCTAATACTTTGACAAAACGCACTTTACTTGTATTTGGGTAGATCTAGGTGTTTTAATACTTCAAGAAACAAGGTTTCAAGATAAAGTGTTAAAGTCATTCAAGTCTGTCCAAGAAACAAGTTGAATAATGCAAATTCATTAAAGCTCGATAGCTGGCTTGACAGCTGCATCTATCGAGCTTAAGAAAGCTGTCTCAGCCCGTGTGCTCGACACCTGCTCGACTACTCCTATCTGTCGAGGTTTAAGAATTTCAGAATTCAGATATGATTTTCTTGGGATCCGTGAATATGTCTTTAGGCCTTCTTTTCTCATAACCCTAGACATATAAAAGGATTATTTTAAGGGCCGTCAAAGAGTTCACAAGTTACACAAGCATTGAGCAAAGTCTGTTCAAGCAAATTGTGACCGGAGGCGAAGTTTTGCTTAGTTCATCATTCTTGTGAAGAAGTTGCTGTGTATGTGCACCATAGGGTTTTGTGACCAAACATCTTCTTGGTCTTCATCGTTGGATGAACTGAAGAACTTTGCAGCCAACAACCTTCTCTAGTTGGTGATTGAAGTCGAGTGCTGGGATCCACGCAATTAGTTAGTCACGTACTGAGAGTCGTGCATCAAAAGGAAAAATTGTCACTACAGAACAAGTCCAATTGGGTATTGGGGTAAGGGTTCAACTGTAGGTTGGTATAAGGTACTGTGATTCCTTTACTTGTAACCGCTTATTGTGATAATAGTGGAATTTCGAGAGTGGTGACCTTAAAATCACTCAGTGGGGTTTTTGCCATATAGGTTTTCTCCATTTGTAAACAAATCACCGTGTCAATTTATTTTCTGCTGCATACTTTAGTTATTGGTGATTTGTTTGTGCTACCATGCACTTTGCATGTTAATTTGATTAATTAATAACTTGGCTAATTAATCAATTAATTTAATCACAAGGGGTCAATACATTTTTGGCCTATCAGACACTAAGCCCTTCTTCGTAAGCGCAGGAAGGTTCAACACCCTCACCTTCTTCTCCCAACCCGCAAGATACTTACCAGCATACAGATACCACCCTTTCTCCTTCCCTTTCCACTCAAATATTGCGGACTTGCTCTATTTCCTAGCATATGCCACCACAAACTTGGTAGGAAGTAACAACTGTGGGTTGGCAGAAATAATAGCACGAAGACCTTCGGGAGGAATAAGAGAAAACCCGTGGCCACCCAACAACTCCTACCCAAAGGAAGTTATCACGACCTGCCAATACCCATGCATTGCAGATGTGCAAAGACCCTCTCTCTGTGAACCCGTAATTGTGACAACTGTGAAGTGCTTGCTCCAAAACTCAAAAGCACTAGGACGCAGAAATGGTTGAGCGGAAGTGGTGGACTCTAGAATGACAGTGAAAATCATTAGGTATGTCCTGATCCAACCTAAACTGTCTCCTCACTCTATTGGCAGAATATGGCACAAAGCGGATGCCCTCATCAGTAAGGTAAGGCAACCACCCAGCATCAGTGGCTGCTAAATATGTAATCCCCCTCTCATCAAAGGCAGTCAACAGGGTGGTGGTCCCAGTAGTGTCTGTAAAGGGGCCCATAACCGAATCAGCACACGTGAAGCCAGTGCCTAAGTTTATGTACACTCTCCAACAAAAGCCAACTCCCTTATCAAAGAACTCAATGGGAGGATGCCTAAACAGCTTCAAACCAACACAGTGGTAAGCCGACGAAAAATCAGATACGAAATGACCACAGAAAACAGTAATAACTTTCGGACAAGAATGGTACTTCTCTTTGGCAAAACGGACAGACTTGCACTTAGCCAAATGCCTGGCACAACACTCCCACAAGAGATGCTGCAATATGGTATTGTGGGCAGAAGTAGTAACTATGTGGCAGGAGCCTGCCTGCCTCTCATCACTCTGTAGAATATCCAACTGCACATACAAATGACCCAGAAACATAGAGACCAAAGGCAAACTCACCCTAGCAGAAATCTTTATGGTTAAGCGAAAGTAAAAAAGTTTTACAGCATAATAAGGGTGAGAGCCAAAGATAAACTTACAAAGCCAGAACGCAACAAAGGCCGCACGGCGGACAACATCGGAAGCCTTTGAGAAAGCCCCAACCCAATGCGACAACTTCACGTTGCCACTCATCCCTTTCCTCAACTCGGCCTCCACGGCCTCCTCGACGGAAAGTTCAATGTTACTCAGGTCTGCATTGCCAAGGATTGGCAACAGTAGTTGGTTTGCCACATCCTCCAAGGTCATGGTGATCTCGCCGCAAGAAAGAAAGAAGGTATGGGTGGCACTGCACCATCGGTGAACCAAATAGCAGAGATTAAACAAATCCCTGTAGTTGGACAAGCAACGGGACCAAACAATGGCCTTCAACATGCCAGCATGCTGCAACACCGCCAGGAAACCCGTGTCAGACAACTCTTCATCTACCCACTCCTTCTAACCCAAAGAGGTACCCGAACCAAATTCGAAGAGAATGGGCACGGGAAGTGATGTCCCTTGGCGTATATCAAGATCAAGAATGGAGGAAGCCAAAGGGGCCTAAGACACCTCCATATCATGGCAGCAAATGGAGAGCCACACACGGCCGGGCGGTGGAGGCAAATAATCATCAGGCACCACAGGAAAGTGAATGTGGGTATTGTACCACGGATCGATGAAGGGAAGGCACTCACTGTTTGGGTCGTAACCCCCTTCCTCCTCCTCGGAACGATCTGATTTAAGGAGGGGAACCTCTTTGCCCATGGTCTTAGCAGGAGGATCATCAGCAGCAACTTCTTTCCCCTTACAACAGGAAGAAGCTTCATCTTTTGCCTGTGACATGACGGGTATTTGAACAAGGAAGATTGATGGTGAGGTTTTGAGAAAGAAGACACGGTGAAGAGAAAGAATGAGAAATTTTTTTTGAACAAATGATGGGAAAGGGAATAGTTTAAGTACTAATGACAATAAAGGTGATGTGAAAGGATGCAATGGGTTAGCTGTCAAAAGAAGCATCGTATTAATGAAGCAGGGGTTGTGTTTCAAAATAACTGCTAAACTAGGAAATTCAAAGAGACAACACTATTCACGGCAAGAAAGAAAATAAGGCGTGGCCCACTATTCAAAAAACTTGCAAAAAAAAGGGGGAGAAAAAGGAGAAAGGAAACTTCCTTTTTATTCGCATATGAACTGCATGAGCAATTCATATGCTCAGGGAGCTGAATGTTGATGCCCATTTAGACAAAAGGGCCTAATGACAGAAGAAGTCCAACAATATGAAAATGGAAAGTAGTAATGTAAAGACCATTGGGCTAGAATGGCAGGAATAATGGTCCACAAGCCCACAAGATAATAAGTGGCCTCAAAGAAAGCAAAACGTGCCAAGGAAGCTCCAAAGGATGAGGTAGTAAGCCCATGGGAATTATAAGAAATAGAAAGAAAGCAAAAAGGGGCCAGAAGAGCCCAAAGCAAGGAAGTAGTAAATGGGATTGGTTCAAAGGCCAATAAACCCAAAGGTAAAGGATGTGGTAAATGGGTCAAGGAAGCCCAAAGGATTTAGCAAAAGCCCATAGGAATGTAAAAGGTAGGAAAGAATGAAATGGGCCAAGGAAGCCCAAGGCGTTGAATGGACTGGCCTAGCAGGAATACTGGGCAGTAAAGACTAAAAGAATAAGTACTATGAGAAATTAGTACGGTAGACACTACAACCCGGCAAGCCCAGAAGAAATAACAAGGCAAAAAGAGATGAATGATATCATAGCAGGAACAATGCAGTGGTGTGGCAAGAGCACGAGCCAGCCCACGGACAAAGGGTAAAAAAAAAGGGGACATGGGCTGAATTAAGAAGAGAAAGCCCACACCCAAGCAGTACCCATCCCGAAGAAGAAATGAGATGTAGAGAATGAAGACCCAAGAACTCATTTATGTCGCAAGAGTTAAACAAATACCAGAACGTGCAACAGTATCAGACAAGCCTGAAGGCAATGGCAAACGTGTGAGAGCCAGAAAAGCAATGGACTCATATGGAAATGGGGCATGCATACAAGGCTCCGACATCGTTTACCTATACCCAGCCAATACAGGGGAGGTGGGCCACGGGTAAGAGGTAAGAGAGGGTGTGGTCTAGCGGTGGGGAGAAGGGGGAGCCTATTTTAGGGTTCCCGCTCAAGTTCTATTGGGAGAAATTTCCTGCTGGGATGGCATCTCATCCAAAAGAGGTAAATATGAGTCGGAGCCACTAGATGCATGCTATAGGGGTTGGTAAGGGAGAGGATTAACCCTTATCCGGATGGAAACACCAAAAGAGAGTAAAAAACAAAAGAAAACTACTTTTGTCTAGGAATGAGGTGTGGCACAACCAACACAGTATAAAGGTGGTGGCTGGGCAGCCAGCAAACCAGTAGGCAGTCTTGGAAGGACACCCACAACGGGCCAAAAATGGTTAAAGGGGTAAAAGTGGTAAATCTCATCACGACAGGCAGTATAGAAAGACCATAGACGTGCATAGTACAACAACACCAACAGAAGGAGAATAAAAAAAGAAAGAAAAATAGAAAAGCAAGAGTAATGAAAAAAAGTATGAATGATAGGAGTAAAAGCATACATCAGTAGGCTACCCAGTTTTCTCCCTCTCAATAGCCCACTCTCTAACAAGTCAAGACTTTAAGACTAAGTCATCTAGGTCTATTTTCCAAAGTGAGTAACTTCTACAGTAGGATCCCCCTTTGAGGTTACCCACATTAGAGATTGGTTCCCTTTTAAACTTGAATCTATTAAAGGGTTAAGTTCATTCCTTTAGAAAACTACTCCTCTTTTCCTTTGCCATGGTTAAGTAATGATTAACATAACACCTCATTATTAACCTATTCCTGCCATAATCGCGTACTAATACTTCTTCCTTTGTGAAACTATTCACATATTATTGTTGTTAGCAAAGAAAGATAATTTAGTTAAAGTGTTTTAGCTATCCTGTTGTATCGTATTTTCTTGCTATAACACTTGTAACAATTATTCCTGTCGTGGGCACATGAATACGCTCAAGATTCATGTCAAGACGCATCAACACAAGGAGGGCCCAACTTCGGCACAAGTTGGCCTAAGTTGCGTCTTAATTAGGCCATTCCCGACTCTCCTACCCCAGAATGATAGGATCATGGTACAGCAGGAGCAATCAACCCAAGACGCAAAAAAGGGCCACCACACCATTTAAATTTAGAATGGCAACTAGGGTATAAGTATCTTATTTTAGAAGTAGATTCAAAGCTTGTGATTAATGGCTAACAACCTGGTGCATTGGCATGGAATATTTTTGTTTTAATTTAACACTTTGTTAGCACGCAATTGGATTGTCCATCCAATAGACTAGCAAAGAGGGGACGAGCAAACGAGCAGCATAGAAGAATTTGATAGGTGCCCATCTTTTGTTTAACTGTTTTGTATGGGATTTGATGAAAATGAGCAAAGAGGGGACGAGAGCAAATGTGCAGCGTAGAAGAATCTGATAAATGCCCATCTTCTTCTTTTTTTTCTTTTTCTTTTTTCTTTTTCTTTTTTTTAGAGAAATAGATGCCCATCTTTTGTTTAACTATTTTGTATGAGATTTGATAAAAATGAGAACACTTAGGGTGTGTTTGGTTTGGTGAATTTTAGGAAGGATGGAAAAAAAAATGGGCTGAAATATTTTCTCCCCAAAATGGGGAGAAAACTGGGTGGGGATGCACATAGGCAATAATGTTGCTTTTTTTTTTTTTTTTTTCTTTTTTCATTTTTTCTCTGGGCAGTTGCCTCTTTTATTATTATTTTTTTTTTTTTTTGATTTTCTAGGGATGATAGTTGCCCCTCTTTTTTTCTTTTTTCTTTTTTTCTTTTGATTTTCTAGGGCTTGGGCATGATAGTCGCTTTTGTTTTTTTTTTTTAACAAGACAAGATTTTTTTTTTGGGACATGATTTTTATTTTATTAATAAATTTGGATGGTTGCTTTTTTTTTTTAGTTGTCTGTCACTTTTTTAGTTTTAATTGTGCATCATTCTTTAACAAGGATATATAAGTAAATTCATTCAAACTCATTTTTTCCATCCCTCCATTTTTCCACTCCCAACCAAACAAAAATGAGAAAAATTAAAATATTTTCTACCTTCCCACTTTTTCATCCTTCCACTATTTTCTATCTTTCTGTTAGGACATATGTGAATCATGTTAGGAACATATGTCAATATAGAATTGGCTAATCCTTTGACAAAATGCGCTTTACTTGTAATTGGGTAGATCTAGGATGTGTTTAATGCTTCAAGGAACAAGGTTTCAAGTTCAAGTGTTAAAGCCATGCAAGTCTGTTGAGGTTTAAAAAGCGGTTTCAGCCCGAGGCTCAACTGCTACTCGATAGATAGGATATCTGTAGAGGTTTATGAAAATCAGTTTTTAGATCTGATTTCACTCGAATCCGTGAATAGATGTTTAGGCTTTCTTTTCTCACAACCCTAAACATATATAAAGATTGTTTTAAGGGTCATCATAGCTGATGGAAACTCAATGCAAAAGTTTTTCACAAGCATATTGTGAACCGGAGACATATGCCTTAGTTCATCTTTCTATTCAAGAAGCCGTAGGGTTTTGTAACCAAGGAGCTTCGTGATCTTCATCGTGTTGATGAACTGAAGAACTTTGTAGCCAACATCCTTCTCAAATTGGTGAGTAAGCCACGTACTGGGATCTGCGCATCGATTCGTTAGTCACATACTAGGAGCCGTGCATTAAAAGGAGAGATTGTCACTACAGAACAAGTCCAATTGGGTATTGGGGTAAGGGTTCAACTGTAGGTTGGTATAAGGTACTAAGATTCATTTACTTGTAACCGCTTGTTGTGACAATAGTGGATTCTCAGGAGTGGTGACCTTAAAATCACCCAATGGAGTTTTTGCCATGTAGGTTTTTCTCATTCGTAAACAAATCACCGTATCAATTTATTTTCCGCTGCACTTTAACTTAGTTGGTGATTTGTTTGTGCCACCACGTGTATTTCATGCTAATTGAATTAATTAATTAACTTGGCTAATTAATTTGTTAATTCATCACAAGGGGTCAATACATTCTTGGCCTATCAAGTGGTATCAGAGCAGACACACTCTGATTAGATTTTAATATTTGCTGTGTGATCCATTGACCCCTGATTGTCATGGATAGAGGACAATTTATTATTATACCTCCTTTATTTGATGGCACTAACTATGCTTTCTGGAAAGTACACGTGAGAGCTTTCTTGCAGTCTTTAGATGAGAAAGTGTGGCAAGCTGTGGAGATAGGCTGGACCAAGCCAAAGGAAGCGCCAGCCGATTGGGATTATGCTAAGATCAAGGCGGCAAACTTCAACAGCAGGGCATTGAATGCGTTATTCAATGCAGTCACGAATGAGGAGTTCAAGAAGATATCCTCTACTGAAACTGCGAAGGAAGCATGGACCATCCTCCAGACAACCTATGAAGGAACCAAGGCTGTCAAGGATTCAAAGCTTCAGAGGCTTACCACGAGCTTTGAAGAGATTAAGATGGAGGAGAATGAGTCATTTGATGAGTTCTATGCCAAACTCAAGGACATAGTGAACTCAGCCTTTAATCTTGGGGAAACCATTCCCGAACCCAAAATTGTTAGAAAGGTGCTTAGATCTCTACCCGAGAGATTTCATGCCAAGATCACCGCAATTGAGGAATCGAAGGATATTGACAAAATTCCTTTGACAGAGTTGGTTGGCAATCTACAAACCTATGAGTTGGGTTTGACAAGGATAGGGAAATCTAGTAAGGGAAAGAGCATGGCATTGAAGGCCAAGAGCAGTGACACTGATGAGTCTTCAGACGATGAAGATTCTAAGATGAAATCCTATATCACCCGGCAATTCAAAAAGTTTATGAAGAATGCCAATGCTAAAGGATTTGACAAAGACCGCAAGCAGTCTAGCTCGTCTCAGTTCAAGAACCAAGACAAAGGAAAGAAGGATGCTAGGGATGGCGGTCAGTACATTGTTCCCTCAGGACCAAAATGCTTTGGATGTCAAGGATTCGGACACATGAAACAAGAGTGCCCTACGTATCTCAAGACCATTGGGAAGAGTAAGGCACTTGCTGTTGCTACTTTGAGCGACACCGAGCCTAAAGATGATTCTGATAATGAGGATGATGGAATCCTAAATGCCTTCACTACCACTGTAAATCCTACTGAGGGGATTGTTGAAGATGTGGATGATGAAGAGGACTTGGTGGACTCTAAGTTCGAGAAAATGGACGATTAAGATGATATCCATACAGCCTATGAAAAGTTGTATAAGGTTTCTGAGAAGCATGAGAAACTATATAGGCTGGCCACCAAGAAGCTGAGTGATTTGGAACTTGATCGAGAAGAGCTTTCCACAAAGTTTGATGAAGCCAATCAGACCATTGGAGCACTGCGATTTGAGAACAATTTCTTGGCTGAGAAGACCAAGAAACTTGAGGCAGAGCTGTTCCAAGTCAGAGCTCAGTTGGAAAGGACTTCAAGTGCAAAGCTTGATGAGATGCTTAGTCTTCAGAAATCTGCTTCCGATTGAACCGATTTAGCGTATGATTTCTCTTTTCCTAGTATTACTTCTACTAGTACTACTGTTATTCTTTCTCCAACTAACAATGCTGAATCTAAGAACATTAATGTGAAAAATGTGTTAGCTAGTGAGAACATAAACAAGGGTAAATCTATCTTAGGAGCACCCCTTAAACTTGATAAGAAAGAGATTAAGAACCCTAGGGCTAAGAAGGAAAACTCTCAAAAACCTAAACAAAAGAAGCAGCATCTCTGTCATCACTGTGAAGCAGCTGGACATACTCAACCTAATTGCTATAAGTGGTTAGCCACTCAACAGAGCAACAGTATGATCTCATCGGGAAACCAGAATCAGTTTCCATCCTTCTTTGCTCCTCTTGGAGATCTACTCAAAACCCTCATGTTCCTTTCTAACTTGAACGGCTTCAATTCTTCCCCCTCACCGCCAGATCATGGGTTTGCAAAACGAAAAGGTTCTTCCTAGGTGTGGAAGGAAAAAGGCTCCAAGTGATTTTGTCACTTTTTCTCCCTCCCCCCTTCTTGTTTATGTTTTTGCATTAATTGTGTGTTTTGCTTTCTTATTGTGTGTTTTGCTTTCTTGTTTTGAGTCAGTCTAGTTTTATGCTTTACTTTGCTTAACATGTTTTTGTTTATTTTGTTTTCAGTTTTGCTTTATTTTGTTTTTCATATAAAAATAAAAATAAAAAATTGAAAAATCAGATAAATACAAAAACAGTGTGTGTTTTGTGTACATTGGTACTTGTGTACCTTGGATAGCCATTGAAACAAAGTTTTCTAAACTTTGTATCTTTTATACCTTAGATGAGCATCTTTATGCACAACTAAGCAAGTGAGCTTTGTGGCTCGTATTTGTGATGAGTAAAATTAAGTAATCTCTTGTACTTAACACTTGTATCACTCTTTATTACGGGAAGGACTATAAAATCCTAAAAGAAAGGCATAAATAACCATCTCACCATTGTCGCCCGCCAATCATGGAATGACATCTGTATGCTTCGGGATAGCAAAATTGCAATGTCAAAAGCTTAACATATTTGGATATTTCTTTTCTCTCTCTTATATGCCCATGCATGATATGCTTATTTAAAGAATAATATGCAAAGAAAAGAAAAAGCAAAAAGAATCAAAATGTTTTATATATGATTGCAAGCGTGTCTTCTAGGAGATGTGAGAGTTATAGGATGTACCTCGAAGGTGATAGTCTCCATCAAACAGTTATGATTGTGTGTGAGTTAAAGTGATTTTCTCATATCTCAAATCACCATAACATGTAGACACTCATGCAATCTTGCGATATTTTTCACACACAACACGCAATATTCTTTGCTACTTTTGATACATGTGCAAGTACAATGTGATTTGGACATCACTAGGAATACATGTATTAATGTATGCTCACTAAACTGTCTTAACTTGTTTTTGAAATATAAAATTGGTTAGACTTGTTTTGTGCGTGTGTGTGTGTTTTAGATCGATGTGATTGACATTTTTCTTGTTGAGAGATGCTATTGAAAGCTTAAAATGTTGTTTGGATCTTTGGTTGTGAAGCATGCTTAATTGCATTCATATCTATGTTTTTCTCTTCTTGAAAAATTGTTTTTAAGTAATCTCAACAACTATTCGAAATCTCTCGATAGCTAGGCTATCTATTGAGCCCTTTCAACTTCTTTTTATCTCATTCTCGATAGCTTCTTGATAGTTACTCAATCCATCGAGGAACTTTCTAGATGCTCGATAGATACTCGATAGCTTCATGATCCATCGAGCCCTTTTTGCTGTGGACACATCTCGACAGATCCTTGATAGCTCTTCAACAGATAATTCACACATTTTAAAGCTTGACACCTCTCCACACCTTTCGATCCATTGAGTTTTATGTTTTTCTTTATATAGGGTCCGCGCAAATTTTCTTCATTTTTCCTCGATCTCTCTCGATAGTTTTCGTCTTCTCATCTTCCCAAACCTCTCTCTCACACTTCAAACCTCTAACCCAAGTCTTTTTCAGTCTCAAAGAGCATTTTCTTCCCCTGGTATGTCTCTTTTTCATTCATTCATTCATCATGCATTTCATGCATTCTGACCTAACTTTTGGGGTTTTTCAAAATTGATGAAGTTTTGGTGAAATTTTTGGGTTGGGTTATGTTTAAATGATCCTAAATGTTCATGCATTGCATCGCATTTGCATTATAACTATATTTTCATGCATTATAGACGTCCGATATATATATATATATATATATATGTTGAATGACTATGTGTTGTTAGGTTTGGATTGGGTAGAGCCCATGATGTATTTAAGTTTGCATGTCACATATTCATGCATTTTTCATGCATACATACCTTCAATTCTTTATATTCTTATATATTGATGTTGTTTGGTGCTTTTCTGTGTGTGTGTGTGTTTCTCTCTCTCTCTCTCTCTCTCTCTCTCTCTCTCTCTCTCTCTCTCTCTCTCTCTCTCTCTCTTGTGTTGGCTTGCTCTATGGCACCTAAACGCAAATCTACTCCATCCCAGAACCCTCTTCGTTCCGGGGCATCCTCTTCTCCTCCCTCTGACCCCACTCTTTCTCACATACGGTTCCTTGATGATAAAGCCCGTAAGGACTTTTCGGAGAACTTCTCTCGATGAGGCATTCATTCGAAATGCCAAGTCATTCTATCGGATTTTTTCGATATTGCCCTTCCTACTGTCATCTACAGTCGGGGTTGGGAGTCACTATGTGGCATCCCGGTTACGTGCCCCTCCGTGATCATACGGGAGTTTTACTGCAACATACATGGAGTTGATACTTCAGTACCTTAGTTTGTCACTCGCGTTTGAGGTACGCACACGATAGTTACTCCAGATCTTATATCCAAGGTACTACATATTCCTAGGGTAGCGCATCTTGACTACCCTGGTTGCGATCGTCTTAAGACTGTGTCTAAAGACGAACTCTCGTCTCTCTTTTGTGAGACACCTTCATTTTGGGGTGACCGTCAAAACATCCCTTGCTTGGACTTTGCAAAAGGTCCGAGATTCCTTAACATGGTGATGACATTCATTCTTCATCTTTTGTCTCACTATAACTCCATTACAAAGTCTCGTACTTGATTTTTGTTATCCTTCTTAAAGGACATTTCTATTGACTTCCCTTCTCACTTTATTCTATCCCTTATAGATGTCTATAGGGATACGGCGACCCGTGATAAGCTCATTTTTCCTTCGGCTATCACGTGGATCCTTCGCCATTTTTCCGTCTCCTATCTAGAATCTACACGCTTCTCCGTTATGTGTGCCATAGACGCAGCTACCGTACGACGGAGTGAGGCTTAGCTTCGACCGAGACGGCAACTCCTTCAGCTTCTTTTGCTCCTTCCACATCCGCACCTTCTTCATCGGCGAATGGTGTGACCCTCGAGGCGGTCATGGCGTAGCTGCAGCGCATAGATGCTCGCCTTGACACACTCAGTGATGAGCTATGTTAGGTGAACACCTGTGTCAGCTGTATTGCTCAATGACAGGCTCACCTTGGTGGCTTCGTAGAGTCTCCCTCTCCTTCTCTAGAGGCATCTGAGGACAAGGACGATGATGGTGACTCCGACAATGATGATGATGACAAGGATGAGGATGAGGATGCTAGCTCGCCCAGTGATGATGAGATGTCTACTTGATGTACTTACCCTTGTCAATCGTGACAAAAAGGGGGGAGTAGTTTTGATATGAGAGTAGTCATATACATAGGGGGAGAGTTAGCATAGGATGTAGTGAGGACTTATGTATTTTTTTCTTTTCTTCTTTTAGAGATACATTATTCTTACATTATTCTTACTTATGATGTTATATATATGATGAGGTTGTTATTACAGTTCTTTCACCTATCTTTACATGTGTTGTTTCTTTTCTCTCTTTATGCATATGCTTCTTATTAATTGTATGCAATCTTTTATATCTCTGTTTCACACTATCGTGATGAGTTTTGTTTAAAGTGTTTCAAAAATACAAATTGTCAAAGTCTTCTTGCCATAAACTCTCTTCTTACAAAGTTTTTTGAGAGTTTGTGTTAGGATAGATTTTATTGTATTCAACAAGTATAAATTGAGTGATTTATGACTTCTCTCATATGTTCATTTGTTTATTGTGATTTTGTCATGGATTGCCAAAGGGAGAGATTGTTAAGACATATGTGAATCATGTTAGGAACATATGTCAATATAGAATTGGCTAATTCTTTGACAAAATGTACTTTACTTGTAATTGGATAGATCTAGGATGTATTTAACGCTTCAAGGAATAAGGTTTCAAGTTCAAGTGTTAAAGCCATGCAAGTCTATCAAAAAAAAATTAAGTGAAGAAGTGCTGGATTTTAAAGCTCGACAGCTAGTATCTATCGAGGTTTAAAAAGCTGCTTCAGCCCGAGGCTTGACAGCTACTCGATCGATAGGGTATCTGTCGAGGTTTATGAAAATCAGTTTTTCAGATCTGATTTCACTCCAATTCGTAAATAGATGTTTGGGCTTTCTTTTCTCACAACCCTAAACATATATAAGGATTGTTTTAAGAGCCGTCACAGCTGATGGAAACTCAATGCAAAAGTTTTTCACAAGCATATTGTGAACCGGAGACATATGCCTTAGTTCATCTTTCTATTCAAGAAGCCGTAGGGTTTTGTAACCAAGGAGTTTCGTGATCTTCATCGTGTTGATGAACTGAAGAACTTTGCAGCCAACATCCTTCTCAAGTTGGTGAGTAAACTGCATACTGAGATCCTCACATCAATTGGTTAGTCACGTACTGGGAACCGTGCATTAAAATGAGAGATTATTACTATAAAACAAGTCCAATTGGGTATTGGGGTAAGGGTTCAACTGTAGGTTGGTATACGGTACTGAAATTCCTTTACTTATAATCGTTTGTTGTGATAATAGTGGATTCTCGAGAGTGGTGACCTTAAAATCACTCGGTAGAGTTTTTGCCGTATAGGTTTTCCCCATTCGTAAACAAATCACCGTATCAATTTATTTTCCACTGCACTTTAGCTTAATTGGTGATTTGTTTGTGATACCACGCGTATTGCATGCTAATTGAATTAATTAATTAACTTGGCTAATTAATTTGTTAATTCATCACAAGGGGTCAATACATTCTTGACCTATCCCTTTCCACTTTTTAACCCGTCCAACTAACAGACTCTTAGTTTATATTCCGTAATGGGTTCTAATTAGCTTAATTGGTAAAATCTCCGATTGTTGAATAAAAGAACTGGGGTTCAATTTCTACCTATACCAAAAACTTATTGATATCTTAGTCTGATGACAAAGAACTATCATAAAAAACAAACGCTATAAGTTAAAACTTTATAATAAAAAAAAAATTTAATTACATTCCTTGGACTGGTAATTTTGTATAGAAGCTCTTATAAATATAAATATAAATAATACCCCCTTTTCAACCCCCATAAATAAATAATTCTTCGTGTATGGGATTGAGCCTTGAGGGCTTAGGCTGAGTGAGCGAAAAGTACATAGAGTCTGCACTCTGCAGAAACTAGCATTTCTGTGAAGAAGATAACGTGGAATGGAGAGTGTATGGTTAACAGTTTAATTGAAGAAGAGAAAACGTGTGATTAAGAGGGTGTAACTGTGGGAATTCATAACAGCAACCAAGCTGTTTCAAAGAAAAAAAGAAAAAATAAATAAATAAAGTGCAGGAGTAATCCTCCGTTTTTACATGTAGTTATAGATTTTGATGAGCAGAGTGGAGCAAATGTCATTGCTTGGTAAGTTTTGGGAATGGGCTGCTAAATTCAATTCTTATCACAAACTCTTTGGCAAACTCAATTTATTCTCTAAGGGCCTTCTTGTTTTCGACAAATGCTCACTCCATGTTATGGTTACCATCTTTACCATACAATATGCTATAGACATTATCTTCCCAGCTGTCTGATCCATTACCTTAAACTGGAAAACCACTATTTTAGGGAAGAAAAAGTTGAAGTGGAAAAATCTGAGATAAATTACCACAAGACATAACAAATCAGATGCTTTATTTAGTTACAAGTCATAATAGCACATAGATTCTTCTGTTTTACATGAAGCTAGAAGAATTTCGTCATTGTCAGGCGGCCACAGCCTATTTCTCCTGAGACTTGAGTTCCTTCACCCTCTCTTCGGTAGCCTTCAATGCTTTCCCGTAAATGCTTATTAACTGAAAATGATCGAAATTTAGAACTTAAGGATTTAACGAACAAGAGGCCCCCGGCGGCCCCCCCCCCCCCCCCCCCCCCAACCAAAACAAATCATAGTGGATAGCGGTAAAATTAGCATTTCTCCTAAAATAATGATGCACTTTATACAAACTCTCAACAAGAAGAATTCGCAATAATGCTACAAACCCAACAAATTTCACAATGTTGTTCACAACATTTGATGCAATAGATTGTGATTAGTGCTACATCACTTTCACTTTGATATTATTTTTATTGTACACCAATCACAACCTACCTTAGCATTTATGAAAAAAAAATTGTGAAATTTGTTGAGTATATAGACTTGTTATTAAAAATGCATTTTACATAATCCATAGATGAATTTTCCTTTTTTTTTCATCTATGGAAATATTTATTAATCGCCAATTTCTACAAGTCTTATGTAAGAAAACAGGCAATATGTGCCGCAATGCAATGCCTACTCAACAACTGCAAAATATATATATAAAACATTAAAAAGTGAAAAGTATAGTTGTTTAGGAAAACTTTAGCAATATTATTGGAATTCCAAGATGCACTAGAAGCATGGCTCATAACCTACCCAGTGCTTCTGATTGTAATGCTACTGATCGTATCTCTATTGGCTTCCTCCAGTCAGCTGATAATGGGGGAGGTGCCACAGTTTGTCTCATCTTAGTTTAAAATTACAATATATATATATATATATATAGTTTAAAAAAAAAAAAATGAAGACCCCCTTAAAAGCAATTGGACCAATTGGTATGCTGCCGTACTAGTTTTTTGCTTGAAAATCATATAAACCAAGTGGGACCACAAAAAAATTTAGAAAATTCTTAAACCACAAGAACAAATCTTCTAAACTTCTTAATTATACACCTGTTAATAATATATATCAATTTTTTGTGTCAGTTTATTTCTAGTGAACCATCTTAGAACAAGATAACATTTAAATGTATTCTTGATCAAGTTATCCATGGTGTTCATTTTGTAGTATTAGTATTAGCTTATTGTCTAAATAAATTAATGTTTGTGCTGATATTTATAATTTATTAACTATTTACCATTTTAATATATTTTTAAAGACAAAGTTTGAATCCAACCACTAATAAGAAAATGACATCAACAGTCCTTGTCAAGTGCAATGCACACGACTAACTTAACCCGACCAACCAAGTGAGTCAAATGCTTACGCGTATTATCTTCCTGTTGGTAGTTGGAGCCCAAGGCTCCAAACATGTTTGGAGCAAATTTTTTTCCTATTTTTAATACCTTCTTTAATTTGTTTAAAAATTAAAATTTGGAATGCTTACACTCCTCACTTTGATGCTTAAACCTTTCCTTACAGGGGACAAAATGCCTGGCCTAACATTTCACTTTTAAAACCTAAATGGTCCATGACCATTAGTAAACTTTCTTCTCTCTCTAAATCAGTCTTAAATTAGCATAAATATATTACTTTCCTTATTTCTTATAAATAGTCTAATAAGATCAACAAAAGTTCTGGATCCTACCTCATCAATTTCTTTCGGGGTAATAATAAATGGAGGAGACATCATTATATTGTCTCCTGCCACACGTACTAACATTCCATGCTTCTCACACTGTGCTCCAAAATAAGCACCTATCCCTGAGATATGCAACATCAAAGAGAACTATATTAGGGGGGTAAAAGAAATATTAGGCAACACAAAACAGATGCACGCTAGTCTATCTCAACCATATATGCAGAACTCCAGTCAGGTCCTGAGGACCATCACACACAAGAAAGATTTCATGTTCAAATCAACTAAATGCTTCTGATCTAGTTGACGATAGGAACAATATTGAATTATGTGGCCAAAGTCTAAACAATTTATCCCCCTCAAAAACCAAATATATCCATACAGCCAACTTTATGAAACAAAAGGAATATGGAACTTGCTCCACTCAGGAGGGAACGGATCGTTAGGTGATATGTTATCTACAAACTATGTACCAAGTATTAAGCCAGTTCCCCGTATCTGCGGAATCAAATGAGCTATACAAAGTCAATATCTCATAAATTCTCACATTGACTAAACCATTAAAATACTCAAGATACATGTACCTCCCCAATTATGGGACTGTCTGAGAATGGTTTTAATCCATCTTGAAATTTATGGGAAATGCTCTTTACTTGCTCAACAATATTTCTTTCCCTGCAAAGAAGTTAGATAACTTTCACTCACTACCAAATATAATCCGCAATCTGTGTGGTTTGGGACATTGACCACTATGTGATACAGGACAATCAAGAGGAAAGTTAAAAGAACGGAAAATCAAAAGATAACCCTAAGAATCAGCACCAAGCAAAAAAACTAAGGCAATCAATACCTAAGGTGTTAGGAATCAACACCCAAAATTTTGGAAAATCTCCAATTTGAAATTTCATTAATCAATCGTCTTTGCAAAATGCAACTATCTAGCACCATTTTATAGAGTTTTTAGGAATAAAATATAATTCTATCTAAAACTGGAGCCAATCTAAAACTAATCCTACCTAAAAGATAATCACTATCTGAACTCCAATCTAAAATTTTTTAAAAATCCAATCTTTCATGAGGTGAATACAAAAATCTAAAAAATGAATTCTAAAATATTTTGGCTGTGCTCTCGCATCACTATGGACTGTTGAGCCAGAAATATGTAGACAAATGTCACTAGTATATCTGCATATACAAGTCATGACCCACCACTTGGAGGAACATTAAGGATAATTATATGACCAAGATGGAACTCCGTCCAATGTAACTCGGTCCATCTTAGAGGACTTTCCACTGCAGTATCTAATCTGAATTAAGAACTAAACCTTTAAACAGGGTAAATTAGGTGATAAGTAATCAGCTAACACCTTTGTCTTTTGCCTTTAAATATCTTAAAGAATTACTCATATGTTCAATCATTATACCGAGCATGAAATCAATTTTTCTGAGAAAAAGAAAAAAAATGATCTTTTATGTTTGAATAATTATAGCCTAGACATGCAATTCTATTCTTAGACTTTCCAGACATAAGAAGAAAGGAACAAACTTGTAGATCTTAAGAGCTTCAATTGCAACTGCACAAGATACGGGGTGTCCAGAATAAGTAAATCCATGAGAAAAACTACCTGAGAGAAAGGATATCAGGTTAGAATTCTAAATAAGTACTAATTCAAGATACTTATTTAGGAGTGTTAACCAATTTACCAAGTTTGCTGCTTTGAGAATGTATGACATCTGATACTTCAGGGCTCACTAGTATAGCTCCAATGGGCAAATAAGCAGAAGAAAGGGCCTGAAAAGTTCAACGCATACCAAGGGAATGTACTTTGTATCAAGATGTGAAGACGCTTGTAATCAAAAGAGATGAAGAAGCAATCCATGAGTTTAATTATAGTCCAACTCTACCTTTGCAAGAGACACAAGGTCTGGTTTTATGTTGTACTTGTCACACCCGTACATTGTGCCCAGCCTTCCAAACGCACAAATTACCTAAGATAAACAAATATGAAGAAAGCAAGTCTTATATATTAGAATACAAACAATGAATACCATGCTTATCACATAAATGGAAATAAGAAAGATAGAAAGTACCTCATCTGCTATAAAAAGAATGTCATATTTCTTCACAATAGCTTGAATCTGCATCAAATTGGAAAATGTTCTATTATTTGTGTAATAGTCCACAGTATAAAAACACATAATACCAAACATGGGTGGCATGTAGCATCAACATGAAACTGGAATACCAAAATTTAAGTACAGACTATAGTAGCATAAAACATTTTAACTGACACCAAATAGAAATACTCATGTTTTTAATGGAACTGCATCATACATGAATTCATTCATGTGGCCATATCACTGGTTACTAGTTCAACCAAGAGGAGTAATTTTATCAAGTACATCTAGAAACAGATAAGAATTATTGGACAAGATAAAGTTTCCACAAACAGACCCTTCCTGGCTAGTGGTAAAGAAAGCTAACAGAATGACTTATCAATATTTGAGATTATATGAGTTTCCACCACAAAATGCATACAAAATGACAGAATTGAAGAAACTCAGTGAATCAATTTGAGTTGATTTCATAAATAATTCAACTGATGGGACTGGACCAGGTCCAATAACCAAACATTGTACGGACCAAGTACATCAGTCAGAAACTCTCTGCTGGTCATTATAGGTACTGGTAGAATTCTTTTGCAAATGCATTGATATTATTAGGTGCAAAGGCATTCAATTTCAAGACTTTATTTCAGATGCTTGGCAAATGCCAGTCTCCAGTTTGATATTTAGAGGCTGTTTGGTTAGCTGAAAAAAGTTGTGTTTTTTGTTTTCATTTTCAGTTTTCAATGGGATCCACCACAAAAAAACTTGTTTGGTTTAAGAACTTGTACTCAGTTTTCATTTTTAGTATCCAAAAAGTTCGATTTGAATACAAAAAATGAAAACACATTTTCATAGTTTTAATTTTCATAGAAAATGAATACAATGGCAAATTTGTAAATATTGTAAAAATACAAAGGGCCCCACCTGATTGAATTGAGTGTGTGTAAATGAAAAATGTAACTTTAAAAAAAAAAATAGAAAACAATGTCAAACCTGTGTATGATGTATTTTATACCCAAATTATGTATTCAAAACAATTTACCAAACACCCTCAAATGTGAAAATGAATCCTTTTTTCTATATTCAATTTCAGGATTTGAACACAGAAAAGAGAAATGAAAAGTGAATACACCACTTTTTGGAACCAAACAGGGCTTTGAGACTGACATTTGCCAAGCATTTCATGATACAAACAACTTACCTTGTCAAAATAAGTAGCAGGGGGAGGTATCACACCTCCTGCCCCCATGACAGGCTCAGCAATGAATGCAGCAATCTGAAATGAGCACCTATATAAGGTCAGCAACCCAAAAATAATCCTCTTACAGAAGCAGAATCATTTCCCAAACAAGTTGGATGATGTTAGAATAAATTACCGTCTCTGGTCCTTCTTTGAGGATAAGATTCTCCAAATTAATGGCTAATCTGGTTGAGAAATCTTCCTCCGTTTCACCTGGAATATGAAAGTTTAATAATAACCCAAAAAAGCTAACAAAATATTTTGGGCATCAGACCACTAAGATGACAACCTGGAAGATGAAAGCGCCAGTAATGAGGGCAGTCAGTATGCAATACAAATGGAGCTGGCAGATCAAAAAAGCTTATAGACTAGGCCTACCCAGAAAGACTAGCTGATATCAAAGTTGAACCATGGTACCTGTCAGAAAGAATGAAAGAATAAGCTACTTGAAGCACAATGTCAAGAAATCTAAAGAAAAACATTGAGTGTTGAATATACGATTTTGATCGAGCAATAAATTTCTTTTTAGCTGGTCTTCCAAGAGCGTTATTATAATACCAAACCAGCTTCACCTACAAGAAAAATAATTGAAGAAGTCACAAAGACATTATTCCTTGAATTTTAACACCAAATGCATGAACATGATATTGGCATAAGATCCAAAATGAGTACTTATCTCATAAACATTCACCAGAAAGATGTTCTCAATTTACTTAGGATTCTCAGAATTGCTTATATAGAGAGTGTCTGGACCAGGGACGTAGCTAGTTTTGGACTAGGGGGGCAATGGTCCCCCCTAAATTTTTAAAAAAAAAATATTATTATATATGTGTGTACTAATTTTAGCAATTTTGTTCTATAAAATTAATTTTTTTTTTCCTTAAACAATATTATTGGTTCTTTTAAGAGTAATGTTATATTCACAAACTTTTTTACAACATTTTTACAAACTGTTTTAGTAGCAAATTCTTATTAGTTCGCACATGGACCCACCACTCACATCATTTTTTTACTTACTAGTAACCACTTATTACATCAATAATTTATAAAAAAAAGTTTGTAGCGCTAGTATTTTCCTAATTTTAGTGACTATAAAAAAATTTATAGATCTAAAATCTAAAACAAAATATACAAGCCCCAAAAAAATAGCTCAACAACAAAAATTACTAATAGTAAAACTTAAAAAAAAAAAATTAAGCTCAATTAACTAATTTTATTTAAAATAAACAACCCTGTCATTTAAAAAATTTTAAACAAAAATAATTTTGTTCTTACCGACACACACACACACACACACACAAAACTCAAAAAATCTCAGCAACTAAGTAGTAGCAGAGTCAAATGTTGAAATCACTACACACAGCCAATAGTGAAGCCGCCCCCCTTAACTCAAGGCTTTGGCTCCGTCCCTGTCTGGGACATTGAGTGATCTTTTAGGTTTAGGTGTCTATAATTTTATTCTTTTGGTTATTTGTTTAATATCCACTTATTGTCATCTAACTGAGAACAATAATTTCTAAATCAAGTAACCTGTTCGTTCCTAATATAAAATAATATCTTTCTTTCTTTCCCTTATTGTAACTCGTAATTATTATTAACTTATTTCTGTAAAGAACTATAGCTCATATGCATCAATGACAAGTCTGAAAACTGTATCTATACGATTAAAGAATTTATGAGATTGAGTTGTTTGCTTCCCAACTCTATTATGAAATAACATTTTTTTTTAGGCGAAAATGCACTTTTGGTCCCTACATTTTGGATTTATTCTGAATTTGGTCCCTAAATTGATTTTGCTCCTAGGTCAATCCCTGATTTTGAAAAATCATTTTTATTTTGGTCCCTACCATCAACCCAGTAACAGAAAAATCTAAGGTGGCAAACGGAATATACTGTGTGCACAGTAAATGCTGATGTAGCTAATAAAATAATATTAAAAAAATCTTATTTTACATTTTTTAAATGCCACATTGGCATTTAAAAAGCCACATCAGCATTTAAATTAATAAAAAAAGCCAGCTCAGAAAAATAAAAATAAACATTAATCTAATAAAAATAAATAATTTAATTATATTAAAAAAAAACAACAACAAACGTTGAATTAAAAACAAATTTCTGAATTTCTAATTTTTTTAAATTTAATTAAATTAATATTTTTAATCTTAAATCTAAAATTGTGGTAAAAAGTGGTCACAAGTTTTGATTCTTTAAAAAAAAAAAAAAAACTTTAAAACTATTTTTGGAGTATGATTTTTTTATCATGTTTACAGAGATATCTCTGTGTTGAGAGAGAGAGAGAGAGAGAGAGAGAATGATATGGGTTTAGAGAGAGAGAGAGTGATCTGGGGCCAAAATAAAAAGACGATCTGGTTTAGAGAGAGAGAGAATAAAAAGACGGTCCAGTTTAGAGAGAGAGAGAGTGATATGGGTTTAGAGAGAGAGAGGCTGAGATGTGGCCGACGGTGGTTCGGCTTCTCCCTCGTCGACCAACGACGAGCAAATCTGCTTATCTTTCTTTGGGGTTTTGATCATGGAGGTTTCAGTGCTTGGTGGGCAACACAGATCAAAGAAAACGATGGGCAACACGGCTTCTCCCCCTTGTGTGTGTTGTGAAACTTAGATCGGTGATAGTGGCTGTGGTTTCCTTCCTCGCCATTCACCGCCACCAGCCACCATCAAGTTAGTCTCCTTGATCTCTCCCTCTACCTCTTCTTTTCTTGGACTCACCCACTCGGTGCCTCTTTCTTTGATCTGTGATGGTGTGGGGGGTTTGGATTGTTTAATGGTTCAAAATATGTTTGAGTTATGGTTGTGTTAGGCTAAAAATAAAATAAAAAATAAACATTGTTCACATGTGTGAGCATGTGAGTCATATTTCCACTAAAGGGTGACTTGGGGCTAGATCCTGATAAGTGTAAACCATGGCCCAAATAATCAAAACTTGCAAGACCTGTTACAACAAGAGAATATCACAGTCAGTTATCCACTAAGTCAGAGTGCAATAGAAGTTACCAAAAAATAAGGAGGAGTGCAGTAACTGTTTTGTCTACTATAAATAAAGATTAAAGGTATTATCAGAGGACACAACAAAAATCTGATAAACTTGATTCACATACCTAGTCAATGGAAGGATAACTTCATGTTTGTAAGTGCGTTTGCCTCACATGAATTATCTAAGTTTAGTTTTTGTAATTTAACTTAGGAGTTTGTGTGATTTGAATCTTTCTTATTTGTATGAACTTGAATTAAGATATCTACATATTGTGATTACATTGCTTGTTCCCTTATTTTTCTTAGTTGAATATTTTGTACTTTTGAAGTCTTATTAGTTTAGGCAGTGGCAGAGCCCATCAATTTGGTGTGAAGTTTTGTCTTGCAAGTAGTTCTTTCCAAGTTAGTTTGTATTCTCACAAACAAATTGGCGACCACAGTGGGAGTACATGCCAATCCTTACAAGAAAAATGAGGAATAATAGCAATGAGAATAATTCTGGTTCTTCTAATTCTGCAGAACCAAGTCCAGTTTCAGGGCCTATTACAGAGCATGGTGAATCTAGACATAATGGATTACATTCAGATTTAAATCCAATTTTTTTAGAGGTAATCCTGAGACAATTTAATCAAATGAAAGATTATGTAGTTGCACGTTTTGACTGCATGAATGATGAGATGAAACTACTTAAAGAAAACCAAAATCTGGTTCATCGAGTCATTATTGCAATTGGCAAGGATAGACCCTTAAATCAGCCAAACGTAGGAGCAAATAATGACTTTTATGTGGAATGGGTTCAGGAGTGAATAATAATCCTTTATTTGAGAATTTCCAAAATATGGAAGTTCCTTTAGGATTAGGAAACACCCTTTTTACTGAGAATTCCCCAAGAATGGAGAGTATCCTTCATTTGATTAACCCACCAAGATCAGAAAATTTTCTTCATGTTGAAAATTCTCACAGAAATGAGAATAATGATCATGTGACTATGAATGTTCCAATAAGAACAGAAAATGCTCCTCGAGGAAATAACCATCACATGAGAAACAATCATCACAATGGAGTTCCTCAAAGGAATAATAATAACCCGAGAGTAGAAATTCCTTTAGATAACATTGATTTCCCTAGGAATGATGGAAACCCAAAATTATTTATGGATAATGGGTTTGACAATGGTCAAGAGAATGAAATTGGCCATGAAATGGCTCAATTTCAGCAATATCCAAGAAGGGATAATGCTAATAGAAACAGAGCAAATCCTAGATTTGCACAGCTAAGGCAGAAGGCTGAAAACAATAGAATGGCCTTGGAAAGAAATAATCATCATAATGATCGATTTGAGATCAAACAAAATAATTTAGAATGAAATCAAGTAGAGGCACATAATTATAATGGTCATAATGATGAAGTCCACAATAGAATGGACCAAATCTTAGAAATCTTGGAACACACACATGGTCCAGCATTTCGAAGACATAGGCCAATTTATAGGAAGCCATATCCAGAATGGATTGATAGAGAACCATATCCAAGAGGGTTTAGAATCCTAGAATTTTCTACATTTTCTAGAGAGTATGACAAGACTATACTGGAACATATGTCCAGATTCACAATACAGTGCGGAGAGGTCTCAAACAATAAAAATTGTAAGATGAAGTTATTCCCAAGCTCTTTGACTGGACAAGCATTTGCTTGGTATTCATCTTTACCTCCTAATTCTCTAAATTCATGGGTTGAATTAGAGGACAAATTCCAAACACATTTCTCTCACGCAGATTTGAGAGTGTCAATTGCTGATTTGGCAAGATTAAGACAAAGGCCAGATGAAACTGTAGAGCAGTTCATTATGCGGTTTAAAAGAGCCCGCATGCATTGTCAAATTGTTCTCCCAGAGAAAGAATATGTCAAGTTCACTGTAGATGGTTTAGATTTCGAATTTAGAAAAAAATTTGAAGGGGTGACATTCTTTTATTTGTATGAATTGTCTGATAGGGCTTCTAGGTATGAGAGTCTCATTAAAGAAGAAAGAAACAGAAATAATTCTACATATGGGACTTATTTTCATGACCCTAACTATGAAGTAGACATTGCAAAATTTATAGGTCATAATCCCCAAGTATGTGATGTACTAGATAAGAAAAACATTAAGGCTAAGTCAGCATACAAACTTTCAGCACCTATAAGAGATTACTCATTTGACATAGAGAAGTCTAATGAAATCTTTGATTGGTTGTTAGAAGCTAAGTTAATAAAGTTGGTAGGCAGACATAAAATACTAGCCAAGGCAGAAATACGTGGTAGGGATTATTGTAAATGGCATAATGCATTTACACATCAAACAAAAGATTGTGTAACCTTTAGGAATGTTATTCAAGATAAAGTTGAAAGAGGAATCTTGAAATTTCCTGAAAATCCTAAAGAGCAAATGAAAACAGATATTGATCCCTTTCCACCTTTGCATGATTTAAATATGATTTCAGCTGATTTTGAATCTTTGATTAGTTGCTTCAAAAATGATGAGACCTCAAAATGTAATGTATATCAATGTGTTAATGTGCAGGGTAAACAATCATTGCACCTCACCCAAGGGATGAAAAGACTGAAAATCAATGAAGGATCTTCTATGCGAGTAAATAAATATGGCTTGCATGGTAAAGAAAACTTTTTTCAGGGCAAGAATGTCCAAACAAATAAGGGAAAGGCTAAAATGGTAGAACAACCAAGGCCTACAACTTATAAAGAAGCATTACAAAAGCATATTTCTTTTTCAAATGATCAAGTTTTTTATTCTAATGAAGATGATTGCTTGTGTGAGCAGTGTAGTCACATAATGGCGCAAGTTTTTGGAAAAGTGGTTGTTGGGATAAAATCTCCTCAAAGTGATACTTGTTTTGGGCCAATTGTTGAACCTAAAAAAGCTGAATCAGTGTTTTCAAGAGTAAAGAAGCCAAAACAACTTCGCACCTTCAAACCTCCAATAGGGGAGCCAAATAAATGGTACTCCATGGAATCTGTCAGTGTTAAACCACCACAAAAGCGTCATTTTAAATATGGATATAATCCATATTTCCCACAAATGACAAGAACACAAAGGAGACGCTGGCTTAGACAGCAAATGTATAAGTCTCAAGAGCCAAGACAAACTCTTGAAAGTTCTAATGATGCACTACTTAACAAGGCGAAAGAAATTAAAGTTGAAATACAGCAAAAAGGAGGCGTATTAACTTCTAAATATGTGAAGACGTCACCGGGTGCTATTCGGTTGATAGGAAATGAAATGAGTACGCAAAGAGCCAAAAGTGGCAATAATATGCAGCAAAGAATGTTTGAATCAAAGCAACTCGCACAAAGTGAAATGGTTCAAAATTTGCCTAAAAAAGAGAGCCAAGAACTAGTGCGACAAGATCACAAGAAATTAGAGAGATGTACAAGTGATTTGGGGTCCAATCGAATGGAGAATAACACAGTCACTGTGTACATTGTAAGAAAGCCAAAAAATGAAATAAAAGAAAAAGAAATATCAAAAGAAAAACAGAGGCAAGAGGAGAAATTGGATGAAATTGAAACTGAAGAAAAAAGCAAAGATATAATCAATTCGATCATTCCATTTGGGGAGATAAAAGAAAACAAGTTTTTGGAGGAATTTGGAGATGCTGATATGATGGAAGGCCTTGAAGATATTGAAGGCTGGGATGATTTGGAAGCATTCAATGAGTTTGGAGAAGAACTCGAATTGGAACAAAAAAAAGAAAATTCCAGTAATATGGAATGTAATGTGATCACATTGCCAATAGAGTTTATGGAAAAACAGAACATTATTGAAGATGAAGGGCATAGTTCTAAAGGCTCAAATGCTCAGGGGGCATGTCATATCCTATTAACAGATGAAGAGATGGAGAATTTAGAACCTAAAGTAGAGGCGGAGCTGGAATTTCCACCAAGTAAAATTATCTTTGAGAAACCATCTAAAATAATGTCATAGCATTTAAAGCCTTTATTCATTAAAGTTCACATGGATCAAATACCTATTAATAGAGTTTTAGTAGATAATGGTGTTGCAATAAATATTTTGCCTTGGGGAATGTTGAAAAAAATCAATAAAATAGAGGCAGATTTAATTCAATTAGATGTTTTAGTCAGTGGTTTTGCTGGCGAATCTACTAAAACTAGAGGTATCATACCTGTAGAATTAAAAGTAGGGAATAAGATTACAAATGTTGCCTTTTTTGTTGTTCATACTAAGGCAACTTATAATGCTTTGCTAGGAAGGGAATGGATACATTCAAATTGGGTGATACCTTCCTCCCTACATCAATCTCTAATGTTTTGGAATGATGATAATTCTGTTGAGTTGGTGAAGGCTACTAATAGGCCATTTGAAGCATGTAATAATACAATTGATGCTCAATTATATAACAAAAATGTTGGAATTTTGAAACTGACAGGATTTGATTACAATGGCAAGCCAACAAGAATAGAAATGGCTGGAGAACAACCATGTTCTGCTGGAGAAAATGTTACTGACCAAGAAATTGGCAAGGAATGGTTTGATGACAACATCGTAGAGCCACAAATGCCAAATATAGTTGAGGAACCTGTTAGTGATGAGTAGTTCACTTACTCCAAGGAAATTAAGGGCCATTAAACTGGCTGAAGACAAAGTAATAAGTTACATTCTTGAAAATAAAATAAAACAAAGTATGTTCTTGGCAGAACGTGTATTGGAAGAAGAAAGAGACATTGGAAACCAGGTTAAAATTGGTTTAAATTCTCTAAGTAAAGCTCCTATCCAAATGGATGACTTGAAAGCAGAAGTTCAAGATCCTTTGATAGAAGTGAATCTTGGAACTGAAGAAGAAAAGAGAGTGACATATATTAGCAGTCACCTTACACAGGAACGATTCAATGAAGTGCTGGCTGTGTTGAAGAGGTTTAAGGATTGTTTTGCATGGTATTACACTGAATTGCCAGGTTTGGACAGAACACTAGTAGAGCATAGACTTCCAATTAAGAAAGAGCACATTCCACACCAACAACCTCCTCGTAGGATGGCGAATGAGGTTATTTTGAAAGTGAAAGAAGAAATTGAAAGACTATTGCAAGCAGGATTCATAAGGCCAGCTAGGTATGTAGAATGGCTTTCTAATATAGTTCCAGTTCTTAAGAAAAATGGCAAACTACGTGTATGCATAGATTTTAGGAACTTAAATACAGCAACACCCAAAGATGAATATCCTATGCCAATTGCAGATGTATTGGTAGATGGAGTGGCAGGACACAAACTATTGTCTTTTATGAATGGACATTCAGGTTATAACCAAATCTTCATTGCAGAAGAGGATGTCCACAAAACTGCCTTCAGATGTCCAGGTTCTATTGGAACATTTGAATGGGTAGTAATGCCATTTGGCTTAAAAAACGCCGGTGCGACTTATCAGCGAGCCATGAATTTAATTTTCCATGATATGATTGGAAAGTTTATGGAAGTTTATATAGATGATGTGGTGGTTAAATCTCAAGACTTTAATACCCATCTAAAAAACTTAGAGAAGGCCTTTTTGAGGATGAGGAAACATCAATTAAAAATGAATTCTCTTAAATGTGCCTTTAGGGTGCAAGCAGGAAATTTTCTAGGTTTTCTAGTACATAATAGAGGAATTGAGATAGACCAAAACATGGCCAAGGCAATCATGCAGGCTAAACCTCCTTCTAATAAAAAAGAATTACAAAGGTTCTTGGGCCAAGTTAATTTTTTAAGAAGGTTTATTTCTAATGTTGCAGGTAAAACCAAAGTGTTTTCCCCTTTATTAAGGTTGAAAGACCATGAAGATTTTACTTGGAATGAAGAGCATCAGTTGGCCTTTGATGCAATTAAAAGATATTTGTCCACACGACCAGTGTTGATTCCTCCAAGGAGTGGGAAACCTTTAAAGTTATATATATCTGCAACCCAAGATTCTATTAGAAGTTTGCTGGCTCAGGACAATGATAAGGGCCTTGAACAGGCTGTTTTTTATTTAAGTAGATTATTAAATAAAGCATAATTAAATTATTCAATGATAGAAAAACTATGTTTGGTTTTGTATTTTACTGCTACTAAGCTAAGACAATATATGCTTTCTCATGTAACTTATAGGTCTGTACCTGTTATCAAATGATTCGAGCCTCGTGCCCCACTTCACTATCCTTCCTGTAAAATTAGATCTTTTAGCAAAGACTACAGTGGATATTCTATTAGTACGTACACAGTGTGCGCCTAGAAATAATGGGGCAGTTTCTTGGTCGCATGGACTAATGCTAGCGCCAGCTTTTCCAATGGAAAATACTAGGTTTCTACGTCAACCAACGTCTTGCTGATATAATAGATTGGCCTCTGCACCCCCTCCTGATTCTTCAACAAGACTACACTTACAGCATGTTCTGAAATGACTAGATACATATACAAGTCATCCCCCGGATCTAGGCAAGATAGGATCGATGGACTAACCAAATACTTCTTTAAGTCTCAAAATGCTTCATCGCACTCCTCAATCCATTGAAACCCTTTCCACTTCTTCAATAGCTGATAAAAAGGTTGACATCTGTCTGCTGACTTAGATACGAAGCGGCTATCATCCCGGTCAATTTCTGTACATCTTTCAGGTTGCTCAGTGACCTAAGACGCTCGATGGCACTTATCTGGTCGAGATTCACCTCTATTCCTCAGTTTGTAATCATGTACCCCAGAAATTTCCCACCTCCCACTCCAAAGGCACATTTGTCGGCGTTGAGGCGTAACTTATGCTGTCTAAGTATCTCAAACATTTCCTCCAAATCCTTCACGTGCCTTTGATTCTCCCGACCCTTAACTACCATGTCATCTACATACACCTCCACTATGCTCCCAATCTTATCTCTGAACATCTTCGTCATCATCCTCTGATAAGTGGCCCTTGCATTCTTAAGTCCGAAAGGCATCACTGTGTAGTGATAATTGCCCTTTAGGGTTATAAAGGATGTCTTTTCCTAATCCTTGACTGCCAGCACAATTTGGTGATAACCTTGGAATGAATCCAAGAAGCTCATCCTTGGATGACCGCACGTCGCATCAACTAACTGATCAATCTTTGGGACAAGAAAGGAGTCTTTGGGACATGCTCGATTGAGAGCAATAAAATCGACACAAACCCGCCACTTACCATTCTTCTTTTTAACCACCACGGTGTTTGATAACCATTCCGAGAAAAATACCTCCCTGATAGCCCCAGCCTGTTTTAGTCTTGCTACCTCCTTCACGGCCTCAACATATTACTTAGCTGGCCTCCTTGGCTTCTGCTTCTTGGGGGGGAACAACAGATCCACATTTAGTTTGTAAGTAATGAACTCAAGGTCTACCTCAGGAACCTCGTATGGGCTCCAAGCAAACACATCTAAATTCTGTACCAGAGTCAGCAATATGGCCACCAAATCTTCTTAAGACATACTCTTGCCTACTTGGAAGCACTTATTTTCATAGGGAAGTATCCTGACCTTAATGAGATCCTCGACACTATCAGCCCCCTTGCCCTTCATAGGCTCTTGTAATTGCTATGATAGGTCCTGCTCGGTGGGCTCCTTCTACTTATCTCATGATTGATGGCTGTTACTAAACACTGTCTTGCAACCTGCTGATCTCCCCTCACTACGGCAATTCCACCTTCAGTATGAAACTTCACCTTCAATTGCAAGGTAAACGGCACGACTCCCATAGCATGGATCCACAGTCGCCCAAGCATTGCAGTGTAAGGTGAGAAGGCATTTACTACAATGAAGTTCACCACCACCTCCTTTCCTTCAGTATTAACAGGTAATGAAATCTACCCTTCAGGGATTACCACTTTTCCATTAAATCCTACCAAGGGCGTGTCATACTTAGATAAGTCCTCGGGCTTTAATCCTAACCCCTTATAAAGATCGGGGTACATCACTTTAGCCCCACTTCCTTTGTCTATTAACACTCTCTTCACTACAAAACCCCCAATTCTAGAGGTGACTACGAGGGAATCATCATGTGGCTAAGTCGTTCCTTCCACATCTTCATCTCCAAATCCAATCGGCTCCCTGCTCAATCTCAGCCTCTTTCCTGGCTGATCATTGTCCTCGGTATCCTTTACTGAAATCACACTCAGAATCCCCTTGCGTCAGCTCAAACTCGTGCCAATTAAAGCCGTATGTATAACTTCTATAACCCCCAATGGTGGTGGGAATGTGTTCCCTCGATTCCTTGAGGTCTGCCCTACTATATTGCCTCTGGTGTAGCTACGAACTCCTTCAAATGCCCAGCTTTCACGAGTTATTCCAAATGATCCTTGAATACCCTGCATTGCTTGGTTGTGTGCCCATTTTCTCGGTGATATGTACAATATAAATTCTGATTTCTCCTTGTTGGGACCCCCCCATCTTGCTTGTCCATCGAAAATGTGATTCATTTTTAATCCGTTCCAAAATCTTATGAACGGGTTCTTTAAACGTTACATTGATCTCCCCAGTTCAAGTACTAGGCTCCTGAATTCTAACTTCTCTCCTTGGACTCAGATGAAAACCCCCAAGCCGTGAATGGCAGGAGCCTTACCCTTACTTTGTTGCCAATCATCTTCCAGCCTCTTATGCTCTTCAATTCACCTCATAAGCTAGTGCATAAAGGGGTCGCATGGTTAACGAATCTCTTAGCTCAGAATCCTAAGGAAGTCCTAGCCTAAAAGTACTAGCGGCCACCTTCTCATTACCTACCCAAATTTCATTATACAGCTCCCAATATCGGTTATTATACTTTCAAAGAGTTTCTCCCACCCCCTCTTCATGGACAGCAATGCATCAATAGGCTGGGGTACCTAACTACAAGTAATGAATCGAGCCCTAAACTCCTGAATCAGCTCCCCGAAGCTGTGGATTGATCCCTTCTTCAACCCATTAAACCACCTCAAAGTAGTAGGCCCAAAACTGGAAGGAAACACCTTGCACATAAGTCCATCATTCTGACTATGCAATGACATCATCTGGATGTAATGGCTGACATGTTCGACAAGGTCCGTCTTACCGTCAAATGAGATGAACGGTAGGCGATTAAAATGCCTCAGCATTTTAGTACACTCAATTTCGTCAGAAAATGGTGACCGAGCGGCCCTCCATAGTGCTCGATTCATCGCGTCCAATGCAGCACTATGATGCCCATGTCGGTTATGTGGTTCCAGGTGTCACCCGATGATCTCACTCAATCTTTCTCTTCATCGATGCGAACTGCCTTGGTGAGAAAGGACTCTGACCTGCTTTCTCTCGCATGGTAAGGATCATCAGTAGATTCATCATGATTCCTTCTATGACACCTTCCCCGTACTTCTAACTCCAACTCTCTGACTTGCCTGCGTAGGCGCTCCAACTCACGATCCCTTCCTTCGATCACTTGCTCGAGGATGTAAGAGGCTGATCTATACCCCTGCGAAAAACCTTCCCCCGAATCCTGCCCTCTTGCTTGTTCTTCGTGCTTGTGATCCTGGTCCCTTCTCTACTTTCTTTCGTGTCTCCTCAAGCCCCTAGATGAGCCCCCAAAACGACTACCCACAGAACTCGGCGAATGCCAGTCTCCCCCATTCCAAGGTAGCATATTTCGCCTAAACCTTCAGCTGAGTAGGAAATTCCCACAGGCGGCGCCAATTGTAGCGTGTACAACTCGGTTAATGGGCTGTTTACCAGTCTGTGCTCACAATCTATTTGTTATTGTGTGGGTTATGGATATCCTACAATGGGAAGTTCCTAGAAAAGTAATTCTTCTACCTTGTTGACAATTCCCTGGGGTTTCCTGAGTCAGCTTTTTCTCTTTCTCAGTTTTTTCTCTTTCTCTCTCTCTCTGATATCTCCACACACAAAAAATCCAACCTCATCTCCCTCCTCTTTTCCTCTATTTATAGGCTTGCTTAGTGGGTTTGTCATGATTGCATAGAATGGCTTCTAGTGCAAGTGGGGCCCCTTCGTGATTATTCCTGACAAAAAAGGGGTCCCACTTTGGGAACAAGAATGCCAATTTTGGAACTTGCGACTAACGCCAGATATTGCTCAGTAGGCGATCTCCCCTAAGGCACTACCGAGATACATTAGAGACAGGCTCCAAGCAACACTGGACCCCGAGGTTGTAATAGTTCCTAGGTTATCCCCAGGCCTAACAGTATGGGTTGGGCCGATGGTATGGCCCACATGCGATCCACGACCCATGGGCCCTCAGACAATGGGCTGGTGGATCCATTCACCGTACACCAACGGATGTGCAAATGGACTAGCAAAGAGGGGACAAGAGCAAACGAGCAACATAGAAGAATTTGATAGGTGCCCATCTTTTGTTTAACTGTTTTGTATGGGATTTGATGAAAATGAGCAAAGAGGGGACAAGAGCAAACGAGCAGCGTAGAAGAATTTGATAGATGCCCATATTCTACATTTTTTCTTTTTCTTTTTCTTTTTTATAGGAATAGATGCTCATCTTTTGTTTAACTGTTTTGTATGGGATTTGATGAAAATGAGAACACTTAGGATGTGTTTGGTTGGGTAGATTTTAGGGAGGATGGGGGGATAAAAAAAAAAAAAAATTTAAAAAAAGAGAGAAAATACTTTTGGTAGGTGTGAGCCCACCAAAATATTTTCTCCCTAAAATGGGGAGAAAATTGGGTGAGGATGCATGTTTTCTTGATTGACAAAAATGCCCATGTGCAATTTCACATGGGCAATAACATTGCCTCTTTTTTTTTCTCTAGGTTGTAACGTTGCCTCTCTCTTTTTAGTTTTTTTAGGGCCTAGGCATGATAGTTGCCTCTTTTTTTTCTTTTCTTTTTTCTTTTTGATTTTCTAGAGCTTAGGCATCATAGTTGCCTTTTTTATATATAACTAGACCTTTTTTTTCATTTTTTTGGGACATGATTTTTATTTTTTTAATAAATTTGGGGGATTGCTCTTCTTCTTCTTTTTTTCTTTTCTTTTTTTTGGTTATTTGTTACTTTTTTGTTTTAATTGGGCATCATTCTTTAACAATGGTATATAAGTAAATTTATTCAAACTCATTTTTTTAATCCCTCCATTTTTCCACTCCCAAACAAACAAAAATGGAATAAATTAAAATTTTTTCTATCTTCCCACTTTTCCATCCGCCCACCATTTTCTATCCTCCCACTTTTCTACCCCTCCAACCAAATAGACTCTTAGGATATATTTCGTGGTTGGTTCCAATTAACTCAACTAATAAAATTTCTGACGGTGAAATCAGAGAATTAGGGTTCAATTCCTGCCTATACGAAAAACTAATTGGTGTTTTAATCTAATGATAAAGATCTATCATCAAGAGTAGACGTCATAGATTAAAACTCTATAAAAAAATTTAAGGCGAAAAGCCACTTTTAGTCCCTACATTTTCAGGCGATTCCCATTTTAGTCCCTACATTTTATTTTTACCGCTTTTAGTCCCTATCTTAAAAAACGCTTCCCGTTTTGGTCCCTGCCGTTACATCAGAGACGGAAGAAGCTGACGTGGCAAACGGCAAGAATAAATAATACTTATTTAATATCCACGTGGCTTAAATTAATAATAAAAAATGCCACGTCAGCATCTAAATTAAAAAAATTAATATATTAATTTTAACTCAATAAAAAAATTAAAAACAGAATTAAAAACTAAAAATCGAATGAATTGAGATCTAAGTATGTCTTGAACAAGAACAACAAGAACACAAATCTAGATTCAAAAACACAAACCCAGAAATTCAAAAAAAAAAAAAAAAAACCCAGTAAATCAAAACCCAGCCAAATCAAGAACAAAACATCTAAATCATCCAACATCAACAACAAAACAACATAGCACCAATCATCAACAAACCCTATAGAAAACCAAATCATCAACCCAAAATCCATAAATTACATCATCAAACCACAGATTCTCAACAAACCCAAATTTTTTTTTTTTTTGCCTTCTGTAGAGTGAAGAAGCTAGAATTGCAACAAAATTTGAAGCCCATGAGATTCGGATTAGGAAAGAGCTTGAGAAACAAGATATATAGAGATCTGGATTTGGATTTGGATCTGCATCTGGATCCGATGTGGCGATCAACGAGAGGAAGAGGAAGAGGATGTTGTCGAATCGCGAATCGGCGAGGCGATCTCGGATGAGGAAGCAAAAGTAGTTGAAGGATCTGACGGACAAGGTGACTCGATTGCAGCTCTCGAATCGCGATCTGGTTCAGAAGATCAACACCAAGGAGCAGAACTACGGGGCGATCGAATCCGCCAACAACGTTCTCAAAGCTCAGCATGCGGAACTCACAGATCGCTTGCGATCCTTGAACTCGATGCTTCAAATGATCGAAGAAATGAGTGGATTCTCCGTGGATATTCCGGAGATTCCTAATTCTATGATGAACCCATGGCAGCTCAACCGTCCAATCTAGCCGATCATGGCTGATATGTTCCTGCCTTGATCAATAATCCTATCCATCAGTCTCTGATCTTTCATTGATAGTAGAAGTCGGTTTTGTGGTGATGAGTCATTGATTTACTGGGTTTTTTTTTTTTTTTTTTTTTGAATTTCTGGGTTTGTGTTCTTGAATCTGGATTTGTGTTCTTGTTGTTCTTGTTCAAAACACACTTAGATCTCAATTCATACAATTTTTAGTTTTTAATTCTGTTTTTAATTTTCTTATTGAGTTAAAATTAATATATTAATTTTTTTTTTAATTTAGATACTGACGTGACATTTTTTATTATTAATTTAAGCCACGTGGATATTAAATAAGTATTATTTATTCCTGCCGTTTGCCACGTCAGCTTTTTCCGTCTTTGATGTAACGGCAGGGACCAAAACGGGAAGCGTTTTTCAAGATAGGGACTAAAAACGGTAAAAATAAAATGTAGGGACTAAAATGGGAATCGTCTGAAAATGTAGGGACTAAAAGTGGCTTTTCGCCAAAATTTAAAAATAAATTAAAAATAAATATAAATAAATAAATAAAAGAAGAGGTTACGTTCCGTGGACTGGTAATTTTGTACAGAAGCTCTATATAAATAATACCCCCTTTTCGGCTTTTTAACCCCCATAAATAAATAATTCTTCGTGTATGGGATTGAGCCTTGAGGGCTTAGGCTGAGTGAGCGAAAAGTACATAGAGTCTGCACTCTGCAGAAACTAGCATTTCTGTGAAGAAGATAACGTGGAATGGAGAGTGTATGGTTAACAGTTTAATTGAAGAAGAGAAAACGTGTGATTAAGAGGGTGTAACTGTGGGAATTCATAACAGCAACCAAGCTGTTTCAAAGAAAAAAAGAAAAAATAAATAAATAAAGTGCAGGAGTAATCCTTCGTTTTTACATGTAGTTTGATGAGCAGAGTGGAGCAAATGTCATTGCTTGGTAAGTTTTGGGAATGGGCTGCTAAATTCAATTCTTATCACAAACTCTTTGGCAAACTCAATTTATTCTCTAAGGGCCTTCTTGTTTTCGACAAATTCTCACTCCATGTTATGGTTACCATCTTTACCATACAATATGCTATAGACATTATCTTCCCAGCTGTCTGATCCATTACCTTAAACTGGAAAACCACTATTTTAGGGAAGAAAAAGTTGAAGTGGAAAAATCTGAGATAAATTACCACAAGACATAACAAATCAGATGCTTTATTTAGTTACAAGTCATAATAGCACATAGATTCTTCTGTTTTACATGAAGCTAGAAGAATTTCGTCATTGTCAGGCGGCCACAGCCTATTTCTGCTGAGACTTGAGTTCCTTCACCCTCTCTTCGGTAGCCTTCAATGCTTTCCCGTATTTGCTTATTAACTGAAAATGATTGAAATTTAGAACTTCAGGATTTAATGAACAAGAGGCTCCAAACCCCCCATCATAGTGGATAGCGGAAACATAAGCATTTCTCCAAAAATAATAATGCACTTTATACAAACTCTCAAGAAGAAGAATTTGCGATAATGCTACAGACCCAACAAATTTCAAAATGTTGTTCACACCATTTGATGCAATAGATTGTGATTAGTGCTACATCACTTTCACATTGATATCATTTTTATTGTACACCAATCACAACCTACCTTAGCATTTATGAAAAAAAAATTGTGAAATTTGTTGAGTATATAGACTTGTTATTGCATATGCATTTTACATAATCCATAGATGAATTTTCCTTCTTTTTTCATCTATGGAAATCTTTATTAATCGCCAATTTCTACAAGTCTTATGTAAGAAAACAGGCAATATGTGGCTGCTCAGCAACTGCAAAATATATATATATATATAAATTAAAAAGTGAAAAGTATAGTTGTTTAGGAAAACTTTAGCAATATTTTTGGAATTCCAAGATACACTAGAAGCATGGCTCATAACCTAGCCCGGTGGGCTTCTGATTGTAATGCTACTGATCGTATCTCTGTTGGCTACCTCCAGTCTTTAGCTCTATCAGCTGATAATCGGGGAGGTGCCACAGTTTGTCTCATCTTAGTTTAAAAAAGAAATATATATATATATATATATATATATAAAAACTAAGTATATCCATAGTTTTGCTTGAAAATCATATAAACCAAGTGGGACCACAAAAAAATTTAGAAAATTCTTAAACCACAAGAACAAATCTTCTAAGCTTCTTAATTATACACCTGTTAATAATATATATCCATGTTGTTCATTTTGTAGTATTAGTATTAGCTTATTGTCTAAATAAATTAATGCTTGTGCTGATATTTATAATTTATTAACTATTTACCATTTTAATATATTTTTAAAAACAAAGTTTGAATCCAACCACCAATAAGAAAATGACATCAATAGTCCTTGTCAAGTGCAATAATGCACACGACTAACTTAACCCGACCAACCAAGTGAGTCAAATGCTTACACGTATTATCTTCATATTGGTAGTTGGAGCCCAAGGCTCCAAACATGTTTGGAGCAAAATAATTTCCTATTTTTAATACCTTCTTTAATTTGTTTAAAAATTAAAATTTGGAATGCTTACACTTCTCACTTTGATGCTTACACCTTGCCTTACAGGGGACAAAATGCCTGGCCTAACATTTCACTTTTAAAACCTAAGTGGTCCATGACCATTAGTAAACTTTCTTCTCTCTCTAAATCAGTCTTAAATTAGCATAAATATATTACTTTCCTTATTTGTTATAAATAGTCTAATAAGATCAACAAAAGTTCTGGATCCTACCTCATCAATTTCTTTTGGGGTAATAATAAATGGAGGAGACATCATTATATTATCTCCTGCCACACGTACTAACATTCCATGCTTCTCACACTGTGCTCCAAAATAAGCACCTATCCCTGAGATATGCAACATCAAAGAGTACTATATTAGGGGGACAAAAGAAATATTAGGCAACACAAAACAGATGCACGCTAGTCTATCTCAACCATATATGCAAAACTCCAGTCAGGTCCTGAGGACCATCACACACAAGAAAGATTTCATGTTCAAATCAACTAAATGCTTCTGATCTAGTTGATGATAGGAACAATATAGTCTAAACAATTTATCCCCCTGAAAAACCAAATATATCCATACAGTCAACTTTATGAAACAAAAGGAATATAGAACTTGCCCCACTCAGGAGGGAACGGATCATTAGGTGATTTGTTATCTACAAACTCTGTACCAAGTATTAAGCCAGTTCCCCGTATCTGCGGAATCAGATGAGCTATACATAGTCAATATCTCATAAATTCTCACATTGACCAAACCATTAAAATACTCAAGAGACAATATGTACCTCCCCAATTATGGGACTGTCTGAGAATGCTTTTAATCCATCTTGAAATTTAGGGGAAATGCTCTTTACTTGCTCAACAATATTTCTTTCCCTGCAAAGATGTTAGATAACTTTCACTCACTACCAAATATAATCCACAATCTGTGTGGTTGGGGACATTGACCACTATGTGATGCAGGACAATCAAGAGGAAAGTTAAAAGAACGGAAAATTAAAAGACAACCCTAAGAATCAGCACCAAGCAAGAAAACTCAGGCATCAATACCTAAGGTGTTAGGAATCAACACCCAAAATTTTGGAAAATCACCAATTTGAAATTTCATTAATCAATTGTCTTTACAAAATGCAACTATCTAGCACCATTTTATAGAGTTTTTAGGAATAAAATATAATTCTATCTAAAACTGGAGCCAATCTAAAACTAATCCTACCTAAAAGATAATCACTATCTGAACTCAAATCTAAAAGTTTAAAATAATCCAATCTTCCATGAGATAAATACAAAAATCTAAAAAATGAATTCTAAAATATTTTGGCTGTGCTCCCGCATCACTATGGACTGTTGAGCCAGAAATATGTGGATAAATGTCACTAGTATATCTGCATATACAAGTCATGACCCACCACTTGGAGGAACATTAAGGATAATTATATGACCAAGATGGAACTCCATCCAATGTAACTTGGTCCATCTTCGAGGACTTTCCACTGCAGTATCTTAATCTGAATTAAGAACTAAACCTTTAAACAGGGTAAATTAGGTGATAAGTAATCAGCTAACACCTTTGTCTTTTGCCTTTAAATATCTTAAAGAATTACTCATATGTTCGGTCATTATACCAAGCATGAAATCAATTTTTCTGAGAAAAAGAAAAAATGATATTTTATGTTTGAATAATTATAGCCAAGACATGCAATTCTATTCTTAGACTTTCCAGACATAAGAAGAAAGGAACAAACTTGTAGATCTTAAGAGCTTCAATTGCAACTGCACAAGATACGGGGTGTCCAGAATAAGTAAATCCATGAGAAAAAGTACCTGAGAGAAAGGATATCAGGTTAGAATACTAAATAAGTATTAATTCAAGATACTTATTTAGGAGTGTTAACCAACTTACCAAGTTTGCTGCTTTGAGAATGTATGACATCTGATATTTCAGGGCTCACAAGTACAGCTCCAATGGGCAAATAAGCAGAAGAAAGGGCCTGAAAAGTTTGACACATACCAAGGAAGAATGTACTTTGTATCAAGATGTGAAGACGCTTGTAATCAAAAGAGATGAAGAAGCAATCCATGAGTTTAATTATAGTCCAACTCTACCTTTGCAAGAGACACAAGGTCTGGTTTTATGTTGTACTTGTCACACCCAAACATTGTGCCCAGCCTTCCAAACGCACAAATTACCTAAGATAAACAAATATGAAGAAAGCAAGCCTTATATATTAGAATACAAACAATGAATACCATGCTCATCACATAAATGGAAATAAGAAAGAAAGTACCTCATCTGCTATAAAAAGAATGTCATATTTCTTCACAACAGCTTGAATCTGCATCAAATAGGAAAATGTTCTATTATTAAATGTGTCTTTCTTCTTCCCCCACCCCCAAAAGGGGGGGGAGGGGAGAGAGAGAGAGAGAGAGCAGTAGTGGTTTTTGTGTAATAGTCCATAGTATAAAAACGCATAATACCAAACATAGGTGGCATGTAGCATCAACATGAAACTGGAATACCAAAATCTAAGTACAGACTATAGTAGCATAAAACATTTTAACTGACACCAAACAGAAACACTCATGTTTTTAATGGAACCGCATCATACTTGAATTCATTCATGTGGCCATATCACTGGTCACTAGTTCAACCAAGAGGAGTAATTTTATCAAGTACAACTAGAAACAGATAAGAATTATAGGACAAGATAAAGTTTCCACAAACAGACCCTTCCTGGCTAGGGGTAAAGAAAGCTAACAGAATGACTTATCAATATTTGAGATTATATGAGTTTCCACCACAAAATGCATACAAAATGACAGAATTGAAGAAACTCAGTGAATCAATTTGAGTTGATTTCATAAATAATTCAAATGATGGGACTGGACCAGGTCCAATAACCAAACATTGTACGGACCAAGTACATCAGTCAGAAACTCTGTGCTGGCCGTTATATGTACTGGTAGAATTCTTTTGCAAATGCATTGATATTATTAGGTGCAAAGGCATTCAATTTCAAGACTTTATTTCAGATGCTTGGCAAATGCCAGTCTCCAGTTTGATATTTAGAGGCTGTTTGGTTAGCTGAAAAATAGTGTTTTTTGTTTTCATTTTCAGTTTTCAATAGGATCCACCACATAAAAACTTGTTTGGTTTAAGAACTTGTACTTAGTTTTCATTTTTAGTATCCAAAAAGTCGGATTTGAATACAAAAAATGAAAACACCTTTTCATAGTTTTCATTTTCATAGAAAATGAATACAGTGGCAATTTTGTAAAAATTGTGAAATACAAAGGGCCCCACCTGATTGACGTGAGTGTGTGTAAATGAAAAAAGTAACTTTTTTTTTAAATAGAAAACAACGTCAAACCTGTGTATGATGTATTTTATACCCAAATTATGTATTCAAAACAATTTACCAAACACCCTTAAATGTGAAAATGGGTCCTTTCTATATTCAATTTCAGGATTTGAACACAGGAAAGAGAAAATGAAAAGTGAATACACCACTTTTTGGAACCAAACAGGGCTTTGAGACTGACATTTGCCAAGCATTTCATGATACAAACAACTTACCTTGTCAAAATAAGTAGCAGGGGGAGGTATCACACCTCCTGCCCCCATGACAGGCTCAGCAATGAATGCAGCAATCTGAAATGAGCACCTATATAAGGTCAGCAACCCAAAAATAATCCTCTTATGGAAGCAGAATCATTTCCCAAACAAGTTGGATGATGTTAGAATAAATTACCGTCTCTGGTCCTTCTTTGAGGATAAGATTCTCCAAATTAACGGCTAATCTGGTTGAGAACTCTTCCTCCGTTTCACCTGGAATATGAAAGTTTAATAATAACCAAAAAAAGCTAACAAAATATTTTGGGCATCAGACCAGCAAGATGACAACCTGGAAGATGAAAGCGCCAGTAATGAGGGCAGTCAGTATGCAATACAAATGGAGCTGGCAGATCAAATTTTTGATGCAAAGCTGGAAGGCTGCAACAAAACCAGTTAAAGGGCGATAGGATTCACATCAAAAAAAAAAAAAAAACTTATAGATTAGGCCTACCCAGAAAGACTAGCTGATATCAAAGTTGAACCATGGTACCTGTCAGAATGAATAAAAGAATAAGCAACTTGAAGCACAATGTCAAGAAATCTAAAGAAAAACATTGAGTGTTGAATATACGATTTTGATCGAGCAATAAACTTCTTTTTAGTTGGTCTTCCAAGAGCGTTATTATAATACCAAACCAGCTTCACCTGCAAGAAAAATAATTCAAGAAGTTACAAAGACATTATTCCTTGAATTTTAACACCAAGTGCATGAACATGATATTGGCATAAGATCCAAAATGAGTACTTATCTCATAAACATTCACCAGAAAGATGTTCTCAATTTACTTAGGATTCTCAGAATTGCTTATATAGAGAGTGTCTAGGACACTGAGTGATCTTTTAGGTTTAGGTGTCTATAATTTTATTCTTTTGGTTATTTGTTTAATATCCACTTGTTGACATCTAACTGAGAACTATAATTTCTAAATCAAGTAACCTGTCAGTTCCTAATATAAAATATTTTCTTTCTTTCATTCCCTTATTGTAACTTGTAATTAATGATTAACTTATTTCTGTAAAGAACTATAACTCATATGCATCAATGACAAGTCTGAAAACTGTATCTATACGATTAAAGAAGTTATGAGATTGAGTTGGTTGCTTCCCAATTCTATTATGGAATAACATTTTTTTTATTGAAAATGAAGGGTGAGAAAATAGACTCAATACGAAATTTTTTGAATTTAAGATGGAGGCCATTTATCTGATTTCTCTCCCATAACTCCATGTCTCAAGGGCTAGTAAGTTGAAAATGGACCATGTAATCATATGAACCTTTAAAAAATCAAGAATATTGTTAAATCAAAATGCTTCCATAAACAAAGCAAACCTGAGTATCATTGGCTTCTGATCCACTATTTACAAAGAAGGCTTTAGCCATTTTTGTTGCCGTAAAAGTTTCTAGAAGTTCCTTTGCTAGATCCTGTAAAAAAAAATTGAATATTTGAATATCAATAAATCCTGTATAAGTCATATAGCAGAAAATGGCTAATTTGTAAGCACAAAGTGAGGCAAGATGTTCTAGATAATTAAATATGATGTTACAGAAATTTAACAGCAGCTAGAAATTTAAGAAAATATGCATGTACCAGAGAAGGTTTTGTAGTACGATTCCAAAAGGAGTGGTAAAACGGCAACTTATTCAACTGTTCAGTTGCAGCAGCAACAAGTCGAGGTTCATTTCCCCCTGCAAAACTTCAATTTTAGATAACTGTAAACGAAAATTTGAATCAAATTAGTTTCTTTTATAAACACTTGGATGGAATTAGGTACGAATGAGGGATGACTGTATGTCTTGATGTAAGAAGCAAAATGGCTATGGGCATGGGATATTTATCACATATATCCAATTTCCAGTGTGAGACCTGGGTTTTTTCATTTTTCAAGAGGACGTTGGGGAGGGACATCATGAAATAGGAGCAAAATGAGGAAAAACCCTATTACTATTTTACAAAAAAAAAAAAATACAATAATATTGCACAGCCCTAAACAAGTAAAGCAATTTTAGAATTAGTATTTGTTGGATGAACTTTATGTTTACTCAATTTTATACTAAAACAACTGCTTAAAATTTATTCTTAGTAAAAATCTTTTCCTTTCTTTCATTTTCCTTTTTTTTACTCAAACTTTGAAGAATAATTTTCAGGCCATGATATGGGCAGAAATGTCTTTATTTACCTAAAACTTAGAGTGAGATCAGCAAAGTTATTACTTAATAGCAACAAGGGGATTCTGATGGAAATAACAGGAGGGTGATGATGAAGGTCTCTAAATGGTATGAAACTAGCATAAGTTAATGCCTAACTATAAGCAGGGTGAGCAAGAAAGACGTGGAGTAAGGGCACTCAACTACTATGCTTACCTAGAGGGAGGAGGGAAGCCCTCTCCGCACACCCCACCCCCGCAAAAAAAAATAAAATAAAAATAAAATAAAAATAAAAACCACAAAAAATAAATAAGGAAAACGTAATGTTTTGCACTGCATTTTTCTAAACTTGACTCAAAACTAATCAACTCAACCTTAATCCCAAATTAATTTTGGTAGACTCTATGGACACTTGTCAACTAATTTGGGCCAGCTCTACAGATCCTCATCATCTACTAATAATGATATACCACATGCATTTTTTTCTCCCCTTTCTAGTTGATATATCCTTTTTCCTTTTACACCCCCTTATTTTAGGCCCCTTTCTCTAGCATTTTTCACTCCAACTTGAATTAAATCATTTTTTCTCCCTAGCGCACTAGCTGGTCTTTATTGCATATATCCAAACCATTTTTTATTTTCCATTGATAAGTTACAAACGCACCTATTATGCAACTCTTTCCTATCATATCCATCTTGGGATTCCCACTCATCCATCTAAATACTCAATTTGACTAAGTTCATTTTATAAATATGTTGCTTCTTAAAAGCCCAAAATTCCATCCCCTCAACTTAATCAGTATTTTATGATCATATAATACCCCCAATGCACTTCACCACTTCATGCACCTTGCTACTACTTTGTTACATCATTACAATGAATAACCTTGTTCAACATACTTTGTAGCACAAAAATTTCACTTCTACTTATGTAGAACTAAACATTTCAGCAATTTACCTATCTTTCCTTAACTTCGTCATAAAATGGAAATATATGAATGAACTGTCAAAGCAGCACTGTTAAACACATTTTTGGTTCTTATTATGACCCATTATCACTTTTTCAATATTAAAATCATTGCAACATCTTAAAAACCATATGAAAATGCCTTCAACACATGCAATTGGGGGGAGAGGGAGAAACAATGACTTGAAACATATTATGTTTACCTAATGCAGTGCACCACAGACCAGCAAGAGAATCAAGATATTTTTTCCCATTGATGTCATAAACATAGCAACCCTGAAACCGCCAATCAAGTTGATCATATAGATGAGGAATAACACTTGTGTATATAAATATTTTATGTGCATGCCTAGAATTAGGTGTCTCAATTCTTTTTACACATCAGACTTTTCTTCATTGTTAAACAGAAAAAATAATATTAGAAAGTGCCAAAATAGGGGCACAACCCATGTACACAAGAAGTATACAGAAGGGAACAAACTAAACAAGGAAGAAAAAAAAATGAAGAGGAATACAAATCAATTCCTGAAGTTTTAAACATCAAAACAAACTTTTAGAGAAGGATAACAAAAAACCCATTTATACAAATTTTTAACAGATTCAGTTTAACCTTTTGCCAATACACCTCTTTCCCTGCTAAAGCCCTAATGATTCTCTCCAACCGAAATCCCCAAGTAATACGAGACAAAGAATGCTTTCCCCTACCACCCCCCCCCCCACCCTCCCCTTCTTTCCTCCTCCTTTTTCCCCTTCTTTCTTTCCCAATTTTTGACCCCGAGAAAGTAACAATTAACAACTGAAATGGACATGACCAACTCACTTCAAACAGTGAAAAGACTAACCACCAAAATGCAGGAGCAACAGATTAACTGAGAAGCAAATGTTTCACTGATTACTTGGTCCTTTTTCCTTAATCATGAAGTGCAAATTAAGAACACAGTTCTTATTAATAGCTTAGGCAAATAGTTGACAATACCTCGGACCTTTCTATAACCAAAGGATGCAAATCGGCAGACTGCCACCCAGCTGTGAAAGGTGCAAGCATATCATGCCCCTTAAACCTGAGATAGTTAAGATATCTTAGTACCTAAATACATTGTATGCATGCACATATAAACAATGACTACTCTGCAAACACATTGAAGAAGTAAATGTAGATGTTCATGTACAAAATTGCACATTGAGAGAGAGAGAGAGATTTATGAATACAAGTTATTAACATAGAAACACCATATACCCCTGATTATTTTTCAAATCACTAGGTGAATCTTCCTTTTGCAAAGATGCCCCCGTACTACTTAATCTGGCCAGTATGGGAACCCAAAGTAGAGGCTCCTGCAAACTTGTTGAAGCAGTGACATGTTTTACATATGAACCAAGCTGTAAATAAAGAAGAAATAAATATCATTAGAGTAGAGAAAGAATGGATGGTGTTAGCAACTAGGCATAAGAACTACACAAGACATTCAGGTGACATCCCATGGATGAAGCTTTTTTCCTTAAGTAGAGAAGGTAGACAACATCACATATAATAATGCAACACAAATCATAAAAAGAAATGTTCTAGTACCATAACTGACAATGCACCACAAGTGCGATAATGGCACACAGTATTCTCAATGAACTTTTCAAACGCATAGTATTCACCTTCAAAATTTATCTAATAACTATTAACTAAAGATGGCAGAAAACATCACATAGGATAATGCAAGAAAACTCAATAACATATTTCATTGGGGCAAATTGTTACTGCACCACCCAGTGAGATAATGGTACAAATTATCTTCAAGGGTCCCATTAAAATTGGTAATATTCACCTACTGTGAGCGCCGGTGCCCATGTGACTGGTATTGTTTGGTTACATATGTATGCTTATATGAATTTATTTACAAATGTATCCTTAATATTCATGAACACTATTCCAAAAGAGTCATCTGGCTGGGTATTGTTTGTTTAAAATCAAAATGAATGGATAATTTCATGGTTGCATTTTCTACAACCATAGTTGTTCCTTCGGGTTTCTCCTTGTTTCTCATGCAACCATATATAACTGCTCTTGCTTAGTTACCTCAAATTCTGACAATGAGGAATAACTACTTCATGGAAACTCTTAGACTCTGAAGTGCAAGTGAGATGCAATGCCTCTGCATCTGTATTTATATACTGTTTATGAAGATAGAATAAAAGCTAATGCAATAGTATTACCTCTTTCTCTAAATGCAGAACATATACTTAGTAAATGTGTTACTATTGAAACTTATACAGTGTTAGCATTGAAGCTCTTTCTTTTTTTTTTCCAGTAGCTTGTATTGCCATTTGAAGCTTGTTGTTTTGATCTCTGAATATAACTAAAGTGCAACAGGAAGAACAATCCTTCAAATTCTCTACCCACTATTAAGACATAATATGCAAATCACAGCGAAATCATGAAGAGATAACTAGAAAAACATATTCTTAAAATGAACGTCAAGATATAATCCCCTCAAGCCATAAGAAAAGAATGTGATGCATTAATACTGATCCTAGCCAGTTGCTTGATGAAGAATAATAATATAATACCATGGTAAAGCTCAATCAAATTCAAACCTATAGATTTTCATTAAAATTCTTAAGTTAATTGTCCACCTAGAAGAAAAATAAAATAAAATAAAAACAAGAAAGAGAGAGATGAATATTTCAACCATTGAAACAGAATTAAAAAGAAAAAAAAAATCAAAGGACCGAGACATTTCACATAGGGATAGGGTCGCATTGTTTTTAGTGGTGTGCCCATTAACATACATTACAGTGATTACACTAGCATCATTCATTTTCAAAGAACTGGGTTTGACAATGTTCACCAATCCATATAGTATCCTTCACCTCTTGATTTTTAACTGCTGAAAAGTGAAAACACGTCAAACTGATTGGAGAGAATGGAAATGTCTCCAAAATCATTGCCTAAGACCACCAACCAAAGAGGGTGGTCTGTTAGTCTCCAGAATTAAACCTATTGGAGATCATGTGAAATGTGCCGAAATTCTTATCCATAACATTCACAAAAATGGGTTATCTAGTATCTGAGAAAACAAATAGCTGATGAAACACACACACACAATTCTGGATCATGTTTTTCCGAGACTAACATTTATCTGAAACAATAAATTTGAAAATTCAAAATTCTTTATCTCTTCTCTTTGTGGCATGTATAGCAACCAAAAGGTGCCTTGAGGACTGTACATACATATTGAAAGCGAACAAGTAAACAGATAATTGAAGATGATGCAAATTTATGTAAATTCAGGAGAACAAGAAATAAATATTACTAATAAGTAACTTCATAAATGATCCAAAATCCTAGGATAAAAAACAGGAGATTTTGTAACAAATGTATGCCAGTAGTCTATGGACCAAATGGAATCTCCTTGTCCCATAAACTAGGAGTGAAGGGGTGAAGTCATGGGTTCAAATACAATACAGATGAGGCGACTACTATTTTCCCATACAAGGAGTTACAACAACCAAGCCTCAGTTCCAAAATTTTAGTAGTCAGGAATTAGACCAACATAATTTCACAGCAACCAAACAGAGTCTATATATAATATACAGACACATACAATTTGCAAATTGCAAGTGAACTGGAAGTTATGAAAACAAAAGTAGATTCAAGAGAAACAAAAATAAATGAAAACACAACAAGAAATAAGAAAAGTCGAAAACAGTGCTCCACAAAGCATGAAAATGACATAACATGAGGCTAATTGAATTCTTTATCTCTTCCAACATTTTCTCTATGAAAAAAAAAATCCAACAAAGTGATTGAAGCACCAAAAAAAAAATTGAAATGATGAATTTTTTTTGTCACCAAATCTTAAGAACCAAACATGACTGAACAAAATTATCAAAACAGCACCAACTGATCCACAAAGCAAAGAAAAAACACAAGAAGATAGAATTTGATGTAAAAACGAAATGGGTATTGAAGAATTTGAAACCTGGGTTCTGAAAGTGGATCGAAAGAGGTGGTTGATGCCCATTTGGTTTTTTTTTCCTCGTTATCAGAACCAAACATGCAGAGGAGAAAAAGAGGATCTTTTTTTTTGTTACAAGTGACTAAGTGAGAGAGACTTTTATTAGGAGACACACTGAGTAGACAGACTAGACAGCCAGCTTTGGTTTATTGCTCATTGATAAATGATAATAATTGAAAATTGTTCAATACGACAATATAGCTGACTGGACCAACCTGTCCCCAAGAGTCTTTTACAATATTAACCAATAAAAAACTTCCTCTAATTATCCAAATTGAGAATATAAAAGGAAATTATAAACATTCATCGAATTTCACCCATTTGAACATCTCCAACACATGCGGTATACTTGTTTTTTTGCTAAAATTTGGAGAATATGTACACTGTTTCTGCTCCAGCAGATGCGATGTACTTGAATTTTTTTTTGCTAATAAACAATAACCCATCAAGTCTTATGTTCATTTTTCAAATACATTTTTTTTATTATAATAATTATGTGTTAAATAAAAAAATGTTGAAAAATGTGTAGTTGTTAAAAAAATAATAAATAATGAATGAAAAAATAATAATTAAATGAAATAGAGAATAAGATAGAGAATCTATTAGAAGTGTATTTGAAAAAGTGGATAGCTAAAAGGTAAAAATTATTGTTCATTCCTCAAATAATACAAAAATTTAGAAATTCTGCTGAAAATAAGGAACTCCACAAACACACAACCACATTATTATTATTATTATTATTATTATAAAATAATGTAAAAGTAAAAGTAAAATATTTGAATTTAAGAATTATTTGTTATTATAATTTTGTTATTTTAACATATTATTTTACAAAATTTTTACAAAATGTTACGTGGCAACTCAATAAAGAAAGGATCACCTACATATAAGCTCGTGAGAAAAATATAAGAGACAAGAGAAGTGGTAAAGTAATGAAACAAAGAGAGGTTTGAGTGGACTCATACAAGAATCAAGGAGATTAAAACAAAGATAGAAGATAAGTTCTAGAACCTTCAATCGAAGATACTAAAATTTTGGAGAGCTTATACTTGGAACTGAATGAATGGCTATTAAGACAAGAAATGATTTTGAAGCAAAAGTTAAAAAAAAAAAAAAAAAGCCCTGGATTGAGAAGGGAGATAAAACAACAGAAAAATCCAAAGTTATTCGCCATGATAGCTTGGTCAGTCTGGACACAACAGAACCAAATTCAGCTATCTAAGCCACATTGCAGTTTTCAGCAGCTCTCTCAAGTCTCGAAGGACAGGTTTGAGGAATTTTTGGTGGTGCAACCCTCCCAAAAATTCTGTTTGCCTTGCACTTATATTTCTTGGTGTTACTTATGAAGCATAAATTATACAATCTAATAAAAAGAGAAATTCATATATTGATAACAATAAAAAAAAAAAAACACACACACACAAATACATAAAATTTACAATTGTCTTCTACGAGTTTTCATATTTTAAAATCGTTGTATGATAGTCTCATTATTAATATTACAAGTTACATATCTTTCAATGTACACAACCAAGTAATCATTCATCCACTGAATGTAAAACAAATTATGGAGCAAAATTTAATTTTATTGGCATAAAAAAAAACTGAGGGTGTTCCCAATTTTTTTTTTTTTAAGGGTAGACAATTAAAAATTTTTAAATTATTATATATAAAAAAAAAAAAATTAGGTCAGGGGACCACCCTGGCCTTAAGATGGCGCCGCCCCTACCTCCACATGGTTTGTTCAAAATCAACTTCGACAGTGCCACTTTCAAAGCAAAGAAAAAATCTAGTATAGGTGTGGTTATTAGAAACAATCAAGGATTGGTTATGGCCTCTCTATCTCAATAACTTCACCAGGCTTACCGAGCTGAGAAAATTGAAGCTCTAGCGGGAGCTAGAGCCTTGCGGTTTGCACTCGAGGTTGGGGTTGATAAAGCTATTTTGGAAAACAACTCTCAATTGTTAATGAAAGCTTCGACTAATGATGGTGGTTCTCTAATGCCATCTAGGTTTTTTTTTTTTTTTTAGAAGATAGAATTCTATTATAGCCTAATCTAAGCGTATACATGTATGAAGCTTCCTCCTATAGACTTAAACCCCAGCCCTTGCCCCCCTTCCCACCTCACAAGAACTTTGTACTTATGAAGTGACCATCACGCCAAGGGTGCGCATTGGTCTGATGCCATCTAGTTTATTGGTTGAGGATGTGAAGATTTGTTCTTAGTTTTTTGTTCAATTACATTACTCTCATACTAGGAGAGAAAGTAATAAGATAGCTCATAGCTTGGCTAGGCATGCAATAAATGTTCCAAATTATGCTGTGTAAATGGAGTATGTTCCTCCACATTTCATTTTTTTACTTTAGACTGATGTAGCCAGTTTTTCTTAATATAAGTATTACTATCTTTTCCCCAAAAAAAAAGTGATTTTTCCCTCCAAAAAAATTAACTAAAAGTGATTTAATAATGATTCTGAAAAAAAAAATGATTAATAATAAAACATACTAATTGATAATTCATGCAATACATAGAAATGGTTAACATAATATGAATTTTTTTTCTATTTTATTTGTTTAATGTAAATGTAAAATTTAATCATTATAATAAACATTTGTATATGAAACTATATATTTTAGTATTAAGAATTTATTATGATTGTGTGTGTATATATATGTAAGGACTCAATTTGGAATGGCCCCCAAAATAAGAAGGAGATGTGGTCTAACAAGCCCAGACAATAAATTTTTAGAGAGTGAGTGAAAGAACTAGTTCCATTCGGTAGAAAAGACCATGATCATTACGCAGCAAAGGACGCTTCAAACTAACCCAACAATCAAAACTCTCCTCGGCTGAGTCTTAGGGGATATCTTTCTGGGCTCTATCTTTTTTTCCTTTTTTCCAAAAGTCCTCTCTAATGTCATCCACTTTCAGGTTGTATACCACATTCCTCACCCCATTTTCACCATACACATGTAGGTTCTATTCTGGGAACTCCTTTCTGTCCCATCCAGCACCTCCTAGAACCTTCGTTCAACAGCCATAAGGCTGCTTGGTTACTGTTCAGGTATCACATCCACATTAATGCGACTAGAGAGTTAGCTGGGAAGCATTTAATGTGGAGGTAGCAGTTTTAGAAGATATTTGTTATCTCTCTCGGTTCCTCCTTTGTTCTATATTCACTTTCCAGTTCTAATACAACCTTGCGGAGTACCCTGAATAGTAAGATAGTTACATCCACCTCGGACCATAGTATCCGAAGTGGATCTTATCCTCGGACGCGTTTTGGGCCACTATATATGACTTCCATCCCTTTTTCTTATACTATTCCCACAATATCTTTTTTTAACCATCCTCGAATAGGTGAACGTCCTCGGATTGGGCCATTGGGCCACAAGCCCATTTCCCACGATTTCCACATCACCTTTTTGGATAACCGGCCCCCACAATAGCCCCTCAAAATCTCGCTTTTTGTCACCTCGGAAAAAAGGAGATTTTGATATCTTGCCCTCACCCCTTTCGTGGACTTTCCTAATCTCCAGAACGCCTTTCTACCTGCCCAAGGCACGCTCTTGACGTTTCGGCGTCAGGAGCACGCCATTATTAAATGATGACGGCTTCTTTGTCCCCCACATTCAATAGCAAGATGTAAATCTAATGGTGGAGGACCTTTAGTATTTATGAGCGGGATTTTTCCCGCTTACAATTTCTGCGCCCCTATAAATAGCTTTTCAAATCAATTGTCTTTCCAGTTACAAAAATCACATTATCAGGGCATGTATTCATTGAAGCTGTCACCCTTTCTCACCTCTCCACGCTTTCATAAATACCGAGAGTCTGTCCAAGGACCTCCTTTTTTAACCTGTAAGTTTCCTTAACCCTTTTTAGCCCTCAATCCTTTTTACTAATTTTTCTTCATGATTTTTAGAAAATGGGTAGGTTCAAGAGTTTGGTTGAGTCCGAGGAGGATATAAAGATATTTAGAGCTAAGTACAGGATTCCCCCAATAGTGGGTATGAGATATGCTTCCCCAGAAATATGGGTAAACAATAGGAAAACAGGAGAAGTGGTCATCCCTATGATCGCCTTTATAGAGGGAGGGATGACTATTCCTATGGGTAATCTCACTAGAAGTTATCTTAGATTCTTTAGGTTATCTCCCACACAATGTGCCCCAAACATGTTCAGGGTGTTAGGGAGTATAGAAGCCCTAAATGCGAGGATGAACTTAGGCCTGACCCATCACGATGTGAACTGGATGTACAATCTTAATCATCTGAAGGGTCAGGGTTACTATCTTAAGTCTAGGCACCCTGAAGTAAGGTTAATCCAATGCCTCCCTACATCGAATAAGGGATTAAAAGATGACTTTTTAATCTTTTCTGGGGAATGGCATGATGGTTTACCCTGTCCGACTAGAGAGGGAAAACCAGGTGGGGTTTTTGGCTATAAGCCTATATAGTTTGGATTGTATTCTCTAGTTCAAGTTATCTTTATTTCTGACAAAGTTTTCCTCCTGTTTTAATGACTTTGCAGACAAGCACGCTACCAGACCTCAGTTCAGACTAGTCAACAGGGAGAGTTTAGATAAAATCTTGCGATCCGAGGTGTATGTGAACCCATCTGACGGCCAACTGAGAGCAGCACACATAATCCTTAGGTATAAACCTATTTCCACAGCATTTCAAGCTCCCAAGTGCGTGATCAGGGCAAAAGATCCTCGGCTTCACCGCATCAGTGTAGCTTTTAAAGGATTTCTTGTTCCCGAGGGCGTTCCGATTCCTGAAGGTACACCTTTTACTCAGCCGCTATTTGTGGCCACTCCTTCTGTAGGAGCTTCTTCGTCGCGCCCCATTCCTCAGGAAGGAAAGGAGGAAGAAGAAAGAGAAGAAGAAGAACAAACTTCAGAGGGAGTTGTAGAATTGCTGGATTCTGCCGACGAATTTGAAGTATTCAATTAACCCCCATCTCCCGAGGTGATTTTTGACGAAATGGGCATCCAGAGAAAGAGTCAGAGGAGTTTGATGGACGTGATCGAAGGCTAGCCTGGAAAGGGTGCGCCGAGGAAGTCAACTCAACCCAAACTCCCCCCTCTTCCCAAATCCCTTCTTCCCCCTCCTTAACCATTTCAACCAACTGGGATCGAACCTAATGATCTGAAGAGGAGGAGAGAGTCGAAAGACAAGGAAGTGATGGAGACTGGGAGATCTCGTTCGACTCGTGAAGACGAGGTTCAACGAGCTGCGAAGCAGCAAAAGGTTAGCCATGGGCCCCAACGAGTCGTAGAAAGGACCACCGCTCAGTCCTCGGAACCCGAGGCTTGGCTCCCCGCACCCATGCTCGATGGTGAGCCCCTGAGGGAAGATGCATCGATTAGGGACTTCAACTGCGGAATTGGGTGCCACGTCGCCTCGGCCTTAGAGGAAACTCTCCTACTTCCCAAGGATATGACCGAGCTGAGAGGCATAAAGAGGAACGAGGTTTTCCTGAATGCTAAAAGATATTTGGGCATGGTACGATACCCTTCTTGCTTTGTTTCTTTAATTATAAACGTCATACACACAATTTTATTTATTGCATCTCTAACTCTTTTTCCTCTAGACTGTTCAAGCCACTTTCAGACTGGAGGAGATAACCAATTCTTGCTACCAGCAAATAGACAATGAGAGGAAGAAACGAGCAACAGCTGTGCAAACACTCACCATTGCTGAACAAAGCAACGTACAACTGAAGAAAAAGTTAGCCGAGGAAGAACATGCTCGGAAGAGTGCTGACTCAGCTTTGGAGAACACCCAAAGGCAAGCCGAGGACCAGAGGAAACGTTTGTGCGATGCTAATGACCAGCTGGCAACTTCCAAGGAACAAATATAAACTCTGAAGAAACAACTGGAGGAAGCCCAGAGGCTCAGAGACCAGGCGGAGAAAGCAAAGGCTGAGGCGGAGAAAGCAAAGGCTGAGGCTAAAAAAGAAAAAAACAAAGCCGAACAGCATGGATACGACGTCGGCGTTGCTGAGATGGAGGATAACTTCCTGGCTGAGGTGCCCATCGTATGTTGGGCGTACTGTGCCCAGACTTGGGAAGAAGCTCTTAACCGAGCTGGGGTTGAATCTTCTTCCGAGTTGAAAAGGCCAGAAAACGTTTATTTCTCTCTGGCTATACGAGCCTCAAACCCTTCTTCTCAACAAAAAGAGGCATCCTTTACAGTTGCTGATTCGGCCAAAGAAGCACAAACTCAGAATCCTCTCTTTCTCAACCAGCAGAAGCAACCTGAAGTGCCTGAAGTTGCAAAAGATATTTCTTCAGACAAAGCAGCATAGGGGCCTAAGGATGGAACAGCTTCTCAAAGCTTTGAACAGGCTTTAGCTTCAACCATCTTACCTGCTGGAGAAGTTCCAAAGGAAAAAGAGAAAGATGTTCCTCCTGAGGCAACTGGCAAAGCTCCCCAACCCAAGCTCTAAATAAAATTAAAACCATAGTTAACATAGTTAAATTCCCTTTATTTTCCTTTTTTTTTTTTTTTTTTTTTAAGGATATTTTCAATGTCATGTATATTTTCCCTTTCCAAATTTACATGAGATGTTATTGCTTTATCTATCACTTGTACAATTTTCTGTACGAATATTATTTGTTTTTACATGATCGCATGCTACAGAAGAATAAAATCTGATACTATAAGGGAAAACTTAACTTTATGTATGCTAATTGGAAACCAAAGCAGACTATAACAGTGAACTCCACAGCCCTACAAAGGCTTGCTTTAAATTCATTAAGAAGTGTCCACATTTGAGAAAGCATTCTAAATGTTTAACCCAGGGAGGTATTGAGCACCTTAAAATGCTTTAAGTGATGCTCATGGAGTTTGCTTTGATACACAATTTTAGTTGCACGGATCCCATTTAAGAAGCATTGATTTCTACTAAGTTTGTTGTCTGAACAATCTGTCATACCTTAATTTCTGTTTAACACTTCGATTGATATCAAAAGGTATTAATTTTCACTAAATTTGTGGTCCGAGGACTTGGCATAACTTAGTTTCTGTTTAATACTTCAATAGATGTCAAAGGGTATTAATTTTCACTAAGTTTGTGGTCCGAGGACTTGACATAACTTAGTTTCTGTTTAATACTTCAATAGATGTCAAAGTGTATTAATTTTCACTAAATTTGTGGTCCGAGGACCTGACATAACTTAGTTTCTGTTTAATACTTCAATAGATGTCAAAGTGTATTAATTTTCACTAAGTTTGTGGTCCAAAGACCTGACATAACTTAGTTTCTGTTTAATACTTCAGTAGATGTCAAAGTGTATTAATTTTCACTAAGTTTGTGGTCCGAGGACCTGACATAACTTAGTTTCTGTTTAATACTTCAATAGATGTCAAAGTGTATTAATTTTCACTAAGTTTGTGGTCCGAGGACCTGACATAACTTAGTTTCTGTTTAATACTTCAATAGATGTCAAAGTGTATTAATTTTCACTAAGTTTGTGGCCTGAGGACCTGACATAACTTAGTTTCTGTTTAATACTTCAATAGATGTCAAAGTGTATTAATTTTCACTAAGTTTGTGGTCCGAGGACCTGACCTGACTTAGTTTCTGTTTAATACTTCAATAGACTGAGAAACACAAGTTGCATAATTAGGATAAATTATAAAAGGAAGTAAAACATAACTGTTCTTACTAATAGTAATACCTCTTTAGGTTGCTTACATTCCAGGGATGGAGTACAGTTTTTTCATATAAATCCTCTAAGTAATTAGCACCTATTTCTGCTACAAATGTGATACGATACGGTCCTTCCCAATTAGGCCCTAACTTTCCCTAGGTTGGATTTTTGGTAGTTCCCAAGACTTTTCTCAATACCAAATCTCCTGGGGCTAACGGCCTCAACTTGACATTTGCATCATAACCTTGTTTTAGCTTGTGTTAGTAGTAGGCCAGTTGAACCATCGCATTCTCTCGTCGTTCTTCTATCAAGTCTAGATTCTTCTTCAACAGTTCATCATTTCCATCCGATGTGAAGGCACTGGTCCTTAGTGTGGGAAAACCTATTTCAAGAGGAATTACAACCTCAGCCCTATACGTCATTGAAAATGGGGTTTCCCTTGTTGACCGCCGAGGCATTGTTCGATACGTCCAAAGGACATGTGGCAACTCCTCCACAATTTTCTCTTTGCATCATCCAACCTTTTTTTAAGCCCACCCACTATGACCTTGTTGACAGCCTCGGCCTGCCCATTTCCCTATGGATAGGTCGGAGTGGAATATCTATTTTTTATCCCCAGATCGGAACAATACTTTCTAAAAGCCTTGCTATCAAATTGAAGACCATTATCCGAGATGAGAACTTGAGGAACCCCGAATCGAGTAATGATATTTTTCCAGACGAACCCCTTGACATCCACATCCCTAATATTGGCCAGGGGCTCAGCTTCAACCCACTTCGTAAAATAGTTTGTGCCAACTAGCAGATATTTTTTATTTCCTACTGCTTTAGGGAAAGGGTCAACGATATCTAAGCCCCACTGAGCAAAAAGCCAAGGACTAGAAAGAGGATTAAGAACTCCCCCAGGCTGATGGATGTTCGGTGCAAACCTTTGACATTGATCACATTTCCTAACATACTCATGTGCTTCTTTTTGCATGCTTGGCCACCAATACCCCTGAGTAATTGCCCGGTGAGATAAAGATCTTCCTCCAGTGTGACTCCCACAAATCCTTTCATGTAGCTCTTCTAGAAGTGCCTCTGATGCTTCGAGGTGTACACAAAGCAAATATGGCCGAGAGAAAGAACGTTTGTATAACTTTTTATCCTCGGACAGCCAAAACCGAGGAGCTTTTCTTCGTATCTTTTCAGCTTCTGATTTGTCCTCGGGCAGTATATCCTTCTCAAGGAATAACAGTATAGGATCCATCCAACTACGCGCCGAATTGATTTGATGGACCTGAAGCAAGTCCCCGTTGCCGGGGTGGGAATGTTTAAGTCCTCAACCATTATCACTCGGGGTAAGTTTTGCGCCGAGGAGGTAGCAAGGGTAGCCAAAGAGTCTGCATGGGCATTTCCGCTCCTAGGGACATGGGTTACTTCAAAAAATTCAAAATTTACTTGCATACGCCTAACCTGGCCTAAGTACTCCTGCATTCTTGTGTCCTGAGCTTCCAACTCCTCTCTAACCTGGCCCACGACCAGTCTTGAATCCGAGAAAATCTCCACTGTTTTTCCACCTAGTTTCTTGACCATCGCCATCCCCATTAATAGCGCTTCATACTCTGCCTCGTTGTTAGTAGCTGAGAATCCCAACCTTAAAGACTTCTCGATAATGACCTTTTCAGGAGATACCAAAACCAGCCCCACTCCTGACCCCCACTGGTTTGCTGCTCCATCTACATACACTTTCCAAGGTGAGGCATGTTGCGCAGAGATAAGGCCAACCGATTTTTCATCCACGCCTTGTGGACTTGCTTCTATTTCTTCAGGACCTTTAGCAAATTCGACCACTAGGTCGACGAGAATCTGACCCTTCACAGAGGTATGAGGCATATACTTAATATCAAAAGTCCCTAATATTGTGCCCCACTTGGCAATCCTGCCAATGTAGTCTGCACTCCGAAGTACTGACTTGAGCGGATACTGAGTTAGGACGACCACAGTGTGTGCCTGGAAATAATGGGGAAGTTTCCTTGTAGCGTGCACCACTGCCAAAATGGCTTTTTCCAACGGCAAATAACGCACTTCGGCCTCATGAAGCGACTTGCTCACGTATTATACTGGCCGTTGTACGCCATTATCTACTCGTATCAGAACAAAACTGATCGCATAGGTGGCTATCGCCAAGTAGGAAAAAAGGACCTCATCCACCTCAAGACTAGACATAATGGGTGGCCGAGATAGATACTCTTTAAGCTGTTGAAATGCCAGGGCACACTCCTTGGTCCATTCGAATCCTTTCCATTTATGGAGTAAAAGGAAAAAAGGCCTGCACCTATCCGCTGACCTGTATATGAATCTATTCAAAGCAGCAGTCATCCCAGTCAACCTCTGGACCTCCTTGGGATTTCGAGGTGGTTGCAAGCTATTTATGGCTCTAATTTGATCGGGGTTCACTTCAATTCCTCGGTGAGTCACCATGTAGCCCAAAAACTTCCCTGAACCTACTCCGAATGAGCATTTGGATGCATTTAGTCGCAACTTATGCTTCCTCAAGATCTCAAAAACACTTGTGAGGTCCGTCACATGCTCGGACACCATCTTACTCCTCACAACCATATCGTCAATATAAATCTTTACACTCCTGCCCAACTGTGGCTCAAACATTTTCGTCATCATCCGTTGATAAGTAGACCCCGCATTCTTCAAGCCAAAGGGCATGACTTTGTAGTGATAGTTTCCAGTAGGAGTGAGAAAAGCTGTTTTTTCCTGATCGTCCAATGCCAGTGGGATCTGATGATAGCCTTGAAAGGCATCTAGGAAGCTCATCCGAGGATGGCGTACCGTCGCGTCCACCAACTGATCAATACGGGGCATAGGGAAAGGGTCTTTTGGACAAGCTTTATTAAGGTCCGTGAAATCAACACATACACGCCATTTTCCACTTTTCTTTTTCACCACGATCGTATTAGCCAACCATTGAGGGTAAAACACCTCCTTGATAGCCCCTGCCTGTTTGAGCTTGGTCACCTCGTCTCTGATAGCCTCGGCATGTACTTTGGACGGACGCCGAGATGGCTGTTTCTTTGGAGTAGCAGAGGGATTAACATAAAAATGATGACAAATGAAGCCTAGATCCACCCCTGGGGCTTCGTGAGCATTCCATGCAAACACATCAATGTTTCTCCTAAGGACCTCAACCAATTGCTCCTTTTCCAACAAAGGCAACTGTGCCCCAACCTGAAAGAACTTATCTGGGTCATCCCCAACACTCACCCTCTCCAAATTCTCACACTCCACTTCACCAGCAAATGTGCTGAAGAGGTTCGCCGGAGTCTTTGATTGCTATGAGTCGTTCTCGGCCGTGGCCGAAGTATCTGTCTCTGGCCGATGTTGAATAGCCGTTATCAAGCACTGCCTAGCTATAGATTGGTTTCCCAATATTTCTGATACCTGGTCTCCTGAGGGATATTTCACCTTTCGATGAAGTGTGGAAGAGATGGCTCCCAAGATATGCAGCCAGGGCCTGCCCAGAATAGCTGTATGTGGAGAAAAAGCATCCACTACGATGAAGTCCACCTCCACTACTTCCGAGCCAGCCTGGACGGGTAATCTAATCATACCCATCGGAATGACCGATCTACCTTCATAACTCACCAACGGGGAGCTATAGGCTGTCAGATCCTGGATTGTCAAATTTAGCCCCTTATAAAGATCAGGGTATACATAACCTCGACTGCGCTCCCCTCGTCAACCATCACTCTCTTCACATCATACCCCCCTAATCCTGAGTGTAACCACCAAAGCGTCGTCATGCGGTTGAATGGTTCTCGCCTTATCTTCATCTGAAAAACCCAACACCAATGGAGTGCCCGCTTTGACCTTCTTTGACATTGAACTAGAGCCTTCATCCAAACAACGAGACACAGACATTACCCTGGAGGGGCAAAACCCGGTTCTTCCTGGGGCGACAAATATAACGTTTATCGTGCCTAAAGGGGGTCCTGAAGAAGCATCTCCCCGAAATGTCGAACCTGCCTGGCTTCCTCGGCCACTGGAATGATGCAGAAGCTAGGTCAATTTCCCTTTTTGGACCAACTGATCCAAATGGTCCCACAAATTTCTGCAATCTTCAATAGTATGTCCATGATCCTGGTGATATTGGCAGTAAAGGTTTTGATTACGTTTCGCAGGATCCCCTGCCATCCTATTGGGCCATCTGAAGAATGGCTCGTTTTTTATCTTCTCCAGAACCCGTTGTACTGGTTCTCGGAACACGGCATTAACGACCTGGGAATTAGCAGATCCTGGTTGCCCCCCAAAATCCTTCCGAGGTCGATTATTATTGTACCGGTTCGACCTGAAATCCCTCCTCTCCTGAGGGACTACCTTGGACTTTCCTCTACCCTGTACCTGATCCTCCTCTACCCTTCTATACTTGTCAATCTGATCCATAAGTTGACGCACGTTGGTAACAGGTTTACCAGTCAGAGATTTCCTTAGATTATGCTCAGTTGGAAGGCCAGCCTTAAAAGTATTAATAGCCACGTCATCATAGGCTCCATCTACTTCGTTGAACATTTCCCAGTATCTATCAGAATAGGCCTTTAGGGTTTCCCCCTCCCGCATAGACATGGATAACAACGATCCCAAGGGCTGAGAAACCCTCCTGCAGGTGATAAAGCGGGCACCAAAAGCTTGGGTGAGCTTCTCAAAGGAGCCAATGGAATTTGCTTTCAGACCGTTGAACCATCTCATTGCCACTGGACCCAGGCTAGATGGGAAGACCTTACACATCAAGGCCTCATCCTTAGCATGAACAGCCATTCTTTGACTGAAATGGCTAACATGTTCCACTGGATCTGTTCGACCATTATAAATGGTGAACGTGGGCTGATGGAATCGCCGAGGAAGATCTGCATCCTCAATGCATCGTGTGAAGGGCGATTTTGAAACTTGACCCAAAGCTTTGTTCAGGGCATCATTCCCTAAACCCTTGCAAGGCGGACTCTTATACTCTCGTCTGCGGTGGTACTCTTCATCATAAGAAAAAGATTCACTGGGCAGAGTTCTTGACCTCTGCCTATAACTGGTGTCATCTGACTCCTCAGAAGATTGCCTGGAGTTGTGAGACCTACGCCTTCGTCGCTCGTGTCGCAATTCTCTTTTCAATTTGTTAATCTCACGTTGCATGTCCCCGTCATTCTTTACATGGGAAATATGGCTTTTCCCTTGAGAATGACTTCTATCAGTGTGGGTTGTTTGCACACTTCCCTCACGATCTCCTCTTTGTTCAAGGACTACCAACGGATTATCATGCTGAGACCCCCTGGACTCTGCCTGGTGTGGATTAACATCCATCTGCTGTGGGCCCACCACTGGCTGCTGCAGTGCTCCCCCTTCCATCACAACCGCTACACTTGCCTTTCCCTATAAATAGATCAAGTTCTTCCCATAGACGGCGCCAATTGTAAGGACTCAATTTGGAATGGCCCCCAAAATAAGAAGGAGATGTGGTCTAACAAGCCCAAACAATAAATTTTTAGAGAGTGGGTGAAAGAACTAGTTCCATTCAGTAGAAAAGACCATGATCATTATGCAGCAAAGGACGCTTCAAACTAACCCAACGATCAAAACTCTCCTCGGCTGAGTCTTAGGGGATATCTTTCTGGGTTCTATCTTTTTCTCATTTTTTCCAAAAGTCCCCTCCTAATGTCATCCACTTTCGGGTTATATACCACGTTCCTCACCCCATTTTCACCGTACACGTGTAGGTTCTATTTTGAGAACTCCTTTCTGTCCCATCCAGCACCTCCCAGAACCTTCGATCAGCAGCCATAAGGCTGCTTGGTTACTGTTCAGGTATCACCTCCACATTAATGCGGCCAGAGAGTTAGCTGGGAAGCATTTAATGTGGAGGTAGCAGCTTTAGAAGATATTTGTTATCTCTCTCGGTTCCTCCTTTGTTCTATATTCACTTTCCAGTTCTAATACAACTTTGCGGAGTACCCTGAATAGTAAGATAGTTACATCCACCTCGGACCATGGTATCCGAGGTGGATCTTATCCTCGGACGCGTTTTGGGCCACTATATATGATTTCCATCCCTTTTTCTTATACTATTCCCACAATATCTTTCTTTAACCATCCTCGGATAGGTGAACGTCCTCGGACTGGGCCGTTGGGCCACAAGCCCATTTCCTACGATTTCCACATCACCTTTTTGGATAACCGGCCCCACAATATATATATATATATATATATATATATATGAAAATATATATACATTTAAAAAATATATGATATGCCAAGTTTTTTTTAAAATGATATGACAAGAAATTAAGAAATTTTTTATTATAGAATGTAATTTTAAATCAATTAAAAATATATATTAAAAAATAGGTTGTAATATTGTAAAGCCTCAAAATTTATGTGGCGCAATATTATGAGGTCAACCAAAAGTTAAACATTTTCGATTTTATATATATTAGTTTTGAACCTATGCTTTGCATCGAATTTGGTTTAAAAATGAAAGAAATACTATACCAAAGAAGTAATCTTGGAAATTTATAATTATTCCAAAATTGTGTATAATTAATCCAAAATTGTATAAAATCATACAAAATTTATATCTATGTCATTGATCAAATGTTTAACTTTAGTGTTAAATTTTGTTTCAATCAAAAGTTATTTATTATTTAATTTATAAAGAGAATGTGTGTGTGATTGAGGTGATATTCCTAAACTGTAATTAATATATAAACGTTGTTCAATTTGCTATATAAAACAACAACAACAAAATCCAAAAAGAAAAAAGTATCTCCAATTGAAGAAGTTAATGTGATTTTTTTTTTTTTAAATCTCCCATATTTAGAATACTATAAATAAAATCACCACTATTTTAATGCAATTTTTTTCTTCTAAATCCCTCATATTACTTCAAACAATATTATCCCATAACCGAGTCCAAATCTTCTGTCCCACTTTTCCTACTCCACTTTATACTCCACCAATAAATACTTGCTACGTGTTTACCTAATTAATAAAATACTATCATTATTGACTTATTAATACTACAATTATTAATTAATAATAGTATTTAATTAATTAGGTGAACACGTGGCAAATATTTATTGGTGGAGTATAGAGTGGAGCAGGAAAAGTGGGACAGAAGATTTTGGACTACCCATAACCTTAAATCTCCCATATTTAACTAATCACTTTAAGCAATATACTAAACTTAGCAATTTTGACAAACAATTGAAGACAAATAGATATACCCTCTATCTCTCTCTATATTAAGGAATTATCTTATGTGCTAGTCAGAGTGGCTATGGGCTGGGTTTGGATTGGGTATACCCAAACTCAACCCAAAAATTTTACTCGTGGATATTTGGACCCCAGAATTCGATTATCGCCTATACCCAATGTCTACCAAATTTTTCTTACCTGTGGATTCCCATACCGACCCAAACCCTTTTTTTTAAGCACTTAAAAATATGACCAAATACACAAATCGTTTCATTGTTCTTTGTTACTCTTTTAATTATAAAATTATTTTGCTGGACTTGTATGCTTGTATATAAGCTAAATAAACATGCAATATAAATAATATTTAAAGGTGTTTTAAACATTATTAATCAATTTTCTTTTTTATTGTTTTGTCTGTCAACTCAATGAGAAATGCTATGTTCATAACAAATCTTAAGTGGTAGGTCAATACTAGTTGTTACTGGTGGACAAAAACGTAATTTTAGTGATGGATTCAAAGTAGAACCAATAACAACTTACCACTTAAGATTTGTTGTAAAAATATGGTAAATATAACACTTTCTCTCAAATCAAATGGATAGCAAATAGCCTATATTCGGTAACGAATAGTTAATCATGATATCAAATTGTAATTTAATCGGTAACCTATGAAAGGAATTTAAAAGTAAATGTTTTTTTTTTTTTTTTTTTTGATGAGATAAAAGTAAATGTTGATAACATATTTTCTAGTAGTATGGCTATTAACATATGGCAATCAATTCAGCCACTCGTAAGGTAAAGTTGTTCAAATGACAGATCTGAAATTAAGAAAGAAAAATTGATGCATTAAGTCATTAACACTGTATTTGAATTCCAATTTGTATTTTGTAGGGAGAAACAGATTATGCCATAAATGAAAATAAAACTGATTTTATTTTAGATAAAATTTGACTACAAACTCGGCTGTAGCCTAAGGCTACAACTCCCACTAAAAAAAATTAACATGATTTCTTATTTTGACAATATAACCATTAAATTATAAGTTTTTTATGTTCACTGACACACATGTCAAATTTTGTGTCAATCGGATGTTATTTACTATTCGATTCATAAACTTATCTTCTATGCATTATTTTAGACTATAAAAACTTAAAATTCAAACATTTGATTGATGACATAGTTATTAACTTTTCATATTCTAGAAATTTTGCAAACATGGATGATATAAGAAGAAAATGTAATTCAACGATGAATTTGTCAAAACTCACATCCAATAAAAAGATATTGAATCGAGTTGTAGCATTGGCTACAACCAAGTTTGGGCTAAACTTTTCCTTTTATTTGTATTCACTTAAAATGACCCGTTAAAATAAAATAGGGTAAAATACTATTTTAGTCTTTAAATTTTACCAAAAGTTTGTTTTTCATCCCTAAGCTTTTAAAAATTCTTTTTTCATCCTTAAACTTTGTAAAGAGATTTTTTTTTTTTTTTTAATAATTTAGAGACAAAAGCAAGGATGAAATAAGTTATTTTTTCAATAATTTAGGGACAAAAACAAAAATTTTGGTGCAATTTAAAAACAAAAAGTAAAACATTTACAATAGTTTAGGGATGAAAAAAAAAATCAATAGTTTAGGGACAAAAAAAAAACTTTTTAAAGTTCAGGGATGAAAAACAAGTTTTTTATAAAGTTTAGGGACCGAAATAGTATTTTACCCAATAAAATATGGACAAATTTTAGCTACAAAATTGCTACAACCTTACTTAATTAAATAAACATTACTACATATTTTGAAAATCTAACCGTTGAATTGCATGTTCTTTATACTCTTAATACACATGTTAAGTTTTGTGTCAATTGGATATTATTTACTATATGATCTATTAACTTATATTTTATACATAATTTTAAACTACAAAAACTTGTAATTTAAATAATTTATTGATGGCATAGCTATTGATCTTTAATTTTCTAAAAATTTTGCAAGCATATAGGATATGAGAAGAAGATGTAATCTAATGATGGATTTGCAAAATTCACCTCCAATAAGAAAATATTGAGTAAAGTTGTAGCCTTAAGTTACAACTAATTTTATAGCTAAACTTTGTCCATAAAATATAATAAGTTTTAGGACAAAGTTAGCTAAAAAATTAGTTGTAGCGTAAGATTACAATATTATTCAATAAAATAAATATTACTACATTTTTTGAAAATCTAACTATTAAATTTTATGTTTTTTACGCTTTTAATACACATATCAAACTTTGTATCAGTTGGATATTATTTACTATATGATTTATAAGCTTATATTTTATGCATAATTTTAAACTACAAAAACTTGCAATTTAAACAATTTATTGATGTCATAGCTATTGATCTTTAATTTTCTATAAATTTCGCAAGCATAGAGTATATAAAAAGAAAATGTAATCCAATGGTGAATTTGTCAAAATTCACCTCCAATAAAAAGATGTTAAAGTTACAACAGTTTTATAACTAAACTTTATCTCTACTTTTATATATTTGAGTGCATCAATATCTTTTCAGATGTTGACCCAATTTGATGACGCAAGAGAAGCCGATAAATTTGAAAAAGAGGATACTACTTTTTATGAAATCCTTTTTTTTTTTTTTTGGGGGGGCTGAGAACATTTTATGAAATTCTTAGGTTGATGCCTTATCAAAAAGTTGGACATTAAGATAAACTAAAAAGACTTTTAAGCATGTCCAGTTAAACTGATGACTGGATATTGTCAACATGCAATTGATAAAATAACTAGAGAAATAAATAAGTTGTTACAGTTGTAGGCCACTTATTACGTGTTTGAAAAATCCTGCAATCATTTAATGCATTTTTTTTTATTACACCTAAGTTATTGAAAAAGTTGTGCTTAAAAAATTATATACTATATTGTTACGTGTCTTCTCAAAAAAAAAAAAAAAACTATTGCTATGTGACTATAATATATAATAATAAAAAAAAATCATTCTTAAATAATTAAAAAAAATTCTAAAACAATATAAAGTTATACAATTTTTATCACAAATCGCCATGTGACGAGTTGTGAATAGTAGATATGCAATGGCGGTGAGTTTATATGGGTCAACTCTACCATTCACAACTCACTATATAATAAATTATGACAAAAATTGTATAATTTTATGTGATCATAGCATTGCTCATAATTAAATTCATATTAATTTCTATTGTTGAAAGATCTAAGGTTGTCCAATATATAATTGAATGCATACTGTGAGGTCAATGACTTCATGTTAGAGACTTCCTCCACCTTAATATTAAAAAAAAAATCCATGTACATACGTGTTAGCTATATTCATTTTCAACCCACAGATATCGTGAAAATTAAAATTGCATGCAAATCGTACGTGATCCTATCAAATCTATAAAATAAAATGGTAAAAAATATTGAATGATGGGTCAGAGATTCTTTTTTTATCTTATAATAATTGACGAGATTATTCTAGTTTCTTAAGATAATATTTGTTCACCATGAAATTATTTCAAACAAAGATTTGATTTGTTGATTGTTTTTGTTAAAGAAAGTTGGCCAATCTTTTTTTTTTTTTTTTTTTTTTTTTTTTTTTTTTTTTTTTTGAGGAATGATTCTTTAATCTTTATATAATGGTAATTTACTAATTTCCTTATTTAGTCACAAATTTATTAAGAGACGCAATTAATTTATTTTATTGTGAAATGCTATATTCACAACATTTTCACAATACTTTTACAATAAATCTTAAGTGGTATGTTATTATTGATTGTTATGCATTGGCAAAATAGTAATTTAAGTTCTGAATTTAAATTAAAATCAATAACAACTTACCATATGTGATTTGTTGTAAAAATATTGTGGACGTATCAGTTTTTTATTTTATTACTTTATAGGCCACAACATGAATTAGAGATTAAAAAAAAAAAAAATTATGTCTACAATATTTTTACAACACTTTTACCACAAATCATAGAGTGAATCCATCTAAATGGGTGGAATGCTCCAACTTTACAGAGCAATGGAGCCTACGAACCTTGTCCCTACTCTACATATATAAATATAAATATAGTAGGGGGCCCACGCACTTTTGAAGGCCACGTCTCAAATGCCAACTGGAGCTGGAAGTTCGGAACTGTTCTCTCCTTCTCGCAACATTATTTAGTTGTGTTCTCACCTTTGAATTTTAATACGTCAACAGTTTTTTGATATAATTGTTCGGCTTTTAGGATGAGAATTTGGGTTTGAATTCTCTGCCCTCCACTAATTTCAAAAATAAATAAATAAATATAATAGTCAGAATAAGATGACTAAAAAGATAAATATTTGTAAGTTAACTAAAAATAGTTAAAATAACTGGATTTAGATGGAGCTTCTCTTGGAAACCCTAGCAAGGTGGGAGGGGGAGGCCTAATACGTGATCACCATGAAGAGTGAGTCAAGGGATATATGAGACACATCGGAATAGCTTCCAGTATCATAGCAGAGTTTTGGGCGCTGAGGGATGGCTTACTGCTACTGACCCAGCTTGGCATCTCCCAACTCCTTGTGGAGTAGGATGCCAAAGTCGTTGTTGATCTAATGCAATCTACCAAATCCTCTAATAACTAATTCGTCTCTGCTTAATGATTGTAGGTACCTTTTTCATCAATTTTCCCAAAACAGTATCAGCCATGTTTTTCGAGAAGCGAATAGGTGCACAGACCATCTTACCAAAGGAGGCTGCACCCTTATAGGGAATTTTGTTGTTCTAGACTCTCCTATTACGGAAGAATTATGTATTATCTTAGACGCTGATACTTCTGGTTTATACTTCTTAAGACTTTCAGCCATTACTTCACCTTTTATAGCTAGTTAACTAATTCATATCATCCATTTCACCCAAAAAAAAAAAAAAAAAATAGTTAAAGTACTTTAATTTGAACCTCTATTTACTTTGTAATGTACACAAGCCATTTTATAGAAAATTTATTTACATATGTTCTGGTTAAGCTCAATTGATAAACAAATTTTATTATTGAATAAGAGACTTACGCTCCGTTTGTTTTAAATACATTACAGGTAAAAAACTTTTATTGTAAAATATTTTCAAGCGTTTAGAATGCCAAAATAAGTGAAAATGCAAGTCACCACCAGCCACCCCAAATGAGCAAAAACCACCAACAGCCACCCCCAAAAACCAAATCTGGAAGAGAAAAAAAAGACAGCTACCACCTATAAATCTGACCGTTAAACCATAAATCTAAGCACAAACCACTATAAATCCATAACATATGAGCATTATACCACAAATCCAACCAAACCACTCCATAACCACCCAAAAGAAAGCAAAAAAAAAAACTTGCAAACCCATATTGAAAACCCAAAAACCCACCGAGCCAAAAACTCAAATCTGAGGAGCTCGGCTGCCATTCATCGTAGAGACAACTTGCAAAGATGAAACAGAACTATATTCTACCATCAACGTCGACCCATATCTCCATCCAAGCCATCTACCGCCACCCATGACCCATAAACCATCCAAAAACCCAGATTTGTAGACGACACGGCAGTAAATAATAAATAATAAATAAATAAAATAAAATAAAATAAACCAAAACTAAGAACCTATGGATGAGCCAACGACGGTGGAGGTGGCAAAGAATCGGTGGAGCTGATGAAGATGTTTAAGAATAACAAGAACTCAGGTGGAGCCGGTGATGGGTGGCGTAGGCGAAGGGTTGATTCGGTGTTGGGTGGCGCGGGCAAAAGATAGAGCCGATTATAGGTGATGTTGAAGAAGGTGGCGCTGGCGAAGGATCAATGGTGGACTGGGTTATGGGTACAAAAACTGAGAGAGCATGAGAGGGCGAGAGAGGCAGATGTATCGGGTGGACTGAGAGAGTGCAAATGTAAAATATTTTACCAATCTTTCAAGCGTAAAACATTTTACAATTGTTTGCCTCAGTTGTTTTAGTTAATTAAAAATATTTTACTTTTAACTAAATATTTTACCTTAAAACAAGCACAGTAAAATATGAAAATATTTTACATCAAAACAAATGGAGTGTTAGAGTTTGAACACTGTTTATACTAAAAATCAATTGATATCTTAACATAATGATAAAAATAATTATTATTGAGTAAACGGCACAGCTTGAAATCTAATTCAATCATAGCTATCAAAAATGTTTTTTATTTTGCCAATTCAATAGTTATAATGTCAACTAATTAAACTACAAGACTTTGGCAAAGTTTAGCAGTTACTAGTTAACAACTTTATAGATGAATATATTATTTCATGAAGAATTATTCGGCCGTATCCTTAGTACAATAATGTCCTACTCACTCCTCTCATGTAAATGATGGATTCCATCAAGAATATTTTAAGGACCCGGTTGAACTTCAAGCCCAACAGGGGTATAGGCTTTAGCCCAAAAAGTCTAAAACAATAAATTTGTAGAAGATAAGTTAGAAAACTGGGTTTTAGTGAATCAAATGACAAGCTAATAGATTCTAATGATAAAGAAGGAAAGATAATAACCGTTTCTTTAAAGAAAAACGTCATCGGCCAAGTCCGAGGAGATTGATTCTTAGATATTTCCCTTAAAGCTTTATTACAAGTCTGGTTCTAGGTTGCTACAGTGTTCCTTTCTTGATTCTCTGATCCCTTTCTCATGGAGGGTCTCTTACATTATATAGCTCCCTTTAGACCATCTTGACCCTATACTTGTTGATCATCTGAGCCTTCACTTGAGTGCTTGTCCCATCAAACGCTCCCTTTGGCTCTCTGTGAGTTGTGGTAGCCAAGATAGCACTGTTCAGGGGTCTTCTCCACATAAATGCAGCCAGAAAAGTAGCTGCTGTGCATTCAATGCGGTGATAGCAGCTTTTCCTTAGATTCCTCTGAGCTCCCATCCCTTTTGCACGATCATATCGCCTGTCTCTATCAGTAGATCATCCTGGAAGGTTACCTTGAATGACAAGGTACACGTTTGATCCATGCCTTGCTTATCCGAAGAGATGATCCTCCTCGGACCAACTTTATCAGCCCTTCCATTTGTATTTTCATTATGGGGTTTTGAATTTGACACCCTCGCCGCTGTTTATCCTCCTCGGACAGACAAGATCCTTGGCCAAACCTAAGGCCCAGTACATGAATTTGGGCCCTTATCCCTACAATAGCCCCTCAAAATTCCGGTTTTTCCCTCGCATTCGAGGAGGAAAAACGGGGTTTTGATCTGTTAAGGGTTAAGAACATCAAACCCCTGTTTTTACACGTGCAGGAGTACCGTTTTATGCGCCTCATAATTGCTACTGATGCTTCGGAGCCCACAAGGCGTCATTAATTGCTCCAGGCGGCGTTATGTTCCCCGCATCCAAAGGCGAGGCACCGATCTGACGGTTGATATCTTTCCTTGAGTTTTGAGCAGGATAACTCCCACCCACTCTATCCCTTTATATATAAGGTATTGAGGGAAACCATTTCTCTCTTAATTTACGCATTTTTCAAGTTCTTCAGAAGTTTCAAGCACTCCAGTGCACCAAACTCTCCGCGCTCCCAATTTTCCTTAGCTTTTCTCCTTAAGAGATTCCCCAAAAGATCTTTATAAAGGTTCAGGATCTAGAACACTCGTTTTCGTAAGTATCTATCTTCTTAAACTTTCCTTTTCTTCTCGACCATCCTTCTCGGCCTTCTTTCTCTTTTAGAAAACTCTCTTCGCGTTGTTTACGTGTGCTTAGATAGGTAGATTCAAGCACTTAGTAGACTTTCCAGCCGGAATGGAGGGATTTAGGGCCATGTACCACATCCCGCAGGGAGTAGCCCTGCAATATTGTGCCCCGAACCAAATACTTACCGATAGAGAAGTAGGCGAAGTCGTCATTCCTATGATTGCTTTTATAGAGGGAGGAATGACACTTCCTATGGGTAGGATAACTAGGGATTACCTAATTAACCACAGACTGACTCCCCATCAATGCGCTCCTAACATATTTAGAGTCTTAGGCTGCATAGACGCTCTCAATGAGCAGATAGGCTTGGGGCTTACGTGGCTTGATGTGGTCCATATATACGAGTGCCACAAGCTTGCCGATGCGGGGTACTACCTCAAGTCTCGGTCCGACATCGTCAAACTAATATCATGCTTGCCTAAGTCAAATAAAGGCATGAAGGATTATTACCTCATTGACTCCGGAGAGTGGCATGACGGTCTTCACTGCCCAACTCAGGCAGGAGAGCCAGGTGGGATACCCTAGGATTAGATCCCTTAGTATAGCCTCCTGAATGTTTTGCCTCCTTGGATGAGGGTTTTTATTGATCTAACCATTATTTCCTTCTCGGATTTTTTACAGACAAGAACCACGTTGCTCCGAGACTAAGTCTGGTTAATGTACTGGGTCTCAACAAACTGTTACGATTCGAGATATTTATAAGCAAAGACGGTCAATTACGGGCTGCTCCCTTGATCTTGGACTACAAGCCTCTATCTCGCATATTTCAGGACGCAGGCTAGGCAGTAAGGGCTAGTGATTCTCGATTGAACCGTATAGATATATCCAAGCTGGGGTTTCTAGCTCGGAGAGATCTTCCGCTCGTTGAGCTACCTATCCCACACGTCCCTACGAAAGTAGCCGTTTCGAGAGAGGGGGCAGACTCTGCACATTTATCCCTCTCGGTCGAGATAGACCAATTCCACCTTAGGGACGAAGGTAAAGTCCCAGTCAAGCTGGTAGAACTCTCGGATTCCGAGACTGATATTGATAGACTCTCCGCGGCCAATCCTCTAGGACTTGTAGTTGGCCAGATCAAGTCCAGTTCAGAAGAAGAAGAAGAAATGGCTTTAAACCAAAGGAGAAGTCTGAGGGACCTCATGTCATCAAGGAACAAATAGGGAACTTTTCAGGAGGTCCCCAAGTCCGAAGTTCCTCATAATCTTCCCCCTCCTCCTTCTCAAATTCCTACTAACCTCGAGCTGAAACCAGTTCCTGACTTGAAGAAGAAGAGGCCAATCGAGGTGCTTGAGGAAGGCGAGGTGGGTCCCCAGAAGGGGACAAAACAACAGAAAGTGGCCCAAGATGCCCGAAATAAGAGGTCACAATCTGTGGATAGCCGAGGAGAGCCAAATAGGGTTGATGTGCGCACGACACGACGCACGTGGTCTCCTCGACTAGAGGTGGATGGGACTCCCATCCTTTGGAATGCCACTGTCCGAGACTTTGAAAGGTGCCGAGCAGGATTTATCGCTGAAGCCCTGGAGCAGCCTTTACTCCTTCCAAAGGATATGGAAGCTTACAGGCGCTTCAAGCAGAATGACCTCTTCCTGTCCCTGAAGAGGGACCTCGCTATGGTAAGTAATCCATATACTCACGAACTCAGCTACCCACTTGTACTTTTGTGCTTTCTTTGCACCCCCCCTTTTTTACTGAGGTTATTCTTCCGTTATTTTTGTGTAGGTTACTCAACAAGTTTTTGTGGCCAAGGAGTGGGTCCGCGATGCCCGTAATAAGGCCAATGCTAAGGCCCTCTCCCATGTCGATGTTGAGAAGTCTTTGGGGGCTCTCAAACAAGAACGTGAGGAGTTGAGCGAAAAGCTCAAAGAAGCGGTCAAGGCACACAAGAGCGCCAAGGCAGGTCTGAAGCCCGTGGAGAAACAGGCCGAGAATCAGCGCCAAAAGCTGTACGTGACCGAGATTAACTTGGCCACCGAAAAGTAGTTGGTTAAAGACCTCACGGCTGAACTCCAAAAGGTACGGGAGGCAGCCCAATTAGCTAAGGAGGCAGTTGAGGCCAAGAAACAAGCATCTTACTTGCTCGGCATAGAACAAACGCAAGTTAGGCTCACTAAGGAGCTTTCCGAGGTCTGTAGGGACTATTGCAATGTATCATGGGGTAGGGCCCTTGACGTTGCAGGCGTCCCAGCAGATTCGGAATGGAGGCAGCCTGGGAGCATCTATTACCACCCAGACATACGTGAGATCCCAGGTGCCGTCCCTTCTTCCTCTGCCCTTGCTCCAGAGGTCTCTGAGCAGCAACTGACTACCCAAGCTGCTCTCTCTCCTTCTGATAGGGCTGAGGGGGTTGAGGGGGCCAAGGACAAAAGCAAGGGGAAGAAGACCTCCTCAAAAGCTAAGGACGATGCCAAGGCTAAGGAAGCTGCAGTTAAAGCAAATGAGGCAGAGGCCAAGACTGAAAAAGCTGATCTGAAGGCCAAGGATGCTCCTACCTCTCAGCCGAGTCAGAAGGAAGACCCTCCTGCTCCCAAGACTAAGGCTTAGCTCTTAGGATTCTTTTGTAGTAGTATTTTTTTTTTTTAATGGCAATCTGCCATCAATCATATTGTATCCCCACTTCTACTTAATGAAAATGTTTTTCCTTTTATCCCTTGTATTTTCACTTTGTATGCTTTGAAGTTTATTATCATTGCTAACTACTCTACCTTCAACAAAACCTTAATAATAGTGCATTGTTATCAATCCAAGTAATTTGGTTAAGTACCAACAATGAATAATTTAACCTATATTTGCACCATGAGCTGCTCTTTCTGTGATGAGGGCTTAATCAAATAAAGACAAGTAATAAACTTATACTTGGGTGAATAATTACAGATTTTAGCCTCCTCAGAGCTACCAATCCGAGGAGTTGGCTGTAGCTCTAGATATATCTTGACACTTAGTGAGAATCGAACAGATAACGCAGTGTTAATTTTACCAAAGTATGTGATCCGAGGAGCTTTATATAGCTTAGGTTTGGTTTAAACACTTATAAAAGATGTGATAGTGTATTAATTTCCCTAAAGCATCTGGTCCGAGGACTTCAGGCATGACTAAAGTTCTGTTTAAACACTTATAAAAGATGTGATATTGTATTAATTTCCCCAAAGCATCTGGTCCGAGGACTTCAGGCATAACTAAGGTTCTGTTTAAACACTTATATAAAAGATGTCATAGTGTATTAATTTTTCCAAAGCATCTGATCCGAGGACTTTAGGCATGACTAAGGTTCAATTTAAACACTTATGTAAACGATGTCATAGTGTATTAATTTCCCTAAAGCATCAAGTCCAAGGACTTCAGGCATAACTAAGGTTCTGTTTAATCACTTAAAAAAGATGTCATAGTATATTAATTTCACCAAAGTATCTGGTTCGAGGACTTCAGGCATGACTAAGGTTTTGTTTAGTCACTTATAAAGGATGTCATAGTGTGTTAATTTTTCCTTAGCATCTGGTTCGAGGACTCCAAGCATGACTAAGGTTCAATTTAAACACTTATATAAAAGATGTCATATTGTTAATTTCCCCAAAACATCTGGTCCAAGGACTTCAGGCATGACTAAGGTTCAATTTAAACACTTATATAAAAGATGTCATAGTGTTAATTTAACCCAAGTATGTGGTTCGAGGAACCTGACATAACTTAGGATCTGTTTAACACTTATAAAGATTGAATAATGAGAAATATAATGCCTTTAATAAATGAACATATTGACAAAAGAGACTTTCATTAATAATAATACATTTTTAGGTTGTTTACATTCCACGGGCGTGGTATTACATGTTCATCTAAGTCTTCCAGAAAATATGCTCATATACCAACCACCGAGGTGATACGGTATGGTCCTTCCTAATTGGGCCCTAGCTTTCCCCATGCTGGGTTCTTTGCATTACCCAAAACCTTTCTTAACACCAAATCACCAGTTGCTAATGGTCTCAGCTTCACGTTGGCATCATAACCCTGCTTGAGTTTGTGTTGGTAGTATGCCAATTGAACCATTGCATTTTCTCTTCTTTCTTCAATAAAGTCTAAGCTCTTTTCTAGCAATTCATTGTTACTGCTCGGATTGAAAGAGCTAGTTCTGAGTGTAGGGAAGCCAATCTCCATAAGTCATCGAAAAGGGGGTCTCCCCGGTTGATCTGCGAGGCATAGTTCTGTACATCCAGAGGACATGTGGCAATTCCTCCACCCATTTTCCCTTCGCATCATCTAACCTCTTCTTGAGTCCACTCACTATGACCTTGTTAACAGCCTCTGCTTGTCCATTCCCTTGGGGATAAGCTGGGGTAGAATATCTATTTGTAATTCCCAGATCACAACAGTATCTTCTGAAAGATTTGTTGTCGAATTGAAGACCATTGTCTAAGATGAGGGTATGAGGGACCCCGAATCGTGTGACGATATTTTTCCAAACAAATTTCTTGGCATCCACGTCCCTGATATTTGCCAAAGGCTCAGCTTCAACTCACTTGGTGAAGTAGTCTATGCCGACCAGCAAATATCTCTTATTTCCTGCTGCTTTAGGGAAAGGGCCAACAATATCTAAGCCCCATTGAGCAAATGGCCAAGGGCTGGATAGGGGGTTAAGGACTCCTCCTGGTTGATGTATATTTGGTGCAAATCTTTGGCATTGATCACACTTCTTCACATACTCTTGTGTCTCTTTCTGCATATTTGACCACCAATAGCCTTGAGTGATGGTTCTGTGAGACAAAGATCTGCCTCCTGTATGGCTTCCACAAATCCCTTCATGTAATTCCTTAAGGAGTAGTTCTGAGGCCTTGGGGTGAATACAGAGTAGATAGAGAACAGAAAAGGAGCGCTTGTACAATTTTTGATCTTTGGATAGCCAGAAACAGGGCGCCTTTCTTCGTACTTTATCAACTTCTGATTTATCCTCGGCAAGATGTCATCCCTCAGGAATAGTACAATTGGGTCCATCCAGCTAAGCCCCACTCTAACTTGATAAACATGAACCATTCCTCGGTTCACCTCTGTGGGCTTGCGCAAGTCCTCTACAAGGATGACTCGAGGTAGGCTCTGAGCTGAGGAGGTCGTAAGTGTGGCTAGGGAATCAGCATATGTGTTTCCACTTCTAGAGATGTGCAGCAGGTCGAAAGATTCAAACCCTGACCGTAGGTGTCTAACCTGATTTAAGTACTCTTGCATTCTTTCATCTCTCACCTCAAATTCTCCTTTCACTTGGCTAACGACTAATCTTGAGTTCGAGAACATCTCTACTGCCTTTCTGCCCATTTTTTGAACCATGGTCATTCCCATTAACAGAGCCTCATACTTGGCTTCGTTATTTGTGGCTGAGAAGCCTAGCCTTAATGACTTCTCAATAGTGATTTTTCGGAGGATATTAGTACCAGCCCCACTTCGGAGCCCCTCTGATTTGCCACACCATCAATATACACTTTCCAAGATAAGGGACCGTGTTGGGAGATCATGCCAACTGATTTTCCATCCATGTGTTGTGCTTTAACCTTCTCGTCTAACGGGGATTTAGCAAACTCGGTAACCAGATTCGTGAGGACTTGACCTTTGACAAAGATGCGAGGCATGTACTTGATATCGAAAGCCCCCAACATTATCCCCCCATTTAGTGATCTTTCCTGTATAATCAGTGCTCCGGAGTAGATTTTTGAGTGGGAGCTGAGTTCGGATGACTACCGTATGTGCTTAGAAGTAATGGGAAAGCTTATGCATAGCATGTACTACCGCTAGAATGGCTTTTTCCAGTGGTAGATAGCGAATCTCGGCCTCGTGTAGTGACTTGCTCATGTAATAGACCAGCCTTTGTATACCGTTATCAACTCGTATCAGAACCAAGCTTACAGCATGGGGGGCCACAGCAATATAAGCAAACAAGACTTCATCCATCTCAAGACTGGACATGATAGGTGGCCAAGAGAGATAATCCTTAAGCTGCTGGAAGGCTAAGGCACACTCCTCGGTCCATTCAAACCCCTTCAATTTGTTCATTAGTAGGAAGAAGGGCTTGCATCTATCCGCTGACCGAGAGATAAACCGGTTCAAGGCAACAGTCATTCCGGTTAGTTTTTGGACTTCCCTTGGGGTTCCGCAGTGGTTGTAAACTGTTGATTGCCTTAATCTGATATGGGTTAACTTCGATTCCGTGATGAGTGACCATGTAGCCTAGAAACTTGCCTGATCCCACGCCAAAAGAGCATTTGGACGCGTTAGGGCGTAACTTATGCTCTTTTAGAATTTCAAAAATGCTTCTGAGGTCTCCCACATGCTCGGACACTACCTTGATCTTCACCACCATGTCGTCTATATAGACTTCAATGCTCTTGCCCAATTGTGGTTCAAACATCCTCGTCATCATTCTTTGGTAGGTAGACCCAGCATTTTTCAAGCCAAATGGCATCACTTTGTAGTGATAGTTCCTAGTGGGGGTGACAAAAGCTGTCTTTTCCTGGTCCTCTAAGGCTAATGGTATCTGGTGGTATCCCTGAAAGGCATCTAAAAAGCTCATCCGAGGATGGCCTACGGTGGCATCCACCAGCTGGTCTATCTTAGGCATGGGAAAATGATCCTTTGGGCACGCCTTATTTAGATCTGTGAAGTCTACGCACACCTACTATTTTCCACTCTTCTTTTTTACCACCATAGTACTGGCAAGCCACTCTGGGTAGAACGCCTCCTTGATAGCCCCCGCCTGTTTAAGTTTCATCACCTCGTCTTTAACGACATCAGTATGTTCCTTGGACGAGCACCGAGGTGGTTGTCTTTTGGGGGTGACACAGGGATTAACGTTTAAATGATGACAGATAAAGCTCGAATCCACCCCTAGGGCCTCGTAAGCATTCCATGTGAATACATCAACGTTTCTTCTTAGGAATTCTATCAGCTCCTCCTTCTCTGGAGTAGGCAGCTAAGACCCGATCTGGAAGAACTTCTCCGGATCATCACCAACCACAACCATTTCCAAATCTTCACATTTCGCCTCCTCAGCTGGCCCATCAACAGGCAACGCCAGAGCCCTTAATTGCTATAAGCCACCATCGGCAAAGGCTGAGGGGTCGGCCTGGGTTGATGCCGGATGGCGGCCACTAGGCATTGTCTAGCCACAGACTGACTCCCGAGAACTTCTTCAACCTAGCCCTGCGACGGATATTTCACCTTCTGGTGCAAGGTAGAAGAGACGGCTCATAGGGTATAAAGCCAGGGCCTAGCCACAATGGCCATGTAAGGGGAGCAAGCGTCCACCACGATGAAGTCCACCTCCACTACTTCTAAACCGGTCTGTACAGGTAGTCTAATCTGACCCTTCGAAATGACAACCTTCCCATCGAAACTCACCAGGGGTGAATTATAGGCTGTTAGGTCCTCAGGTCTCAAATTTAGCCCCTTGTACAAGTCGGGGTACATAATCTCAGCACCGCTGCCCTGGTCTACCAATACCCTCTTCATGTCATACCCCCCAATACTAAGTGTGACCACCAAAGCATCATCATGGGGTTGGATGGTTTTGATCTTATCCTCGTCGGAGAAGCCCAGAACCGATTGAATACTTATTCTAGCCCTCTTTGGCCCAACATTTGAGTCCTCGGCAGTCAACCGAGCGATAGACATTACCCTGGAGGGGCAGGATCTGGTCCTTCCTGGAGCGGCGAAGATGACGTTTATCATACCTAAAGGAGGTCTCGAAGGAGCATCTCTTCTTGGCTCTAAGTTTGTCTGGCCCCCCTAGCCATTGGAGTGGTGCAGGAGTTGTTTTAACTTTCCTTCGCGGACGAGCTGGTCTAGGTGGTCCCACGAACTTCTACAATCTTCCGTGGTGTGTCCATGGTCTTGGTGGTATTAGCAATAGAGGTTTTGGTTGCGTCTTGCAGGGTTTCTGCCATTTTATTTGGCCATTTAAAGAATGGCTCATTCCTAATCTTCTCTAGAACTTGATGCACTGGCTCTCAGAACACAGCATTAACTGCCTGAGGATTGGCAGATCTTGACTGTCTAGTAAAATCTCTCTGTGGTCGGTTGTTATTGTACCGGTCCGGCTTGAAACCCTTCCTCTCCTGAGGGATAACCTTGTCCTTTCCTTTCCCTTGCTGCTGGTCTTCCTTGACCCTCTTGTACTTGTCAATCCGATCCATGAGTTGGCGCATGCTGGTGACCGATTTTCCCGTCAAGGACTTCCTTAAACCGTGCTCGATTGGGAGGCCACTCTTGAAAATACTGATGGTGACGTTGTCAAAGTCACTATCTATCTCATTGTACATTTTCCAGTATCTGTCAGAGTACATTTTCAGGGTCTCCCCTTCTTGCATGGACAAGGACAGTAGAGAGTCTAAGGGCTGAGGGACTTTGCTACAAAGTCATTGTAGCAGTACGTTGTACATTGTCAAAGTCACCATCTATCTCATTGTACATTTCCCAGTATCTGTCCGAGTACATTTTCAGGGTCTCCCCTTCTCGCATGGACAAGGACAGTAGGGAGTCTAAAGGCCGAGGGACTCTGCTACAAGTGATGAAGCGAGAGCCAAATGCTTGGGTAAGCCCTCTGAAGGAGTCTATGGAACTTGCCCTCAAGTTGTCGAACCATTTCATGGCCACGGGTCCTAGACTAGAGGGGAACACCTTGCACATTAAGGCCTCGTCCTTGGAATGGACGGCCATTCTTTGGTTGAAATGGCTCACGTGCTCAACGGGGTCTGTCTTACCATTATACATGGTGAAAGCAGGTTGAATGAATCGTCGAGGGAGTTCCTCTCCCTCAATCCTACGCGTGAAAGGCGGCCTAGAGATTTGGTCCAACGCCTTTCCCATAACGCTTTGACGACGGCGTTCCTCCTTGTAGGAGAAAGATTCGCTGGGTGGGGTTCAAGAGCTTCGCCTGTAACTGATGTCCCTTTCATCATCAAAAGAAATGTCTGAGTTAGAGGGGGTTCGCCTTCGCCGTGCATGGCGCAACTCCCTCTTCAATTGATCAATCTCCCGTTGCATGCCCTTGTTACTCTTTGCATGGGAGATATGGCTTCCACCTCGAGGTTGACTCCTTAAAGTATGTGTGGTATGCACACTTCCTTCACGATCACCTCTCCGCTCAAGGTTGACGAAGGGGTCGTAATGCTAGGATCCCGCAGACTCTGTTTGGTGTGGACTTGATCCTACCATAGTTAGGCACTGCACTCACTATTGCACCAGTTCTTCCCACAGACGGCGCCAATTGTAAGGACCTGGTTGAACTTCAAGCCCAGCAGGGGTGTAGGCTTTAGCCCAAAAAGTCTAAAACAATAAATTTGTAGAAGATGAGTTAGAAAACTGGGTTTTAGTGAATCAAATGACAAGCTAATAGATTCTTATGATAAAGAAGGAAAGATAATAGCCGTTTCTTTAAAGAAAAACGTCATCGGCCAAGTCCGAGGAGATTGATTCTTAGGTATTTCCCTTAAAACTTTATTACAAGTCTGGTTTTAGGTTGCTACAATGTTCCTTTCTTGATTCTCTGATCCCCTTCTCATGGAGGGTCTCTTACATTATATAGCTCCCTTTAGACTATCTTGACCCTACACTTGTTGATCATCTGAGCCTTCACTTGAGTGTCTGTCCCATCAGACGCTCTCTTTGGCTCTCTGTGAGTTGTGGTAGCCAAGACAGCACTATTCAGGGGTCTTCTCCACATAAATGTAGCTAGAAAAGTAGCTGCTGTGCATTTAATGCGGTGATAGCAACTTTTCCTTAGATTCCTCTGAGCTCCCATTCCTTTTGCACGATCATATCGCCTGTCTCTATCAGTAGATCATCCTGGAAGGTTACCTTGAATGACAAGGTACACATTTGATCCATGCCTTGCTTATCCGAAGAGATGATCCTCCTCGGACCAACTTTATCAGCCCTTCCATTTGTATTTTCATTATGGGGTTTTGAATTTGACACCCTCGCCGTTGTTTATCCTCCTCAAACAGATAAGGTCCTTGGCCAAACCCAAGGCCCACTATATGAATTTGGCCCCTTCTTCCTACAAATATAATTAGTGGTACTCACTATAATCAGAGATATGTAGCACAACGTTATTTTATTTCTAAAGAGTATTGTATAATTACTCTCATTACATTTTTTTTTACAAAAAAAAATTTAAATCTTAGTTAGAAACTGTACAAATAACCCCACCCCAATTACTCTCACTACATTAGTTAAATAAGTTATCATTTTTAATAAATCTTAGTTAGAAACTTTACAAATAACCCCACCCCAATTACTCTCACTACATTAGTTAAATAAGTTATCATTTTTCATTTAGTAAAGCTGGATGCAAAATGACTATATTTGAATAATAAATTAGATCATTTCCTCTTTGAGAAACCCTTTTTTTTTTCTTTTTTAGTTAAGGAATGAAGAAATTTACTGGGTGAGCCTTATCGTGCGCTTCTTTTTTTTTTTTTTTTTTTTTTTTACAAATGTTGGCTACAACCTTAATTGTAGGTTAAAAGACTACAACTTTCACTCAAAAAATGAACATTCTAAATTGCATGTTCTTTATGTTCTTAATAAACATGTTAAATTTTGTATCAATCGAATGTTATCTACTATTCAATTCATAAACTTATTTTTTATACATAATTTAATCCTTAAAAACTTGAAATTTAAACATTTGATTGATGATAAAACTATTGATCTTTGATCTTTTACAAAATTTATAAGCATGAATGATTTAAGAAGAAAATGTAATCCAATAGTGTATTTGTCTAAATTCACATCCAATGATATTGAGTAAAATCTAATAACGAAGTTTATTACCAAATTGTCTTTTCTTTTTTTTCTTTTTTTAAGAGGAAAAAAGGAAGCTTGCAAGTGGGCCTTATAAAATAGTGGTGGCTCCAAGAAACTTTTTTGGACCGGTTATTATAAAAATTAAATTATATAAAATCTAATAAAAAATAATTTTATATATTGCTAAAAAAACACACACACACAAATTACATAAAGAATTACAATTTCCTTCAATATAATTATGTTTTTAAAAAAATTGAGATTATAAAAAGTAGTACATAAATAAGCTAAAAAACTAAAAGGAAATACCAGTGTCAAAACAATTTTTTAATGGTCATCTCAATTCTTAAGGACTCCATTTGGAGGATCCTCGCGCATTTATCTTCTTTATTCCTTTGCTTAAAAAAAAGAAAAAAAAAAATTGCTGATCATATCAGATGCTCCACCTAAGATAAAATCAACGAAGCCTTCTTCGGAAATATGCGTGTGTTTAAAGCTGACTTGGATAATGCATTAATGCCCTGTTTAATTTTCTTTTCCTTTTTTTTTTTTTTTTTTTTTTTTTGAGAAACTTTCTTTTTCTTTTTTTAGTTGAGAGAATAAGAAAGTGATGCTTGTCCTTAATGTTTTTTGTTGGATTGTTGATTTGTTTCATCAATTGTGGTGGGTTAGGATTCTCAAAATAATGGAGTTTTGAGATGAGCTCTATACAAGAACCAGGTCTCATCCACTTATCTTTTTATTTCTCAATTCTGACACAAAGTACTTATTAGATCTAATAAAGGATTCTCAAAATGAAAATTGTCAATTTCATTGTTCAAATTTAGAAAATCCTTGAAATTCATAATATTTTGAGATGAATATTAATACTACCAAACATAGTCTATTTATCTTCTTCATTCCTTTGCTAAAAGTACATATATCCTATCACCGATTCACCATTATTGATTTTGAAGATAAAATAGGAATATTTATTTGTATGTCTGAAATGCTGATCATATTCAGATGCTCCCCCTAAAATGAAAATGGGGAAATTACATTTTGTCCATTTGTGGTTTGCCGGAAAAATACTTTGCCTACCTGTGATTTAAAAATTGATATTTTACCTACCTGAGATTAGCTCTGTTTATCTTTCGTTACCCACCTCTGTTAAAAACATAGGTAAATTTGTATTTTTGTTACCCTTTTATATCTTTCTCCTCTCAAAACATAAAAAAATTAAGGGAAAAGAAAATCTAAAAACTAGGTTTTATAAAAATTAAAACTTAACTTTTACATCTTCTTTTTATGTATAAACTTTTAGATCTTCTATTTTAACACATTAAAAATTGAAAAAAATTAATTAAGTTCACCAGGTCTTATTCTAAGAAGCATCACGGCCTAAGCTAAATTCACAGATAGAAAATGCATAATTTAGTTGATATTCGTGAAGCATATCCTGCAATATGTAAAAACAAATATCCTTAAAACAATTGAAGACTTCCTATTGAGCAAAAAACAGAAATGTTTATTATTACTCATAAAGTCGACAGATGGCTTGGACTAATGCTCTTCTTAATCAATTGCAGAACTTTTCGTCAAAATAACATATAAGGACAATTTAACACAGTTGTGATACTTTGAATCATCTTCTAGTACAAAGGTTCTGCAATTTACCAAATGCTTGACAATCTAAGCGTTTAACTCCCAGTAGAATCTGCTTGCTTTGACAGCAACAGTTGCGAAAACTTTCATGTCAGGGGCCGCACTCTTTGAGAGTAGAAAACACATAATTTCAATTTTTAATTTGTTAAAATAGAAGATCTAAACGTTAATACATGAAAAAAAAATGTAAAAATTAGTTTTAATTTTTACAAAACTTAGCTTTTAGATTTTATTTTCACTTAATTTTTTAGTTTTTTATGTTTTGAGATGAGAGAGATATAAAATGATAGCAAAAATACAAATTTGCCTATGTTTTTAATAGAAACAGAGGTGGGTAATAGAAGACAAACAGTACTAACTTCAGATGAATAAAGTGTTAATTTTTAAATCATAAATAGACAAAATATTTTTAGGACAAACCACATATGAACAAAGTATAATTTTCCCAATAAAAATCAACGGATGCTTGTTCGGTAATAAAGATGTGTTTAAAGGAAATTTGGAGAATGGGGTTTCTGGTACTGTACTATTTTGTGGTAGAGAGAATGTGAAAGTGATTGATCAATGATCATTGGTCACATTTGTCAATCTCCGGTCTCCACCACATTTATTGAAAGATATATTATTGATTGGTCTATGCGTTATATAGAAGGTGGCTTCCCATCTTCATGGAGATATTTCTTAAAAGTTTTGAAGTTTGTGCTATAGATTTATGGATCCAGCTCACTTTGTTCCGAGTCCCTTCTTTGTCCGCCACGGGTAATGGTTTGATGATAAAACTTCTCGAATTATTTTATTTGATAGGCAATTTGAGTTATAGTCTTAATAAGGTCCTAGTGATGAATGTAGTATTATTCATTACCATAACGTAGTATAGAGTTAATAAGTCCATACCAATAAACCTCTTTTTTATTTAGCCAAAAAATTAATAATAATAAAGTCCTTTCTTCCAAGGAACTGTTATTCACGTGTGACGGGAATACAATCTACCTTACTATGAGAATCAACGCTTAGAGCAACCGCATTAGTCAATGCAAAATTTCTATCTATTTTGTAAAAAGAAAAAAAACTATTTTTTCAATTTTACACACTTATTTTTACAAAATACCTACATTAGTTTGTATATTCTATCATCTATTTTATTTAAATAATCATTTTCCTCACTTTTTTTTAAATTATTTATCTCACACTCTCTCTCCATTGACGGTTATCTCAAACTCTCTCTCCATTCCCCATCTGAAACTCTTCTTTCCATTTGCGGTCACTCGTCGATCCAAGCACCTATCCACCATGGTTGAAACTCGCCGATCCACAAACACCAATCCGCCACAAGTGCCGATCCACTCTTTCTGTCTCCGTTGGTGTGTTTGTGTGTGAGTGTGTTCGATTTTGTGGTGTCTGTGGTTGATTTTTTATTTTGTGTTTGTGGGAGTGTGTGTATCAGAGGAAGAAGAAGATGATGAGGGAGAGAAGATGCGTTGGTTTTGCAGATGAAGAAGAGAGAGAAAAAATGAGTGAAATATGAAATTAATAAAATATTAGTATGCAAAGCTACAGTAACCGTGCATATATGCATGGTTACTATAGCATTTTTGTATATATGCACAATTTTGCAAGCACTTATGTGGGTTTTTTTTTGGTTAAAATGTGTAAAATTAACCACTTTTTGTATTTTGCACAATTTTGCATTGACTAATGCGGTTGCTCTTATGCAATGTGAGTGCAGGCTATTTAAGAGAATTCTTAATTATTCTTGATATTAGAATTAGAAATTATTTATGCCAACTCATATCTTGTGGGAATTTTTTCATTTCATTTTGTTTTGGTATAAAAAAAAATCTTGGGGAAGAAATTATAGTTGAACTTACTTGAATATATATATATATATATATATATATATATTATTTTGTGGTGAAATTGGAAATGCATCAACACAAAATGAGAGGAGAAACAAACATAGATACACTATTTTCTTGTTGAGTCTTCTCCTATTTGTCAAAATGTTTGTGCATTGGTTTTCCTCACGATACACATGTTGAGAGACCACTGACCATAATAGGATGAAGGTTTTTAATTTTTTTTTATTTATTTTATAATTCATAGTTAGGTGAGAGGAGATGTGAACTCTAGGCATCCTTGTTAGAAATATTAGAAAATAATAGTTGAACTACTAGACTCTTGGCAAAATAGGATGACAAACTTGGTTAGTTGTTGGCATATATAGCTAATACAGTAGTGGAACCCAGCTCTAATTTTAAAAATTTGAAGCCCATTAGCCAGGCCATAATGGTATTAATTGGATGCTTGTGGTGACTCCAAGATTTGAGCGATGGGTTTCTCTCTATTTTTTTTTTTTTTTTTTAATTTCTATAGGTTTGTCTTTCCATCTTTGTTTATATTTGGATTGTGTGGGTTTCATTTGGATTTTTCTATGTGGGCATGTATCCATTGGTAAATTGGGCATGGCAATGTTGTTGAGGTTTTCAATTTTTTGAGTTATTCATGAGGTTTGGTGAACTGAGTTGGTTTAGTTTTGTTAAGATATTTTTGGAGATTTTATGTTTTTTAGAGTTCAAGGTTGCTCTAATTGAGATGCAATTAATTGTTTTATGAAATGCCTCTATGAGCCATCAAATTTTAATGCAAGAGTTTTAGGTTGATATTTTGAGCGACTTTACACAGTTATAGATGTACAGGAAAAGATTCAAGTCCATGAGAAATTAGGAACTAATTTTTCATAGCTTTATACATTGCAAACAAGAGATATAATACATTTTGCAATGTGTACCTCAAGTTGTGTTTCCTATGGTTGAATTGGTAAATAAGAGTCAGACTGTGTCTCTAATGACTATTTTTAGACGGTGTTTTCTAATGACTATTTTTAGACTTGTATAATACGTATCATGTAATTAATTACTTATCAAAAATATCACGCAATTGATATGTGATTCTTCTTCTTCTTTTTCTTTTCTAATGACTATTTTTAGACTTGTATAATACGTATCATGTAATTAATTACTTATCAAAAATATCACGCAATTGATATGTGATTCTTCTTCTTTTTCTTTTCTAATGACTATTTTTAGACTTGTATAATATGTATCATGTAATTACTTATAAAAAATATCACGCAATTGATATGTGAAAGGGACTAGCTAAGCCATTTACACAAGTACCGATAGAATTGTTTAGCTGAAAACCTTGTATGACTAAAATTTAACAGTTTACTAGTAGGATAAACACCCTGTTGTCTAGTTGCTGAAACTGAAAAAGTTGAATCTACCCGAGTAATTTCAATGAAAAAACTATTATAAGCTGGACTGGAGACTTCACTGTGACAGAAAGATTGAAGACTAGCCCAACAATGTATGCACTAAGACAGTTATTCAAATTAAAATGCAAAAAGTTTAAAAAATAATAATAATTAATTGTAAAAAAAAAATTCAATTGATTTAAAATTCAAATCCAAATCCAAATCTAAATTCAAGTATCCAAACAATGGAATGATGAATTTCAAATCCAAAGACCCAAAAAAGAAATTTTAAAATCCCAATCCAAATCTCGTCAAGTTCAGCCCACACTTATTGGGCCCAAATACAGTCTCTTAGGAATAGAAATGATCTTAGCCCACTTGTATTTCGTAACCTAGAAAAATACTTCCAAACATACAAGACAACGACGTAAGCTGAAACGGCCCATAACTAAATTCATAATCTGCTTTGGAATGAGAGAAATGGATAACACTACTCTAATACCATACCTTCCTATCCTATGCCTATGCTATGCTATATATGTGTATTTATATGTTATTACAAAGGTATAGCAATACATCTTTTGGTATATACATTCGGAGAGAGATGTCAGGGTCATTTGTGAGAGGTGCACAGACCATGAACTCCATGTTTTTCAAGTAAGGTCTTTATTTCCAAACTCTCACTTTATTTATTTATTTATTTATTTATTTGAGAATTAATATTTTGAACTTTATTAAATAGTAAGCAAAACAGCCAGATAAATAACAATGGTGTGCGATGGGACATCTTCCATCCACACTTGAAAACCAGTGACATATCATGCATGTTGAACTAGGTTGTGAGCTCTCCTCACTTTATTTCATAATGATAATTTAAGTTTTTATAGTTCATTGCAACAATTAATACAAACTATCCTTCCTTTGGTTATTTATAAATAAAGCACACAATGTGTGCAAATGCTTTTTGCCCTTAATTTTTGTTTTTGCGAAAATCAATTTAAACTATATAATATGGATAATTTTGGAAGTAATTAAAAGTACATGTCAAAGAGCATTATTCCAATTTCATTTGACAGTTTTTTTTTTTTTTTAAATAGGTTAAATATATTTGAACTTGAAAAAGAAAATTTTATAAAATTTTACATGAACAAAATAAGCTAAAAACTCAATGAAAAAAACTCGTGACAAATAGACATTAGGGCTTAAATTATCTGCTCCTTCAAGTTATTTTCACATAACATTGGTTAACAAATATTTTTCTTTTATCAAACAGGCCAGTGACACGCAAAACGTACCATAAGAAAAGCTGTTCTCCGGATATGATACGTGAGAGCAAGAAAATGGAGGGTGAAGAAGTGAAGAACAAGAGGCATATGGGAGAGAATGATGTTCATGTGTGGATTCCCCATGAAAAGACAGGAATCTATTGTCCCAAAGGGCAAGAGAATGTGATAGACGATGTTCCTGCGGTGGCTGGAAAGGATTTCCAAGTTCATTGGTTTTCATAAGATTTGAGTGTGTTTGTGTGTCTTGATTGCCACTTCAACAATGTAAGAGGCTATAGCAGCCTTTATATTTCAAAAATCTTTCTATCACTAATACCTAATTCAGCAAAAATTAAATGGATAAAAATCATTGAAACCATTGAAGAAAAAAAGTTTTATTGGAACAGTACATTTATCATTACAGTGCGGGCGCCAATTTTTTAGCCGCATTTTTAAAACATGGCTATAGGTTAAGTCTATAGCCGTGTTTCTAAGTGTTTTTAGCCACGTATTTTTGGTTATGGCCTATTGCCTCATTCAAGGAGCGTGGCTATAGATCCAGTTGAATATATATATATATATATATATATATATTTTAAAAGGACCTATAGCCGCATTTAAAAATCGCGGCTATATAGAAAGCCTTTGCTAAAATATTGTTTTGAATTTGTTTTTGCCTAGCTCATAATCAAGATCCACATTCCAGTCTCTTTACACTTTCTACAAATTATGTTACTAAAAATTAGTATAGTATATATAAATTGTGACAGCAAAAGTTCTAATACCATTAAATTAAAAAAATAATAAGAAGCAAAGAATGAGTAACTAACCGACTTTATGGGCTTGAACATTCAAGCCACACGTCATTTAGTATTTTAGAGATAAATACTCATTATTGGAATCCGATAGAATATTAGAGATACATGCACACCTTGTATCCACTTTCAGCTGTTTATTGAAGCATGACAGATCAAATGGGTATTGCTTCTTATCCATTCACTCTAGTTGTTGGCTAATAATAATATTATACTAACATGTTGCTCCAGTAGGCAGTAGCCACACTCTTTGATCGAGTTGACTTTCAAGCATATCTACTCCTCTTCTTATCCCTACGCGATCAAGTCATTTCCAAAATCTTATAAGAAAATTCAACTTCTTATTGTTCTGAGCTCGGCACAATTCAATTATCCATTTCATTAATGTACCATTTCATTAATGTAAATTAAATAAAAGCGTGCATGCATATGACAATAATGAAAAATCTTGATCACACAAAATCAATCACCAGTCTATCTCTCAAGTCTGACCTCCTTTTTTCACTACCTTCATTATTATTATTTTTTGTTTTTGTTTTTTTGGGTGGTAAATCCCAAATTTAGCTTCTGGGATCTTTAACAATTGCTTTTATTTATGTTAGAAATATTGGACCGCACCAAACTCAAATAAGGTATGCCCAATAATGGGCCTAGTTCAGCCCATTTCCAAAGAGTTGTGCCCATTGCTAAAGGGTTGTATCTCTTGGTTTTGTACTCTTTGATTGTCTATATAAAAGGGGTAAGGGCTCATTTGTGCAATTGATAAAATTTTTAGGGTAATTATACTTTACCATCTAAACTTTCATAATGCACAATTATTACCCTAAACTATAATCCATGTTTCACGTTGCACCCTATAATCAATTGAGCAATTAACTTGGACAAAAATCATGTCACTTGCATGTAACCTCTGCATACATGACACCACATGAAAAGACCAAATTACCACTCTCAATCACTTAAAACAAAAGGTTACTTGGCACCACAAGAGTTAAAATTTGTTAAACAAAGAAATTGTAAATCTTTCACAAAGATGATGAGGACTATCAATGGTAGAGCACATGGACGGTAAAGATCAGTGTGGCCAAGATATTGGTAACCAACAGAGTCAAAGCGAATGGACAAAGCCATTGTTACTAGTCTCCATGAGCAGTGCAAGGAGTCCATGTGGGGGCGTTATGATGCTGTGAGGCCGGGAACCATTGTGTTAATGGCTATAGCGATTCGAACCGGAACCCTTAAATCTATATGAAAGCAGCTCCAAAAGTCTTCTTGAACATGTATTAGTAGAGGCTTTTAAAAGCAGAAGGTACATAACCTTTAAATTTATATGAGAGCAGCTTCAAAAGTCTTCTTGGACATGTATTAGTGTTTACTTATATACTAGGTTGGGTAGAATTAAAACCCTAAACACTTGATGGGCTAACAGATTGAAATTGCAGTTAAGTGAAAACGCAATTTGATCAGTCGAGATTTAGATTCAATCGGTTGAGACTGTAAGTATTTGATCGGTCGAGAATGAATCAAAATTTCTTCACTTGCACACTGATTTGCAGAACTTTGAGCACCTGTGACAAACTTATAGACTCTAAAGAGCTATATAACAAAACATGTTTTGATCATGTGTCTGCCAACACAACCTAAGATTCCTAAATCCTAACAACTATCAACAAGTTCTAGGTACATAGGAAGTGAGTACTGTGTAGATTTAGTGTTGGGTAAACCTTAGGTTGCTTAGGTTTGTACTTTGTAGTCTATTAGATTAGATTGTCCAATCAAATTCAAACACATTATTATATTGAATTTAATTGTCCCTAATCAAACTTATGTTCCTCAGGTGTACTCTATTAATTAAATTAGGATGCAAACACTCCACCCCCAATCCCCATCTAGTTTGTATTCTACATAGATTAAAGAATTTCCAGCCCTAAAACAAAAGGCAAGCATACTCTCATACTATTATTAGACCACATGCTATTAACATGTTGATGCATCCAACATCTTTATCTGTAAATTGCTTAACATGACATTACATTCTTCTTGTCTGCACAAAATAAAAATTATTCTCTTAGAGCAAGGCTTGTATACTAACACTAGTCTCATCTTTACTGTTCAATTTCAATTAAGGCTAAATTATATATTACTTCCTTTTAACTTTTCCCAAAATTTAATCCAGTTTAGTAGCATCCAATCTATTGATTTTAGTCCTATAATTTTGGCCTTCATTCAATGTAGTCATTCCATTCAGTCTCTTAAGTGGGTTGTCGTTAAGTGTCCCAAAAACAATGTCGTTTTGTTAGTTTGAAATTCTTAAATTAAAAAATTCAATAAAAATAAATAAATTGGAGGTGAGTGAATTTGAACCTTGGAAGTCTGGAAACCCTTAAATCTATATGAGAGCAACTCCAAAAGTCTTCTTGAACGTGTATTAGTGGAGGCTTTTAAGAGCAGAAGATACATAACCCTTAAATTTATATGAGAGCAGCTCTAAAAATCTTTTTGGATGTATATTAGTGTTTACTTTTATACTAGGTCAAGTAGAAATGAAACCCTAAACACTTGATGGGCTAACGGGCTGAAATTGCAATTAAGTGAAAACGCAATTTGATCAATCGAGATTTAGATTCAATTGGTTGAGTTTGTAAGAATTTGATCGGTTGACAATGAATCAAAATTCCTTTTTTTTATAGAGAAATGATAGAAATTGTATTGATCAGATAAAAAAACGTATACAATAGTCCAAGAAATATCTAGGACATGGGGGGACCAGCCAAAAGCCAATATCGGTCCTCAGTAGAAAAACTTAAAACAATAGTTTCATTATATTAGGCTACACTTTGGGCCAGCAGCAGGTACATTAGATTATGCTACACATTGGTATCTACCAGTCGTTGGTACTCCTCAAACAGACCTCCAGCTCTATCCAATATGGTATTGGGTCTTCTCAAAATAGTATTTATTTCGTGCATTCCAAATAGCCCAAGCTGTGACCATGCACCTCTCAAGTTCCACTTTGCTCAACTTTGATTGCATCTGCTTGAAGAAGAGGAAAAAAATCACAAGCTTCATTACTGCATTTTTGTGTTCTTCCCTTGAACAAAGCCCAGACATTACTTGCAAACGGGCATGTCCACAGCAGGCCATCTCAGTTGTTGTCTGCACAACTCACATGTTGGTTTCACTTTCACGCATCTCCGGTGTAGATTATCTCTAGTAGGCAGGCAATTTGAGCAAGCTTTCCACATGAATTTCAAACTTTCGGTGGCACCTTGAGGTTCCAAAGCTCCTTCCACGTAGCCCATGTATCCAAGCTGCTGAGTGTTCAGCCCTTGGTTGGTCCTTTAGGTGCAACACAACTTGATAGGATGTTCTGACTGTGAATAGTTGTGCTCTGTTTTCCTTCAAAATCAAAGAGTCCTCTGAGTTTATGTTATTAAGTGGCACTACCAAGATCTCAGTCCAAGTTTGATGAGCAAAGGTGGAGTATATTTTTCCTCGGTCCCATTGTCTAGTGTCTTGATCAATAAGGTCACAAACCTGTATGTTTAGTGAGGCTTCATTCAGAGGCACGAGAGAGTGGGATAACCAATCATGTGTGAAGACCCTAATGCTTTTGCCATTTCCAACCTTCCACCGTGCACATTCTTTGATGATTTCCCTTGCTGCCAGGAGACTACACCAAACAAAGGATGGATTGTTGCCTAGTTCAACCTCCATGAAAGAGCATTTTGGGAAGTAACGCGCCTTATACACCCTGTAGAACAGAGACCGATTATCCTGTACTAACCGCCATGCTTGCTTAGCTAGCATTGCTAAGTTAAATGCGTGAAGATCGCGGAACCCCATTCCACCCTCTTTCTTTGTCGTACACAGTTTCTTCCAATTAATCCAATGGATCTTATTGCTTTTGACCCCACCAATATTTGGTTAGGAGGGAGTTTATATTATCGCATATGGAGTTTGGCAACTTGAAGAGACTCATTGAGTATGTGGGGATTGCTTGTGCCACTGTTTGGATAAGTATCTCACGCCCCGCCTTTGAGATGAATTTTTCCTTCCACCCCCTTACTCTCTTGGTAATCTTTTCCTGCAGGTCTTTGAAGGTGTTAACCTTTGACTTGCCACTAGCCATAGGCAACCCGAGGTACCTATCACAATCTGTCATCACCCTTTACCTAGCAACTGTTGTATTGTTTGTCTAATCTCTGGTCTCGTGTTCTTGCTAAAAAATAATGAGGATTTATGTCTATCGATGGTTTGGCCCGAGGCAGCTTCATATTGTCCCAAAAGGTGTAACAATCTCTAGCATTCACCTACTGTTGCATAGCAGAATAAGAGGCTGTCATCAACAAATAGTAGATGAGAGACACTCACCCTATGTTGGCTAGACTTGATCCCCTTAATCACCCTTGTCTCCTCAGCTGTTCTCAAAAGGGCAGATAAGTCTTCTGCATACAATAGAAAAAGGTATAGAGATAGAGGGTCCCCTTGCCTTATCCCCCGTGAAGGATTGATGAAGCCCTTTGGCTACCCATTGATAAGCATCAAGTAGGAAGTTGTAGTAACTGTCTCCATAGCCAACCAGATCCATCTTGGATTAAAGCCTAGTTTCTCCACCATTTTTTTAAGAATGACTACTCCACCCAATCATATGCTTTGCTGATATCCAATTTGATTGCCATTTGCCCCACCTTTCCTTTCCTTTTGTTATACATCCTGTGGAGCAGCTCATATGCTACAATACTGTTATTAGTAATTAAGCGGTCTGGAACAAATGCACTCTGAGCATCAGAAATGACATTAGGAAAAATGATTTTTAGGCAGTTAGCAATAACCCTAGATAAAATGCGAGAAACAACGTTACCCAGACTAATGGGTCTATAGTCAGCCATGTGCTTTGGGTCATTTTTCTTTGGGATTAATACAATATGAGTGTAATTCATTTTTTTCAGCATGTGACCGGAATTCATGACTGATAAAATATCTATTGTAACATCAGGCCCTACTATGTGCCATAATCTTTGGAAGAAAAAATGGGACATACCATCGGGTCCTGGTGATTTGGATGGATGCATTTGAAATAATGCAAGTCTGACCTCCTCTAATGTGTACCTTTGGAGTAGGATGTCATTCATTCTGGGAGTGACTAATTTGTCCACTGAGTCCAATACCACATTTGCATTGACCGGGTTTGCTGAAGTGAATAGGTGTTGAAAATAGGATTCAGCTTTATGGGCAATACTCTCCTCAATGGTGCCCCTACACACCCTCATTATCAAACACCCCTGAGATGTGATTTTTGCATCAACATTGGCTAGCCCTCTGATTGAAGAACTTGGTATTTTTGTCTCCTGCAAGTAACCATATAGAGTGAGATCGTTGTCGCCAAAAAATTTCATCCTGATGTAGTATGTTGTTGATGTCAGCCTTTACTTCTTTAATTTCATCCAAGAACTCGTCATTATTCAGAGAGCACAACTCCTCCAACCTATGTTGTTTCTCCTTCAATAAAGTTTTTGAGTTTCCAAAGGCTACACGGCTCCACTCCACTAAGGAAAACCTACATTTTTTAATCCTTTCAAACAACACTACCATTGGACTACCACGTCCCACCTCAGTTGACCAAGCCTCTTGTATAATAGTCTCACAACTCGAATGGGAAGCCCACTTCTCTTCAAACCTGCGTGAGATTTTTTTTCTCCTTTCTTGTTGCGTTGTGTTTTGTGTAGTAATGAGGATTGAGAGATGATCAGAGTATGAGGCTTGGATGATTGTTACTTGGCAGTATGGGAACATTTCTCTCCATTCAGTTGTGGTGCACACTCTGACAAGTCGTTCCTGCACAAAGACCTCCCCATGTCTTCCATTGTTCCACGTAAACATATTCCCTCAGAAACCCAAGTCCACCAAACCACAGTGTAGTAAGGAGGCCCGAAATGCCTGCATGAGATTCAAGGGTTTTTGTAGTCCCCCTTGTTTCTCTTCAGATGTTAGAATTTCATTGAAGTTGCCAAGACATAACCAAGGAACTGAGTGTCGAGAGTGAAGGTGCCGCAATAGTTGCCAAGACTTATTCTTTCTCTGCTCCTTCGACCAACCATAGAAGCCAGTCAGTCTCCATGGGGTATTGGGGTCATTGAGTATGAGAGCATCAATATGGTTTAGTGTGAAAGTTTGGATGTGTAAGTCTACCTCCTCCATCCACAACAGAGTGAGTCCACCGCTTCTTCGAATACTCGAAACGGCCAACATACAGCAGTATGGTAATTCTTCCTAAATCCGTCGCATCTCATCTATGGATTGCTTTGTCTCCATAAGAAACAAAACTTTGGGAGCTTTTTCTCTCACTAACTGAGAGAGGACTTCTACTACATGTTGGTTCCTAAGCCCTCGGCAGTTCCAACTTAAGATAATCATTGGGCTCAGCGGGGCTGGACCTCAGCCTCCTCCGTTTGATTCGTTTTTTCCTGAACACCATCCACGGTTTTGCTCTTCTTTCTCTCTAGTTTTTTTGTTTTCCCATCATTCTCAGGTTGTCCTTGCTTTAAGCCAATCTTGGTAGGGCTTTGTGAACTGTTAGGCTTGAGAGAGTCACTTTTACGTAAAAAAAAATTTCCATTTGGCTATTTTCCCTATCTGGCGTGGCTCCTTTGTTTTAATAAGGTCATGTGCTTCCTCACATGCAAGTGTTCTCTGGTTGAGTGGTTCAGTGTTTTATGGAGTCTCAGTGGGCTCTACATATTCAACTTGAACACTATATAAGTTTGCAGCTTGATTAGTGGAGTTGTATAATTCATTATACGTTACTTCCATGCCCATGTCCTCAATCCCATTAGTACAGGTTGTTTTGTTACGTGGAGTGTCCTTGTGATCATATACCAGTTGCGTAGAATCTGCTCCGTTAATTCTAGTATCTTTAATTCCTTGATTCAACGCTGCTTTTGAAACCGTCCCATCATTGTCGTCATTAATTCCGTGATTTTCTCCAAATCCGTTGTTTGGCATTACTGCATTGCTTCGAGGCGGAACCCTAGGCCTGAGATCTTGTTTCAGCCTTGCTTCCGACGTAGTATCTCTTTCCAGTGGACTATTCGACTCTCTGTTCCTGCCATCATCCTTCCATCGATATCCTGCTTTCAACCAATCCCTATAGGGTGTGGCTGTTTGGTCTGGATCTTTTGGTTTCTGGCATTCTTTTACATCATGGCCGAAGATACCACACTGGAAACAAAGACCAACTAATCTCTCATATTTGAAACTGATCTGTACCTGGTCACCTACCGGGTTTGATACACATCCTCCTCGTCAAATGGGTTTATCAAGGGGTATTGCTACTCTTACTCTGATGAATCTAGCTTGATCCAACGAGAACATTTTTTTATCAACCTCTATCTCCTGTCCCAATCCTCTTTTGGTATCCAACCCTGCTTCTTCATTAATCAGATCAAAAGGTAGTCCCCACACTTGAGTCCAAATTAGTACATCTGAAAAAGTAACCAATCTTGCCGTCATCCCCCTCTCCCACCTATGAAGCACCAGTAGATGGTTATCGAAGCTCCACGGGCCATTATTTAGTACCCATGTCAATTGGCTTTCCAGTGTGAATTTGAATTGGAAAAGTCTGTTGCTGACATCAATTAAATCATTACCAAGCTTCCATGCAGACCTTAAGAGAGCCTTAGTTGCTCGCTGGTTGTAAGGCCGGGACCTGAAGAACCGCCCTAGTAGGCTAAGGGAACATTCTTCCAGGGTTTTCTCTCGTTGAGTTGCCTAAAACTTTAGTATTTCACCCTTTTCCTCCATAAGCTTAATCTGTTGTAACTTCTCAATAAAGTCAGAGTCCATGATTGTGGAAAGGAAAGGCTCACACAAGGTGAGAGAGAGAGCTCCTACAGAGAGGAGAAGAAAAATGTACTTCGAATTAAAATTCCTTGACTTGCACACTAATTTGTTGAAATTTGAGCACCTATGAAAAACATATAGGCTCTAAAGAGCTATATAACAAGACATGTTTTGATCATGTGTCTGCCAACACAACCTAAGATTCCTAAATCCTAACAACTATCAACAAGTTCTAGGTACATAGGAAGTGAGTATTGTGTAGATTTAGCGTTGGGTAAACCTTAGGTTGCTTAGGTTTGTAGTCTATTAGATTAGGTTGTCCAATCAAATTCAAACACGTTATTATATTGAATTTAATGTTAGAATTGTGTGGTTAAATAATTAAATTTACCATATTCCAATAACTTAAACTTTTCGGACAATCAGTAATTTAACATGGTATCAGAGCAGAAGATCCTAAGTTCAATCCCTATCTCCTCTATTTAAATTCTCATATGAGGGGAAGTGTTAAAATTGTGTGGTTAAATGATTAAATTTACCATATCCTAATAACTTAAACTTTTGGGATAATTAGTAATTTAATATTTAATTTTCTCTAATCAAACTTAAGTTCCTCAGGTGTAGTCTATTAATTAAATTAGGATGCAAACACTCCCTACCCATCTAGTTTGTATTCTACATAGATTAACAAGAATTTCCAACCCTGTAAATTGCTTGACATGACATTGCATTCTTCTTGTCTACACAAAATAAAAATTATTCTCTTAGTGCAAGGTTTGTATACTAACACTAGTCTCATCTTTATTATTCAATTTCAATTAAGGCTAAATTATAAATTACTTCCCCAAAATTCAATCCAGTTTAGCAGCGTCCAATCTTTGATTTTAGTCCTATAATTTTGATCTTCATTCAATGTAGTCATTCCATTCAGTCTCTTAAGTGGGTTGTCATTTTTCTTTTCTTTTTTAGTCTCTTAAGTGGATTGTCATTAAGTGCCCCAAAAACAATGTCGTTTTGTTATTTTAAAATTCTTAAATTAAAAAAATTCAATAAAAATAAATACTGGAAGTTTTTTATTAAAAAAAGTAGAAATTGATTTTTTTTTTTTTCCAAATTGAAGCAAGAAATTAAAAAAAATCTCTTCTTCTATAAAAAGAATTTGCTGTGACTACATAATTTCAACTGAAATTTTATATTAATACAAAATTTTTCCAAAATTTTATATGGTTTTGCTGAGAATTGAGGATTTAACCCAAAATTTATATCACCAAAAAAAAAAAAAAAAAAAAAAACCTTTTTGAGAAATGGGGATTTAATCAAAAACTTTCCCCCCAAAAAAAAAAAAATTTGGATAAGGATTATTGTAGAAAGGCAATTACATAAATTCAACCAAAAAAACTCTATCGATACAATATTTCTCTATGCACGGCAGCGCAGCTTTGAATCTCCTTCTACCACTTGCCAAAAAGCCTTATAATTCAATGACAATGACTATTCTCCTTAATGAGTTTTGAATCCCTGCCCCATTATTTAAACTATTAATTAAAAAAAAAGAAGGGGGGTGGGGGTGTGGGAAATCAACCCGGTTAATGAGGGATTATTGATACATATATATATATATTTTTTTTGGTTGGTAAAAGGGATTATTGATATGTTGTATCTTTGGGAAGCATCATATCAAATGCAAAACGCAAGGGCCAATTAAGAATCTTAGTCATGGGCTAATGATGAGAAGCAAAATATTTTATTATTTTAAAGCTAGTTGCACTCCAGTTGGGATATCACACTGGATCTGGGGCTATCACTATCAACAAAGCAAGGATTAGTTTATTTATAAATAAAATTACTTTCGGCCTTCGTCTAATCGTCTCTCACCACTAAAATTCTTAGTTTTTATTAGTATTGAAATGCAGCAGGGGAATTATATAAAACTTTGTTGGGAGCTGTGAATATAGCAAGATGCATGGAAGACCAACAACTCATCCTTAAATATTTTTTTTTTTGATAAACAACCTTAATTTGATTTGACATAATTTTCTTTTTCTTTTTCTTTTTCTTTTTTTAAAGAAAACTTAGGTCATTATCCTCATATTTTGTAACGTGAAACTTTTGTTTTTGGTTGAGCATAACGTAAAACTGCTAGATTGCCTCCTTTTTTTTTTTCTTTTTTCTGATAATTTGAAGGCTTGTGCCATATTAGGCTATACAATTTCTGTTTTTTTTTTAGAGTTAATTATAATATGTTGTTAACTCTGCAGTTTAAACCATTTCCTCTCTAAAACGCCAGGTACTTGGTACAATTCCTACTCCTCGTAGTAAAGATTAGTTTACCTCCGGCTATGTGTAATTGTGTATATGAAAGCTAGCAAAGTTTTTGGAACATTTTCAAACAAAACCATTGAACACACACAAGGAACAGTTGTATTATTTTCACAATTATAAATCAACTTGGCTTTTATTTACACCCTTCTTACAGCCAAACGACTGTTAGACCGTTAGGCCTATGCGAGGGATCTTGCACTTATTAATAATAATAATAATAATACTAATAAATTAAAATAAACTTGCAATCAAACTGGATGGCCTGTCAAAGTGTTCGTGGGTCTTTTCGTCAACTCCGGTTTTCTTTTCTAGAAATTTTTGCTCGAAATTACATTCTTGGAATGTAACTAATGAAGCAAACATTGTAATTTCATATTCTTTGTAATGAGATTCCATAAATCTAAGATTTCAAGAATGTAATGTCACATGCAAACCAGATGCCCCCTAAAAGGAAAGAAAGAAAGGGGAGATTGAAATTAGTGAGCTCCACACTTCATGTGCGATCCGCCACCGCTTAGGATTATCTCACAAACCTATTCATAATAATTGTATTTGACATGCTCTTACGAACTCTTAAGCAGAAAGATTCATTGGAAAGTTTAATGTACTATTTGAACAATCTTCATCAGCCATGTACCTCATATTTCTATCTGTAGGATTCAACCATGTTCAAGCCATTCAAAAACATCACATATTAATCAAAATTGAGAGCTGTAAACCGAGCAAATTGAAAATTAATCATATCAACAAGATTAACATAAAAACTGGAATAGAAAATTTCAACAAATTTTCTAAAACCTATCAATGAAGCTCAGTCGTAGAGTTAGAAAGGACTGAAGTGATATTGTTTGGAAACGTTGTTTAGTGAGCGTGAGAGTGATATTTCTATGAATTGCCCTCTCATTTACAAACTTCACCTAATGCCGATGTGTAAAATCAAACAAGCTTCACTAAAAGCTGGCGTGCAAATTCAGAAATTCAGCCAGTTAATCGCTCGAACATCCTGATACAATCGTGGTTGCAACAGTTTCGAAACATAAGGCTTTAGGGGTCTCAGAGCAGACCCTGTCAAAGGTTTCCCAGCTTCCATTGGCCAATCAATAACCAAATTGGAGGAAAATTGTGCATTCGTTTTGTTAGAAGTCCAATGATAAGCTTGAAGCTACTTAAAACCGGGGCCAGATTGGGTTTTATGCTCGAAACTTGTTGGGACAAACACAGGAAGCTGATTTGATGTTGAGTCTCTTTTGAATCTAGACTCCCGTGACAAATTAAAGGCCACTCTCTCTTGGCTCTCTCTAGAACCCAAACCTCGATCATTCTTCAAACTATCCCTTACCGGGACACTCAAGAGTGGACCACCAAAGAAAATTGAGTCTCCTGTGTAGAGCAGCTTCTCTGCTTGTGGAACTGGAGCCTTTGCTGCAGAAGATGAAGGCTCATGTGGCGGAATAACTGGCCTTCTGCCATGACTGCTAGTTTCAGCAGTAGAACTTGGCAATCCAATTTGCATGGATGATCGGTTTCTAGCTTCTGAAGCTGATACAGGAACTGATACATATCTCCCAGCTTCTTGGTCCCAAACAACAGATGTCCTTTTAACGTCTCTGAGAAGAGAAGTAGCTGGAGCTGAAAACAGTAAAGGATCAGTACTTCCCTTCTGCATGATCTTTTCATCAAACGCTGAAGGATGCGATGTAGAGGTCTTGACATTTGGAAAAGTTGCCTTAGAAGTTAATGGACGATCATGAACAAAACTAGGGACAGAGGTAGCTGCACTAAAACGACCCAGACCATGACCTTGCGGTAGAGGGCTGAGTGTGACAGCTTCATGAACATGGCTGGGACTGCTGAAGCTGCTCACACTTTGAGTCCCAGTTTCATACTCATCCCGGCTACCTTGGCTTGGAGCAAAAGAGGCTCTCAGGGGAGATAATCGTAAATCATTCTTTATCTCTTTATTTGCCCCCGTGTCAGTGCTCACGCTACTTCTGATGCTCATGTTGCCACTGGAGCTTAATTCAGGATCCTGTAAACGGCGGTTATCAACTGGTCGCAGAACAGAGGATGATGCCCTAGCCTTGGCTGCCGCTCTCATGGCTTCATTAGAATCTAACCTTGCTAGCTTCCAAGCACTAATACGAACAGGCCTTTTCGGTACCTTTTGCCCTCTTTCTGCATTTTCAGCTGCGTCTGGATCGACAGTTGATGGAACCATCCCAGGCTCCAAGTGAGGTACCACTTCGTCCTATTGTAGAATGTTTAAAACAAGTACCCATGAATCAGGTCAGAAGCTTGTTTCAAGTTCGAAACAAGGATGACATTATTTCTTTTGCAAGATAAAAAAATAGAACTAAACCTGTCCACTTGCAGTCAGTTCTCGCACCCACTTTTACATGCATGATCACCAATAGATTTCAAAATTTTCAAGAATTAATGGGAACAAAAAAAGGCAAAATAAATTGGAGAATTGTAAGGATATTTGATAGAAAACTTTCTATGTATCCCTTCTCTAGAATGTTAGGAATTCAAGTTAGAATCAATATATTAGAAAAGAATCCCATAGCTTCAATTTAAGCTTCTCTTAACTTCTTGAATAATTACCCAATCTCTACTAGGACATTAAAATATATCAAAAGCCATCATTTGGATAATGCAATGAAAATAAATAGAACCTTGTCAACATTGATACGAAGAAAAGAGAAAATGGATTAAACCAAAAAAAAAAAAAAAATGACAATTAGATAAGACTGCCTACCAATCACCTCTCTTAAACTCCAAAAAGTGGGAATTTTGTGCACTGGTTATAACCTTTTCATATTTGTCTAACATTTCTATTCATTTGGTAGTTAGTTTATCCCTTTTTTTTAAATCTATTTTCTTTAGGAACATGGCCAAGAATGCAGAAGATAAGGGCAAATAGGGAATAATATAACTTTAGAAGCAAAAGCCAAAACAACCAGCACCTTGCCAGCCTAATTGCGGTTTATACAACAGATGTATGTAGTGGGTTTTCCATGCTCTTTATCCAACGGTTATCTCAAAAGCCAGAAGAATAATTGGGAGAAATTGAAGAGGAGGGGGGGGGGGGGGGGTGGGGGCGCTCTGCACTTGGTAAGTATATGTCAAGATTATTTAGGTAATCATGCAGATGACCCTAATATACTAGGGATATGGTTTCACTGATGTCTTCTCTTGTGTACTTCTGGTGCGCTTGGGTGGCATCCCCTTGGGCCTTGGCATTTTCAATAAAGTGGTTTACTTAATGAGAGAAAGATTTTTTGGCTGAGACTTTTTTCTTTGGGGTCTGTTTCCTTGCCCTTTAGCAATTGCTTATAATTTATAAAACTAAGAACAAAAAATTCTTCCTTTACTTTTCTTTCATTCCCTAGTTTACATCAGATGATATTGAGCACGGTGGAGCAATTAAACTCTTCCGCCCACTACAAGTGTATTTTATCATTTGGTTGGTAATCTAGGGAATGAAATATTTAAACTGCATATGTTGGGGCATAAATAATATATTTTGATGGAAACTTTAAAATTTCCCCAAAATGAAAATAAAGTAAATAGTAAATACCTGATAGTCTACAAATACCCTGGGAGGGGTACACCATGCCCCCTTGTATTGTAGACCCAGGGAACTACCACCACTCAAACCAGTTGTAGCAGACCCTGATGGGGAGTACATTATATTTGGCAGTTCCTCGTCCATAGATGCCCCAGCAGGTGCCTCACTCATGGCTCTCATTGCCACAACATACTCATAGGTTGTGATACCCTGATTCAATATAGAAACAGAAAGGATAATGAGGACATTTATATAGCTAAGGAAATTCCCTCTCCTGAGTCCCGGTCCCCAATATTTACTTGTGTTTAATTTCTAGTTTCTACACTTGGTTAATTGCCAAAATGGATTACACTGTACAACTAGCATTCCAAACCCAATTATAGTTATCTCCAAATATTAAGATCTCTCCCTCCAACTTCTCTGTGACAAACCTAAACACCATAGAAGGAAAAATATACACAAAATTTCTCGCCCACTGACCTTTCTAATTAGTATCATGTGGAAAAAGAATAGTTCACCCAAAGGTATACATGCCAGCATGGAAACTACCGTACATACAGCCTACATAAAATCAGATCTAGCATTAGCACAAGATTCTTATTAATTAATATATTTAAACAAAAAAATTATATGTCAACATTGGGTAAAGCATTTTGGATAAGAGTGTACCACAACTGTTGCAAAGGGGGGACGAGTGAAACCATTTCCAAGCGTATCAAAAATTTCAGCTTCCATGCCTTTCTTATTAACAAAGCAACGCACAAGAACAGCAATTCCAACTCCAGCTTCAATAACAAGCTGAACCAAAGAAGTAAAAGGAGGGGAGAGGGAAGGGATATTAGCGACCAAGAAAATATTTTCTTTAGAAATAGTTATCAGATGGCAACACATACCCAAACAAGACTTATGGCCATGAGAGAAATAAAAGTCACATAATTTTTGTGCCCTACACAATTGTTAAGCCACTGCAGCCATATAATATATAGAGGTTAGTCTCAAAAGAAAACCAAGTATTTTACAATTACACAATACTTCATGATGTGTTCGTAAGGAACACTTTTGGAGCAATATGAAGATATACCCGGCAGTGGTGATCAAAACCATCAACACATTTATCACAACTTCTACAGTGTTTGCTGAATTTGCGAACCTGCAAAATGAAAAGCATTCATGGTTACTATACAAAACCAAATTGTAGTAATGTTTTACTGTACAGATAATTTTTTGCCATGTGCTTTTCTTGCACCAGAGTGTGCCATGACATGAGTCTACTGTGGCCAGAAACCAAGAGAGATTAAATTTAAGATGACTCTATCATCCCAAATGAATTTCCCTAGATGTAGGGCCCTTGGTAGCTTACAAGAAGTGAATAAAGATTGGCACATATCTAATATATTACTCAACAAACACGACTTCAGAATCCAGGAGAAGTTAAAGAGATATAAGCACCATTTTTTATATCAAGAAGCACGGTGACCTAAAATGCAGAGAAATTAAATCACCCCATCAATCTAATAAGGAAAGGTCAAGTACTGGCAATATCAGCATTAGAATCATGGAGCATGTTGTAAGTCTGTCCAAAAATAATTCAAAATCTAAACAGAGTACCTATTTTGAAAAAATAACAATTCCTCACCTAAGCAATGACTTTTTTTCACAAGGCAAGATATTTGATAACCATCTGCATGAATAGGGTTTAAATGTCTGAGCTCTGAGGCCTAGGGAATTCCCCTTACTGGAAGTAAAATGACTTAATTAAAGGAGCAATAGAGACAGGTTCCTTACGTTATCAAAAAAATAAAAATGAATAAGGAGCAATAGATACAACATAACCATTAATGATTCTGATTTCTAGGTACCATACCTAAATTGTATCAAAGTTTTCTGAAGTAGACATACCCTACTCCAGTGTAACCAGCTATTCCCAAAACCTTTACTTTCCATAACATAATTATAGAATGGCAACCCATGACTACTAGCCTTTTCCAAGACCAATCTAAATTGCTAGGCAACTAAAAATAAAATTAAAAATAACCTCTGCTGAACCATCAGAATTCCACCGTTGATATGGTCTACTAACCAAGAGAGAGATTTTAAAAGGACCAAAAGATAGTGAAGAATAAAGGGAAAAAAAAAAAATTGATTCCAACCAAAATTTTGCTCCTGGAGATTGAGAAATGGTCAGATCCACAATCCTAATTGGACATAAATATTCTTAACAAATGAATGCACCCTACTGAACTAAAAATTATAGATCCATTTAGGCTAACAAAGCCTTTGACCATTGCAATCAAAGAATTGAGCATTACGTGAAAATATTTCTGCTCTCAATCAGATTGAATAGAAATCTTCCGAAGCTAGCATAATCATCCTCGACACTATATCTGTAAATTATTGGATTTCATGAGCTTAACCTAAGTTTAAGGTTGATAACATACATGATTTGCCCACCTAACATGGTTGCTGAAGCTCCGAGTACTATCATCTCAACTCAATATATTGTTTCGGTCTCTCTCTCTCTCTCTGTGTCTCTGTGTATGATAGTAATTATGCACTTAAAATAGTACAGTAAAAAGTAGGAATATACATCGCATGAGTACAAGGGCAATAGACACAAGATGACACCTGAAATTATAACCTACTACAAACTTTAAAATCAAATAAAGAAGAGTTTAAAAGTCAATTTCAACTTGGGTAGAGTCAAGATGCCATCAAAAGTTCTAGAATTTCTCTTCCCACACCACATGAGACATAAAGGAATTGCATTACACACGTTGCTAATCATCGTAAAACAAGAATGCAACAAATGTATGAGGAAATAAAATTGCTAGGTGTGACAAGTATTGACCATAACAAAATAAATCACTCTTATTAAAAAAAACATCATACTTTTCATGATGTTATACCTCAGCATTACACAATGTGCAGAACAAAGCCTCTTCACCAGTGCCCTGCTCCTCAGCTGCCCCTTCCTGTTTGCGGCAATCTTCATGCACAAACAATGCACAGAAGATTCCTCCCATGTTAGAACAGGATTTTGAGCTCGTTGGTTCCAAGGGAATATTTACTCCCCCAACTTCACCTACTGAGCCTTTCCTACTAGAGTTAGCCCCTGCTATAGAACTTTTGGAAGCTGATGACGGAGAAGAATGCTCCCTGCTAGCAGTTTCATCAAATTTTCTAGGCAGATCATTTGCTGATAACCCATGATTTGTATTGAGAATATTAGTTGTCCCACCATAAAATTTGGACATAATTCCAGGATCCGCCGGGTTAATTGCAGTACAGCGAACATAAAGAATGAAAACAAGGAGTGCCTGTGGTGAAATGATAGGGGAATAAAATTAGACATAAGATCTATATTTGATAGAAGAAAATGAATCTAGGAAAATTCTAATGCCATGATATTATAATTAAGACAATGCATAATATGAGGTGAATGAGATATTTATGGTCATCTCCTTCTTCACTTAGCAAAAGGACACTAAAGTTATTTACTAACAGTTATCATCATCCACTCATCTCCTTCTTCACTTAGCAAAACATGTATCAAATATTAATTTTGTTTTGCTTCGAAGCTGAGATTACTCAAAATTCTTTGTAATTGTGTTCCAGTCAATTTATCCAGTTAGAAAGAGCATCCTAAAACAATGAGATAATGAAATTTTCAAAAACCTTATGCTTGGATAACCTTATGCTTCGTGGTCGCCATTTGGCGAATCGTTATTGTATGTGCTGTTGTAATGCGGAATTTGTGGATCACCTGTTACTTTTTTGTCCGATAGCTCATTCTTTGTGGATGTTTATGCTTCAGCTGTTTGGGATCGATTGGGTCATGCCAGGTTCAGTTGTGGACTTATTATTTTGTTGGTATAATTGGCTTGGGAAGCATAGTTCTGATATTTGGAATTTGGTTCCAGGCTGTTTACTGTGGACCATTTGGACCGAACGGAATCGGCGGTCTTTTGAGGATGAGGGGAAACTGTGATTCAGTTATTAGAGCTTTGCCAACGGACCCTCTTTGATTGGTCTCATTGTTGGGGTTTCTCGGATTGTTCTACCCTTATGGATTTTCTTTTGTCTATTAGAATAGATTAGGGGCTGCTTCTGTCTTTATGTTCCTTTTTCCTTCGTTCACTACCGTGAACTCCTTGTATTTTTCTTGCTTTTCTTTTATTAATAATATTCTCTTCTTACTTATCAAAAAAAAGAAATTTTCAAAAACTCCAAGGAAGTGAAAGAGAGACAGCACCCAGAGAGGGGGTGGGGGGGAACATAATTGCATAGAAATCAAATGGACTCACATACCACTGGGGAGTAAGTGCCAACCAGAATGTACTCCCAGGTACGGCCTCCAAGGAAAGGAGCAAAGAAAGCATAGAATGCAACCACTAACAAGCAGAATACAGTGATTGCAACAACCTATCCAAGTAAGAAATTTGAAAATATTTTAGAATACATGAAATTATAAACACTGGTAGTTATAAAAAAACAAGAATAAAAAGAAAATCTACTGTCCAAAAAATGGATATAAGAAATGCCACCTTTATAGATGCTATTAATGCATAACTGCAAAGCATTAAGCAATTATTCAACACTCAACAGTAAACCATAAACCAAAAAGTCCACAAAATATTATAACCAGTCATGCGATATAATAAAACTGATGATTCATTGATAGCAACAGCACATTCTTTTTATAAGTAATGGTAATAGAATAAATGATAAATCATACCAACCACCAGCATATTGACCATTTCCAGCTTCTGTTGATACAAATAAATGTCCCACAAAACACAGACCTTTGTTTTAACCATTTAACCATTTAATACTATCAAGGTTGATTGAGGACTCAAGACTGCAGTCCTTCCCGCCAAAAAAATGACGTCTCAGTCCTAATTCAACACCGCCCAGCTAGTAAACATGAACAACTCTGTGATTCTTTTTTTTTTTTTTCTTTTTTTTCTTTTTTTTTTTAACTGAATAAAAACCATGTGATTCACAACTTATCCTTCTTCCTTGACCTGATACTGTAGGGCTCTAGCATATTTAACAATACTGATTAAAATATATAAATAAATAACTTTTTTAAATTATTCTTTAATTTGTTTTCCTCGAGAACTAAAAAGAGCACAAGTTAAATTGAATCTTATCAAAAGAACAAGAACTAAGGTGATAAAGAAACAATTAAACTGTAAACCATAGAAGTACTTTTCTAAAAGTGAATTGCCACTCAGAGAACAGAAAATAGAAATTGACTAATAACATATACTGAACACACCAATAATGTTAGAACAATGACACTTCCTCTCCTCTTAAAAACCGACTGGAGGGTAAGGTCACACTACACAATCCAAAAATGAAAAACAAATAGTAAAAGATAACAAAGGACCAAGTCTACCCAGGTCTAACCAATTACTTTAAAAATACAAAACATGCACTCAGGAACTCAAAATTATACTTTTGTTCCTTGACTCCCAAAACTAATATAGCTCCTGATTGATCTTAAAAGTTTCTCCTCACATGAATAAAAAAAATTAATCAGAAACAAGTGCATACTTAAGAAAATCATAGAACAATGCTGGCAAAAGAAAGCACCACCATACACATGAATTGAGCATCAAAACACAGAAAAAATAAAATAAAATTTACATACCAAAAATGGATCGTATTCTAAACATATAGCATTTCAGAGAAAACCCCACATGAAAAAATCAGTGCTTTAACAAAACCCTAATGGAAAAGGGAAAAAAAAAAAAAAAACATGAAAAAGTGGGCACAGGAAGTGAGTTAAACAGAGTTGATATGTACACATACCTGAAAGGTGTGAGCAGGTAATTGCCATCCATGTTTTCTCACCATAACTGCCTAATTCAGACCCCAAAAACCCCACACCCTACAAAGAATCCAAAGCCCTAATACTCACACACACACCCACTTAGAGACAGAAACACAAACCAGAGAGAAAGATGAAGTTTTGAAGAGAGAAAAAGCAAAAAAGAGGTTCCCTTCTCTGTAACCAAACTATATGTGTAAACAAAATTAGTTCCTTTTTAAGAGAACCCAACAAAAAGAAAGTGCCAATTTTTTAAAATTTTTTATTTATTTTGCTAGCTCTCACTCCTACCCAATACTCACTTCAAAAAAGATTTTTTTTTTTTCCTTCTTTTAAAAAAAAAAAATTATGGCGGAAAATAAATACTATATAAGAGACAAATAAATGATGATAAAAAATAAAAATAGAAACCCAGTTCAGAAAGAAACTTCAATGAGTCCAAAGAGAGAGAGAGAGAGAGAGAGAGAGGCTGAGTTGAAACGGTGAAAGAGAGTGAATGTGAGATATGACAAAAGCAAACTCACAGTGACCAAAATAAAAAGACAAACACAGCAGACACAAAAAGCGAAAAAGCGTTGACACTACACAATTTGCTTTGCGCTTTGACAGGCTTTTGTATTGTTGTTTGTGATCATATTGGTTGCTCCTATGATGTAATATATTTTGTTAGATGTGTCTCTCTACTCACTCTACTATTATTTAGGTATGCCTTTGCTGCAAAGCATTGCCCATGTATGTATTGTATTATTGTTTTCCCTTTGTTTTTTTCCTAGTGGTCCCCACTGCTTTTATTATTTTATTTTTTTTCGGTTTTTAAGGATATGACCCACCAATACCATTTTATTTATATATCAATAATAATAGTTATTTTTTTTTATACAGAAGAAAAAGACCAATGGAATTTCTTTTTGAGAACATGGTCTTTGTCTCCTCCTCCTTGTTTTTCTTTTTCTTGTTTCATGGTCTTTTTCCTCCTTTTTTTTCTTTCTTTCATTCATTTCACAATTTAATGAATTTATTTTGTTTGGTCATTTCATTTTCTCTATGGTTGTGGTCTGTTTTTTTTTTCTTTTTAGAATGGTATGCAGTATGAACATTCCATAATCCATATAATCTTACATTCCTTGTTGTCGTCTGTGTGGACCAGTTGTATGGAAAAAGATAGGGGACCCCATGCTAAGGGCTTCCTATCTATAAATATTTGTTAGTTAGTATAAGGGGAAGCCTTTTTATGGCTGTATTGCACTACAAGCATATGTTAGCAAACAGTGCCAAGTCAAACACATGTGCTGATGCATCCTCCCTGAGAGGATTTTGTCATTCATGACGTTCCATTTGATAAAATTGTTTTTTACTTGTTAATAATTTGTCTAATGTATCTGCTATAAAAATTTATTTGTCTAATGTGTGTGTATATATATTTTTAATGATTTGTAATTGGTCTGCTTCCATCTATACTTAAAAAATAAAGAACATAATAAATAAATTAAAAATTTGTTATAAAAACCAAACCCACAAAGTCACGAACGGTTTGGGTCATTTTCATACATGTTTTTTATAGTTTCAATTATGTACTCACCATCCATGCGAGTTTGTGATCTATTATCTTATGTGATATTGCATACACAGCTTCTCTCAAAATGGATTTAGATCCTACAAGTGTGTGGGACATGTCCGACATGAGAAGAATATTATTGTAAGAGGAGAAAATTTATTACATTTAACCAATTACAAATTATCACGTCAAAATATAGTTTTTTTTTTTTTTGATACACAAAATATAGTTATAAACACCAAACTATTTGTCACTAAATTAATTAAAGAAAATAATTCTAATGATACCATATGTCATCCAAGTTGATAACATATTAACAAATCAAAAATTTTCACATTTCACTTGGGTCCACAACACAAAGACAAATTTTCTAATCAAAGTAGTTGATAATTATCTTTATTAAAAGAAATAAAAAGTTAATATAAACAAATATCAAGTCTTAGTAAAGCTCTCTAATTTTGAGCCAATTATAATTCACTACTTATCTTGAAGGACATCAATTTAAAGTAGGACTCCCCCTAAGAGGCCACTTTAACTAAAAGCACCACATAACTCATTTAATATATTTTTCTTTTTCTTTTTTAAAGTGTTGAAACTCCGCCTCAAGAACATTTGAAGATGACTCATTTGAATCTTTCTTCCAGGACTCGAAGTTCCACTAGAATTAAGTTCCAAAAGCCTCTAAAAACATTAAAAACCTCCAAATAATCGAAACTCTATGAATTCAAGCATCTAAAATCTCAAAGAACTTTCACCCAAAAGCCTTTAAATTCAAAGAACCTTCAAGGGACATTCGAAGAAGACAAAAAACATTCAAAGAACGCAAAGAACAAAAAAATTAAACTGAGGACTCAAGGAATAAAATAGTGATTTAGAAAGTAGCAGTTAATTATGATTTTATTTACTATATAAGTTTTATGGAAGGGTCAAATGATATTATATTAGAGTCTTGGGATATGATTTAATAATAAGGCCTAGAATACAATTATATTTTCATAGTGATACTTGTTATATAATTAATGATAATTTTGGTTTTGTCAAGAGTTGATAGAAAGTTTGAAACCCATTGGAGCTAGAGCTTTGTTTGTCTCTTTGGTCTCATTTCAAGCCACGTACTAAAGCCCAAATGGGTTAACCTGATAAGCTCAATTAGATAATCAATTGATTATTTAATAAGAGTTATTAAATGAAATAATTGTCTAGGTATATATATATATATATATATATTTTTTTTTTTTTGAGAAGGTCTAGGCAGTTAGAAGTATGTATGATTAAAAGGGGAGAAAAAAAATTTCTTTGTAACCTCTTCAACATACTTTTTTCATGACAAAAGAAAGAGAACGTATGAATAACTTATTAAGAGACCAATGCTCTTCAGGAGGAGAGAGAGGGCACATGAAAGTGTTCTCCCCTAGAGTTTTTCCACATTGGATGCTTGGCGACGTGTTTATGTGTGCATGTGTTACTATGGTGATGTGTGTGTGTGTGTGTGCAAGCCTCTTTTTTTTTTTTTTTTAGGAGTTGCCACCGATCATTGGTTTTATTTTAGGTGCGATTAGTCACATATTTTTCTAATTCATCTTACCTAATTAACTAAAAAAAACCAATTCAAGGGTCTTTAAAAATTAATTAAAGTAAACCAAAGTCTCAAACCAAAAATTTTTGGACTCGAAAGTTTGATTACAGGTGAGGAAGGTGCTCGGCATCCAGCCCCGCCTATCCAAAAGATAGTACATCATTTTAATTTAATCACAACGTTCACATTTTAGAAAAGCAAATTAAATACTTGGCATTTTGGTTTTGAAAAAGTTTTGTATACACAATATACATATACTTAACATGTGAATATCTATTTACATATTAAAGTAGCGTATGAATATTATTTAGAATGAATGTATACAAAGAGCATATGGATATTATATATACATATCATGTGAAAATTATATTGCACGAATGTATATATATGTAATTAGCGTGTGATGCATTTTATTATTATATCTACTATGTATTCAGCATGTGAATACATTACTTTACAGTGTAAAATAAATAAAAATAAAAATAAAAAGAGAGGAAAGATGTTGCCTTAAGCATTTAAGCCAATTTTATTCTCCAAAGTTTCATTCTGACGTAAGACAAAATCTACTGTTTAATTTTTGTAATTATTTAATTTTGATATTTTTATGTAATTTTCATTATTTTAGGTTTAGGTTATTTATTTCCTTATTTTTAGGTGCTTTTTAGATTAAATTTGGTTCCTATTATGGTAAGATATTAATTAGGATCTTTTTTAAAATATTTTTTTTTTTGTCCGTCAAGTTTTATAGAAGCTTTAAATAGGCCTCTGAGTTTGTAAATTTTTTTGAGAGTTTTCAGATTAATAAAATACAGACTTTTCTATTGTTTTTTTAGTGGATTCCAGACCTATCACCTTGTGGATTTAAGGAACCCCTCATGGATTCAAGGTTTACTACTAGAAACTAACAGTTTAGTTTCTGTTTCATTAAAGAGGGTATCGTATGTGCTTTCTTCAGACTTCTGTTACATCAGTTGGTATCAGAACTTTAACTTACCTTGGTTTGATGGCTAACCAAAGAAACGATAACCACCACAATGACGACGACGAAAAACTTCGTAAGTATTACATGACATACAACAAACGCTCACAAATATCTTTGTTAGGATGGCATTGTTGAAGCATGGAAATAGTAAGGATAACTGCAGTGGAGATGTAACTTACGGGCAACCTATTAGTAAACAAATTTCATATAGACCTTATAAAAGAATTGCAGATTTTATTGGTTATTTTTATAAAGAAGATTTTCTTGATTTGTTACTTGATCTAGAGGATTTATTTGACTTTAAGAGATTGCATGTTGAAGAATATGTAGAAGTCAAAGAAGAAATTATAGAGATTTCTGAGGAATTTCATGAAGGTCTTATTATAGAAGAATATCATGAAATCAAGATTAATGTGGAGGAGATTAATGAAGATCCTAGTATACATAAAGATCTTGAAGTCAAGATGGTAGAGACCATTAAAGAAGAAATTATAGAGGAAGTTGTCAACAATCTCGATGAAATCAAGTTAGATCATTGCAATGTTCAAGCTCCTATTATTTTGGTGGGAGACACCGAAACAAAGTTCATTGATTTTATTGGGTGGAAAGATTTGATTTGATCATTGACTCTTATTTGGTGAATATTGTCAATTGCATGAAGATCAAGGGACAAGAAGTTCAAGTTGTCCAATTGATGACTTTCAAGTTTGGCAAAAAGAGAAAGAAGATGAAGTATTCAAATTATTTGTTCTCTTGGCATAGAAGATTTCAAATCTCAACCATCAACTCGAGGACAAGTTTGTTTCAAGTGGAGGGGTCTAATGTAGGACAGAATCTACTGTTTAATTTTTGTAATTATTTAATTTTGATATTTTTTATGTAATTTCTTTATTTTAGGTTTAGGTTAATTATTTCTTTGTTTTTAGGTGTTTTTTAGGTCAAAATTGGTTCCTATTATGGTTAAGTATCAATTAGAATCTTTTTTAGAATATATTTTCTTATTTGTCAAGTTTTACGGAGCCTTTAAATAGACCTCTAAGTTTGTAAACATCTTTGAGAGTTTTCAAATTAATAAATTACAGACTTTGTCTATTGTTTTTTCAGGTGGATTTCAAACCTATCACCTTGTAAATTTAAGGAACCCCTCATAGATTCAAGGTTTATTACCAAAAACTAATAGTTTAGTTTCATTTCCATCAAATAAAGTATCGTGTATACTTTCTTTATGTTGGGAAAACGCATGAAAAATACAGTTTTATATCTCATACAAAAATATGTAGCGGAATATAAACGGATTTACTTCATTCATGTGAGATAACATACAACATCTGAATTTTAGAAACAAAGAACAAGAAAACGTACCTTGATGCAGCGAAATTCAAAACAAATAAAGATTGGACTTGGGAAGCCTTTCAATCTTCACTCCAATTCCACAATGTGCCCAAGATGTGTGGTCTCTCAATCAGTTCTATATGTACTTGTTTAAGAGAATAACCAAGTGTCTCTCTTAAGAAAAACTCAGAATCTTTCTCCTTTTAATCATACATCTATCTCTACACTTGACAGTTCCTATATTTAATAACTCTTATTAAATAAATAACTAATTATCTAATTGGGTTAGCCTTTTAGACCAGCTCAATTGGGCTTTAATGTGAGGCTTGGAGTGGGACTAAAAGGGAAAAATAAAGCTCTAGCTCCAATGGGTTTTGAACTTATTTGTCATCTCTTAACAAGCCCAAGGTTGCTATTAATTATATTTAGTATCACTATATAAATATAATTGCACTCTAGACCTTATTAATAAATTATATCTCAAGACTTTGGGTACGTTTGGTACGCTGTAATAGCTCCTGTAATGGAATAGCTATTCATGTGTAATATCAATTCGGTCATTTGGTTGCATCTTTATTATATGGATTAATTATTACATTGGAATAACTATTCTTTAAATTGAAGAATAGCTATTCCTCTTTAAAATGGATGTAATAGCTATTCCTTAGTGTATATAATAGGTTTTAAAATTAATATATTTCCAAAAATGTAAAGTTTCCTTATACATTTTCTTTTACAAGTTTTCCATGTGTAACAACCAAACTTATGAATAGTAATAATTATTCCATTACAATGTCTTCTATTCCTAGTAATAAAAATTACTATTCCTAATGTAATTTACATTCAGTGTACCAAACGTACCCTTTATTAAACATTTAATCCCTTCATGAAAATATTCGTAGTAATATAAAGTCATAATATATAATTGTCACTTTAAAGATTACTACTTCTTGATCTTTGAGTACCCGGTTTAATCCTTTAAGTTATTCATATATATTTTATGAAATCTAATTTCATAAAATACAAACTTTAGTAATTCTTTACTAAAATAGTTAGGCCTAACACCCTGAATAACTAAACCCATTAAACTTATCTCAAGGAAATATTTTATATCTCTATAAAGAGATTATGAATTTCATCTTGAGAATATGTGTTCCTTCAACATTACGTGTGGTTGCTCAACATACTGAGGTTTTGACCGTTTGTTTAGATCTCACTCCTGATATATTAAAACAACCTACATTTCATGATCAGGTTCACTATTCCCTCAGGATTGAGAGTTTAAGTAAATAAAAGTCGTGAGATTTATTATTCATTTGACATTCGTTAATAGAATAATAAAATCTCACAGCAGTCCAGTTCAATATATTTTATACACTTAAAGCATATTAACATATCAACTAGAAGTCTCCACTTCCATGGTCAAGACAAATCATCTTAATTGACCTGTTATAGTCTTTGTAAATGAAATGCCCAATTTCATCACTGACTACAAACTAAGATTTTGAAATTACAAAGAACTTGTAATTTATATCTTCTGTGACTAAATCACATAGATCACATACTATGCATCTCAAAGACTATATGATGATGTCCAAACACTCATGCTACCATTAATTTATATAATAATAAAACAAGTTTATTACATAGAAACTAATGTCATATATAATGTCATACATAGCATACAATAGGATTTTAGGGCACTAATCTTAACACTTCAAGCTTCTAGGACATCACATTCTCATGCACAAGCACAACAAACCAAAGCAATTAGTATAGGGGAAGGGAGGAATATGTTAGCTTGATTGTAATCTATTGATTCAATGTAAGTGAATCATAGACTTGTAATAAATCTCATTAAAATTATGCTATTAAGTGGAAAACAAAGTAAAAAAGAACACAATTTATTTACATTTGAAAAAATGAGTATTTCCTTTTAGTATACCTCATGAATTTTTGGGAAAAATGCTTATTTTGAAAAAAAGGTTAAACTTTTTGGGAAATGAGCTTTTAAAAAAGCTTCTCTTGGTTTTTTTTTTTTTTTTTAATGAAAAAAAAAAAACTTAAAGAGAGATCAATTTATAGGAAGAAGGGTTTGAGTAAGCAATTAGAAAAATAGATTTTTATGCATCTTAAGAAAACAAAGTTTAAGATTTAAAACCATTTTTGAAAACTTGTTTTTTAGGGAAAAGGGTTCTCATACCTTTTAGAAAACCATACCCAAGATTAAAATTTAATCAATTTAAGAAAAAAGAGTTTGTTTTAAGAAAAATGGTTTCCGTAGTTTTCTTGAAAGATGATTTAGAAATTGAAATTCATGATTTTTTTTTTTCATCTTTTAAAGTAAAAAAAAAAAAGAAAAAAAAAAAAAAAGTCCAATCTTAACTTCTTTTAAAAAGGATTTTGAAAATGACATTGATTGATGGTTCAAAAGGTGCCCCATTGGAAGGCTTTTTTTGTTTAAAGATAAACTTAAAAGAAACAACCATTTTTATTCATTTGAAAGACCCATTTTAAGAAAAGGGATGGCCTTTGGAGCCATTTTTATCATATTTAAGACCCATTTAATCAAGCTTCTCATTGTTTGGTGATTTAGGGTTCATGGTGCTAGTTCGAGAGCTAGCACATTTGAACCTTTGCACCCATGAGAAGGTAACAAGGAAAATAAAAAAGCTTAGTGTAAAGGCATAATTTAAAGACAAGGAAATGTAAATAAAGCAATAAAGGAATTTAAAGAAATTACATAAATTTAAATGACGTAAAATAAAAGGTGCAAGGTGTGGACACAAGGGAAAGTGTCGGAGTCACCACCTAGTTATATGGTCTAGGAACCATGAATATGGCGTCTTTTCGAGAAAGGACCTTTGATCTTACTACTAAAATATGGGTTCGGAGTTTAAGTATGCTCTCGGGAAGATGTTAGGCACCCAAGATCGCCCAACCCTAAGGTTGGTCTCCCATCATTGTGTCTTACATCTTAACCTTATTAAAAGCATTTTCAACACTTGCATCTATACTCACACACACACTAACATACATCTAAGCACATAACATGACATCTTTATCCCAAAATAACATACTTATCATCCTAAAGCAAGAGAGCCAAACACACAAAAATCCTAACATTCATCTAACATATGAAAACCCTATCATACATCAAAAACAAGGCAGCAATTTAAACATGGCAGTAAGGCATATTAACATATTACAAACCCTAATCATACATCTAAGCATGTTCCATCGCATCATCAAAGTGAAACCCTAACACAAGTGCATGGACATTGCTAATGCATGACTTACCCTTTACTTACCTCTCAGCAGTACAACACCTATGGCATCAATGCATGAGCATGTGAATGAATGGCATTAAAACTAAGAAACCCTAATCTAAACTTGTGATAACAAACAAACATGTTAAAAGGTGAACAAGCAATTATGGGGCTTAAAACATATGAAAAAGAGGTTGCACTGAACAAACATGTGAATGCAGAAACAAGACAAACAAAAAATTAGGGTTTCTGGGCAACGACATTAGGCATGCTAGAACAGGTCTGTATACGCAAAATCAAGCATGTGTACACAGGCTAGATCATGCGTACACAGATCTTTATCTAGAAAATCTAAAAACACAGAAACAAAGCAGAACTTTAAAATAACAAACTAGCAACCTAACGTACAAAAATATGAAGAGAACTAAAAGGCTAATCTAAGCAAACATGTACAAACATAAACCTAACCAACAACGAGATTAAAACAAGAAAAGAAAGACAAAAAATAAAAAGAAAAGCTAGAAAAAAATACCTTAAAGCAAAAAGTTCCTAGACTTGATTTTTTACCGTTCCCCTCAGTCAAATCTATCACAATTCAATAAAATAGTGTTAGCAACATTAAACTCAAAGGATTGGGGCCAGAAAAGGTCCCAACCAAATAAAAATGACTTGAGGGTGTTTTGTGAAAAACTCCCTTTTGATTCACTATTTTCTAGTGAATCTTAGGTTTTTCCCGTAGGATTTCTATGTGTTTTGAAAATGTACCATGTAAGGCTTTATATAGTGGAAAAAATGGGGTTTAGAACGGCTTCCAAACAATGTGGGATTCATTCCAAGCCTCAGCTATTATTGCATAAAACTTGCCTTTCTTATACTTTTGAAACCTTAGCTGCGTATGCAGAAATATACCTGCAGATGCATGCTTAAGCTTGCGTACGCAGCCCGAGGGCTACTTTGGTAATTTTATTTCCAAAAATAGACTTTTGCTCATTTAAAAGGTTATATTTTCCATTTTAACACTTCTCAAGTTAATTTAATATCTAATTGGGCTCTAAACTGGCCTTGTGCCTTAGAGTTCGAGCATCATTGGAGAACGGGGGCTCGAGTCATAAGGGGTACAAAATACGATATCTACATAAAGAAAAATAAATGACATAAAGTAAAGAGCTTAAAAATAAAAGACATAAATGTAAATGGCGTGAAGTAAAGAACACAAATTAAAGGTGCATAAAAAGTAAAGATTCTTATAAATGGAGATGGTATTTACAACATAAAAGAGAAAGGAGAGTGAAGTTATGGTAGAAGTTACACTACCCTTACTGTTGGAGCATTTTAATATTAATTAATTAAAATGTATTAATATGAAAATACAATTGTAAAGATGTGGGAGTTAATATGGAAAATGAAAAGTTAGTGAAAATGTTTAATCCCACATTGAAAAGAATAGACTCTTTTATTCCTTTTAATTGTGGTGATTAATAGGCTGATATGTATTGTAGCAATTTGTGGGCTAGATATATTCAGAATATTTTCCATATCATTGGTGAGTATGGCTTTTTTTATTATGGAAAATGAAGAGCCATTCATCCACTTAATGGATTAGCTGTTGGGCCTATTTATTCTTCAGAAACTCCTTATCTAATTCATTTAATTGGGTAACTCCAACCCATTAGATTTATGTCCAACAATTAATCTTTTAATACTCTACATCAGAATAATGAATCTAATTAATCAGATTAATTTGGGTAATAATTTCATGAGACCCATTGAGCCTATAAATAGACTCATTCAGACCCATCCAAGTAACTGCAATATAATAACGTTACACACCAAAAAAATCCAGCAATTACAAGCATTCTTATACAGTAAAAAAATAGAGAGGTTCTTGGCAAATAAGGTGTTTTTTTTCTGGTGGTGCTTTGGGCTTAAACACTTTGTACAGAAGTTGTTTTAGCCATACAACATTTGTTGGGCTGTTGTATCCTGGGAGAGACAAGTTAGAGAAGGTCTGCACCGGTTACAAAGTTTAGCCAATGGCTTGAATCTCTTTAAAGAGAGCGAGTGTCACGCCTTAGTCCAAATGGTGTTGTGTATTTTCTAATCTCAAATAAATAATATTCAGAATTATTATTCAGTTTTTCTTTGTGTTATTTCCATTATTATTGTGTTTGCACCAACACTTGCTCTATAAAGGTTTACTGTGGCTTACCTATAGGTTTTGAAGGGTGAAAATGGAAGAAGAGAGGGGCTGAAATTTCAAGTTTAGAGAGTTATTCTAGAGAGGAAGAGAGAGAAACTCAAAGAAAATGGGAGAGATAGGGAATTTTAGGATTTTTCTTCATGAATTTCCAAGAGGAGGGGGGTATATAGACAAAAACTTGGAGAGGAGAGAGAATCCTAGGGGGCTGCCGCCGTGGGGGGGGGGGGGGTGTGTAACTACCCCTTAGGGTCCTTGCCACCTCACCCAGTTCGATCCTTATCCATTCCTTTTCCTATTTTTTTATTTTCCGTTTTTTCCTCTTTTTCAACCTTAAATTTGAGCTACTTTATGTCAAACTTTGTGTTCTTTGAAAGTTCTAGATGTCTAGTTTCCATAGGCTTTAATCTCATGCAATTTGGAGCTACAGTTGTTGTGATATCGCACTCGAAAGGGAGGTGAAGCAATGTAAATTTCTCTGTAGCACTTTCCTTGAGAAATTAATTTCTCTTAATTTGGAATTTAAAGCAATAAAGGAATTTAAAGACATTACATAAATTTAAATGACATAAAATAAAAGGTGCAAGGAAAAATAAATGACATAAAGTAAAGAGCTTAAAAATAAAAGACATAAATGTAAATGGCATGAAGTAAAGAACACAAATTAAAGGTGCATAAAAAAGTAAAAGAAAATGAAAAGTACAGATTCTTATAAATGGAGAAGGTATTTACAACATTAAAGAGAAACGGGAGTGAAGCTATGGTAAAAGTTACACTACCCTTTCTTTATGAAGGTTTTTTGTAGCTTACCTATGGGTTTTGGAGGGTGAAAATGGAGGAAGAGATGAGCTGAAATTTTTGGATTAGAGAGTTATTCTAGGCAAGAAGGGAGAGAAAATAGATCTAGAGAGAAACCTAGAGAAAATGGGAGAGATAGGGAATTTTAGGATTTTTCTTCATGAATTTCCAAAAGGGTGGGGTATATACAAAAACTTGGGGAGGAGAGAGAATCCCAGGGGTTGCCACTTGGGGGAGGGATGTGTAGCTAAGGTTGTGGGTGGTGAGAGACAGAGAAGTGAGAGAGAAGAGTTATGTAATAGATTGGCAGTGTGAGACTTGTGAGAAGAGCTTTTGCCCTATGTTGTATCTTGCAATGCATTTTTGGAGAGAGAAAAGGTGGCTTGGTTGATGTCTAAATATTGAAAAATAGAATCATAGAAGAAGGCGAAGAGTGAAGAGAGAGTAACTAAAAGGAAAAAAAAAGATTAAGAGAAAGAGAGGCAAAGAAGACTAAGTAGAGAGCTAGGTTGTACTATTTTGGACTTTTTGTTTTTAGTTTAGTTTTTGTACTATTTGTTTTGTGCTAGTGTTAGTAGTGTAGTGTTGTTGCCGTATTATACCATTATGTTTGTAACTTAGTATTTAAGTTTAGCTTTACTACTACTATACGTTCTATACTAGAGCCAAATGAGTCTCCTGAGTACTCAATAGTCAAATCAAATGAGTCTAGGTCTTTTAGATTTTAATGTTTTTGCCTTTTACGTTTTTCTCCTTTCAATTAAATTTTTTTTTAATAAATGGGGGTGTCATTGGTGGCTACTTACTAGCTAAGTAGCACCAGTGCAATTTTTTGTGCCTTTTTGCACCTAGTATCTAGACGTGTAGTCTAAATATTTATTAGAAAAAAAAAAAAAAAAAAACCGAATCAGGTCACAGGTTAAACAAGTCTAGGTTGGGAGGCTCAAAAAAAATGGGTCGAGTCACAAGTTAACCTATTTTTTATTTGGGTAAAAAAGAATCGGGTTCAAGTATAGTAATTCGCTCCGAGTTTGGGTTGGGTCAATGAATCTTGACTCGTCTTTTGATGTCTAAGCACACATTGGCAATGTTGGAGACAAAAAGCACATACTTTATTGAAGAAGAAAATTATCTCTACATCCTAGAGCAAACGACATTGCCAAAACATATTCAAATTGACAGGAATCGATTTGGCAAAATTAGGGGGAAAAAAATCATCTTTAGGTGCAAAAAAGGATGAACCACACAACTTTTAGGACCTATTGACACCCTATTTTGCCACCCGCATTTGACCTCACATGGAGAGTAAAATGGTAATTTCACCTTGGAAATAGGTATCTTAATTATAGCCATTAGATCCTTAATTTCATTTCATCAAAATGATTTTGATGTCGTAACGATCAAATCGGCTGGTCATAAGCCCTAATCGAACTATCAAATCGAAAGTTATTATCAAATCAAGTTTTAATGGCCGAGATGCATTATCACAAATTGAGTCCCACTATATGTGATTATGAACAATTTATTCCAATTAGTTATAATTATAATCAATTTGAGATTAATGACATGCCATAATTTGATTGGTTAGGACTATATTTTATGGTAAGGTTGCACACACTTAATTAATTAGATAGTAAAACATTAATTATTCAATGAGTAATTTGTGCAGTTATCTTTTTAATTAGGGTAAATTTGGAACTGATTAAATCTGAAATGGAAGTGATTGGAGCATATTAATGTTAATTGGAAACTAATTTGGGCCTATTAATGCTAATTGTGCTGAAATTATTTTTCAACAAATGACATCTACTTACCATTTCATTGATATCTTTCAAAATATTTTGAATCTGTGAATGAGGTTAATGTTTCTAAAAACTAGACATTAGGGGCTTCAATTTGAGTACAAGAATGAGACAATTCCGATCAGAATTGAGTAAGATATGATATTTTGATTTTGTCTCTACAAACTGTTACAATAGTTACAGGAAAACTGAATTTTGCTTTCTCATTACTCCCACCAATCTCTACATTTAATGCACCAACTTTCCACAAAGTCTAAAATAGGTTCTAGGTTTATGATTCTTTTTAACCCTTTGTTAACCCTCATTAAATGACTTTTCATTCATATTTTTTCCACCACTACTATATAAACCCCTCATTTCCTTCATTCCAACACAGAAACACTCTCTCTTCTCATTTCTTGAATTCTAATGAAGTAAAGTAGTCTTGTCATATCTTGGTCTTCCTGAGACTCAAAGTGTTTAGTGAGACTCACCTCTTCCTTTCCTAGTTCTTCTTTCCTACTCCATCCTTATGACCTCCATCAAGAGTCTCATCCTCCACCGTATGAATCTTGCTTGCAGGTATAATCCATTTCCCTAACTTGTTTTTTATATTATTACAATGAGATTATGATTAGAGCATGCTAGTGTTTATTTAAATTCCTTGAATATATTTGAATGTTCTTAAATATTCATATGCGTTATTCACATGTTCTTGGTTGTTCATTACATATTCATGTATAACACTAGTTTTGATCTTAAATCCACATAAAAAATATGAAAAAACATGTTTGTTTCATAATTCTCTCAAATCATTGAATCTAGGATATCACCATCCACACACATTTACTAGAATTTATTTTTCAAAAAATCCAAATGCAAAGCTTAATAAATTGAATTAGGGTTTATCACATGCACACACATTAAATTCAATATGCAAATTAATTGATAACATATTGGATAATATGATATGAATGTTGGCCACCATAGTCTAGAAGATCGGTTTCACCGGGTAAGATGGGTGCCTAATACTTTCCCATCTTGTAACATAGCCTCTGAACTTGGATCAATGGTTGATAGATCAATATTTATCCATGTAATTTTCAATTTCTAGATTTAATTAGAAAATAAGGTCATGTACTTTATCTTAGATTGTATCTTGGAACAAAACCATATAATTTCCTATGATCAATGTAAATTCATTTACAAATCAATAAAATGAGGAACTTTTCAATTTTGGTTTTTTTATTTATTCCAATAATTAAATAAGTGGCGACTTCATTGTAAAACTCTTAATCTAAAGAGGAAAATATAATCAGTCGAACTTTCATTTTGAGAGAAAATAACATGACTCCACCCATTCACGTGGGTTGGGGGTGCGGTCTCTCACAGGACCCATAACTTTTTGATCCATGATCTAGATGTTATAAAGTTTGAAGTTTTTAAAAGTAGGAAGTGAGATCTTTCCAATGGCACTAGGATAAGTCAATTTGGATGTCTCTAGGTCCACCAACCAAGTGTTTAAATATTGGACCCAAAATTAAGCAAAATGTAGTTAAAAAACGAGACTTGGAAGCCAGGTGCATAACCCCTGGGCTCACACTAACATTCAACTAGCTTTTAGGGTAATTTTTTGGCCTATAAAAGCTAGTCCTCCACCCCATTTTTGTTTAGTTCTATTTTTCACACTTTTCTTTGCCCGTTTTCTCTTAGTTCCAAATTCTATTAATCACTTCTTGATTCTATCTCCAGTGGGTTGATTATGTTCTTATTCATTTACTTTAAGCTTTCTACAATATTTTGCTATATTGTAAAGTCATTTCCTTTATTTTGATGGATAGAAGGTAGAATGCTCATATTGATTTTCTAGCCAATATTTACATCCATTCACCAAAACCATCAAAGAAGTCCAAATGATGCTTGACCTGTATTTTAATTTTCCTGCAAAGACAAGAAAAAGTGTTCCTTAGACAAATTTGTATTAATTTCCGCTGTTAGCTTTTTATTTTTGCATTGCTTCTGATCTTGTTGAAACTCAGATGAGACAAATTCAGAATTCACCTAATGAAGTCTTTGTTGGAGTTTATGCCCTAAAATCCAATTTATTGGCATGTCATAAATAATTAAAATTTTTAATTATATGAGACTATTTATAAATGAACTAATGAGACACTATCATAGTCCTTGAGATACATTGTATATGATTTATGTGATTTAGTCACAAAAGATATAAATCACAAGTTCCTTGTAAACTCAAAATATAGTTCGTAGTCGATGATGAAATTGAGCGTTTCATTTGCGAAGATTATAACACATCAACTAAGATGATTTGTCTTGATTATGGAAGTGAAGACTTTTAATTGATGTGTTGATGTGTCTTAAGTGTTAAGACATATTGAACTGGACCGCTATGAGATTAATTATTCAATCAACAATTGTCACTTGAATAATTAATCTCACGACTTTTAATATCATAGACTCCCTATTATGAGAGGATAGTGAACCCGATCATGAAATGTAGGATACTTTGATATATCAGGAGTGAGATCTAATATTCACGGTCAAAACCTTAGTATGTTGGGTAAACAAACGTAGTGTTGAGGGAACACATATTCTTAAGATGAAATCTATAATCTCTTTTTATAGAGACACGAAATATCCCATTTAGATAAGTTTAATGGGAACTGGTTATTCAGGGCGCCCACTTTAGTAAGGAGTTACTAAATTTTATATTTATTAAAATCTGATTTCAATAAATGTGAATAACTAAAAAATTAAACCGGGTACTCAAGGATAAAATAGTTGTTAACAAAGTGACAGTTCATTATGACTTTGTTCACTATAGATATTTCATGGAGGGGTCAAATGATATCATTAAAGTCTTGAGATATAATTTATTAATAAGATCTAGAGTGTAATTATATTTATATAGTGATATTAAATATAATTAATGGTAATTTTGAACTTGTCAAGAGTTGGCAGATAAGCCCAATGCCCATTGGAGCTAGAGTCTTATCAAGCCACAAACTAAAACCCAATTGGGCAAGCCCAAAAGGCTAATCCAATTAGATAATCAGTTATATATAAGGAGAGAAACATACAGAATTTTCAAGTCTACAGAAATGGTGTGTATTTGAGTGTAAGCCACTATCTTATTCTCCCTTGAACACATACGTGTAAACTGATTGAGAGACCACTTTTCTCGGGCACCATGTGGAATTTGGATGTTGATTAGAGGTATTCTAAAGTCTTGGTTTTGAATTTCACAACATCAAGGTACGCTTTCTATTCTTTGTTCTAAAATTCAAGGTTACATGTTATCTCTCATGAATGAAGCAGATCCGTGTTTGTTGCTTCCGTTGTGTGTTCTGTATGAGATGCAAAACCAGATTTTCCAACAATTTGTATACCTAGTATGTCCATGACATGTTTACTTCCTTTGATGTCATTCATATGCCTAATATGTGTATCATGACATGGTTACTTTCCCTTTTATATCATCCATATACCTAGTATGTGCATCATGACATGCTTACTTCATTCATGCCTTGTTTAGGTAACCTTAATGATATTTTATACCTTTGTTTAGATAAATGGGGTTTAACATGTTGATTGCTTGTTTATTTCTTAAAGCATGACCCATGGGTAGGATCTCATGCGAGTTTAGTCTTATTGATTCACAAGAGATCCAAGGACCCTCTAAGGGACTTTGTTTGTCTATTTGTTTATTTAGGTCCATGATCCAATCCAATAGATCCATGAACACCATTCAAACCTACATCAGTCCTGCTAATACCTCACCCATTTGTTCTTTGCTTTGATGTCTATGTTGATTGTGTTTATTTTGGTGTTTGTGTTGATTGTGTTTGCATGCCATTGACGGAGCATACAATGGACTTTCAAGATATGATCTGAACCTAAGGTTTTTGCCCCTCCATGAGGTTTATCCTTTCACTTATAATTTTTTCCAGTAGAATTTATGCATATTAGCTTTCCTAGCTTATATTTGCCTACACCTATGCTTTGTATGCTTATATGTTGTGTGATGTGTGTTAAAAGGTGAATTGTGCACTTTGGATGATGGATGTTTGTGATTAAGAGGCAACCCCTCAATCATGAATTTTCCTAACCTTGGGATGTGAGCATGTATTCAAGGCTTATGTTGTAGACATGTGTCCGTGTTTAATTGTGTGCATGATAAGCCTACATATGTGATTGCCTCCATCTATGTCATCTAATGACACGAGGACCAAACATATTAGTGCACATAGTGCACACAGACGCAAAACCCTGCAGGTGTGTCATGGCACACCTAAACACGAAATTTTGTCAAATTTCACTGTGAAGATGAAGCAAAATACTGCCAAATTTTCACTGCAAAAGTTTAGCAAGGATCACATTGTTTATGCCATGACACACATGGTCCGAAACTTTGTCACATTTTTATCATGAAAATAAGGCAAAATGCTACTGAATTTTCATCATATAAATCTGACAGAAATTTCAATAAGTTAGCGAAAATATTGATGAATACCACACACCTTTCCAAAATAATTTCAAAAACCAAAGACATTTAGCCTTGAAAGCTACCGCCAATAATTTACTTTTTTCTGCCAATAACAAAAATTTAAGAACAAAGTCAAAACAAAAGACTGTCAAGTAGTAGGCGATGTGAGGTACTTAACACATTTCTTGCGCATAACCAAGCTCCTAAATCCATGAATTTGATCAAGATTTTTTTTTTCGGCATCATTAGTTTTCATTTTTATTTTCTGTATTCATTTTTATTTATTTATTTTTTTTTATCCATTTTCTGAATCTAAGAAGAATAAAGCACTAGTACCCTATTTGTCATTTGATTCTTACATATGAAATAAAAAAAACTTTTTATTTTATTTTATTGATAAGCTCACAATATTTTTCCATAATCTGCGGTTTTTTTTTTTAATTTATAAAAATGTCACTAAACTCATTTTACCAAAAATAAAAATGCCAAAAAATTGTTTTCATTCTCACATTTTTTTTTTTGCTATTAAAAACGAATATGAGAATAAATAAAAAAAACCCAAACCCAAACAAATTTTTTTTACTATGGGTCCCACAAAAAACATAATATACGGAGTAATTTCAAGGACACATAAAATGACACAATTTGTACCATAACTCCCCCACATGACAAGTTGTGAGTGATAGAGATGTGTTCCCACATGAACCTACCATCACACTTTTAATACTCACAACTCACCACATGGACAAATTGTGACATAAATTGTGTCATTTTATGCATCCGTAGCATTACTCTGTTTTTAGAGAAACTAAACATAGTTTATAACTCGACTAATATTTCCCAGGGCTTCCAACAAGTTAAAATTATTTATAAGAAAAACCTAAAAAACAGCAATATAACGATAATCCTAAAAAAAAAAAAAAAAGACAGACAGAAAGAAACCGCATTTTGATTTAAAAAGGTGTTGGCTTGAGTTTGGTCCACTCGCTCCACCCCTCGCGTGACCAAAATTTTTCTTTCTTTCTTCAGTTTTCAGACGGTCAGACCCGCTAGCTGCTGCTTCTTCTTCTTCTTCTTCTTCTTTCTTCAGTCTTTGATCTTTCGCTCTTGCTCTACTCTAGTCTGATAAATTATTATTATTATTATTTTGGTTTTGGTTTTATTGAAATTGTTTTTATTAATTAATAAAATTTTGAGTGAGCAAGTAAAAACTGAAAAAACCCCCAAAATTTTCCCCCAAAAAAATCGCTACTCGCTGAGAGAGCGTGTAAGACCCCAAACCCTAAAAACATTTCTCTCTCTCTCTCTCACACACATTTCATTTCAAACCAAACGCTCTTTCCACACTCGCTTACACTCGCTCCTGCTTCTCCGATGCTATTCACAGGTCTGTTTCTTTCTCTCTCTCTCTCTCTCTCTCTGAAATTTCACTTTTTTTTTTTTTTTTTTTAGCCAATCCAATTTGTTTAATTTTCTAGCTTCTCTGTTTGGTTGCTCAGAAAGTGTGGGAAACTGAAAAATAGAATAGTGCCTTGAGTTGTTGCAATTATGTGATTTGTGTATTGTTACTATCACTAGTCAGCTATTCAGAGCTGAATAGTCATGTGTAGAGCAGAGAATGTGATTTTTTGAAGCATTAGGGATTAAATTCTCGTCCAATTCCCTTGTTTTTTTTTAGTAAAAAAAAAAAATTAGGGGTGAATATTATGCAATGAGCAACCGTATCATTACTTTTATACAAATTAGCTTGCCTTGTTGATTGCAATTAGATTGGGAATTGTGATTAAGGAATAGGAATTTTAACCTAGTTTTCTTGTATTAGCTTGTATTTATTGTCATTAATATAAAAAGCATAGTATATGGTGATTGCCAAACTACGTGGGTGCATTGGCAATGCTCTTGAAGAATCTAGGATCATAACATTTGATGGTTTTATGTTTAGGCCATGTTTGTTAAAAATATTTTGAGTTACTATTGAAATTCTTTGGTTAGAATCTGGCCTTTACTTTTCTCAGATAATCTTACATTTTTGGGTTTCTGATTTTACAACTTTTGATTTTAATCTTGAATTTAATTCATAATATGCAGTTGGAATCCTTCTTCCAATTTGAAAATAAAAGGTTGAGGGTATCAGGTGAATGGGTCATTGTAGTTTTGTCTTTGTTTCTTATCAACCACTTTTTGGTGGGTTGGGGGAGACCTCATTCTCGTAGTATGTGTGGGTCCCACATGCTGTGAGAGAATATTATTTTATTTTTATAATTCAGTAATTGGCGGAGGGGGGATTTGAACCTTGGATCTCTCCTTTGAGGAAAGATTAGGAAGTGCCAATCAATTGAGTTACAAGGTTCTTGACAAGAGAGAATTGTATTATAAGACCGTCTCATAAGATAATGTTCCCTGCACGAGGAGGGGGATTATGCAAGTCAAAAAAAGGGCGATTTTTATATGAATCCCTCTTTATAACAAGCTTGTAAGCTATTCAACCAACACCCCCCCCCCCCAGGCCGCTTCTCTTCTTTTTTTCTTATAGGTTGTGGTTTTGAACCCAAAACCTCACCCCTCCATCCCGATATTATGGAAAGAGAAAGTATCATTTGAGTTAAAGCCCTTTGGCATTATGCCCTATGACGATTGGGACTAATAGTATCTACCAAAATATAGTGCAATAATAAATTTCAATAATTTTTGTGTTTTGGTGAATTTTTAGTCATTCATTTCCAAATTGGATGTTTTGTTTGTTCTGGCATTCCTCTCCCACCAAATTTCTATGCACCCATATCGACCAAAACTACCTTGCCAACAAGCTAACAACTCCATGACTCCTTTAGGCATAACCCATCGAATCCCAGACATGCTAAAAACCATAGAGCATACCTCTCTGGCAATATAACAATGAAGAAGTAAATGATCCATTGTTTCCCCACTCCTCTTGCACATACAGCGCCAATCCACCACAAGAATATGTCTTTTCTTCAAGTTTTCTATAGTTAAGATTTTCCCAAAAGGTGCAGTCCAAACAAAGAATGCTATTCTTGTTGGGCCCTTAGGCTTTCAAATGCTTTTCACCCCACCATTTTAGTTTTGTTTAGAAGGGGGCCAACAAAGTTTATCTGTGCCATTACCTCTAACTGAATTAGTTAAATTAAGTCCAAGAAACCCGATATTGATTCCAATTCCTGATCTCCAACATAAATTCAAAGCTTAATGTACAAAACTATTCCGAAATTCCTTCCAACCCTACTGTTTTGCAACCTTTTTTTGAGGAAATTTTTCTCTGGGTCTGAAAATTTGAATTCATTGCTTCAGATGAATGATCAGCCACACTTTCTTTTCACCCCTTAAACAGTAGAGGCCCAGGGGATTTCTCCATTTAGAATATACAGTCTCAGGTTTTTGTGTGGGTTTGTGTAGAGTCGATATCTTAGTTATCCTTTCTTTTTTCTCCCCCGCTTTCAGTGTGCATGCCTTGCACCATGCAAGCATAACTGTGTCCCACTGTCCAATTATACTGAAATCATTTTTGCAACTAATTTTATTAATCATTTATTATTAAAGTAATTCCATATAAACATGTGATGTAATGATGGAAGATTCCCATCATTTTGTACCAAAATTTTCCTATAATTATTTGTATTTAAAATTTTAAAGCATCCATTGAAAGCAACAAATCATGGGTTTGATTCTGGGAATCAGCCTCTTCAAAAAATTGGGGGCAAGGTTGCCTTCCAATTGCCTCTCTTAGAACTCACAAAAGTGGGATTTTGTGTAATGGTATTTGATAAGTAAGAAAATTTTATTGAAAAGAGACTACTTCATGCAAAATGATATAAAGTAGCCTAAATAATTACAAAGAAAACAGAAAATTATATACAACGAGAAACTAGGAATAGAATCTCTATTTGTGAGTCCCCAAGCTCGAGACCAATCAAACAAAGTCCCAACAAAATGAGCAAGAAGCTGGTCCCTAGAACTCTCCAAATCCTCAAACGTTCTCCTATTCTGTTCTCGCCACAAAGTCCAAATCAAACAAAGTGGAACCAAATTCCAAATATCCGACGAATTTTTTCCATATATATATCCATCAAATATTCAAATCTTAGAATTTCTCTTAGATGCTATGGCTGATTTTCAAAGATTATATTGGGTATCCAGTTTTAGTTGGTGTCTGTCAGTGGATCACGTGTGGACCAATATCTAAAATGATGATCTAAATTTTAGCCCACAAGACTTGTAAAAAAACACCAAAGTTTGAGACACCTAGTAAAGATTATGAAAAAAAAAAAAAAACTTTTATATCACCTACTGGGAAAAAAAAACTATAAAATTGGTTGTCTAGAAATTGATTAGCAGATAATGCAATTTAGAGTCTTATTATCTGGGACCTGTTAAAATGTTAGGTCAAATACACATTAAATTTAGGTGTAGGGAATGCAAGTTTGATAGGAGTAATAATTAAAATGATGTGCCGAATTTTAAGGCATTAGACTTGTAAGAGCAATGAGCTCTAGCTCAAATGCCACCTCCACCCCTTGTAAGAGCAAAGTGAAGGTTGAGGTAGTGGGTTCAAGAAACACATTGTGCGTGTAACTTAATTTAAAAAATTCATGCAAGGAGACCTTTATTTCACTCTCGCAAACTGCTCAAGCCTATCAAGTGCGAAGAATAAAGCTCTTTGAAGAATCTTAGAAAATGAGAGAATTAGACACCTAAGATATTGGTTATGTGGTTGATTTTTACTGCTGACAGGATAAAATAGTGTGAAAAAGCCAATTTAAAGAGAACCTGATCTTTAATTAAATCCTTTAGACAGTTAAAAGAGACACATAACTACCTAAAACCATAATGTAGTATTGCTTTTTGAGAGGAATTCTCCTTTCTGGTTTGAACTATGATTGTAGCTGAGATTTAGGATTGAATAAGGACTGTCCTTTTTCGCTTAGCGGATGCTAGTATTGACCTTTGTATGTATATTTCATAGTCTTAATATTACATAGTTTTATTATTGGCATTTTGGGAATTTCTATTTGTTGTACTTTAGAGGTCGAGCCTGGCCTTGGTGCAAAGGAAAGTGTCTTCCACCAAAAGCGACAGGTTGTGGATTCGAGTCTAGGAATCAGCCTCTCCAAGGAAAAAAAAAAAAAAATTGGGGGTAAGGCTGGCTACTATGACCTCTCCTAGATGTCGCAAAAGTTGGAGTTTTACACATTGGGTACGGCCTTTCTTTTTCTTTGTCATATCCTTTTTGCATAGCTAGTCTCAAGCTTTGATAAAGGAGGATTGCAAGAGGTTGACAGCCTGTCTGAAACTTTTGTCATGTCTTATGAACATGGATCCTGTTGATCTGAATGTATTTGACTCTTGGGTTGAGGCAAATACTTATGTAATCTATGATACTTTTTGAGAGTTATCTATTGTCTTTGGCAAAAAATTAAGAGTAATTTGGTTGCTTTAGATTGTTTGGGCATTGCCTGTGTAAAAATTAAAATTAATTACTATTTAGTCTTGGACTTTCTCATATAAAAAAAAATTAGTCTTGGACATTCCATTTACTTGTTATGGATGAAAAGATGCCACTTAGTAGTTTGGTTAAAAGTATTTCTGGTTGGCTTGTAATAGAAACCAAACCTTCAAAAGGAAGTTTGTGCCTTCAAAAATGAAAGAAACTTTTATTTTATTTTATATTATTTTTGGGTTTTTCTTTTTAAGACATTAATTTGAAGGTTATACAATCCACCTTGAGTGCCAATGTGAACAGGTAGAGAGGGCTTTTCTTTTGTAGTTTGACAATGGATTTAAAATGATCAAAATGATCTCTAGAAAACTTTTTTTCTAAGCTACTTGGTATTGGGGATAACCTCATTGTGCTTCTAATTTAGCTTATTAATTTCCTGCTGCAGAATGTAGATGTATAAATTTTGACGTTAATATCAACTTTCCTTTCAGCAAACATACCCTAAAGCATGGACAAAATTTAGATGCACGACGCAGGTCTTGGAATGTGAATTGGAGCAAGAAGGGACAAGCTGTGCAAGATTCAAGGTTTAGATTGTTGGAAGGGTCCTAAAACATTCTCTAATGTATGTTTTTTTTTTTTTTTTTTTTTTTTTTTTTTTTTTTTAAATATATGCATTTGTGTGTATATGTGCTTCCCTTATATATCATCTGCATTATCACAAACCAATGAAATAAACATAAAAAGTGTAAAAAATTTTATTAGTCAGTTACACACCCACTCATTGGATCTTGAACTCAAGACCTCACCCTCCACCTAGCACCTATAAGGGAGGAGGTGCCAGTTGGGCTAAAGCTCATTAGCATAAATGTGTCAAAACAATTTTCTCAGATAAATAGTGGTGTCTCATCTTCTGGAATGGATAACCTATGTAAAAGAGTAGTTATTATTATTATTATTATTTTTGTTATTAATCTAAACTAGTTTCAGCTTTAGAAAAATGGATTGTATCTTTTACTGGCTCTGCTTGTCTTTTGGCTGTTGGTTGAGAAAGAAGTCTGGCCCTGTTAAAAGAAAATCTTGAATGCTACAAGCATACTAGTTGAAAACTTTGAATAATGATATTGATGTATATCGTCCATCGATATCATCAATATCACGTTGGATGATATTGATGTATATTGTCAATCATGGCTCAGTGAGAAGTTATTGGCCTTTGGTGCTCTTAACTGGAGTTAATTGCCTTTGTTATTGTGAAATAACGTGTTGTGCAATGCAAATTTCTATTACATGCTAGGTGTTCTTTGTATATTTGATTAACTGTGGTTTTAGATTAGTTTACACATTTTTCTACCATTTTTATTTTGGAGGTTAGTGTTACTTTAAATAATATAGGCTCGAAATTCACTAATGAGTCAAGAAGAGTAGAAGAGCTTAATATTTTTATTTAATTGTCCGTTGTCATAATAGTCATGAGTATTAATGGTTTTATTTTGTAGTTGTCAAGTGGTTTGACACAAACATACTTATCAAAAAAAAAAAAAATGGTTTGATACAAACGTGTTGTCTTTCCTCTTTTCAGCCTGGATAATCATTTGCCAGACGTAATTTACTGACATCATGGACATAGATCTTAGACTACCTTCTGGTGAGCATGACAAGGAAGATGAAGAGCCAAATGCGATTGATAACATCTTGAATGGTGATGAGAAACTGCATAATGGAGATATAGAGGGTGAAAATATGGTTGATGTTGGAGTCGAGGTGCGTGTTGAAGATGGTGGGGATTTGAATTCTCCCACAGTGGATATGGGAGTGTTTAAAGAAGATACCAATCTTGAGCCACTTTCTGGTATGGAATTTGAATCTCATGGGGAAGCATACTCATTCTATCAAGAATATGCTCGATCTATGGGATTCAATACTGCAATACAAAACAGCCGCCGTTCAAAGACTTCAAGAGAATTTATTGATGCAAAATTTGCTTGTTCTCGATATGGGACGAAGCGAGAGTATGACAAATCCTATAATCGACCACGTGCCAGGCAGAACAAGCCAGACATTGAAAATGCAACGGGTCGACGGTCATGTTCAAAGACAGACTGCAAAGCAAGTATGCATGTGAAGAGAAGGCCAGATGGAAAATGGGTTATTCATAGTTTTGTTAAGGAGCACAACCATGAGCTGTTACCAGCCCAGGCTGTAAGTGAACAAACAAGAAAGATGTATGCTGCAATGGCTAGACAATTTGCCGAATACAAAAATGTTGTTGGTCTTAAGAATGACCCCAAAAATCCATTTGATAAAGGTCGGAATTTGGCACTAGAGACAGGAGATGCTAAGATTTTGCTTGATTTTTTCTTACAGATGCAAAATATAAATTCAAACTTCTTTTATGCAATAGATCTGGGAGAAGATCAACGGCTAAAAAATTTGTTCTGGGTTGATGCTAAAAGTAGGCACGACTACAACACTTTCAGTGATGTAGTTTCATTTGATACTACGTATGTTAGAAACAAATATAAGATGCCACTTGCTCTATTTATTGGAGTGAATCAACATTATCAATTCATGTTGCTTGGATGTGCTCTGATATCAGATGAAAGTGTGACTACATTTTCTTGGCTAATGCAGACATGGCTGAAAGCAATGGGTGGGCAAGCTCCAAAAGTATTAATCACTGACCATGACAAAGCCATGAAATCAGCTGTTTTAGAGGTCTTTCCAGATACTCGCCATTGCTTTTGTTTGTGGCATATATTGGGGAAGGTTTCTGAAAATCTTGGTCACATAATGAAACGGCATGAAAGTTTTATGGCAAAATTTGAAAAATGCATCCACAGGTCATGGACAAATGAAGAGTTTGAAAAACGGTGGTGGAAAATTCTTGAAAGATTTGAGCTCAAAGAGGATGAATGGATGCAGTCACTATATGATGATCGTAAACTATGGGTGCCAACATACATGAAGGATGTTTGTTTGGCTGGAATGTCAACAGTTCAGCGATCAGAGAGTGTAAATTCCTTTTTTGATAAATTTGTGCACAAGAAAACCACAGTACAAGAATTTGTGAAACAGTATGAATTAATTCTACAGGATCGGTATGAAGAGGAAGCCAAGGCAGATTCTGATACTTGGAACAAACAGCCTACATTAAAATCTCCTTCACCGTTGGAGAAGAGTGTTTCTGTGGTATACACACATGCTATGTTCAAGAAATTTCAAGCTGAGCTTCTTGGTGTAGTTGCTTGTCATCCTAAAAAAGAAAGACAAGATGAGGCAATCACTACTTTCCGAGTTCAAGAATTTGACAGGAGTCAAGACTTCATGGTTATATGGAATGAAATGAAATCAGAAATATCTTGTATATGCCGGTTATATGAATACAAAGGTTATCTTTGTAGACATGCAATGATTGTTCTTCAAATTTGTGGCCTTTCTGCCATCCCATCTCAATATATTTTGAAACGTTGGACAAAAGATGCAAAGAGTAGGCATTTATTGGGAGAAGTCTCTGAACTGGTACAATCTAGGATGCAACGTTACAACGATATATGTCAACGGGCAATGAAACTGAGTGAAGAGGGATCCCTTTCTCAGGAGAGTTACAGTCTTGCAATCCGCACACTAGATGAAGCTTTTGGAAGCTGTGTGAGTATGAACAATTCTAGTAAGAGTCTCACAGAAGTTGGCACATCAGACACTCACGGTCTACTTTGCATTGAAGAAGATAACCAAAGTAGAAGCATGGGGAGGACAAATAAAAAAAAGAATCCGACCAAGAAAAGAAAGGTTAGCTGTTGATTGCGACTGGCTTGCTTATGTTTGTATTCAAGTGATATTCATTAAATATGACCTCCTTCATAAATTGCAGGTGAACTCCGAGTCAGATGTTATGACCATTAGCACACAAGACAGCTTGCAGCAAATGGTTTGTCCCTTCTTATGAATAGTTAGCCTGTAAAGAAACACTTTATTTTTGGGTTATTACATTATGTACTTTAAATTGTGTCATACTGGAAATAATGTTTTTGTGTATATGTGGTTCAATTATGCTCAGTAGAACTAACTCAGGAATGTCCAATGCTACTTTGTGGACTGTGCTAGAATTATTTTATTTTGTAAAAGAATAAAAGTAACTAACATCGAGGAATTTTATTTGTAGGACAAATTAAGCTCAAGAGCAGTAACCCTTGATAGCTACTATGGCACACAACAGAGCATGCAAGGAATGGTATGATGAACTATAGCTCCATCATGTATCTTACAACTATGCAAAGAACATAATCTTTTTTTTTTTTTTTTTTCCCCTTTTCAATTTATACTTTTAATATTTTTGCAGGTACAACTGAACCTAATGGCACCAACACGTGATACCTACTATGGGAATCAACAGACCATTCAGGGGCTGGTATATCATATATATATAACTGCAATGCATAAACTGGTGATACTGCACTAAAGATGTTAATAACTTAATATTGAAATCTGGGTTTCATGTGTGTAGGGTCAATTGAACTCAATAGCACCGAGCCATGATGGTTATTACAATGCTCAGCAAAGCATGCATGGGCTGGTATAGCACCCTATGATGCTAGCCATAATTTTCAGTCTATTACCTTGTTCAAATGGTGTCCTTTCATGATTTGGGGTTTTATATTTGCAGGGACAAATGGATTTTTTCCGAACACCAACTGGTTTCACTTATGGCATTCGAGTAAGTTTGCGTGGTTATTCTGACAATTCTGCAGGATCATGTCATTTGTACCACAGGACTTATAATGGGTTTTTCTTCCTCATGGCAGGATGATCCCAATGTAAGAGCTGCACAGTTGCATGATGATGCATCAAGGCATGCATGAGACGTACCTTTCTCGCTAAGAAGGTAGTTCAGATTTGAAATGAATATTTATCTTTTGGTCCCCAAGCAATAATTATTATCTTGAATCCCGTTACTTTTGAAGTATAAATTGAATGCTTTACTTTGTTTGTAGGCAAAGTGAAAACAATGTGTTGAAGCAAATGTCTCTGTAAAGAATGAATTGATCATGCTTTGTGGATGGAAGGATCATGATAGAGAACCTCTTCTTTGGCATATGTAAAATAAGATTAGATATAGGCTGTTGTTTTATCTTCACCATCTATTTTATAATAGAATCTCCCTAAGAGTTGGAATAGATTCTGAGGTAGGGATTATATCTTTTGTAAAGGTTGTTGTAATATTGTATCTGTGATTGTTAAATCTAGATAGGAGTAGTTGAAATCAGTAAAACAAATTCCAAGTTCATTACAATTGGCTAATATGCCATCTGTGTAGGCTGTAGTCCACAAGTTCTAACAGTAGAAAAGAATGTTGGAACTAGTTCTCTTTGATCCACCATTTCTACTTCCCTTTGTCCTTTGTTATATTATTATTAATTATCATTTTCTGTTGGGTAGTGCTGGGGGGTTGCGATAGGTTTTGAATATGGACTAGGCTACTCTTTTTAAGAGTGAACTATAGCACAGTCCTCTCCTTTTTCCTCCAGAAAAGACTAAAAGCAGGGCACCAATAAGCTTTACTTTTATTTCCCCCCTCAATAAGCAAGTTCCAGATTACATACTGATACCAGTCAGCTCTTGTTTATTTATAGTTTTTTTTTTTCAGTTTCACTTTTCTTTTTTTAAGTTAAAATTTGTTTATTTACCCAATTTATATTTTGAGATTTTTGTAATTACTATCCTTGGCCGTAGATGTGATTATCAACTTGGTTCTTTAATTTTTATTATAACAATAAATCAAACCCTTTACTTTGGTTTATAATAAATTACCTAGGCTAAATTATAAATTGCATCTGTTAATTTTGCTTAAAATTCAATTTAGTCCTGTAACTTTTGATTTATTAATTTCAGTACCATAAGTATTACATTTATTCAATGTCTCCATCTAATTCTTTTACAATGTGTTGTTAGGTGTCTTAAAAATGATTTGTTGGAAATTCAAAAAAATAAATAAAAAAATTACGTTGCTTTGGGACGCTTAACTGTAACCCCTTTAACATAAGATTGAAAATGAAAGTAAGTTATAAGATTGAAATTAATAAGTTAGAAGTTACACGACTAAATTGAATTTTAGGTAAGCTTATTGGGTACAATTTGTAACTTTACAAATTAATGTTTTGAAAGTTTTTCTATTAAAGCTTATGAGATTTTATAATGTAATTTACACTTACGGGGTGTTTGGTTCGCTTGATAAGTCAAAAGTTACATGAGTGAATTGAATTTAGGTAAACTTATTGGGTACAATTTGTAACTTTACAAATTAATATTTTGAAATTTTTTCTATTAAAGCTTATGGGATTTCGTAACGTAATTTATATTTAGTAATGATAGGCATCAAAAAATTAATGGTGTAACAAAAATCATTTTCAAATCATTATATAGTTTTTAACGTAAAATATTAGTAGAAGGTGAGATTTTAGAATTGTTTAAATTACAATGTTCAGATGGAAAGTTGAAAGAACAAATAGATGCTAATGTAAAATTCAAGGGTGATATTTGTGAACCCTTCTATTTTTTTTTTTTTTTTGAAACAGAACCCTTCTATTCTTAAGTAAAATAACTAAGTGAAAATAACCCTAAATATTAGAAAGCCAGGCGGTTTGGGTGATAATTTGACAATGAAATTGTGTTACAGCCTTGTAGGAGCTAATGAAAGTTACCGTTAGTACAACGAATCTTCTATTGCATAGTTCAATTGCTTTGTTTTTATGAAGTTTTCCATAATCATGTAACAGTTGTGTAGGTCCTTTTTGGACAGCACCCAGACCCAAGTAGAAACAAGGACCCTGTGCCCTTTTACTTGTTATTTTAAGGGACTAGGCTTGGTTCACCGCAGCTAAATGAGCTGATTACGAATCAGATGGTGCACAGAACAGGAATCCTACAACACATACATGCTAACAAACAAGAAAAATATGCATTGAACAGCAAGAAACAATAAATGGGCAATGTGATAAAGAAAGACACAAAATAAAACGTTAAGGGTCCTTAAGACAATGTGAAATATTTCATTACTTTCTTAATTGTGTAATATATTATGCTTACTAGGACGTGTTACAAGGTCCGAATAAGTTCAAAAATCACAGACTTAGATGACTCTTCAGGCTTCTAAGACTTGCAAAGTTTGAATCCCTTTGAATCCAATTGTGTTCTTTAGTGGCTGTTTGAGGATACCGGGTGGTATTTCTCTCTCTTTTCTTTCTTTCTTTGAGTTCTAATGGGGTTTTCTCAATGATTCTACTCTAATTCCCCGTTGCTGAATGTCTTTCACTGTTGGCTGCTTCCCCTTTTTATAGTGTCATCCTAGGGTTTTCGGGGTACCACTGATTCCTCCCATTTGCTCCCCTGGGTACCAGAATCAATGTTGTGCCAGCAACATTGGTGGTTGGTCCCTTCCTTATTTCTCATAATTTTCTTCTTTTGGTGTTTTTTCCTCAAAAGTCTCATGTTGCCTTTCCGTTCTGGTATGTCTTGAAAAGCTGACCTTGGATTTTCTCCTTTCAAGGTTTCTAGTTCCCACATTTTCAGACTCAGCTTTTGGCTGCCTTTCCCTTTGTCATTTTTCTCAAGGGAGCCGATTTCTTCCTGCCAGGTTGAAAGTTTCCCAGCCACTTCCCTTCATGGTTCTTCTTTTTGGGTTCCCCGAGGTACTGGCCCCTTGTTCATGAGTTGTTGGTTTCCAAGCCTTCTGATTCCTTTTTGCATCATTGGGTGGCTGATAGGGACATATCTATTCTCGTTCCTTGTGTTTCTTGGCACCCCTTTTTGAACTGTCTTAATCCAACTCTGGCTTTACTGCACGTCCCGAGGATCCCGAGCTCCTGGCAGTCCCCAAGTATCTTGACCCAGTTCTCCCTAACAATTTTCTGACCTTGACGAGCTAGGCTTTTCTTCTTCCCTTCGTGTCATGAGTTTTAAGGCTTACCCATTCGTGGGTTTGGGTTCCTCCTTAAAATCTTAATGGATTTGGGCCTACCATCCTCTTTCTTTATTGCGGGCTCAAGTATTTTTTTTATGGAGTTCAATTTTCTGCGCCATTTTGAGCCTTGGTGCAACTTCATGACTTTTTAGACCTCAACAACAGTTAAGTTGGTTTGAGAGAGAGAGAGAGAGAGAGAGAGAGAGAGAGAGAGAGAGAGAGAGAGAGAGAGAGTGTGTGTGTGTGTGTGTGTGTTGATACCCAAAATTTGAGGGTTCTGCCAAGCCCAAGAAAAAAGAGAAAAAAGAGAGCCTATCCTGCCAAAGACAAATTGAAGATTCAACCCCAAAAGGGAGTCAATAAAGGAGAAAAAAGGTAAAATGGGAAATTGGCTATCCAACCTCAAGTATAAAAGGGAATGGCTTGGCTGGCCAAAGCAACATCAAGGCAAGAGGGAAGAATCAACATGATGAAATATGTAGTAGTTGTGATAGTCGTAGATGTTTCTCAAAACATTTATCTTCATCCCATTTTCCATAAAGTCAAATGGCCCTTGTAATAGAAAATTATTAGCGACATGCATTACTAGGAAACTTTACTAGGAAACTTTCTTCTCTCGCTCAAGGCCTTTCTCACTTGAATCTTTTTTTAGAAAGAATCATTTGAGTGGGATCACTTTTATTCAAGTCTCAAACCTCACAGTTTTGTATACCTTTGGATTGAAATAAAAAAGTTGTGGGAGTTGGGTCCTAAATATTTTTATGCATGCACTAACCTATGGCAACTAACATTTATTTAGTTTTATTTTTTGGTCTAGGGTTTATTGTTTGTGCTCAGATTAGGTCTAGCAGATTAAGGTCATTCCACAGAAGAGTTAGCCCCAACTCACCCCATAACTCATCTGGGCTAAAGGCTAGACTAGAAACTGTCCAACCATTTCAGGATACGTGTCTAGGGCATAAAAAAAAAGCCCCCATAGATTTTTAATTCGGAGTCAAAGTATAGTAATGATACACCATCTAAGATAGAATCATAATACATACATGCAAATACATACTCATTCAGAAAAATGTTTCAATAATATAATTAATGTGGCCAGCACTGTTTAGGTCACTTCCTCATTAATGCGGCTGATAAAGCTGGTGTACACCATTTAATATGGATGCGACAGGTAGCTCCAGCCCGGAGGTTCCTTGTCTGCCACTGACTTCTACCTCCTTCAGTTTGCAGCCCACTTCGTAGAACACCGTAAGACGCTTCAGCGGATCCGTCTCCTTCCTCGGGCGTCATTGCTCCTCGGGCCCGTGTTTAGTGTCGGGCCCATGTTAATGCCACAACCTTTCCTATTCCTCTTCGAGCCTCAGCCCAGTATTTCGACCCTACAACTTCCTCCTCAGTCCTCGGGCACCCACAATAGCCCCCTAAAACTTTCACTATTTGTCTATGAGACAAAGGTGAAGTTTTAGCTTCGTAAGTGAAACACGCGTCCTTTCATCTGTCACTCGCATGCTCCTGGCGCTTCGGAATCCACGAACTCTCATTTATGGCGTCAGGCGGCTGCTTGTCTCCCCCACGTTCTACGGTTTGTTTGGAATTGTATGGCTCCTATTTCTTCTCATTTATGGGCGGGAATTTTATCGCCCATTTTTTTACTCCCATAAAAGGAGGATCCAGAGCTGGCTGAGGCTCATTTTTGATATCCTGGCGACCTAAGCTTTGACGAAGAGAAAAACACTCCCGAGGAGCGCTCTTTGCTTTTAGCAGTAGGTGTGTTGGTTTTCTTTGTGTTTTGTTCTTTTACAAGTTTCACACTTTACCCTTTTAAAAACCATGGGTAGATATGCTAGGTTAGTAGACACCAAGGAGGCTAGGACAACATTTAGGGCTCAATATAGGATCCCTGATAACGTAGAAATTAGGCATTGTGAGGAGGGTGAATGGTTGGTTTTGAACTGATCTCCTGAGTCCGTGGTTATTCCCATGATCGCTTTCATTGAAGTCGGGATGTAACTTCCTATGGGGCCAATAACTAGGGACTACCTCATAAATTATAGGTTAACCTCGACCCAGTGCTCTCCCAACATTTTTAGGATCCTCGGGTGCGTAGACGCCATAAACCGTAGAATGGGGACTCACCTCACTTGGCATGACGTGATCTGGGTCTATAACTGCCAGAAAGGGGAAAAGACAAAATACTACATGAAGTGTAGGATCCCCGCGGTTAGGTTAATCTCATGCCTGCCTAATTCGAGTAAAGGCATGGACGAAGATTACCTTATTGTTTCAGGAGGATGGCACGATGAGAGGCATTGCCCCACCCAGGAAGGGGAACCAGGTAGCACTCCCGAGGACCGGGGTCACCATTAGGATTTCGAGTAGTTTTTTTTTTGTAACAGTTTCTTTCTCCTCTATTCCTTTGCTAACGATACTCATGGTTTCTCTTGGCAAATGAGTACCACACAGCCCAGCCAAACACTTGGTGAATTTCCATGATCTGAACAGAATCCTCAGGACAGAGATATTCATGCACAGAGATGGGTAGCTCAGGGTGGCGCACGTCATCCTTGGCTATAAACCTTCAACCAAGCGCTTTCAGAGTCCAAAAAACGTCATCAAGGCTCGTGACCCACGCTTGGCTCTGATAGACGTTGCTGTCCCAGGATTTTTATTGACAGAACCACCTCCCAAGGGGACACAAGACGCCCAGATCCTAGTGCCTATAGCTACTCAACTCCTATACTCCCAGGAACCTCCACTACCATCTAACGAGGAGGTCGAGGGGTCCACATCCAATTCTGTCCAAGAGGTGACAGATAAAGATTTTGAAGTTTTCTACCGCCCGGACGCTCTGAGCGCCTCACAAGCCCCTTCATCAACAACCATGGGCTTCGAAGAGAGGACTCCTGATCTTCTTGCGCTATTGACGGCCCACGCCGGAGTTTCTTCCTCGGCGGTGACAGTACCACCCTGCCCACCAACCCCTGCTGTAACGCACACATCTCCGGTCGAGGCTATAGACAAAAAGCGGAAACGAGGGCAAGGGGGAAAGGGGGCGGAGGTAGCTGAGGAGGGGGAGATATCCGAGCCCCCGACCAAGGAGGCCCGTGTGGACAAAGGGCAGCAGAGGAAGAGGCCCGAGCACACTGTGCCCTCGAAAGAAAGTGGCGGGGACCATCCTAAGAAGGCCTCTATCTGGAGGCTTGTCTTTACCTTGAGTTTAGGTGCTCCCGTGCTCGATGATGCCAACCTGAGGGATCCTTCAAAGGGTAGCTCAGGCCTGGTAGCAGAGTGCTTGGAGAGGGCACTATGCCTTCCTGAGGATATGGAGGAGTTGAAGTCCTACAGGAAAAGGGAGGTCTTCCTGTCCTTGAAGCAGGACCTCGCTAAGGTACCTCGCCCAACTTATTCATCTGTCAAGTTATTCTACCTAAGACTTATACAATGCTCATTTTGTTTCTCTTGTTCTTCTTTTTGCAGGCTGTCCAGACTGCCTTCATGGCAGAAGAATGGGTAGACCATTCCTTGGATGTGGCCAGGAAGGCCGAGAAGGCCCATGAGAATGCTGAGAAAGCTTGGGCCGAGGGGGAGAAAAAATTGAAGGAGGCCCTTTCTCAGCTTTCAGAAGTGGAGAAGGCCTACCGTAATGCTGAATCCGCTTTGAAAGGCTACGAGAGGCAGGCCTCTGAGGCCTTGGAGGCCCATAGGAAGACCGAGAGCATGTTGGCTCTCACTGTGGTGGAGTTTAAACAGGCGAACCAACAGCTGAGGCCAAGGAGGCTGAGAAGGCCCAGGCCGAGCAAGCAGCTTACGATGCAGGTATGAATAAGACTACTGAGAGTCTTACTACCCAGTTTCGTGATGTTGCTCATGCCTTTAGCCGAGAAGTGTGGGGAGAGGCCATGAATGCTGCGGGAGTTGACCCCGAATCAGAGTTACGTGCTCCTGATAGGGTGTATTATCCTCCAGCTCTGCGCCTGACACCCACAGCTTCTCAGCCACCAACGGATCCAAGTTCTGCTCCCCCTTCTTTTGCCGAGCCCTAGGACCCAGTTTCTTCTCCTACCTCGTTGAAGGACCTCCCACCTTCAGATGTTGTGGTGGACGTAGAGGCCGAGGAAGGGGTTCCTGAGGGGGTGCCTCTGAAGAAGAAGAAAGAGAAAAAGGAGCAGAAGGAGCAAAAGGAAAAAAATGCTAAGGAAAAAGAGCCCAGCATTTAGTTTAGTTCTTATGTAGGAAATCCTTGGGGAGTTTTTGTATACGTAGTGCCCACCCCCCCTTTTTGTAATGAGATTTTCATATTGAATGACAAGAAAATTAACGGTTTCTGTCTTTTCATGCTTATATATAGACATACTCATATACTTTGCATACATAAATTCCTTGTTGTCCATTTCTTATGATAACTAGGTCATAACAATTTGAAATTAAATATGTATGTAAGCACGCTAACTGGTACTTCTTGTGGGAAGCCTAAAGCAAATGCCTTTGGTATTTGCTACCTAATCCTTTTTGATACTTTAGACTTAGGCTATTTCTGATCATGTTAATTTACTCTAGGCTTGTGGCCGAAGAGCCGGGCAAGTCCTAGGTTCCGTTTCAACACTTAGAATATTTTTACCATGTTAATTTACCCTAAACTTATGGTCGAGGAGCCAAGCAAGTCCTAGGTTCTGTTTAACACTTAGGATATTTTTGCCATGTTAATTTACCCTAAACTTGTGGCCGAAGAGCCAGGCAAGTCCTAGGTTCTGTTTAACATTTAGTAGGAGATACAACGAAACAAGACACAACGGCTGTAGAATCTATTAGTAGTAATAACGCCGCAGATTGTTTACATTCCATAGGCAAGGGACTACATTTCCATCTAGGTCCTCAAAGTGGTAGGCCCCAATCCCCGCTACAGAAGATTCTATACGGCCCTTCCCAGTTGGGACCTAACTTGCCTCAAGCAGGGAGCTTGGTCGTCCCTACTACTTTCCTCAGAACTAAGTCTCCCGGGGTCAAAGGTCTGGATTTGATCCCTTTATCATATTGCTGCTTAAGTTTTTGCTAGTAGTGTGTCATCTTTATTGTTGCCACCTCTCGTCTTTCCTCGGTCAAATCTAGATTGTCTAGAAGTAACTGATGGTTTCCTTCAGCATTGAATTGGTTCGTTCTCAGAGTTGGAAATCCAGCCTTAAAGGGATTACTGCTTCTGAACCATACGTCATTGAGAATGGGGTTTCCCCTGTTGACCTTCAGGGTGTGGTGCGGTATATCCATAGCACGTAGGGCAGCCCGTGCACCCATTTTCCTTTTGCATCATCTAGCCTTTTCTTCAGCTTAACCACTATGACTTTGTTGGTGGCCTCAACTTTCCCATTTCCCTGAGGATATGCCGGTGTGGAGTATTCATTCCTGATTTCCAACTCTCCACAGTATCTTCTGAAAGATTTGCTATCAAACTGGATACCGTTATCTAAAATCAGTGTGTTCGGCACCCCAAATCTAGTGACAATATTCTTCCAGACGAACTTCTTGGCATCAACGTCTCTAATGTTGGCGAGGGGTTTGGCATCCACCCACTTGGTAAAATAGTCCGTGCCAACGAGAAGCCATCTTCAGTTCCCAATGGCCCGAGGAAATGGTCCTACTATATATAGGCCTTACTGAGCGAAGGGCCAAGGGCTAGACAAGGGATTCAGAATTTCCCCTGGCTGGTGAATGTTTGGGGCGAACCTCTGACATTGATCACACCTTTTGACATAATCCTGGGAAGTTTGTCACATGTTGGGCCACCAGTAACCCTGTGTGAGGGCCCTGTGTGCTAGGGATCTCCCTCCGATATGACTCTCGCAAATGCCTTTATGTAGTTCCTCCAGTAAGGGCTCCACGGCCTCTAGGTGGACGCATAACAGATATGGGCCTGAGTAAGAGCACTTGTACAGCTTCTGCTCCTCAGACAGCCAGTAACGAAAGGCAGCCCTACGTACCTTCTCTGCTTCAATTTTGTCTTCGGACAGGGATCCTCCTATCAAAAAGGTCACTATGGGATCCATCCAGCTCGGGCCCACATGGAGGCTACACACCCCTGTCAAAGGTGCCTCCATAAAACTTGAGGTGCCGATCTCTTTGACAAGAACGACCTGAGGAAGGCTTGATTCTAGTGAAGTGGCCAGCATGGCAAGAGAGTCTGCATAAGAGTTTTGTCCTCTCGGGATTTGTTCCAACGTGAAACCCTTGAAGTGAGTTTGCGCACTTGCACCTTGGTAAGGTATTTCTGCATCCTCTCATCTTGGGCCTCAAAGTCACCATTGACTTGGCCCATAATCAGCCTAGAATCTGAATACAACTCGACCGTCCTTCCTCCGAGCAGCCTGACCATGTTTATTCTAGCCAGCAAGGCTTCGTATTCAGCCTCGTTGTTGGTGGCTGGGAATCCTAGTCGTAAAGACTTTTCTATTATCAGTTTCTCGGGTGTAATTAACATAATCCTCACCCCTGCTCCCTTTTGGTTGGAAGCTCCATCCGTGTAAACTCTCCACGCGGGGGCAGTGGTGGCCGACGAAACCATTAGGCTTATGGCTGTGCTCTCCTCCTCGGGGACACCTTCAGCAAATTCTGCTATGAAGTCTGCTAAGACCTGCCCTTTTATGGTGGTTCGGGGCATGTACTTGACATCATAGGCTCCCAACTTAGTCCCCCATTTGGCAATTCTGCCAGTGTAATAAGATTTCCTCAGCAGAGCCTGCAAGGGTAACTGAGTGAGCACTACCACTGTGTGGGCTTGAAAATAATGAGGAAGTTTTCTGGCTGCATGCACAATGGCCAACACTGCATTTTCCAGGGGTAGATAGCGCATCTCAACCTCTTGCAAGGACTTGCTAACGTAATAGACGGGCTTTTGGACTCCATCCTCGTTCCTAACTAGGACGAAGCTAATGGAGTGCTTGGTGACCGCTAGGTATGCATAGAGTACTTCCTCTTTATCGGGTCGGGATAGGATCGGAGGACTAGACAAGTACAGCTTGAGGTCCTTAAATGCTAGAACACACTCCTCGGTCCACCAGAAATCTTTCCACTTATGCAACAGTTGGAAGAAAGGACGATATATATCCGCGGACCGAGAGATGAACCTGCTCAGGGCTGCCGTCATCCCGGTTAACTTTTGCACTTCCTTAGGGTTCCGAGGAGGGTGCATGCTGTTGATAGCCTTAATCTCCTCTAGGTTGACTTCTATTCCCCGATGAATAATCATGTACCCTAGGAATTTGCCCGAGCTAACCCCAAAAGAGCATTTGGATGCATTGAGGCGTAACTTATGCTCCCTAAGTACCAAGAAGGTTTCTGCCAGATTGGCCAGATGCTTCTCTACCTTTTTGCTCTTAACCACCATATCGTCAATATATGCGTCCACGTTCCTCCCAAGTTGTTTTTCAAACATCTGAGTCACCATTCTCTGATAAGTTGAACCGGTGTTTTTAAGGCCGAAAGGCATCACGCGATAATGAAAGTTACCATTGGGGGCACGGAAGGCCGTTTTCTCCTGGTCAGTTAGTGACAGTGGTATCTGATGGTAGCCCTGGAACGCGTCCAGGAAACTCATCCGCGGATGTCCCACCGTGGTGTCTACCAGTTGATCAATTCTAGGAATGGGAAAATGGTCTTTTGGGCAGGCTCTGTTAAGGTCTGTGAAATCTACGCGCACTCGCCACTTCCTGCTTTTCTTCTTTACCACTATTGTGTTGGCTAGCCATTCGGGATAGAAGATTTCCTTAATAGCCCCAACCTGTTTCAACTTATTTACTTCCGCCCTGACCGCCTTGGCGTGAACATTGGATGATCGCCGAGGAGGCTGTTTGCGTGGCACCGCCTCGGGGTTCACATTTAAGTGATGGCATGCTAGCTCGGGATTAATTCCTGGGATGTCACTAGCATTCCAGGCGAAAACGTCAACAATTGCCTTCAAGAACTTTACCAATTTTACTTTCTCCACGGAAGGCAACTGCGATCCTACTTAGAAATACTGCTTCGTGTCCGATCCTATCATTACTTTTTCCAACTCCTCAGATGATTCTTTCGATATCTTAGTCAGTTGCTCGTCGGCAACCCCCTTTAATTGCTATTGGATTGCATCCTCATTAACCATGGCTGGACCTGATGATTGCTGTGTAACCGCTGACACCAAGCACTGCCGGGCCATAACCTGATCGCCTACTAGTTCCCCCACTCCCCCGCGAGTGGGGTATTTGATCTTAAGATGCGGGGTTGAGGGAACAGCTCCTATGGCGTGTAGCCAAGGTCTACCGAGGATAGCGGTGTACGAGGAGAATGCCTATCACTATGAAATTCACCTGGACTTCCACACCGTCAATTTGTACGGGGAGCTTGATCATTCCTTGCGGGATTACCATTTTGCCATCGAAGCCCATCAGTGGAGAGTCACACGCATCCAGGTCTTCGGGCTTTAATCCCAGCCCTCGGTATAAATCTGGGTACATCACCTCGGCCTGGCTTCCCTAATCAACCAGTACCCTATTAAGGTCATAGCCCCCAATTCTCACAGTAACCACTAGACCGTCTTCGTGTGGTTGGTGGGTTCCTCGCTTATCTTCCTCGGAAAAACTCAGGTCCGGGACCGTCACTCTTGGTCTTTTGTGAGTCCGACCTCCAGCCTCCAAGTGAGAGCCCCCCACTACGGACATGACTTGGGGACTTAACCTGATGTTACCTCCTGGTCTAGCTAGGATCATGTTAATAGTGCCCAAGGCTGGCCGAGGATTGTTGTTTCCATGTATCCTCGCTCCTGAATGTCCGGTTTGTTTCGTAGAAAGTGATTAAGGTGATCCCGCAATGTCCTGCAATCCTCCGTCGTGTGTCCTTTGTCCCGATGATAGTTGCAATAGAGGCTTTGGTTTCTCTTGGACGGATCCCCGCCCATCCTATTGGGCCACTTGAAAAACGGCTCGTTTTTTTATCTTTTCTAGTATCTGGTGCACCGGCTCCTTGAATAGTGAATTGATCATGTGAACTCCTTCGGATGTTGGGTGACTAGGGAAGTCCCTTCGAGGTCGATCATTATGGTATCCTCCTCCCCGAGGATCCTTCTTCTCGGGTATCACTTTAGCTTTCCCTTTCCCCTGCATTTGGTCCTCTTCTAACCTCTTGTACTTTTAGATGTGATCCATAAGTTGGCACATGTTCGAGGCGGACTTCATTGTCAATGATTTCCTCAGGTCATGCTCGGTCAGGAGGCCGACCTTGAAGGTCCTTACTGCCACATCTTCAAAGTCTCCGTCCACTTCATTGTATATTTCCCAATATCGGTCTGAGTAGGTTTTGAGGGTCTCCCCCTCTCTCATGGCCATAGATAGTAGAGCATCCAATGGCCTGGGGACCCTACTGCAGGTTATAAACCTAGCGCCGAATGCCCTGGACAGCTCTTCATTATTGACCCTTCATCCAATGCGTCAAACCAACACATGGCGACAGGCCCAAGGCTAGAAGTGAACACCTTGCACATAAGGGCCTCGTTGCCGGCATGGACAACCATCTTATGATTGAAGTGGCTGACATGCTTTATGGGGTCCGTCCTTCCGTTATATATGGTGAATGTTGGCTGGGAGAAATGGTGAGGGAGCTTAGCCTTGTTAATCCTCCTGACAAAAGGGGACTTAGAAATCTGTTGTAGGGCTTTACTCATGGCATTGTTTTCCCTAGTGTGATGAGAGGGCCCCTTCTCATGTCTGTTGTTTCTTTTCTCCAGCTTGTCCCAACATGAAGAGGCTGAGTAGGTTTCGTTGGGTGGGGTTCTGGACCTGCGTCGGTATGATCGGTCTCGACTCTCCCTTGAGCCTTCACTCGATGGGGAGGACGGGCTCCTCCTGTCATACTTCCTTCGCCTCAGCTTCCTGCGCAAACGATCAACCTCCCACTGTAATGCTAGCGTCTCCTGTTCAGGTGAGGCTTGATTTTTGGACTTGGGACGATTCCGCTCAGCACGTTTAGTGTGATGCGACCCCACCATAGCACTGGGGGTATGTTGCCTATCCCTCCTACGCTCCAAATTAACCAAAGGGTTCTCCCTGTGGGAACCAACTGACTCTTCCTCACCCTAGCCTTCGTTAGCCATCAATATTCAGGAAAGATCCACAAGCGCTTACTGTTTCCCACAGACAGCGCCAATTGTAAGGGCCCAAAAATGTTTGCGCACTAGCCCACTTAAATTAATGGACTGAATTCGTCAAACTTGGCCCAAACCAATAGAATTTGTAAGAGATGGAATAGAACAACAAGCATGGGTTCTGCCCGAGAGAAATTTTTGGGAAAAATCCAGTTTATACTCAGAACTAGATGAGTGAACAACTTTACACAGGGGCTCCCAAAGAGGCAAGATTTTTCAAAAGGAATCCCACTCCTCCTCTTTTCTTTTTTCTCACTTTTCCTTCCTTTTTTTTCTCCCTCTTGCTTATGCCCTTACCCCTCCTTATATAGCTCTTCCCCATCGTATCTTCTCCTTCCATCCCTACCTGATCTTCACCCCTCTCCAACACCTGTCACCTTTTGCATCTGAAGTAGGTGGCGGCAGTAGCTAGCGTCGCTGTGGCCAGCACTGTTTAGGTCACTTCCTCATTAATGCGGCTGATAAAACTGGTGTAAACCATTTAATATGGATGCGACAGGTAGCTCCAGCCCGGAGGTTCCTTGTCTGCCACTGACTTCTACCTCCTTCAGTTTGTAGCCCACTTCGTAGAACACTATAAGACGCTTCAGCGGATCCGTCTCCTTCCTCAGGCATCATTGCTCCTCAGTCCCGTGTTCAGTGTCGGGCCCAAATTAATGCCACAACCTTTCCTATTCCTCTTTGGGCCTCGGCCCAGTATTTTGACCCTACAACTTCCTCCTCAGTCCTCGGGCACCCACAATAAATATTATGTATTTATTTTTTAAAATTTACAAATAAAGTTTCACTTAAAGTAGACTATGATCATAATTTTAATGTAATTTAAATGAGTCACATAGCAAAATTTCACATCTTAATGAAAAATCATATGTAAACTAAATATAATATTTCAATAAAAGAACTAAGATTGAATAATAAAGCATAAATTAAAAATTAAAGAATAAAAATTACTTTAAGTTACATGACAAATGCACATTTTGTAAGTCCAATTTTTAATATTAACTAAAGATTATAATAGTTTATAAAATATTAAAATAAAAAATGAAATTCCTTTAAAATATATTGAAACTTTTGATAATTAATTTTAATTTGAGTAGCACAAAAAAGCTATGCTAATAGAGTCACTTAAAGTAAATCATAATATTTTTAGTACACTTATATGACTCACATGAGATGTTAGTCGTATAGCTTGTAATACTTACATTTGATCTCATATTGTAAGTACGACACATACGACCCAACTTATATTATTAAACCAACAAAATTTATTGTAGACTATTAAAATAACATAAAATAAATAATGATGCATTTTTTTAATTTATAGAAATTTTTGTAATATAATTTTAGTAGGATTAGTTTTTTAAAAAAAATTGTGAATTGAGCAATAGAGTTTCACTTATAGCAAATTATGTTAATTACTTTCTTTTTAAAGAGATTATGTTAATTATTTTAATGTATGACGTAAGGAGAAAATTAAAACAAGAAAAAAAAAATTAGAGGGATACACTTGTTGCAATCATAGCATAGAGGATACAATATATTTTATATATATGATATTTGTTTATATAATATATAATTTTATTGTAAACGTTTTGGTGACAATAACTAAATCAGTGTTGTTAAAAGCGTGTTAAAGCTCAAAGCTAGAAATTCCAAGCTCTCAACGCTTTGCTAACCAAAAAAAAAAAAAAAAAAAAAGCTCGTTTAATGAAGAGCACTTTAGGCATGCTTTTTTTAGAGCTTTTTGAAGAAGTATAAAGTATGCCTAGGCACACTTTTGTATTTTATTGCTAAAGAAGATATGGATCATCAAAATTAATTGTTTTATTTTGAAAGAAATGACATGGACCAATGGCTTATTACACAACCACTATCCTTAGGGTGGTGTATTACACAAACAATTTTTTTTATTTACATGTCAAAAGATACGAACAAGGTTACTTTACAATTCTTGTGCTTTTTGGTCTTTGACTTTTAAATCTATGTTGATTGAACCATATACATCATTTGATCATAACCATCATGGTTATGCACTTTTATAAAGTACTAGAGAATTATATAAAATATTATGTTTAAACTTTCTATGACCAAATTATTAATTATTTTTCATTTACTATATAAAAATTTTAAGATTTGAAATAACTTAGGTACTTATCAAACATTATACAATTTAACTTACAAAAATTATATAATTGCACTTACCTAATAGGTAACATATAAAAATTTTGAGTTATTATTATTATTTTTTAATTATATGTTATGGATATTTTTATTAGAAGTTATGAGATATTATATTTGAAAATTGTTCACTATACTTCAATCAGACGCGCACTTGTATTTTGCGCCTAGGCTCCAACATGGCTATGTATTTAAGTGCGCTCGACGCTTTTACCAACATTTTATTTGAATGATTATTATATAAGTTCACAATTCTAATACTGTATATTAGAGGTCTTATAATTTCACATGTAAGGATTTTTTTTGGTCTTTAAATAGATTTAGTCAAAACTTATGAATTTCTATTACTTTTATCTAATAGAGACTTATTTAGAGTGTGAATTTAAATGATTTAAAAAATTCATAATTTTAATTAAAAAAAATTAAAAGGTTTTGTGAGGGGGGATCCAAGAGTAACACCTTTATTGGGCCAGGCCCGAGGAATATGCAAGCCCAATCTATAATTTCCTGACTTGTGTGATCTGAGGCAACTCAGAAGAGGAAGCTTGGTAGACAACTCTGGATAGACCGATGAAGGCATTTGGACATAAATCACCCGAAGATGATGAGATGAAGTCCACACTGGGCTGGAAAGCAAGAATCGAGGAAAGCAATAGTGACAAGTATGGATATGGAAGAGAAGAAAGCTTCTCAGGAAAGCATTTATCAACTCCGCATTGAATGCATTGCAACAACTATGTCAGCCACATTAATGGCTGAATAACACTTGGACAATGCCAAGACAGCCTGTAGTTCACTCAACACATCCTCCCAAGGGAAGGACGAGACAAGTATCCAATCAGGATGAAATAGAAACCATCATAAAAGGAGGAAGGATCCCCATGAATAGGGATCGGGACCTAGAGATTAGAGAGAGAATCATATTTAAGTTTGTAATGCTTCAAGTATAGTAAGGTTCCTCAGTTGATCGAGGAAACATCAATATACATATTTATACTCATTTTTACTTATAAATTCTACTTCTTTTATCTGGATCTGTTTCTTGACTTCGACCCATTAGATTAAAAGCTCAAGCATTAGTCCGCTTTCCCTCTCTACAAATTAATTGAGGTGGGCTCACTTCCCAACCCAATTTTCCTTTTGGGCCCTGGTTATTTTCGCCCCATACAGGTTTAATATGAAACCACCCAAAATTATAGGAGAATTATATAATCTTTCCAATTGTTTGAATAAAGCTGGTCACTTTATACTCACCCATTTACATCATATTTTTTTTAATAGAACATATTATCATTTTAAATTCTATTAAGTTCATAAAATTTGTAAATTTTACTATAAACATGTACAAAAAATATTTGAAAAATTATTAACTTATGAAAAATTTCTCAAACCTCCCACCTTGAGGTTTTATAGAATGACATTTGACACTTTCCTTGAGGTTTTATAAATGTGAAAGATAAGTCTATGTTTGACTTCTATGAGATTACGGATAAAAGATACTCCTTTTGAGGTTTGTATAAATGAATAAGAGCCATGTTAAAAATGAAATATTTTGTTTAGGAAGTCATTGTGTGAGATGATATAAACTTATATATTACATTTATACAAACCTCAAAGGGGAGCGTCGTTCCTCCATCATTAGAGTGTTATTTCATCCTTAGTTTATAGTATTAGCATTGGACTGACCAAATGGCTAATTCACCTAGAATATGCCTAACAAGCCCATAAAATAACCCACATTTGATTATCAACCCAATTAGCCGAAGAGCATTTTAGTTTCAATGGTTTTTTAAAAATAGACAACATTGGAGCTTAGGCATTTTAATATTTTATATACATACATACATACATATATTTATATATATATATATATATATATATATATATATAAATCGAGCTCCCCATCCCGCTCTCTTTTCTCCCTTATTCTCATTCTTCCCAAAATTGCTTTCTCTTTCAGGGAATTCTCTCTTCTCCACAATACAAAGGTAAATATGGTGAAAGTCACAAGAGGGACTACATAAATAGTTTTAGGGTACCCATGGGTTAAGTGGAGTCGAGTTAAGGCTTAACTTGTCACTTGACATAAACACATTGAGTGGGGGAGGATGAAACTTGCTATCAATTGCATAGAGACGTTGGCTCGACCATTCAAATGTCCCTAAGTGGCAACCAATGATGGGGTGAAGGGGGAGGGTCTCCAAATCTGCTATTAATGTGTGAATAATGCCGTGGGACTCAGTTTTAATGAAAATTTTGTTGAAAAAAGAGGTTTGTGGGTCCCGTGAACAGCGCTGGGACCCATTGGATACCGCTTATTACCACAGAAACACTCTTCTTAAAAAAAGAAAAGAAAAAAGAAAACGTGAAATGCCAGATGCAGTGCTTTTCAGCACTATCCAAACGGTCACTAAGTATAAATTTTTAGATTTTTGATCTTTGTCAAATCTAATTAGAGATCTATAGATTCTGGCTACCTTTCTCGGATCTATAACCCCTTTGATGCCTTTATCAAACAAGTTGGATGTGTTGATTTTTTATATGGATAACTCGACACTCAACCTAAATGTATCATAATTCAAAGAGTTCCACTCGTCCCTAACTATTAATGACATTGTCGGATTGGCCCAATCAAGTAGATGGGTCGAATTTCACGGGTTGTTGAACAGTCCCAAAAATAGTTTCAAAGGAATGTCATTATTTTACAAAATCAGTATGCTCTCTTTGTTTTGATGGAAAACAATGTGTAAAGATAGTTTTCTATATTTCTAGTGTTTGGTTACATCATAAAAAATGAGTTAAAGAAAAACTATCTTTAGTCAACATAAAAGTTTGACTTATTTTTAGATATTGTTTTCCACTAATTTTTTTTTTTTGAAAACAATTCTAACTCACAGCAAAATAAATAAGGGAAGTTGGAAGATTTTCAACTCATTTTTAAAGTTGTTACCAAATATAGAAAAATGAGAAAATTTTTTAAAAAATGACTCATTTTCTAAAAGACATTATTGCTAAAACAAACAAAACTAAGTGTAATAATTTAGCCAAAATTTTATCAATAACCATTACAATATTTAAAAAAAAAAAAAAAAGTTGTTAAAAGTTACATACAAACACGCGCCACGCATGTGTGAGAAAGCACGGTACACGCACGCACGCGTGAGCAATGACATGGTATATTTTGTCTCCCTATAAAACCAAAACGAGGAATGCATAGGTCTATTTACCGAATAAAGAAACCGACACATCCCTTAGGTGTCTTCCATGGCCGACGCGCCGAGATAGCATAGATTAGTCTCAGAAAAAAAGAAAAAAAAAAGCCTCTTTTAAACCCAAAAGCGAGTGACACAAAAAGAGCGAGTGACATTAATTTATTAGTAATTATAGTCCCTTGCGCTTCTCTTCTCTTCTATTCTCTCTCTCTCAGTCTCAGTCTCAGCCTCAGCAGCTACATCTACATCTTCGATCTCTTGCGAGTGAGATTTACTCCCAAAAAAACCTAAAACTCACATTTTTCCCATTTTCCGAAACGCTCTTCCCCCACTCGCGCTTACAGCTTACAACCCCCACTCGCTCTCGCCCTGTTTTTTTGAGGTCTGAACTTTAAATTCTCTTTTACCTCCTTTTTATTTTTTTTGCTGTTACTATCATTTTTGTTTCTGTTTTGTTTGATAATATTAACATGATGATGACACCCTTTTTTTTTTGTTAAATTATTTTGTGTTTGGTTGCTGAGAAAGTATGGGAAAAGAAAAAAAAAAGTGGGTAATTCAATTTTTATTATTATAATGTATTGTTATCATCTGAACCTGAGAGAGTTGGAAGCAACCACCTCCACCAGTGGAGAGCTATTGAAACTTTTGGATTTAATGGGTTTTGGGTGGTATTTAATTTTGTGAAGCATTCATTGGTTTTGTTGGGAAACAAGCAGAGGGTTTAGAAGTTCTAGAAATGTGAACTGGGCATTGCATCTATCTATTTACTTGTTGATTTTTACTTGGAAGTCCAATAAGAAATTTATCACTCAAAAATTAGATTGGCAATGCAAAAATTACTATGCAATGACTATTTTATTAATGTTATAGCTCTGAGATCTTAGTTCCTACATTTCCTAACTCTATGAACAATTTGAACCGGTCCATTGTGCTGGACATTACTTTGTAAGAAGCATTGTCTTTGGCTGTCTTAGAGAAACAACCTAGTCATCATCTGTTGGGGATTTGGCTTCTAAGAAGCATGGACACTTTCTTGAAAATTTAAGACACGGCAATAAATTAATGAATTAATATCTTTTGGTCTTGTGACTCCCTAACTCTTCATTGGCAAGATATTGTCCTCTTTGGGAGTGATACGAGTCTCTCTCTCAAGGTTTTAAAAGGTCTCTTGCTAATTAGAGTCCAAGGCCCTCCATATAAGGCTTAGGACACCCCCTACCTAAGCAATGTGGGACTTAGTCAAGATTTGGGGCGTTACATGTCTAACATGGACAAGCCAAGGGTTTGGAGTGTCTGCGCTTCTTAGTTTGCAAATAGAGTTCAAGTGATAAAGTTTTTCATAAAGAAGGAATAAAGGTTTTCTTCTCTGTGTGTATGCGTTGTTCTCTGATCATAAATTTAGAATATTTCCTATTATATTTTTACCATATTGGACTATGTGCAAAACTATGTGAGATTGATTGTATATGGTATTTTCCCTGATTAATTTGTTTAGGATTCATAGCTGACCCCATAGTTTTGGGACAGCCTTCGTTGTTGTTGTTGATGATGATGATGTATATATGGTATATTTTGATGAATATCATCTTATCAGAATTTTTTTTTTTTTTTTTTTTTTTGATGAATACCATATGCAATACGGCATTGCATATAATTTATCTGTTTATGAGGTTGTTTTGTTTAGTAAATGCAGTTTTAGCTTATATAATAATTTCTTATGTGGTATAAATATTTATTAAGAGGAGAATGATTGTGGTGCACTGGTGCTGCATTTGTAAAACAATCTGGTGTCTTGGACCTCTGGTTGATGATGGTCTTCTATTTCACTGTCCAATAACAGCAAATATTTGGTCATATTACTTGGTCTGTTTGGGTTCATTATGTGATTCTGGAAAGGACAGTTTAGTTTTCATAGTCGTGGTGAAATTTGGAATGCTATTCCACATTCTCTTATGAGGTCTATTTGGAGAGAACAGATTAGTTGGACATTTGATAGTATCGAACATTCTCTAGTATCCCTTAAGTCTTCTTTCTTGATATTATTGCTTAACTAGATGTCGGCTTAGGCAGTGTCCCTTTATGTTCTACTCTTGTCTTTATTAATTGGATTGCATAAAATTTTGATTATTATTTTTTCAGGGACTCTTTCGTACACATCCTGTGTGCTTTGAGCCTTTGATATCTCTCTTTTTGATAAAGCATTTACTTATCATAAAAAAACCCTTCATATCTAGTAAGACAGGAGTTAGGAATTACCAAGAGTCTTGTAGCTCAATTGACACATTTTAGTGTTTCCAATGGAGATGTCTAGGGTTCAAATCCCCCCTCCCCCAAATATTGAATTATCCATAAAAAAAGAAAAGAAAAGAAAAAAAATATGGGGGTTAGGAAGTGTGATTGGTGATTGAAATGGTGGGTAAATTATTGAAGGGTATAGAAGCAAATTTTGAAGGCAGCACTTGGTTGATCAGCCATGAAGAAGCCATAAGCATGGGGTTGGGCAATTTTCCAAATGGATACAGTTGTTGGCCTTAGGATTCACTTTTTGCACTTCTTTGTTTTTAGATTGTGGTAAGGCTATGCTTAGGTAATCTTAGCTTAGAGATCCTAGTGTTCTGTATCATGATATGTGGTCTCAACACTTATAAACCCTTCAGAAATGATGAAATTACAAACTTATTTCATTCTGTCAAGAGCTCTGGCTCAAATGACACTTTCTCCTCCCCCAAGACTGGGTAGAGGGTGAGGTTGTGGGTTCATAACTCATTGGCTGTGTCTGTAACTTAGCAATGAAACAACTTCTTTCATCCCATATATATATGTGTGTGTGTGTGTATATATATATATATATAGATGGGTTCAAGTTACACCTAGCGTAAGAGTTACACCATTTTTAAACCATTGATTCGAATGAGATCTAATGGTAAATAAGACACTACTTGACATGTCATCAATATTATTAATTTCTACCTACCTTGACCTCATTTATTTCTTTATTTTCTAAAACTCTATGTCCTCCCTAATTCCAAAGTTCTTTATCTTCTCTCTCTAAACTCTCCTCCTCCTCTTCCACTGCTCCCAGCTTGGTTGCGTTGGCCATAAACCAACTGGGTCCAGCATAATAGAATCATTCGGCCTTCAATTCTGATGCCATCGGCTCCAGTGTCGCTTAGCTCCATTGGTGACCTCGACAGCCACATAGGATGGGACATCAATTCAGCCGTATAATAGGTCTCTTATTAAACACGCAGTGTGGGACACTGATCCAGTCATATATAAACTATTCAAATGCCCCCAACACAGATAGTTGAGTGCGGCATGAATGTGCTAAAGGACTACCAACAAGCACAGGAGTCAGGACTGCATGACAATCACTGCTCATGAAGAACCAGCACCTGGCAGCTAGAATTGGATGACGTGTTAATGGGTTTACTTGTAGGAAAGTCAGTTTTGCAAGATGTGATATGCAAAAAGCATACCCATCAGTTATTGGTTCTCATTGCAAACAATTGTAACAACAAAACCATGGTAGTATCCTCACTTGTATTCATACATATTTTTCTCATAAATGAAAATTTATATATTTTTACTTAAAAAAAGTGAGCCTTATAAAAATATGTAGTCAGCTGAATAGTGAAAGAAAAAGACCGAATAGAAAAAGAAAAAAAAAAAAAAAAAACCTTCTAATCAATCTTTGAAGTACCGTGAACTGAAGTGGTAAAAATTCTGCATTGTACGGCAGTTAGCTTCTGATCAGCAAGGGCAGTGGAGAAGGAGGAGGAGGTGAGTCTAGAGGAAAAAAAAATGAAGAACTTCAGGAATAGGGAGAGACAGAATTTTGGAAAATATAGAAATAAATGAGGTGAAGGTAGGTAGAAATTGATCATATTGATGACATGTCAAGTAGTGTCTTATTTATCATTAGATCTCATTCAAATCTACAGTTTAAAAAGGGTGTAACTTTTGTGATGTTACACCAAGTGTAACTTGAACTCATCTTTTATATATATATAACATTGATAAAAATGGAAAAACTTGTTCTAGATTAATTTGAGTACTTTGGAATCATGTAATTTGAAGAAAAAAGAGTATGATAGTGATGGAAGGTATAGATGTTCAGTTGTTTAAACATGATATGCATGTTTATGACCATGTGTCAATGCCATATATCACAGATAAGCTTTATGGACCATGAGTTGAGCTAATTTATCATGTTACATGCACTAAGGCATGCATTTTCTCATTTCATTTTGATGTTGTTTCTAATCCCATATATATATATATATATATATATAAGCTTTTAGATTATTTTTGTGTCATTGTGTTTTGGATGATATTGACTCTTTTCAGTTTTCAGCTGTAAGATTTTTTTTTTTTTTTTTTTTTTGGTGGGAATCTTTATCTATGGCGATCTTTGTCAAACTAAGAGTTTGAGTGGGAGTTCAAAGCTTCAAACCATTGTTCATGTTCAGAAGCCTAGTTTATCTTGGCTAAATGATAATTTTGGTCACTATCATAAATATAGATCCTGAAATTAATTGTGTGCATGAATAAAACTTTACATAAGGAATTTATGTTTAAATTAAATTTCAAATTATGTTTTAGAAGAACCATTTCCATGTAATGTTGGAGGCAGATTGTATCTCATTGGGTAAAGGACACTTTAAAATGTTTGCCTTGTGCTTTGACCTCTTCATCGACCTAAATAACAACATTAGTGGCCTTAGGGTGGGCATCCTATTCTTCTGGCTTGCTAATGGTTTTCTAGTAATGAATGACAATTGGGTTTGACAAGCATGCAGGGTTTGTCTGTAAACCCTGGAATAAAAATATATACTGATGGGTCTAGTTTTTCATTTGGCTTTAAGGTTGCAGAATTGCCATCACAAATTTCGTCCTGTTTCTTTAGTGCTCTATTCAATAAAATTATAGTTTATATTACTACAAAAACCACCACAAACTACTATGAAGCATAATAGATGGTGAGTGTCACTTTATATAGGTGCAGTGGCAGTGCTCCTGAAGAAGCTTGGGATTGTAACATTGGATTAGATGTTAAGGCCATATTGTTAATATTCCTTGAGTTACTATTGTAATTCTTTCAATTGAATATGGCCTTTAATTTTAAGCTCAGGAGCCTTTTCTTGACAAGTCTTACAATTTCCTGTTTCGGATTTTACAACCACTGATTGGAAACTTGATTTTAATTCTGTATATGCACCTGAAGTCCTATTTTGAATAGAATATAAATGATTTTCAGGAAAGTTTATCAGTTAAAACGGTGCACTATAGTTTTCTCTTTTGTTTTTAACCACCTTTTTAAAAAATAAAAAATAAAACGAAAAGGTGGAAAGATGTACAAGGGAGGTGTAGGTTATAGAAAACAAAGAATTGATAAGGAAAAGATGATTAAAAAAAAGGAATTATTGATTGGATCATGACTCAAATTTAGATTTGGTATGGATAAAAGACCTTCCTATGTTATATTGTGATCATTAGGAACTCATTCTCATGTTTATATGGTAATGTTCATAAAAAAAAATGTTTATATGGTAATGAGGAAAAGAAAATATTAAATCTGAAACTAAGTGGTGGGAGTGGGATGTTGTTTAGAGGAATCCAACCTTGGAGGTTTTACCAGAGTTATTTCATAATAGTAATTTGGAGATAATCAAGTGAAGTATTTAGTTCACTGCTCAAGTTCTGGAGACTCTGGATTTTTATATCAACTGGACAAACCATCTTAACCAATATTCTTAAGAGCATCAGAAGTACCAATTAGGTTGATGTGTCTAAGGACGTTACATGCTTTAAGTGTGGACATGTTTTTATTTGCCACTTTATCTGATATTATAAAAATGCTACTTCTACCCAAATAAAGAATATAAATAGATTGACATTGCTTAAAAGTATGTTATCTAGCCTCTCAACTTATTTTTTATCTCTTTTCACCATTCCTACACATGTGGCTAACAAAGTTGAGAGGCTGTAAAGGGATTTTTTGTGGGTTGATTCTAAGACACATTTGCTGGGATGGGATAAGGTGTGTGTGCCTATTGCCAATGGTGGTTTAGGAATTAGGAAACTGACCACTTTCAATAAAGCCCTACTAGGAAAGTGGCTTTGGCGATTCGGCGTCGAGGAGACTCGGCTTTGGAGGAGGGTGGTAGCTTTGAAATTTGGGGAAGATTTTTTTTTTTGGGGGGGGGAGGGGTGGGGTGGACCTCCAAGCTGGGAATGGGTGTTCATGGTTGTGGTTTGTGGAGAAGTATCCGGATGGGTAGGGAAGTTTTTAGAAAAGAAACATCAATTTAAGGTTGGGGTGAGGAATAGAGTGAAATTTTGGACAGATCGGTTGTGTGGGGATCTTCCGCTCCATTTGGCTTTTCAGGTGGCTTTTTCGGTCTTGTATAATTTTGCTGCTAACAAAGTGGCTTCTGTAGACTCATCTTTGATATGCCAAGGAGTGGGGGACAGGAGAACCTGGGATGTTCGTTTTATTTGGGGTCCTAATGATTGGGAGGCGGACGTGGTGAATGATTTCTTTCGATTCTTGGCATCCAATTTACCTTCAGTGATGAATGGTAATCGTATGAGATGGAAGTTAACGAAGAACGAGGATTTTCATATCTGTTTGTTTTATCATAAGTTACATGGTTCTTCCTTTGTTTTTTTTCTCATGGAAAGGTATCTGAAAGGTTAAGGCACCCCGGCGTGTCTCTTTCTTTGTTTGGACAGCCGCATGGGATAGGATTCTCACGGGAGATTACTTGTGGGTTCAGGGTTTTGATTTTGTCGACTGATGCATTATGTGTCATTGTTGTGGAGAGACAATGGATCATTTGTTGTTACATTGTGGAAAAGCTTATTGACAGTGGAGTTTTGTCTTTAGAACTTTTGGGATTTCGTGGGTTCCCTCCCGTTTGGTGATAGATTTTCTGTTTAGTTGGTGGAATTGGTTTGGTAAGCATTCATCTCACATTTGGAATTTAGTTCCGTTGTGTTTGATGTGGTGTATTTGGAGGGAACGCAATCGGCGGACTTTTGAGGACATGGATAGATCGGATGACCAGCTGCTTGCTCTCTTTTCAGGATCCCTTTTTGATTGGTCTAGGGCTTGGGGACTCACATCTAGTGATTTTCTCTCTTTGTTCCTTAGCTCTCTCTTTCTTCGTAATTAGTGCTTCTTTTTTGTTTTTGCTTTTCTCTCTTTTTTTTTTTTTTTGTATTATTTGATATGCTTTGTGCTACTCTGCATTTAGTAGTTTTTTGAATATATATTTCTTACTTATCAAAAAAAAGAAAAAGAATATAAATAGTATGGTGGTAGTGTAGTTTGAACTGACATCTTGACTTAATAATGATGTTTACTTGTTTAAAATTACTCTTGAGGGAGCCGATTTTTAATACTTCTCATATGGATATATATATATATATATATATATGAGTAACTATTTCCAATTAGGTTTAAGGTGAAGGTAATTTTCAACATAAAATTCAGCTTGGAAGTGCTCTTGAAAATCCCTTAAAATGATTGTGTATCTCTTTTTTGAGGGGTAGCCTAATTTTTTTTCGAGGGCTTGGTTATTAAAGACATTTAGAATTTTTTGAGGAGAAGGTCCAAAGATGTTTTGACAATTTTGTTTGTGTGCTTTGTTTTCTAAATTTCTATGATTAGTTTTTTCTTTCTTCTTCTTCTTCGTTTTTGAATTATTTTCTTTGTGCATCTTCAGGTCTAAAATTGGAAAGATTGGATGTTAGGGAAAAGGTTATTTTTAGCTTGCTGCTTGATTTTGGTTTCTGGGAGGCAAAGGTAGCCTGATTCAAACCCGAGGTCTTAATGAGATGAAGACCAGAAAAGTTGAAAGCTCCAAAACCCCCTTTTCCCTCTTCATGGAAACAAATGATAAATTACCTTTTGCTGAACAATAAGGACTACCAGGATTCAAAGTGCAGTTGATACTATGGTGGACTGTCAAGACAATGTGCTTAGCGCCAGAGTGAACGAAAACATAGGTGATTTTGTGGATGAAGTGCATAACAGAGATGTTGGGGTTGTTAGTTCTCCTAAAAGGGATGTTGCAATGTTTGAAGGGGATACAGATTTTGAGCCACGCAATGGCATTGAATTTGAATCACATGAGGCAGCATACTCATTCTATCAAGAATATGCCAAATCTATGGGATTCACCACTTCAATTAAAAACAGTCGTCGCTCAAAGAAATCAAAAGAATTTATTGATGCTAAATTTGCATGTTCCAGATACGGAGTCACTCCAGAATCGGATAGTGGGAGTAGTCGGCGACCAAGTGTGAAAAAGACAGACTGCAAAGCCAGCATGCATGTGAAGAGAAGGGCAGATGGGAAGTGGATTATTCATGAATTCATAAAAGAGCATAATCATGAACTTTTACCTGCTTTAGCATATCATTTTCGGATTCACAGAAATGTAAAATTAGCTGAAAAGAATAATATTGACATTTTGCATGCTGTTAGTGAACGGACAAGAAAGATGTATGTTGAAATGTCTAGGCAATCTGGTGGATATCAAAATCTTGGGTTTCTTCAGGGTGACATAAATTATCAGTTTGATAAAGGCCGTTACTTGACTTTGGATGAAGGAGACGCCCAAGTTATGCTTGAGTACTTTAAGCGTATCCAAAAGGAGAATCCAAACTTCTTTTATGCAATGGATTTGAATGAAGAGCAGCGTTTGAGAAATCTGTTTTGGGTTGATGCCAAAAGTAGGCATGATTACATCAGTTTTAGTGATGTTGTTTCTTTTGATACCTCCTATATCAAAAGCAACGATAAATTGCCATTTGCTCCTTTTGTTGGGGTGAACCATCACTTCCAGTCCATGTTGTTTGGATGTGCATTGGTTGCAGATGAGACTAGATCAACATTTGTTTGGTTAATGAAGACGTGGCTTAGAGCAATGGGTGGGCAAGCTCCCAAAGTGATAATCACTGATCAAGACAAAGCCTTGAAGGCAGCCATTGAGGAAGTCTTCCCAAATACACGCCATTTCTTTTCTCTTTGGAATATATTGGAAAAGATCCCTGAAACTCTAGCTCATGTGATAAAACAGCATGAGAATTTTTTGCCAAAGTTTAACAAGTGCATTCTCAAGTCATGGACAGATGAACAGTTTGACATGAGGTGGTGGAAAATAGTTACTAGATTTGAACTTCAAGATGATGAATGGATACAGTCATTGTATGAAGATCGAAAAAAGTGGGTGCCTATTTATATGGGGGATTCTTTTTTAGCTGGAATGTCTACACCTCAGCGTTCTGAAAGTATGAATGCTTTCTTTGACAAGTACATTCATAAGAAAATTACTCTCAAAGAGTTTGTGAAACAATACGGGACAATCCTACAAAATAGGTATGAAGAGGAAGCCATAGCAGATTTCGATACATGGCACAAACAGCCTGCATTAAAATCTCCTTCGCCTTGGGAAAAACAATTGTCAACAGTTTACACTCATGCAATTTTTAAGAAATTCCAAGTTGAGGTTTTGGGTGTAGTTGGCTGCCATCCTAAAAAAGAAAGTGAAGATGGAACAACTACTACTTTTAGGGTTCAAGATTGTGAGAAGGATGAATATTTTATGGTATTGTGGAATGAAACAAGGTCAGAGGTTTCTTGTTTCTGTCGTTTGTTTGAATACAAAGGTTTCCTTTGTAGACATTCGATGATTGTTCTCCAAATTTGTGGTCTTTCAAGCATTCCACCCCATTATATTTTGAAGAGGTGGACAAAAGATGCAAAGAGCAGGGAAACAGTGGTTGAAGGAACAGAAAGGATGCAGACTAGGGTGCAGCGTTACAATGATTTATGTAAAAGAGCCATTGAATTGAGTGAAGAGGGATCATTATCTGAAGAGAGCTATAGTATTTCTTTTCGGGCACTAGTAGAAGCTCTGAAGAATTGTGTGAATGTGAATAACATTACGATTAGTGCTGCAGAATCTAGTGGCAATGGTCTTGTTCTTCGTGAAGAAGAGGAGAGTCGAGGAAGCTTAGGAGCTAAAACAAGTAAGAAGAAAAGTGCATATAAGAAAAGAAAGGTTAGTTCTGATGTTGATGGTTCATGTGCTTATATTTTTATTTCTTGTAATGTTTCTATTACTAAATGTATTTTTAAAAAAAGAAAAAAGATTTGAATAATGCCTCTATATTCTAATTCCAGGTACCAGTAGAGCCAGATGTTCTACTTGTTGAGCCACAAGACAGCTTACAACAGATGGTTTGTCTAATCTTCATTCTGGTTATGATCTAATTACAATGATTAAACGGAATGTTTTAGGATCATAATAAAAATGATATTACAAATAAAATCAAATTTGACCCATTCTGTATCAGGAACACCTAATGCTGCAAATTTATTCAAATTCTAAATATAAAATTTCAAATCTTGTCGGAAATGGGGCCAAATACATAGTTGTGATCGAAAAGAAGTGAAAAGAGTTGTGCATTTTTTTGGTTGCTTGGGACAATAGAAGTTCTGCATCTACCTGCACTGATTTAACTGATCAATTTCTCTTGGGCTTTCATTCTTGTAGGATAATCTAAGCTCAGATGGGATGACCCTTACTGGATATTATGGTGCCCAACAGAACGTGCAAGGACTGGTACATATTATTACCTTGGGCTATTTTACATAATCCAGTGTTTTGCAGTTATTGTAAAAAACGTACTGATGTTAATTATGATACTTGTACATGGTAGCAGTTGAACTTAATGGAGCCACCTCATGATGGGTACTACGTAAATCAACATAGCATCCAGGGGCTGGTAAGTTATGATAAATTTAATACCATGATATATATTTTTTTCATAAAGGTCATTATTGAAGACCATGATATGCTTACCTAAAGTAACCATTGTATGTGTTTTTTTTTTTTTAAATATATAATTTTTAACATAATGATTTATATGCTTGTAGGGTCAATTGAATTCAATAGCACCTAGCCATGATGGTTTTTTTGGGACTCAACAAAGCATGCATGGGCTGGTATAGTATTTATAATCACATGATAAATTTGTAGAGAAATATGGTTAATGTAAATGTCATTCATGTGATGAGACTTCCTCAATTATGCTTTCATTCAATTAGGGGCAGTTGGATTTTCGACCACCAGCAAATTTCAGTTATAGCCTTCAGGTTAGTTTGCAACATGGGGCAGTTATATTGATTGAACTGCACTTTTTCAGACATGGTTTTACTAATTTGTGTTTCTAACAATAGTTGCAGGATGAGCCCCATTTAAGAACTACACAGTTGCACGGCAGTGCTTCGAGGCATGCATGAGGAAGAAACATCTTCCATGTTGGCTGCAGTGATAGTTGCCTCATGGAGGTGGCTAAATCCATACCCAATGTTATGTTGGGTAATTGGAATGGTAAATCCATGAAGTGGTTCCAGATCCTTCACCACTTCAGTTTCCTGTTCGGATAAAAAAGAAGCCAAATGCATTAACAATTGAAGGTAAAAGATTTCCTGTATATTTACGGGGGGAAGTTACTTTGCGGAATTTAAGCTGTGGTTATATTTATTCCCCAGAAATGACATAAGAAAGGAAAGACAAAATAATCCTATTTTATGCCCCATAGTTTAGCTGTGCTGAAATCACAATTCACAACTTGAGGGCAGGACCAGATTACTCCTGCCGCAGGATTAATCTAGATCAATTTAGTGGATCCATCTCTTTTAAGGAACAGAATGCTTGTAAGCCATTAGAAGAATAACATTAATGCTTTTCGTGGAGAAACATACTTCTAATGGCTGAGATGCAAAGGATGTCTTTGCCTGGGTGCCAATTTAAAGAAAATACTTTTCCTTGTCCTTGTGCATTGTAGAATTACTGCAAAAGGCTCTTTGTAAATGCTCCATGTATCGTTATGTTTGAAATTGATTTAGTTCTGTGGATTAGATCTGCTCCTGCCCCTGTCAATCTTCACTGGATTGTATCGGCAATCTGTTCTGTAATATGTGTATGTTCATGCAGGAAGTGGCAAAATGGACATGTTTTTGTTCATGAAGTTCCTCAGTTTCCCCTAGTGGAAATCAGTTATTAAAAGCGGGTTACGATGTTTTGTATAATCCTTTTTCTGATTAATATCTTTCTCATTTTTTAAGGTTTGAAATTTTAGTTAGTAATTAGTAATGGTTTTGTGTGTGTGTGTGTCCAGAATACTAACGGATGGATCAAAAAACACAGTTTGTTTAGCACTAAAGGATACACTAGCAGTAGGTGGATCAAAGGCAGAATTTAATTTGAGCATCAGAATCAAACTTTTTAGGAGCAACCAGACATTTTATATTTGGTCTGCAATCATGTTGGTTCTACGGTGTTGATGGTCGAGGGTAAATATTAGGGAATAGGAGTGTATTAAATACTCAGTGGCATGGGTAGTAGGGCTTCTTAACCATGAACCCAAATCCAAGATCAGAAGCAAAATTTAATGTTCCATTCATAGGGCATCGTGCAACGGTGTCATTTACGAGGACCACTTCAATTCGATGGTATCCTCCTCTCTCTCTCTCTCTCTCTCTCGTTGAAGGCATTCATCCGGTTGGATGGTCTCTTCAATCGGTTTGGAGCTAAGCGTTTTCTGTTTCATATATAAGTAATAAATGGGACACTGTAACTAGATGTCAGGGGATGAGAAATTGACTATTAACCCTAAAAAAGCAAATACCCTATATTTGTGATAAATGTTTGGGCTAGGGAGAATCAATCAATTTTCTTTAAAAAAAAAAAAATAATAAATAAATAAAGAGAGAAGAGAATCCTTCCCTTCGGCCTTGGTACCCTTCTTATTAGAGAGGAAGAAATTTTCAAATGGGTTATCAGTATGTCTTACCTTTCGACCTCATTAAAGTTGTGCCTAAAACCAGTTTCTCCGATAAAGAGGACTAGAGGAGTGTTTAACCTAGACTCTGTTTTCATAATGGAAAGTTTTAAATAGTCTCAACCTACCAAATTACCTTCGACTTGTAATGCTCATAACCAAAGGAATCTAACTGGAAATGGGTTTGGAAAGTCAACTCCATTCCAAGAGTTATCACATTTCTTTGGTTAGCTTGACAATCAAAGAGCTACTAAACACTTCCGGTCATAGTTATTAAACTCGGATTGGATGTTGACCCGGTTTTTGAGCTAGGTTACTAGTTCAATCAGTGGTCATCGGTCGAACTGCAAGGTTAAATTAAAAATTAAAAATATAAAAAAGTAAGTTTAAGAAATCATAATATGAATATGTAAATTAACTATTACAACTTATAATAATTAATTATTTAATTTTATATGTAGAAAGATTAATATAATAAAAGAATTCTTATAGTGTTTAATTTATATTTGCAAGTAAACTTAAAGGCAATAAACAAATAAAGTATAAAAAAATCTAAACAAAAAAAGACAAATGAAGTTATAAGTGTTTGATATACTCATATGGTCATCCTTACGTGGTAATTGAAGGCTAAGTATTGAAGCGGAAAGTGATTTGTTTAGACTTGAGCACAGAAAACCAGGGACGGACCCAGGAATTTAGGCTAGGGGGGGGGGGGGGGGGGGGGCGCGGAGATAAGCGGAAAAAAAAAATTCTCTCTGTCTTGCAGTCTTGCTCTTTCTTCTCAGTTTTTCTTTTTCTTTTTCTATTGTGTTCCCTGTTTGGAGTTTGGACTGAATTTTTGTATTTACTTTTTTTTTTTTTTTAATGATTTACGGCCGGCTGGGTATTGTCAATTGTGGCTCAAAATTTTGGAGGTTTGTTTTTTTGGTTGATTTACATTGGGCTGGCCGGCTAGTAATGGGGTTGAAAATTTTGGAGGGGGGTCTATTGCGTTTGGATTTTGGACTAAATTTCTGTATTTACCTTTTATTTATTTTTTTGGTTGGTAATGGGGCTGAAAATTTTGGAAGGGGGGGAAGATCCTAAGTGAGGGGGGCCCAAGTTATTATTATTATTATTATTAATTTATTTTGAAAATATACCTACTAATAAAAAAAAAAATATGGGCTAGGGAGGCCCGGGCCCCCACCTTTGTCCGTCCCTACAGAAAACTGATGCATAGTAGCAGTCTCGCAGGTTTGGAGAACTGTGAAAAGTGATAGTTTAGTGTGAATCGACAGAGAGTAATGCTTTTTTTTTTATAGGTTTCCTCTTGTTTAAATTACCATATTATCACAAATTAAATATTAAAAGAGTCAATAGAGTAAACCTATTAATGTAATTTTATGCAATTCACAAACCCAGCCGAGTTAATAAAACCCGACTGGGTCACACGGGTTGTTTAAAACTCGCTGAGTTTAATCAGTTTTAATTGGATCATGTACTCTTCCAATCCAATTGATCACCAGGCCCGGTCTATGTGCCGGGTCACCAAGTTACCGATCCGACCAATTGGGCCGGGATTAATAACCCTGCTTCCAACTCTAAAATATTCCAAAAATCATTATAAAAGTATTTTGCTAAATCAGTTGTGGACATCCTCACTTCATATGTTATGTTATATTTTTCACCTATGAATGCTTTAATTTCTAGTTGTAGATTCTTCTTTCAACACTTCGAGATATTGTGAATTCAAAATACACACCGAGAATAAAATCGTTGCACATGCCTTTTGGCGAAGGCAAGAGGTAGTTGTACGAGATCTTTTGGTATTTTAATTGGTTACCCTAGACTATTTGTATTTAACTTTCCCTTAATTTTAATTTCCCTTTTTACAAAAGAGGAATCTTTTTTCCAACTTCTGTTGTTGTTGGTTGAGAGGAAACCTTTGATTTTTTTTTTTTTTTTTTTTTTTTTGATTTTGATTTTGATTTTTTACTTTATATTTGCTAACCAAACAATAAAATAGGAAAAAGAAAAAGAAGACAATTTAGGCTAAACTATTGCATGACTTCAAATAAAATAAAATAAAAGAACAAAATTCATGTGATCAATATTTGCCAAAGATCCCTAGTTGACTCCAAAATTTAAGATTAAAGTTTTGTTGTTATTGTTGTAATTTCGGCTAAACTATTAAGTTAATATTGTAGGTTAGTGTTCAATATCATCCTTAAATTATTGGTGATTTCAATTTAAGTTGTTTTGAAAACAATTCAATATTTGTCTTGGTGTGCCATTGCTATCAAATTTAACTATTAAAATTGTATAAATTGTGTATGGTTGGAACCAATTTTTTTTTCTTCTACAAATTGTCACATCAAATTTACTAACAAAAATTAAATTTGATGGTCACTAAATAAGTAAATTTATTCACTGAGACACCAAAGCTTAAAAAATGATGTCATGTGTAATTTAAGTTTACGTGATATTGACAAATTTAAAAAATTGTCACAGGTTAGCTAGACTGATAAATGTTTATTTTAATAAGATTTTGACACATGCAAGTTTTTTTTTTTTTTGCTGAGAGACACATGCATGTTATCCATTTATCTCTTATAAAATAAAAAGATTATTACACGTTCTACTATTACTCTGTTAAGCATTCACATTAGGTCTTGCAAATGCCATATGTTGGTAATATTTAGCATCAAAGCCCCAAAACCCTCATTATCCGATCTCCTAATTGTAAATTTTTTTTATAATAGTGCTATAGTACCGTCTTACTTTTATGACGATACTGTAGCATCTTGTATAATATTATATTATTTTTTTTTCTCTTAGCCACTCAGTTCTACTTCTTCCTTTTTTTTTTTTTTTTCTTTTCTTTTTTTCTTTGACTCTCTCTCTTTCTTCAGTTCTCAGTCCTCACTCCCTCTCTCACATCTTTCTCTCTCTCGTCCAAAGCTTGCCACTGGAGCTGGGTTGGATTTGGAGTGGCCATGGCGTGGCGATCGGCGTGGTAACGGCATGGTCACATGTGAGAGACTGCACCCCTGGCCCGTTTTTGAGTGTGTTGTTGGGCCAAACCTACGTGAATAGGTAGAGTTGTGTGATTGGTTCTCAAAATAGAGGTTCGACTGATTATATTTTCCCTTTTAGATTAAGGATTTTACAATAGAGTCGTCACTTATTTAATTATTGGAATAAATAAGAAAATCATAATTGAAAAATTCATCATTTTATTGATTTGAAATTGAATTTACATTGATTATAGGAAATTACATGGCTTTAGTCCTAGATACAATCTAAGATAAAGTACATGGATTTGTTTCCTATTTACAATTTAGAAATTGAAAATTACAAAGATAAGTATTGATCTATCAACTCTTGATCTAAGCTCGGAGGCTATGTTACAAGGTGGGAAAGTGTTAGGCATCCACTTTACTTGGTGAAACCGGTCTTCTAGATTATGGTGGCCAACATTCATATCACATCATCCAATATGTTATCAATTAGTTTGCATGTTGAATTTAATGTGTGTGCATGTGATAAACTCTAATTCAATTTATTAAGTATTGTATTTGGATTGAAAAATAAATTATAGTGAATGTATGTGGATGGTAATATCCTAGATTCAAGGATTTGAAAAAATTATGAAAAAACATATTTTCATATTTTTGATGTAGATTTAAGATCAAAACTAGTGTTATGCATGAACCTGTGATGAATAACCAAGAACATGAGAAGAACACATAAGAACATTTAAGAACATTCAAACATATTCAAGGGAAATTAAATAATTACTATCATACTTTAATCTTAAATTCTCATCATGGCAACATAAAAAAACAAGTTAGGGAAAGAGATTATACCTTTATGCAAGGTCCATGCGGTGGAGGAGGAGACTCTTGGTGAAGGTCTTAAGGATGGAGAAAGAGAAGACTAGGAGAGGGAGAGGGAGTCTCACTTGAGTCTCAGGAAGACTAAGATTCAATAAGACTACTCTGTTTCACTAGAACTCAAGAGAGGAGAAGAGATGAGGTTTTTGTGTGTCTTGAAATGGAGGAGATGGGGGGTTTATATAGTAGTGGTGGAGAAAATATGAATGGAAGGTCATTTAATGAGAGTTGACAAAGAATCATGAACCTAGACCTTATTTTAGCATTTAGGGAAATCTGGTGCATTAAATGTAGAGATTGGTGGGTGTGAGGAGCAAGCAAAATTCAGTTTTCCCGTAGCTAGTGTAACAGCCTGTAGAGTCAACTTCAAAAAATTATATCTTACTCAATTCTGATTGGAATTATCTCGTTCTTATGCTCAAATTGAAGCCCCAAATGTCTAGTTTCTGGGAAAATTAACCTCATTCACAGCTTTAAAATATTCTGAGAGATATCAGCGAAATGGTGAGAAGAGGTCATTTGTTAGAAAATAATTTCAGCACAATTAATATTAATAGGCTAAATTAGTTTCCAATTAACATTAATAGGCTCCAATTATTCCCATTTCAGACTTAATTAGTTCCAAATTTACCATAATTAAAAGATAATTGCACAAATTACTCATTGAATAATAATGTTTGACTATCTAATTAATTAAGTGTGTGCAACCCTACCATAAAATGTAGTCCTAACCAATCAAATTAGTTTCCAATTAACATTAATAGGCTCCAATTATTCCCATTTTAGACTTAATTAGTTCCAAATTTACCCTAATTAAAAGATAATTGCACAAATTACTCATTGAATAATTAATGTTTGACTATCTAATTAATTAAGTGTGCGCGACCCTACCATAAAGTGTAATCCTAGCCAATCAAATTACGACACGTCATTAATCTCAAATTGATTATAATTGTAACCAATTGGAATTAATTGTTTATAATCACATATAATCGGACTCAATTTATGCATCTCGGCCATTAAAACTTGATTTAATGATAACTTTTAATCTGATGGTCCGATTAGACCTTATGATCAATCAATTTGATTGTTACAACATCAAGATCATTTTGGTGCAATGAGATTAAGGATCTAATAGCCAGAATCAAGATGCATATTTTTAAGGTGAAATTACCCCATCAGATATGGATTTTTGGCGTGGGTTCTAATGTGGGTTTTGATGTGGATTTCTGGCGTAGGTTCTCTAATATGGGTTTTGATGTGGATTTTCGGTGTGGGTTATGATGGGTTTGATTTTCGATGGGTTCTAATGTGGATTTTTCTTTGATTTTTGTGGGTTTCTATCCATGGTGGTGGTGGTGGGTGTGTTGTTGCCGTGGATTTGCCGTGGTGGTGGTGGATTTTTCTTTTCTTTTCTTTATTTATTTTTTGTTTTTTGTTGTTGTTGTTGTTTTGTTGCCATGGTGATGGTGGATTTTTATTTGATTTTTGGTGTTGTTGTGGTGGTGGTGGTAGATTTTTCTTTGAATTTTGTTGTTGTTGTCGTGCTGGTTTTGTGGGTGGAGGTGGTGGTGGATTTTATGGGTTTTGTTCTTGTTGGTAGATAACGCAGAACGGAAAACGTAGTAGGCTAGATCTCGTTCTAGCTTAACAAACCCTTAACGAATCAAGAGAAAACAAGTCTGGAATCCACTAGAAATTTGAGAAAACCTTAGAGAAGTATTTTATTTCAATCTGCTTCCAATTGAACTTACAAAAATACATAATTATATGAGCCCTTTAGGGTTTCAATTAGGCTTCCCTGAAAATACAAATCACAAAAATACCCTTAAATTTCCTACAACATCGCAAAAGTCCAAACTACCCTTAAATAAAGTAGCTAAAATAAAATAACTAAACTTTGGTCGGAAAATAAGCATTAACAAACAAAAATAATTAATCAATCACGTGCCCTTCTGCCTTGATTAATGAATATCCTGTTTCTCAAGAAAATCTAGGGATACTTGTTCTACACCAGTCCCCTCCACTAGTGAAGAACTCGCCCTCGAGTTAATCTCTAGTTACAATCGCCAGGTGGATAATACTCATACAAATCAGCCACATTAAAATCTTTGAAATTGCCATATCACCCGGAAGATCAACCACATACGCATTGTCATTGATTTTCTTGAGAATTTTGTAAGGGCTGTATTTCTTTGGCTTCAGCTTGTTGTAGGTGCCAATAAGAAACCTCTCCTTGCGTAGAAAAACCATGACCATGTCCCCCTCTTGAAACACCTTGTGCCTTTGATGTTTATCAGCTGCTGCCTTATACTTTGCATTGGTTTCCTCAAGCTTTTGCTTCACCTTTGCTTGAATTGACTGAACCTGTTCTGCCATATTATTTGTTGCAGCACTTAAACTTGGAAATTTAGGCAACTTGACTAAGTCCAGTGCATGCTTTGGAACCTTCCTGTAAACAACTGAAAATGGTGATCGTCCAGTAGAACTATGGACAACACTGTTGTAGGCAAATTCAGCTTGTGCAAGTGCATTATCCCATTGCTTTGGCTTATCTTGGAAAATGCTACGAATTAAATTCCCAAAAATTCTATTCACAACCTATGTATGCCCATCTGTCTGAGGATGTGCTGTGCTACTATAATTCAAGCTCGTGTCAAATCTCCTCCACAAAGTAAGCCAGAAGTGAGAAAGAAATTTCGAATCACAGTCAGAAGTAATGGAATTTGGAACTCCATGAAACCGGACAATCTCCTGAAAGAATAGTTTTGCAATATGCGCAGCATCTGAAGTCTTACGACAAAGAATAAAACGCGTCATCTTTGAAAACCTATCAACAACAACAGACACAGAATCTACACCCCTTTTGAGTCTTTGGAAGTCCCAACACAAAGTCCATTGTTAGGTCCTCCCAAATATTCTCAGGAGTGGGTAAAGGCATATATAAACCGGTATTTTGGGATTGCCCCTTAGAGCATTCGCATTTGGGTTTCTAAATGCCAAATGTTAAGAGCATTTGGCATTTAAACCCCAAAATCCATCAGCAATGGGAAGGCTATATCCCAAATGCTAAAAAAAATTTGAGATTTTGCTACAGTACCATCTCAAATGTAAGATGGTACTGTAGCAAGATGTTATAAAAAAAAAATATTTTTTAATTATATTTACCGGCAAATTTCTCTCTCCCTCATTTTATCTCTTTATTTTCTCTCTCTTCCTTCTTTCTTTCTCATCCCCTCTCTCTCTCGCCGAATCACCAGCCGGATCGGAGCTCACGCCGGATCCGTTCCGATGGGTTCCGTTCCATTCCGATGGAGATCGGTTTGGCGAGGTGGGTTCCGTTCCGATGGAGATCTGTTCCACGGAGATCGGCATGGATTGTTGATGGGTTCCGATGGCGAGGTGGGTTCCGGTGCATTGTTGATGGGTTCCGACGATGGCGAGGTGGGTTCCGATGCATAGTTGATGGGTTCCGACGATGGCGAGGTGGGTTCCGATGGATTGTTGATGGGTTCCGATGGCGAGATGGGTTCCGATGGCGAGGTGGGTTCCACGGAGATCCGTTCCGTTCCGATGGCGAGGTGGGTTCCGATGGAGATCGGCATGGATTGTTGATGGTGGGTTTTTCTTCAAATTTTTGTTTTTGTGATTGTTGTGATTGTTGATCGGCATGGATTGTTGGGATTGTTGTTGTGATTTGCTGGGGTGGCTGGGTTTGTTCCGGTGGTTGTGATTTTTTCCGATGGGTTGGGGGATTTGTTGTTTCGGTGTTTGCTGGGTTTGCTGGGTCCGGTGGTTGTGATTTTCCCTGGGTTTTTTTTTTTTTTTTTTTTTTTGGTGTTGACGGTAGTTTCTGGGTTGCCGGCGGTGGGGGTGGCAGCGGTGGTGGTGTGCAGCGGTGGTGGTGATTGTGGTTCTGACCAGAAGGCAAGAAAGAGAAAGAATAAATAATGTATAAATAATGTGTTGTATTGGATAATGGTAATGGTGATATATATTATTTTATTATGTAAAAATATTATTTTAATGAGTAGAATTGAGATATAAAAGTTGGGATGTTGGAGAATTGTAAAATTGTATTGTATAATTGATAAAGTGATTTTTTGAGGTGGTAAAATAGGATAGGATTTAGAATCCGGATGTGGATGCTCTTAGCAACTTGACAGACAGGACATTTGCGAACAAGATTCCCTACATCCCTCTACAATTGAGGCCAGTAATACCTCTCCTACACACTAGCAACTGTCTTGTCACGCCCCAAATGGCTTGCAAGACCACTTCCATGCAAATCCCGAATAATCTTTTCACGCATGGACTTCTGTGGAATACACAACCGGTTTCCTTTTAATAAGTAGCCCTCCAAAATATGAAAGTCACCAACAGACTGCTGCTATAGATGCTTTTCTCAAGTCTCACCAAAATCTTCATAAGCTTCATATAACTCCTTTAAACAGTCAAAGCCAACCACTTCATTGCTTAAAGTAACCAACAATGTGGCCCTACGGCTTAGAGCATCAGCAACTCTATTACAAGCTCTAGATTTATGTTTAATAACATAGTTAAATTGTTGTATGTAAGAAGCCCACCTTGCTTGCATTTTATTCAGGTGCTTTTGATTCTTGAAATATTTCAATGACTCGTGGTCCAAAAAAATTACAAACTCCTTTGGGATTAAAAAATGCTCCCAATGTTTCAAGGCTCGAATAACTGCATACAACTCTTGTTCATAAGTTGACCACTTTTGTCTAGCTTCATTTAATTTTTCACTGTGAAAAGCAACCGGGCGACCCTCTTGAGAAAGAACAGCACCTATCCCCACCCCGCTAGCATCACATTCCAACTCAAACACCTTATCAAAATTAGGGAGTGCCAAAATTTGAGCTGTAGTTAATTTTTCTTTAATTATAGAAAAACTTTTCTCAACCTCTCCACCCCATATAAATTTCCCATTCTTCAAAAAATTAATAATAGGGGCGACTATGCTATCAAAAATTCGAATAAATTGACGATAAAATGTAGCAAGGCCTTGAAAACTACGTACCTCAGAGACTATCTTGGGAGTTGGCCATTCCCTAATGGCACGCAGCTTCTCATCATCTACATGAATACCTTTAGCACTAACTACGAACCCCAATAAAATTAACGGAGTAGTCAGGAAGCTGCACTTCTTCAGATTAATGTACAACTTATTTTCCAGCAACACAGTCAACACTTCTCGTAGGTGCTGCACATGCTCTTGATTGCTACGGCTAAAAATTAAGATATCATCAAAGTAGACAACAACAAATTTTCCAATAAAAGGCTTGAGTACCTAATTCACCACTCTCATGAAAGTGTTGGATGCATTTGATAGCCTAAAAGGCATCACTAGCCATTCGTACAAACCTTCCTTCGTCTGGAAAGCAGTTTTCCACTCGTCCCCAGGTCTAATATGAATCTGATGATAGCTACACAGATCAATTTTTGAGAACACCTTAGAGCCCTCCAATTTATCCAGCATGTCTTCCAATCTTGGGATGGGAAATTTGTACTTTATTGTTATTTTATTGATAGCATGGCTATCTATGCACATCCGCCAACTTCCATCTTTCTTTGGTACTAACAATGCTGGCACTGCACATGGGCTCATGCTCTCTTGAATACGCCCCTTACAAATCAACTCTTCAACCTTCTTCTTGAGTATCTCACTTTCTTTTGGGTTCATCCGGTAGTGTGGTAAGTTTGGTAAACTCGCACCAGGTACAAAATCTATGAGGTGCTGAATGTCTTGCATGGGCTGTAAACCTTCTGGTAAATCTTCAGGGATAATCTCCTTAAATTCTTCAAGTAAAGGTTGTATTGTTGCAGGAACCTCTACCATTGGTGACTCCTCTCCTTTCACAATTAGAACACAACTCTCACTAGCCTCTTTTACATCTACAATAAACTCAACATCGGAGCTAGTAATAGAAAGGAATGACTTCCCCTTCACTTTAGAAGTTTTGGGTTGTTCTCCTTTAAATTCACTAGAAAGTATAGTAATATTCTTTTCTTTCCACCAGAAAATATAAACATTCTTCCTACCCTTATGAGTTACATCAACATCGTGTAGCCAAGGTCTCTCCAATAAAATATGACATGCATCCATATCAATTACATTGCAAACTACATCATCTTTATAAGACTTTCTAATAGAAATAGGAACACGACAAATTTCAGTTACCTTTATAGAAGGACCTTACTTTATACAACCAATTTCGTAGGGAGATGGATGTGGCTCAGTTGGTAATTGTAGGTGCTTGACAAGTGCTTTTGAAACACAATATTCTCACAACTACCACTGCCTATGATCAAGTTACAAACCTTCTGCTGGACTGAACACAGTGAATGAAAATTTCTATGTCTCTGAGACGGCTCCTTTTGTTTTGGAGTGTACAGTAATCTCTGCACTACATAGAAAACATGTTCACCCTCTTCTTCTGCAATTTTAGCATCAACTAAATCATCGTTGCCTTGATCCTCTTCTATGTCTCCAACACAATTATCCTCATGATCTGCAAGATGTACAGGCTTACGCGCTAGACATACACTTGAATTGTGACCAGGCTCACCACACCAGTAGCACTTGTTGGAAGTAGGTCTATTGTAGGGGTTCTTAGCAACATCCCTATTATGTACCCCACTAGTCTGTCTTGGAACAACACTATTGTTACCTTCAATTCCTTGCCTTCCTACAATTGATGAACGAATTGGAACTCCTATAGGTTGTTTCTTTTTAAAAAAATTATTACGAGGCAATTCAGAAGTAACTCGCCTGGAAATTTCAGTTCGATGCGCCATTAATCTTTCTGCCTTTAACGCTAAATTATGAGCCTCATCTACCATTCAAATAGGCTGTAAACCCATCTTCTCCGGAATTGGGAATTTTAGGCCATTAATATATCGCGTAGTTTGCGACACATCTGTCTTTGATAAATCACGACGTGCTACCAGGTGAAGAAATTCCGCTGTGTATTCAGCAACAGATTGAACTCCTTGCATACAATTCTGATACTGCTGAAATAAGTATTGTTCATAGTCAGGAGGTAACAATCTACCCTTCAATAATTTCTTCATCTTTAGAATCATCTTCATAGGCTGGTGGCCTACGGTGATTGGCTGGAACCCGCTGGCCACCACCTAGACCATGAGCATTGGGCCCGGCACTATCATCTCTGTTGCCTTTACGATTCCTATCAACATTAAACCCTATAGCCGCTAGTATATCTTAGAGCCTGCGATCTGTACTTTGCTGATAAGCCTGGAGTTCATCCTTAAGGGCTTGTACCCCTTGTTCTTCTTCAGCACGATTGTTTTGCTCGCCCTAGTTGTTTTCCATATCAGGATACTAAGAAGCTCTGATACCACCTAACGCAGAACGGAAAACGTGGTAGGTTAGATCTCGTTTTAGCTTAACGAACCCTTGACAAATCATGAGAAAACAAGTTTGGAATCTACCAGAAATTTGAGAAAACCTCAGAGAAGTATTTTATTTCAATCTACTTCCAACTGAACTTACAAAAATACATAATTATATGAGCCATTTAGGGTTTCAGTTAGGCTTCCTTGAAAATACAAATCACAAAAATACCCTTAAATTTCCTATGACATCACAAAAGTCCCAACTACCCTCAAATAAAATAGCTAAAATAAAATAACTAAACTTTGGTTAGAAAATAAGCAATAACAAACAAAAATAATTAATCAATCACATGCCCATCGACCTCGATTAATGAATATCTTGTTTCTCAAGAAAATCTAAGGATACTTGCTTTACATCAGTAGAGGTGGGTTTTTTAACGGTGGTGGTGGGTTTCTTGTGGCAAAAGTGGTGGTGATGGGTTTTTTCATGGTGGTGGTGGTGGGTTTCTTGTGGTAAAGGTGGTGGTAATGGGTGGTTGAAAGAGAGAGACAGCGAGGAAAAGATAAACAGATTGATGGAGAGGAGGGAGTGAGAGAGATTTGATTATATTATTTTATTGGATAGAATATATTATTTTAATGAGTTAAATAAGAAAATAAAAGTTGGGATGCTTTTTTTTTTTTTTTTTTTTTTTTGAGAAACAAAAGTTGGGATATTGGGTGTGTTGTAAAATGGTATGATATAAATGATAAAGTAACTTTTGAGATGGTAAATAAAATTTTTTGGTAGAAACTGGATGTGAATGCTAGTATCCTAAGGATCCTGATATGCTATATACCGTTCTAGTGTGTGTCAGTGTTAGTGTGTTTAGTAGTAGTCTGAATTAAGAAGGAATGTTGTAATTGTTAGTAGTAATTGTTGTTTATTGTTTAGTAGTGGCAGTGAACTAGAGCTGGACTGAGTTAGCAAAGTAACTATCCCTGGTAGTTATGGTTGTCAACATCTCGATCTAGATCTTACGATTCTACGATTTTACGATCCCACCTGCTCAAAATGATCCGGATCATTCAAGAATCTTTGCGATCATCCAGAATCGGTAGAATCGCACGATTTTGATGATTCCAAACTATCCTGGTTTCTTATAATCTTCTTTAACTTGACAGAATATTCAATTGAACCTAAATGAAAAATAATATCCCAATTGACCAAGTTTTGTTATTCTAATGTAGAGAGATAGAGTGTTAGTTGGACCCAAACATCCCAATAAAGTGTCACGTTTTGAGGTTTTGGCCTCTTTAAATGATGCTTACAAATGGATGTAATGATGTATGGTAATTATATCAAATTGATGCAATTTTTTGGGTTTTTATGAATAAATGTATAATTTATGTGATTATTTAACATATCAATATAATGTGTATTTTTTGTTTTTTTCCTCAAATAATGTAGGATCTTACAATCCACGATCTAATCTTACGATTCATGATCTCATTTACCTCCCATGATCCTACATAGAATCCCGATTTTGACAACCTTACTAGCGGTAACTATCGTGCTAATTAACATGTGCATAACTAAGTGAAAGCATGTGAGCAAATTAGTATGATAACTACCACTACCAGTACAATAGATATATGTAGTTATGAGTGCAAGTTGTGATTGTAAACCATATATATGTATATATATATAAAAGCAGTTGTTGTGACTTGTGACTATTATTAGCAGAATCATCTAAGATAATTTAAGTTTATTATTCTCTTCTCTCTCTAATCTTCATCTTTAGAAAATCCACTATAAATGGAGGCACTTTCTCTTATTAGCTCATTCACATAATCTTGTCAAATGTTGAAACTCTATGATCAATTCAAGCCCTAAGGTCTTCGAAGCACTATTGAATACTAGCCTTTATAGTCTCCAAGAGTTTTTACTAGCTATCAAACTCTTAAATTTAAAGAAATGAAGAACGCGAAGTAAGAAAGAAAAACAAGCACAAAACTTAGAGATTCCTTCACAAAATTGACATAAACTCTCATTTTCAAATTCGAGAAACACACTTATTGCGGTGCTCAAAACAAAATCATCTTAAAAGAAAGAATCAGAGGAATTAATTCTTTTATATTATATATATGTATACATATATGTGTGTATATATATATATATACACACACACACACACTAGCCTTTGAGCACGTGCTCACATGCGTGCTTAGAGGCTCTTCTATTTTTTGGGTAAGGGTTAATTTAGAGTATTTATTATAATTTGAGATTATTACATTTTTCAATCACAAAAAAAAAAAAAAAAAAAACCTAGGGGTGTGATGAAAAATTATTTCACCATACATAATATCTAGATGTGCATCCATGTTTTTTTATTTTATTTTAGTGGTGTTGTTGTTGTTCTTTTATTCATGACAATTATCAAGTTGTATTTAATCCTAAAATTTAGCCATGTGCTGCACATCCATAACAAAAAGTTAAAAGAGCTTATATTTAGAATTTAGCAACTACAATTTTTTTTTTCTTTTACGGTAAATGACTCAAATTTTTGTTGTTTTATTTATTTATTTATTTTTTACTTTTTTTAAAGGAAAGGTTCTAGATGTGCATCCATGTTTTTTCTTCTTCTTTTTATTGGTGTTGTTGTTGTTCTTTTTTTATGACAATTATCAAGTCGTATGTTTTATCCAAAAAAAGCTACCCCTGTTTTGAAAAATAAAATAAAATAAAATTATCCCACGTTCAATCCAAAAAAAACCCTACCCTGCCACCCTTTTTTTTTTTTTCAAATTCAAAGTTTAAAAATACCTTATCCTTATCCCACAGTAACCTACATCAATAATTCTATGCAAAACAAAAATCATCCATACCAAATGAAAAAGAACTAAGAAATGAATATAACAAAACAAAAAAACCCTCATCTGTATAGAATAAAAAAAAAAAAACTGAAAAAGAAATATAAAAGAAAACCTAATTTTCAAGAAATTTGATTTTGAAAGAAAATAAAAAGCTAAATTTTAGGAAAATTTAAAAGATTAGCATGGGGAATTGGTGTGACCCATAAATTTAAACAGAGACAAAACTAAAGGACACTTTGGTAAAAATACATATCTAACTCCCTACAAAATAAGACTACTTTTCTATTGGTTTTCAAAGTAAACTCTCTCATGTTCCTTGGAAAACTCACCTCACATTTTCTCTCTCTCTCTCTCTCTCTCTCTCTCTCTCTTTTATTTTTTTCCTTTTTTATTTTATCAAGATTTATTTATTTTAAAATTTCACTTTCCTTACTCACGTTTTCTTTTCTAAAAAAAAAAATAATCTCACATTTTCATCTTTTTTTTTAAAAATTTTTAAATCTCTTCTTTATTTTGGAAAAAAAAAAAAAAAGACTCCTACTATAAAACCACTACTATAATTTCTCCATCCATATCCTTAAATTTAGGCAGTAACATATCTGATTTTGAAAGAAAATAAAAAGCTAAATTTTAGGGAAATTTAAAAGATTAACATGGGGAATTGGTGTGACCTTATTCTTATTTAAAAGTTTATCAAAAAAGAAAAACTATACATTTAAAAGTTTCGGATTAAACTTTTTTTTTTTTTTAATCCCACATTCTATCCAAAAAAAACTACCCGGCTTTTTCAAATTCAAAGTTTAAAAACAGTACACATTTATGGATAACTACATGTACTGTTTTAATTCTAAAAGTTAGTCACTTAGTACACATTCATAACAAAAGTGAAAAAGAGTTTAAATTTCAAATATATTTATTTTACAGTAAAACGATCAATTTTAATAGTTAGCCACTTACTACACATCCATAACAAAAGTTAAAAAGAGTTTAAATTTCAAAGATATCAACTACCCTTGAAACTGAGAAAAGGTACGTAACATTTTTTACAGAGTAGTAAATTAATAATTATAAAAAAAAAAATGTAAATTGAATTTCACATAGAATTATACAAATGATAAATATAATTTATGTTACAAAAGAAATATTTTTACAACAATTTCTTAGATAACAACCACTTAATGTGAGGTTTAAATTGGGTAACCATTAACATGATACATCAAATATATAATAATACCCTCTAAAAAAAGTAGCATAAATTACATTTTTTTTTAAAAAGTAGCGTAAATTACATGGAAAAACTTGTTTAAAAGTAGCGTAAATTACATTAAAAAAAAAGTAGCGTAAATTACCACTTCAAGTAACTTAATTCCCTTAAAAACCCAACACCAAATTGACCAATCATGCTCACATCTGCTCCGGCCTACAATGCCTCCATAAATTCCTTGGTCCCAGACCTCGCAATTGTACCCAAATTGTTCACCAAATCTATAACCCAAAAACCAGAAAAAGTGTTAGCAATCTAAAATCACATTAAATATTAAGTTCTTGGACCAAAATAGAGAAGAATAATATATAATTACCTCCACGCATAAATAGAGAGAGTCTTGTTGACTTTGTCTGTGAGACTCTCAAATCAAATCTTTTCCAATACCTACACACATAAATGCAAAACCAATCAGTCTTAATTCTCATCCAAGTAGCTTAATTCCCTTAATAAAAATACTGGAAATTTCAAAAAAAAAAAAAAAAAAAAACCCAAAAAAGGAGTTTGTGTTTAATTCAAGTAGCCATATCAAGCACAAACCCTCTTATTTAAAATCTCGAAGTCAACCATGGTAATAAACCACCGTACCCTTGCAAAAGATAGAACCTGAAAAGTTGTTGGAGCTTTCGATAGTAAATGTCTTCAATCGGAAGAAAAATAAAGGATAATATAGAGCTAAACTAAATGTCTTCAATCTCAAGAAGAATGAGAGATAGAAAGTGAGATAGAAACTAGTAGTGTACGTGAGTTTGTGAGTATCAAAATGTAGGAGTTTTAATTTACATATTTATCCTTGTTAGTTGAAAACTTGTAAGTGGGTATGATGAGGGTATTTTAGGCAATGTTTTAGTGAGAGTTAGAGTTGCATTTTTACCAGATTGTCCTTTAGTTTTGTCTCTGCTTAAACATATGGGTGTAGGGGTATTTTTTAACTAAAAAAATGAGGAATCCAAACAAGAGAAGCCCCTTAAATAGTATATATATATATATATATATAACACAGTAGATATTGTATTTTATTCTGAACTTAATAATAGAAATTTATTAAATATATATGTATACATATATACACACACACATATATGTGGGGGTGAAAGCCCAACATTACGTATTGGGCCTAGGGCCCTATTTGAAGATTATGGTGTGTTCAAAGAGAAGAAAATGACTAAGAAGGATTCTATGTGGGAGAGATATCTAGAAATGATCAAGGAGTATGATCCGAAGAGGTCATCATCAGTCCGAAGAGCGTATTCTCCTCGGATATAAAGAGTATCGGTCAAGCAAGTACCTGGGAGGTTTGAGTGATATTCTTAGCGATTCCAATGATAAGGATAAACTTCGGGCACGTATGGAGATGATAAGAACGAAGAAATATCTAAAAGAAAAGCTGCTACCACCGCATTTAATGCACTGTAGCAACTTTTCTGGCCACATTAATGTGGAGAAGACCTCTGAACAGTGCAATCTCAACTACCGCCACTCATAGAGAACCAACGAAGATATCTGATGGGACGTGTACTCAAGTGAACGTTTAGATGAAGACAAATGGACGATCAAGATAGTCTAAAAGAAAACTATATAAATGTAAAAGATCTCCCATAATAGAGGGATCGAAAATTAGGAAGGGGAGAGAAAAGAGAAGAGTTAATGTAGCTCTAATATTTGTATTAGTCTTTCAAACACTAATCTATCTCTTCAGACATCAATCTACTTGAACTTTACCTGTGTTTTACACTTGTTAATCGTTTGTAGTTTGCATGAGACCTTACTGAGATCACTCAGCCTAGCTCTTTCACCCACTCTCTACAAATTCATTGTTTTGGGCTCTTTAGGCTCATAATCCACACCTTTTGGGCTTGGGCCACAAATTGAGACCCTACAATTGGCGCCGTCTTTGGGAAGAGCTTGAGCGAAAGTGGAAGCAACAGCTGATAATGGCTGAACCAGGGCAACAACCAGCAGAATCTAGGGCATCCCAACACGTTGATCCTTTTCTCAACTTGGAGCAGAGGCAGGATCGTGAAGGTAGTGTACACACTACGCATATTGATCGAAGCCAGTCGCATGGTGGAAGTCACGTGTCTCATGCAGAGAAGAATAAAAACATGCAACTAGAAATTGACAAGCTGAAAAGGGAGTTGCGCCATGCAAAGAGAAAACGGATTTCTTCGTATTCTGACGAAGATTCTGATGACGAACAAGACGTCACTTACAAGCAGAGATCTCGAACACCGGTTAGTGAATCTTTCTCTTATGAAGAGGAACATTCTCATAAATGGCAGCCTCGAAGTCCGTCACGTGGAGGTGTAGGGAATGATGCTATGAGCAAGGCTTTGAACCAAATCTCTAAATCGCCTTTCACGCGTAGGATTGAGGACGCAAGACTTCCTCGCCGTTTTCATCAACCAACATTCACTATTTACAATGGAAAAACAGACTCTGTAGAGCATGTGAGCCACTTCAACCAGAGGATGACAGTCCATTCTAAAGACGAAGCTTTGATGTGCAAAGTTTTCCCTTCCAGTCTTGGACCAGTTGCGATGAGATGGTTTGACAGCCTGAGAGCAAATTCTATCAATTCCTTCAAAGAATTCACCCAAGCATTTGGTTCCCGTTTTGTCACCTGCTGAAGAGTGGCCATGCCCTTGTCTTCATTATTATCCTTGAGCATGCAAGAAGGTGAGACCTTGAAAACATACTCAGATAGATACTGGGAGATGTTCAATGAGATGGAAGGCAATTTTGACGGAGTGGCCCTTAATACGTTTAAGCTCGGCCTCTCTACTGACCATGGTTTAAGGAAGTCCTTAACTGGTGTGAGAGTGCTTTTTCTTTAACACTATGGCCCAAGGATCCTGGGCCGTGTGAGATATTTTTCGGTGGACTGGGATCAGTTCTCCGCAACTAAAGGGGCTGTTTTAAGAACTGATTGGTGCACAGAACAAACTTCCTACAATATAAAATAGCTAACAAAAAGGCATATTCGTATTGGATGACAAATTAACAATAAGGAAAAATGCACAGTAAATGAAATATAATGAACACGCTGGAGATCCCTTGATTAATGGGGTGTATTTCATTAGTTTCCTTTAATTGTGGTTACAGTGGCTCGCTAGGACGTGATGCAAGGTCCAACTGGGTTCAAAAGTCACAGACTTGGATAGCTATTCAAGCTTCAAAGACTTGCAAAGTTTGAACTTGTTGAATCCGAGCGTGTACCTTAGCGGCTATCTCTGGGATACCGGGAGCAAATTCCCCTGTTTTCCCTTCAGTTTACAGAGTCCCTTTGTTTACAATTTTCTGAGACCTCAGGAAGAATACTTGTAAATGCTTTAAAATGCTCTAATCGTCAAAAAAACTCTCTCCTGTAGCATGGATCCCTCCCTCCTTTTATAGCATAGTTTCGGGCTCCCGGGGTACTGATGATTTCCCCTTTTTGCCCCTTGAAGTCTGTCCCGCGCCTGACTGTTCCAGGATCGTGTCTTTTCCTTTTTCTTCACAGTTTCTCTCTTCTTTGTTGCGACCAGATGAAAGTCTCCCAGCTAGTTTCCTATTTCCAGATTTCCCCGTTGGCTGTCCTGAGGCTCTTTGGCTTTTTGCTCCAGCTTTTCCAGTGGTCCTTTCCTTGTCTTTTTTCTCCAAGTGGTTGGAACCAAGTTTCTGCATTTTGCCTTGTACTTCCACTGCGTGTCTGGGTCATAAGGCTCGCGTGCCTTTTGTCCCCTTTCTCTCTTCAAATTTGTTTTATCTTCTCTTCGCGCGTCTAGGGATCCTCTTCCCCTGGGGAGCTTCTGGACGTCCTGGCCCAATTCTGCCCTCTGGGCTTTTTTCCTTTGGCTTGCTGACTTTACCTGTTTTCTTGGGCCCTTTTTTCGTGGGCCTCCAGATCAGGTCCTTCTGGGCTTCTTCCTCTTTTTTATCTTTTCTTTCCTTTATTATGAGAGCCCACCCTTTATCATTTCTTTCCTCTTTTGTGTGAAATGGGCCCAATGTCTTTTTCATCTCTTTGGGCTTTATTTATGGACATTTAATTATTTTGAATTTTTCCTTTGGCTTGCTGACTTTACCTGTTTTCTTGGGCCCTTTTTCGTGGGCCTCCAGATCAGGTCCTTCTGGGCTTCTTCCTCTTTTTTATCTTTTCTTTCCTTTATTATGAGAGCCCACCCTTTATCATTTCTTTCCTCTTTTGTGTGAAATGGGCCCAATGTCTTTTTCATCTCTTTGGGCTTTATTTATGGACATTTAATTATTTTGAACCTCAACAACTGGTAAGCCAATTACTAACGTGCGTCAGCTCATGGACCGTATTGACAAGTACAAAAGAGTTGAGGAAGATCAACAGCAAGAAAAAGGAAATGACAAGGTTATCCTCAGGAGAGGAGGGATTTCAGGTCGGACCGTTACAATAACAGTAAACCGCGAAGAGATTTTGCTGGACAATCAGGATCAGCAAATCTTCAAGTAGTCGGCACTGTATTCAAAGAGCCAGTACACCAAGTTTTGGAAAAGATTAAGAATGAACTATTCTTCAAGTGGCCGAATAAGATGGTGGGAAACCCTGAGAAGCGTAATCATAATCTCTATTGCCAGTACCATCAAGACTATGGGCATACCACAGAGGATTGCAGGAGCCTGTGGGATCATTTGGACCAACTGGTCCGCGAGGGTAAGTTGAGACAACTCTTGCACCACTCTAGTGGCCGAGAAGGTCAGGTGGGCTCGGAGCCCCAAATGGAGGATTTTTCAAAGCCTCCTTTGGGAACTATCAATGTCATCTTCGCTGCACCGAGGAGAACAGGATCCTGGCCATCCAAGGTTATGTCAGTAGCCCGGTTACCCGCGGGGGACTTTGGTCATGGTCCGAAGAAAGCTAATCAGATACCAAACCGATTTTAGGGTTCTCAGATGAAGACAAGATTGGAACCATCCAACCCCATGATGATGCTTTAGTAATCCCCCTCAGAATTGGAGGGGATGATGTGAAGAGGGTAATGGTAGACCAGGGTAGCGCGGTAGAGATAATGTATCCTGATCTCTACAAGGGGCTGAACTTAAAACCTGATGACTTAACACCATACAATTCTCCCTTTGTGAGTTTTGAAGGAAGGGTTGTTATCCCGAAGGGCCAAATACGATTACCCGTGCAGATTGGTGCAAAGATAGTAGAGGTGGATTTCATAGCTGTAGATGTATATTCGCCCTATACAGCAATTGTAGCCAGACCTTGGCTTCATACACTAGGGGCTGTTTCCTCTACTCTACATCAAAAAGTTAAGTATTTGTCCGAGGGTCAAATTAACAAGATCCTGGGAGATCAATCTATGGCGAGACAATGCTTGGTGGCTGCCATCTAGCATAAACCCAAGATTGAGTCCTCGGCTCATGCTGGAAGAGATTTATAGCAATCAAAACATCCAGCACTGCACACCAATGATTCAGCCGAGGGTGCGAGATGTGAGGATTTGACAAAAGTTGCTATCGAAGATGATCCAGAGAAGTTCTTTCAGGTTGGATCTCAACCTCTTCAGGAGAAGGATGCGCTCGTAGAATTCCTTATGAGAAATATCGATGTATTTGCTTGGAATGCTTATGAAGCCCTGGGGGTAGATCCAGAATTCATATGTCACCACCTAAATATCAACCCTTTAGTTATCCCTAAGAAACAGCCTCCTCGGTGCCCATCCAGGGAACATGCTGATGCAGTTCGAGAGGAGGTAATGAAGCTCAAGCAGGCTGGAGCTATTAAGGAGGTGTTCTATCCTGAGTGGCTAGCAAATACTGTAGTGGTGAAGAAGAAGAATGGGAAATGGCGAGTATGTGTAGACTTCACTGACTTAAATAAGGCTTGCCCCAAGGATCCTTTTCCTATGCCTAAAATAGACCAGCTAGTGGATGTAACTGTCGGTCACCATTGGATGAGTTTTCTTGATGCTTTCCAAGGTTACCACCAAATACCATTAGCCTTGGATGATCAGGAGAAGACTGCATTTATCACCCCTATTGGAAACTACCATTATAAGGTGATGCCATTCGGTTTGAAAAATGCGAGATCTACCTATCAAAGAATGATGACGAGGATGTTTGAGCCACAGCTAGGTAAAAGCATCGAGATTTACATAAACGACATGGTGGTGAAAAGCAAGATTGTTTCTGAACACGTGAAGGACCTTGAAAGCATTTTTGAAGTTTTAAGAAGGCACAAGCTGCGTCTAAATGCTTCCAAATGCTCATTTGGTGTAGGGTCAGACAAGTTCTTGGGTTACATGGTGACTCATAGGGGAATTGAAGTTAACCCTAATCAGATAAAGGCCATTAACAATTTACAAGCTCCTCGGAATCCCAAAGAAGTCCAAAAACTGATTGGAATGACTACTGCCTTAAACCGATTCATCTCCCGATCAGCAGATAGTTGTAGACCTTTCTTCTCGTTGATCAACAAATGGAAAGGATTTGAGTGGAATGAAGAGTGTGCTTTGGCCTTCCAACAACTTATAGACTATTTAGCTTGGAATCCAATCATGTCCAGTCCTGAACCAGATGAGGTCTTGTTTGCTTACATTGCCGTGGCCCCTTGTGCTGTAAGTTTGGTATTGATACGAGTAGACCAAGGTGTGCAAAGGTCAGTTTACTATGTGAGTAAGTCATTACACGAGGCCGAGATTCGTTATCTGCTGCTGGAGAAGGCCATCTTGGCAGTGGTGCTTGGTACACGGAAGTTGCCTCATTATTTCCAAGCACATACGATTGTTGTTCTTACCCAACTCCTACTTAAAACCGTACTTCGAAGTGCAGACTACACGGGGAGAATAGCTAAATGGGGTACCATCCTAGGGGCTTTTGACATCAAATATATGCCCCGCACCTCCATAAAGGGACAGGTCCTTGCGGATCTAGTAGCTGAGTTCATTGGGCCCTCGGCGGAAGAATTGGAGCCAGCACGGAACGTGGATGAAAAATCGGTTGGCATGATCTCTCAACAGGGTTCCCCAATCTGAGAGGTGTATGTAGACGGTGCAGCAAATCAGAAAGGTTCTGGAGTAGGGCTAGTGTTAATATCTCCAGAAAGGATTATTATTGAGAAGTCACTCAGACTAAGCTTCACGGCCACGAATAATGAGGCTGAGTATGAAGCTCTACTGATGGGAATGGCTATGGTACAAAAGATGGGGGGAAGATCAGTGGAGATGTTCTCGGACTCAAGGTTAGTCATTGGTCAAGTACAAGGTGAGTTTGAGGTGAAAGATGAAAGAATGCAGGGGTATTTGAGCCGAGTTAAATGTCTGCAATCAGAGTTCGAATCTTTTAATTTGATGCACATCCCCAGAAATGGTAATGCACATGCTAGTTCTTTGGCCACGCTTGCTACCTCCTCGGCGAAAGATTTGCCGAGAGTTATCCTCGTCGAGGACTTGCATAAACCTACGGGGACAAGAAGAGAGGCAGTTCGAGTTCATCAAATCAGAGCTGAGCCCAGTTGGATGGATCCTATAATTAAATTCTTGAAAGAAGATATTTTGCCTGAAGAAAGGTTGGAAGCTGACAAAGTTCGGAGGAAGGCGACTAGATTCTGGTTATCCGAGGACCAAAAACTATACAAACGCTCTTATTCAGGACCATATTTATTATGCATGCATCCTGAAGCAGCTGAGTCACTCTTAGAAGAGTTACATGAAGGAATCTGTGGGAGCCATACCGAAGGTAGATCCTTGGCTCACCGAGCCATTACTCAAGGCTATTGGTGGCCGAACATGCAAAAAGAAGCCTATGAATATGTCAAAAAGTGCGACCAGTGTCAACGGTTTGCGCCAAATATACATCAATCAGGCGGGGTCCTTAATCCATTATCCAGCCCGTGGCCATTTGCTCAATGGGGCTTGGATATTGTGGGTCCATTCCCTAAGGCTGTAGGAAATAAGAAGTACCTTTTGGTCGACACAGATTATTTTACCAAGTGGGTTGAAGCTCAACCTCTAGCCAACATCAGAGACGTAGATGCAAAGAAATTTGTCTGGAAAAATATCATCACTCAGTTTGGGATTCCTCATACCCTCATCTCAAACAATGGCCTTCAGTTTGATAGCAAAGCCTTCAGGAATTATTGCAGCAAATTGGGAATCATGAATAGATACTCCACCCCTGTTTATCCCCAGGGGAATGGGCAAGCGGAAGCTGTTAACAAGGTCATATTAAATGGATTAAAGAAGAGACTAAACGACGCGAAGGGTAAATGGGTAGAAGAATTGCCACATGTACTTTGGGCATATAGAACTACGCCTCGTAGGTCTACTGGAGAGACCCCATTTTCAATGACCTATGGGGTTGAAGTTGTCATACGTTTGGAGACTGGGTTCCCAACATTGAGAACTAGTTTGTTCAGTCCGATCGACAACAATGAATAGCTAGAGAAGAGTTTGGATCTGATTGAGGAAAGGAGGGAAAATGCAATGGTCCGATTGGCACATTACCAACAAAAGCTCAGGCAGGGCTATGATGTCAACGTAAAGCTAAGGCCTCTAGAACCTGGTGATTTGGTACTCAGGAAAGTGGTGGGCACTGCAAAGAACCCAGCTTAGAGAAAGTTAGGACCCAATTGGGAAGTGCCATATCGCATTACTTCGGGGGCTGGCATTGGGGCGTATTTCTTGGAAGATTTAGATAGTCATGTAATATCACGCCCCTGGAATGTAAACAACCTCAAAAGGTACTATTATTAATCGAATATTTTCTTTAATCAATATGCCAATTTATTATATAAAGTGTTTGGATAAGTGTTTAAACTTAAATCCAATCATGCCTGAAGTCCTCGGACCAGATGATTTGGGTTAGTTAACACTTCGTTACCGATTCTCTTAAGTGTTTAAACTTAAATCCAATCATGCCTGAAGTTCTCGGACCAGATGATTTGGGTTAGTTAACACTCCGTTTTCGATTCTCCTAAGTGTTTAAACTTAAATCCAATCATGCCTGAAGTCCTCGGACCAGATGATTTGAGTTAGTTAACACTCCGTTACCGATTCTCCTAAGTGTTTAAACTTAAACCCAATCATGCCTGAAGTCCTTGGACCAGATGATTTGGGTTAGTTAACACTCCGTTTCCGATTCTCCTAAGTGTTTAAACTTAAATCCAATCATGCCTGAAATCCTCAGACTAGATGATTTTGGTTAGTTAACACTCCGTTTTCTATTCTCCTAAGTGTTTAAACTTAAATCCAATCATGCCTGAAGTCCTCAGACCAGATGATTTGGGTTAGTTAACACTCCATTACTGATTCTCCTAAGTGTTTAAACTTAAATCCAATCATGCCTGAAGTCCTTGGACCAGATGATTTGGGTTAGTTAACACTCCGTTACCGATTCTCCTAAGTGTTTAAACTTAAATCCAATCATGCCTGAAGTCCTCGGACCAGATGATTTGGGTTAGTTAACACTCTGTTTTCGATTCTCCTAAATGTTTAAACTTAAATCCAATCATGCCGAAGTCCTCGGACCAGATGATTTGGGTTAGTTAATACTCCGTTACTGATTCTCCTAAGTGTTTAAACTTAAATCCAATCATGCCTGAAGTCCTCGGACCAGATGATTTGGGTTAGTTAACACTCCGTTACTGATTCTCCTAAGTGTTTAAACTTAAATCCAATCATGCCTGAAGTCCTCGGACCAGATGATTTGGGTTAGTTAACACTCCGTTACAATTCTCATAAGTGTTTAAACTTAAATCCAATCATGCCTGAAGTCCTCGGACGAGATGATTTGGGTTAGTTAACATTGTCTCATAGTCATTATTAATGTTTAAATTTAACAAATCCTGCCTAAAGTTCTCGTAAGTATTTGAATAATTGAAAATCAGTACTCAGCAATATTCCTTGTAGGTATTCAAGAAAGCCTGTAATATCTTCACATCATTCATTGCTTTCAATGTTTGTTAATAATTCTTGTATGACCTACTTCTTTCGGTGTTTGAATAAGTTGTTTGCATCATTGGCACGATATCATTGTTAAATCTGCTTACATTACTGTAATTACAAGTTATAGTTATTTGCAATAATAATGAGTTTCATAATATGTGCAACGAAGACACTAAAAATAAAAGAGAAATGATTTCATTGATCAAAGAAAGTAGTTTGCAATTCCTTACATAAAAAAAAAAAAAAAAAAAAAAAAAAAAAAAAAAAAAAGAAAAAAAAACTAATACAAGTATGAAATAAAAACTCCTAAACGTTTAAGCCTTCATCTGAGGGGCCAAAGGGTTAGCAGCTTGACTGGACTGAGCAGCAGCAACTTCTGGGGCTTGGTCCTGAGATTCTGAAAGGGTTTTCTTTTTTCCCAAGCCTTTACCCTTATCTTGAGGAGCCTTAGCTTGCTTGCCTTGATCACCAGGCTGACCAGGTCCTTGGGATCTTCAGCTTGTTTACCCTGATCACCAGGCTGACCAAACTCCTTAGGATCCTCAGCTTGCTTGCCCTGATCACCAGTTTGACCAGACTCCTTGGGGGCCTCAAGATTGATAGGAAGGCCTTGGCCGATCAGGGATTGCTCTGAAGCCTCTTGGAGTTGTTCGGGGGGAGAGGAGTCAGAAACTGGGAGTTTATGAATGTCAAGATCGTAGTATATACTCCCAAGCTGCCTCAAGTCAGACTCTGGAGGGACCCTAGCAGCATCGAGGGCTTACCCCAAGTTATATTGCAGTACTCTCTACAGACCTTTGCAAACTCCTCAGTAAGTCTGACTTGGTTCTCCTCCACCCCGAGCTTATAGGCTGCCTGCCTTTCGGCCTCGACTGCCTCCTTGGCCAATTGAGCACTCTTCTCGGCCAATTGGGCAGCATCCTTGGCATTCTGCAACTCGGCATGAAGACCTTTGACCAACTCTCTCTCTGTCTCTAGGTTGATCTCAGTCATATGCAACTGCTTGCGTTGGTCTTCGGCCTGTTTCTCAGTAGTCTTCAGGCCTGCATCAAGACTATTCCTTTGCTGAGTCATATCTTTCAGCTGCTCAGATAGCTTAGAATAATCTTCCTTTAAGCCTCCCAAAGACTTCTCAACCTTAGTCCGAGAGTAGGCCTCTGCCTGGGCTTCATTATAAGCCTTTTTATTCCACTCCTCAGCCACAAAAACTTGCTGGGTAATCTACATAACAAAATAAAAAGTTTCGATATAAAGTAAAGAAAAGAGATGAATAAAAAGGGGTCAGCATCTTAATTGAACAGATGAATCAATTCGCTTACCATGGCTAAATCCCTCTTAAGGGATAAGAAGAGTTCATATTGACTGAAGCACCTATAAGACTCCATGTCCTTTGGAAGGAGAAGTGGTTGCTCCAGGGCCTCAACAACGAGATCTGTTTTCTCCCCATTATAATTTCTGAGGGAAGTTTCCCAGGGGACGGGAGCACCATCCAGTTCCAGCTTGGGGGACTAGGTGCGGTGTCCTCGGCGCACCTCAGCAGCGAGAGGGTCTTCTTGACTCTCGACAAACGAAGACCTTCTGCTCCGATGATCCCTAACCACCTTCTGTTGCTTAGCTCCTTTGGGCGGTACCACCTCAGCTACTTCAGAGTCCGCCATAGGTCTCTTCTTCTTCGGACCGGGGACTCGCTTGACTCCGAGATTAGCAGGAAGCTGAGGAGGGGGTGGAGGAAGACTAATAATTGGTTGGGACGTACCAGTCCCTTTAGCCCCAGGTGTTGGCTTCCTAGCCTTCATCAAATCCCTTAAGCTCGCCATGTCTTCTTCTTCTTCGGAAGAGTCTTCTAGAAGAGCAGTTATCAAAACAGGAGGGCGGACACTAGACTGCCTGTCAATTTCCTCATCGGCGTCCGAAACTTGTATCACTTGAACCCCTCCCGAAGCCTCTCCTTCGAATTTAAACTTATCAATTTGCTCTTCAAGTGAAGAAGTCGAGGAAGCAACACTTTCACTTTCTGCTACTGGTTCGAGAGGAACCTGTTGAACTGGCTGGACGAGCAATGGCGCACCCTGCGGATTTGGATGTGGCAAGGAGGCAAGATTGAACAGCGCTAAATGGCGCTAAGAGACGTCTATTCGGTGAATCCAATAGTCTCCTTGCGTTATAGCGTTGCTGACCGGCTAAAAGTCTCTCGATTTTGGGGTATAACCGAGAATAAGATGGACAGCTCGCAGTTGTCCGTCCTCACTTATGAAATCCTCTGATCTCAGTAGATAGTTGAGTGCGGTAGTATTAGTTAAGTTGAGCCGAGGAGCAACTTTCCTTTTATCTGTTAACACCACAACGAAATTAACAGTAATCAGAAACTCAAAGATGCTGATATAGAGAAAAGAAAAATAATGTTAAGTGACGAGTAACCTAAGTCTATTGTTAGGAAACCTAAATTTGAGATATCCCACCTGGCTCTCCTGGTTGGGTTGGACAATGAAGACCGTCATGTCATGTGCCCGAGACGATCAGATAATCGTCTTTCATCCCCTTATCAGACTTAGGTAGGCAGGAAATGAGCCTAACAATGTCGGATCGGGATTTAAGATAATATCCCTCTCCCTTTTGGCTATGACATTCGTACATGTGTACTGTGTCAAGCCAGGTGAGCCCCAGTCCTAAATGACGATTCAAAGCGTCAATTGCCCCTAAGATCCTAAACATATTAGGTGTGCATTGATCAGGAGAAAGTCTATGGTTACGAAGATAATTTTTGGTAATTGGACCCATAGGGAGAGTCATTCCTCCTTCTATGAATGCTATCATAGGGATTACGACTTCTCCCTCTCTTCGGTCGGTTAATATCTTTTCTGGGGGACAATACCTCAGGTTTACTCCCTGTGGTATGCCGTATGTTTCCTTAAATACCTCTATTAAGGCAGGACTATCGACCAGGTATTGAAATTTACCCATCTTTGGTTAAATAGAGAGAGACACAGAATAGTAATTGAAAAATGAGAGTTTGAGGGCCGAAAACGTTGGCCGAGAGGAAAACGGAGGGTTCGAGGAGATTAAGACTTACGCAGATAGGGTTGGGGAGTGATCCTTAAATCCTTGGGAGGATTTGCGTGAATTTTCGTAGAAATTGGATGGATGATTTGAAAAAGTTGATGAGCTTGAACGGTTGGGTTCGTTGGAGAGTAAGAAATCGTAAAGTAAAAGAGAGAGAGTCTTCTTTGAGGCTTTATTTAGGGGCCAGAAGGTGGGTGGGAGTTATCCTGCCTAAATTTTGAGGAAAAATCTCATCCGTTGGATCGATGGTACACCGTTGGATGCTAGAGACAAAACGTCGCCTGGAGTAATTAATAGCGCTTCGTAAATATCGAAACGTCAGCAGCAATGATGAAGCGCCTAAATCTATTCCCACCCACGTGTAAACTCAGGTATTTTTGTGTTTTAAGCATTTATATTATGACGTATCAAAATCCTATTTTTTCTCCTCGAGTGCGAGGGAAAAATTAAAATTTTGAGGGGCTATTGTGGGGGTGAAAGCCCAACATTACGTATTAGGCCTAGGGCCCTATTTGAAGATTATAGTGTGTCCGAAGAGAAGAAAATGACTAAGAAGGATTCCATGTGGGAAAGATACCTGGAAATGATCAAGGAGTATGATCCGAAGAGGTCATCATTAGTCCGAAGTGTGTATTCTCCTTGGATATAAAGAGCATCGGTCAAGCAAGTACCTGGGAGGTTTGAGTGATATTCCTAGCGATTCCAATAATAAGGATAAACTTCGGGTACGTATGGAGATGATAAGAACGGAGAAATATCTAAAAGAAAAGCTGCTACCACCGCATTTAATGCACTGCAGCAACTTTTCTGGCCACATTAATGTGAAGAAGACCTCTGAACAGTGCAATCTCAACTACCACCACTCATGGAGAACCGACGAAGATATCTGATGGGACGTGTACTCAAGTGAACGTTTAGATGAAGACAAATGGACGATCAAGATAGTCTAAAAGAAAACTATATAAATGTAAAAGATCTCCCATAATAGAGGGATCGGAAATTAGGAAGGGGAGAGAAAAGAGAAGAGTTACTGTAGCTCTGATATTTGTATTAGTCTTTCAAACACTAATCTATCTCTTCGGACATCAATCTACTTGAACTTTACCTGTGTTTTACACTTGTTAATCGTTTGTAGTTTGCATGAGACCTTACTGAGATCACTCAGCCTAGCTCTTTCACCTACTCTCTACAAATTCATTGTTTTGGGCTCTTTGGACTCATAATCCACACCTTTTGGGCTTGGGCCACAAATTGAGACCCTACAATATATAACACAATAGAGATTGTATTTTATTCTGAACTTAAAAATAGCAATTTATTAAATATTTTTCTTGTTAATTTTAGGCTAGAAATTTGTTGTCTACATTTTTTCCTGACTTTTTATTCTTAAAATTAATCAAAATAAAATAAAATATTATATTGTATTGAATCACTTTATTTGTGAGGTAATTTATTACAAAAATTTAGTTTCCAAAAGGAGAAGTTAGATTTAAAAAAGATTGAACTATATCAAAATTTCAAGATTTTTTTTTAAAGATAATTACAATATACTGCTAATCCCGCAGCTCAAACACTTTCTTTCTTATATTCCAAGCACTTTATATATGGGGAGGTGCCAATTAAGCTATAAGATTTTTGGCCAAAATTTCAAGATTTGACTTCACAATCAAAGTAAAATGAATTTCTTACTCATAGTGTAAGGGGCCTTTTATAAATGTTACCCTAAGTCCTTGATGATTTTAAAGTGAATGTCAAATGTAAATTTGATTATTTGAACTTTAGATTTGAATAATTAAAAAGTAATCCTATGCGTTTTAGTTTTCTAATAAATCAAACATTTTATTTTATATTTTCATTAAACATCAATGTTAATTGCAGTGTTTTGGACTTATCATAAAATTATGAATAATGCAAAAGATACAAACTATTTTACAAAATTTTTTACAAACTGTTAATGTGGTGACTGATTATGGGTAAATGAAAAAGTAATATTAATGGTGGGCCTAAATGAAAACTAATAAGAAGTTGGTCACATTAACAATTTGTAAAAATGTTGTAAAATAGTTTATATATGTAGTATTACTCTAAAATTATTTCTGATAGATTGTGCATTACCGTGCAGTTACTTTTCACACAGAGAATAAGGATATTATTTCTAATAATTGAGAATTAGGAAATTATTTCTGATAGCCACTGTGCTGCATTGTGCAACCCTATTTATTCTAAATTTAAAGTTCATCTCCTCCCCCCCACCACCACCCCCCCCCCCCCCACAACTTTTCTTCAATACAACCAGTTGAAACATCAATCCTAAGTTCCTCATTTGTATCAAAAACCTCTTCCTATCATTATCCACATGTCATTTCCTTATATTAGAAAAAAAATTTCATTGTAACATCAATCCTAAGTTCCTCATTTGTATCAAAAACCTCTTCCTATCATTATCCACATGTCATTTCCTTATATTAGAAAAAAAATTTCATTGTAATATTTTCAAGTATTTGAATGAGAATCATTGTTTGAAGATTCATTCAAAGTTTTCAAGAATCAAGTTAGTTTTAAGTTTACAAAATAGAGTTATATTTAAAGTTTTATATTGTGGTGTTATCCTGTTCTTGCAACATATCTCTCCCAAAATATTCACCCATATATTTCTCTTCATCTATTCACTCTATTTCTCTTGGGTCTTTTATGGTATCAAAGGCAAGTTGTATTTGAATGAGAATCATTGTTTGAAGATTCATTCAATGTTTTCAAGAATCAAGTTAGTTTTTGTGAGAGTGCTTTTTTTTTTAGCACACAGGCCCAAGTAGAGACAAGGATCCCGGGCCCAAATACTTGTTGTTTTGGTGGACTGCGCTTGATTCACCGCAGCTAAATGGGGCTGATTACGAACCAAGTTATGCGCAAGTTATATAAAGCTTCTCAAGATGAAAAATGCAATTCCTCTTAGTACCCTGGGGTGTACTGGCGTGGGATCCCGGGCATACTGTCGTGGGATCCCGGGATGTACTAGACCTGTAAGAACCCAGAATCTCTGGTTCTCTGAACTATATGGTCTTTTCCATGTTTATTATGCAATAGAGCTTTGTCCTCTCCCTTTGCCTCTATGGGTGCTACATAAAAAAACACACTATACAATACACATATCTCCAAATAATTGTTAGTTTCTTTGATTACGATATACATTTTAATATATATACATATATGTAAATGAGTTTCATGAGAATGATTCTGCCACGAGGATCCTAGCCCCAATTCTCATAGACTTGGTGCTTTTGCACAAGACTTGTGGCTTTTGCACAAGACTTGTGGGATTTGGAACTCAAGTCCGAGTGGCTTTGCTTGGGCTTTGCCTTCCAAGATAGTTAGATGAGAAGGATTTTAACAAGAAACAGTAAAGGAAGACAATATAATAAAGAAATACAAGAAATAATTGTTAGAGATCCTCAAATCAATATGAGGTATTTCATTATTTTCTTGATTGTGGATTACAATATGCTCACTAAGACGTGATACAAGGTTCAACTAAGTTCAAAAATTAAAGACTTTGATAGCTATTCAAGCTTCCAAGACTTGTAAAGTTTGAATTTGTTGAATCCGAGTATGTGCTATAGTGGCTGTCTCTGGGATACCGGGAGCGGTTCCTCTGTTTTCTTTTGATTTTACAGAGCTTTTCCTATAGTTCTATATTCACATGATACAAGGTTCAACTAAGTTCAAAAGTTACAGACTTTGATAGCTATTCAAGCTTCCAAGACTTGCAAAGTTTGAATTTGTTGAATCCAAGCATATGTTATAGTGGCTGTCTCTGGGATACCGGGAGCGGTTCCTCTGTTTTCTTTTGATTTTACAGAGCTTTTCCAATGGCTTTGCTGTGATATCTTTTCTCAGATCAAAATGGTGATCAATCAATCCCCCTCAGCATGGGTTTTCTCTTCCTTTTATAGTGCGACTCTAGGGCTTTGAGGCACGAGCGATTTCTCTCTTTTGCCCCTTGTGAGCTTGTACTGTGTCAGTTACCCAGAGGCTTGTCCTTTCCTTTTTCCTCATAATTTCTTCCTTTTGGTCCGACTAAGCTGAAAGCCCCTAGCTGGTTTTCCATTTCAAGGTTCCCTCTGTTCGCTGATTCTTCAGCTATTTGGCCATTTCTTCCACTTTTCCAGTTTTTTGGTTGCACTCCATCTTTGTCATTTTCCTCAAATAGTTGGAATATTTTATTGCTGGGTTGAAAGCTCCTTCTGGTTACCTCTTTTTTTATGGTCTTCTCATTGTTGGTTCCTTGAGGCACAGCTCTTGCGTTTTGCTTCGTACTTTCTGATCCCACTGTATGTCTGGGTGCATGAGACCTGCATGCTCTTTGCCTTTTATCCCTCTTTTAAACTTGCTTCAATCCACTTTAGCTGTGTTGCACGTCCGAGAATCCCGAGCCTCTGGCAGCCTCTGGGGATCCCGGCCCAGCTCTTCCACTGGAATTTGCTGGACTTTTTAATGGCCTTTTTTGCTGGAAATCTGAACATATATAAGGCCTTGATGTTGATTCTTCTTGCTGAACGAATTGGGCCTTCTTTATTTTTTTATGGAATGGGCTTTGTTGTGAAATTTTGGACCTCAACAGTTTTAAGTTTACAAAATAGAGTTATATTTAAAGTTTTATATTGTTGTGTTATCCTGTTCTTGCAACATATCTCTCCCAAAATATTCACCCATATATTTCTCTTCATCTATTCACTCTATTTCTCTTGGTTCTTTTATGGTATCAAAGGCAAGTTCTCTTGAAATTTGCATTCATTATAGTCATTATTAATATGTAATTCTATAGAAGACTGCTTTTCAGCTGCCCCTGCATTGGTGAGAGTGAGTTCGTTGGTCATCTCATTGTTTTGAAATTGAGAGTTTTAGGGTGGTCCTAACAGCTGTTCAATAAGACAACTTGATTGAGTCATTCTACGCTATAGTGAGATTTATAGTGTTTAACTATGGATTCATTTCTTCTCCAAAAAAAAAAAAAAAAAAACTATGGATTCAATTTTTAGGAGTTCTTCCCCTAGGTCCCAAGTGTTGAATTAGAGTGATAGTGGATAACGAAGAAGTAAATATGATGCAATTTTACTTTCAAGGTATATCAGTATTAGAAAATTTTGAAGACAAGTCACTGTTGAAGAATTTGGACATATGATAAAATTATTTATGACAATTATTGTTCACGCAAAGAATTAGGAAATTATTTTTGAAAGTTACTATGTGACACTATGTAGTACTTTTCACAATTATTGTTCATGCAAAGAATATCCAAAAATCCTTCCCTTGTATTAGAAAAATTATCATTATAATATTTTCAAGTATTTGAATAAAAATTATTGTTTGAACTTTGAAGTATTATCCTAAGTTTTCAAGAATCAAGTAAGTTTTAAGTTTTCAAAATAGATTTATATTCAAAGTTTTATATTGTATAATTGTTTTGTTCTTGCAGCATATCTCTCTCATAATGTTCACCCATATTTCTCTCTTCGTCCGCTTACTCTATTTCTCCTGGGACTTCACTGGTATTCTTGATTTATTGACTAAAGAATTTCTCCAAGGAAAATAAGCCCTTGAATTAGTCTTTTCTTCCAAAAATAAGCCCCTACTTTTATTTCATTTCCTTCCCAATATTAGCATATTTCTTTCAAGAATAAGATTAAATTAATTATTAAAAGTAGCATCACAAGAATAAGATGGCGAAGAAGAAGAATTAGCAAACTCTCCTTTCCCTCACCAGTATTTTCAAGATTCTCAAGATCAGTATGAAGACTATCATTTTTTTTTTTTTGAATTATTTTTAGATAGCACATGGATATATTAGTCTGCATCAAGAATCACTTGTATTAGTTCAACAATAATTTTTCATCAAGAAAAGTTTTCTTTTTCAGTTCTTAATAAATACTTCTATAAATAATCAATTTTTTTTTTCTTTAATAAAGTTGATTTGTCTTTTATAAAATTAAAGTGATTTTTTAAAATATAATTCTCTTTTTAAAAAAAATGATATGTCAATTTCATGTTATATAAGTGACTAATCAAAGGGTTTTTTTTTTTGGGGGAAAAAATAATATAATTTTATTTATAAATTAAAAATAAAGTTGTGATATCATAAATTTATTTTGGAGAATAGTCTTTCTTTGTATATATTGAAATCATGATTTCGAATATCGATCTCAATACAAAACTTAAAATTCAATACTTAAAAACACACAATTTCCAAAGAGAAACAATTTTTTTTTTTTTTTTTGATAATATTATTTTGGAGAATAGTTTTTTTTTTTTTTTTGTATTGAAATCGTGATTTCAACGAGAGGCAATTACCATAAAGCTAAACCTAATTTATATTATATCCTTTTAATGGATATTAAAGCTAATTTGTAGAATTTGCTTCCTTACTTGCTTCGGATATTAATGGATTGTATTATTGTAGGCTTGTAGCCATTACTTTGGTCTCTGTGGCTAGGTTTTTGTGTGTGTGCGTGTGGAGAAGAAAGCCAATGCTTAATATGAAGGAAGGCCATTTAAATCGGCCTGAATTACATGAAAAAGGAATATCTTCCATTTAGACTGACATTGTATATGAAAGAATTGCGCTATGTGCAAGTGAGTGTGCAACCTTATTGCCGTGTTGACGTACATGAGAAAATTGAAATGCTGACAGTTTTGAGGCAAGGAAATGGATGCTATTAGCGAGATGTCCAAACTGGGAGCCTGTCAGACTCCAGCAAGTCAGGATCAGCCATGTCTTTCGAGAAGCGAATAGATGTGCGGATTATCTTGCCAAAGGAGGTTGCACACTTGATGGGGATTTTGTTGTTTTAGACACTCCTGTATTGGAAGAATTATGTATTATTTTAGATTCTGATGCTTCTGGTTTGTACTCCTTAAGGCTTTCAGCCGGCACTTCGCCTTTTCTGGCTAGTTAATGCAATTGTATTCCTTCCTTTAACCAAAAAAAAAAAAAAAAAAAAAAGTCCAAACCGAGTGAATGATTATTTCCTTTTTAACTGTGTCCAGTTAGTTCTATATATTATTTCCTTTTAACCAAAAAAAAAAAAAAAACTAATTTATATAATTAATAATTAAATAATAATATTTTTCTTAAAAAAAATCAGAAACTAAAAATAGAGTTTTTATTTTGGACCCGAAAAAAAATATAGGATAAAACTGAATCCGGCCGACTTTGAGGTACAGAGATTACGGTACTTCAGTAGTTCTTTACTCTTCACTCGTTTACTTTTACTCACGTTTGGTAAGCATCGAAACGCTGCGATTTGTTGGATTTCGATTTCTCGTCCTTCTCATGTCTTAAACAAAAGCAAAACACACAAAGGTGAAGTCTTTTTACCATTACTGAGTCAGTCATTATTACTAAGCTGAGTTGAGAGTTCAGATTATGTATGCATTTCTGCTCTCAATTTATTTAGTTATTAATATTTTTAGGATTCTGGGTACTCTCAATCTTGTTTTGATATTTCCAAATACTGAGGTGGTTCTTTGTTAGGAAATTGGGGTCTTCTGTGTAATACATGTTTATATGCTTGTGATCTTCAATTTGTGTTTAGTGGTATTGTGGTTTGAATTTGGTTGGTGGTGGTTAAGGTTGCCTACCAATCACCTCTCCCAGACACCGCAAAAGTCGCAGATTTTTGTGTATGGGGGGGTATGAGCCTTTTTGGTTCGAACTAAGCTTCGATTAAATTTTACATCAATTAACTTTGTCCCTTCTATTCTGTAACTTGAAATTAATGTATTGAAGAATGATATTTTGTTTTCCTTGTTTGAATGTGGGCAGTCACAAAGATTAATGGGTAAACTTCATTTTGGTGATAACTCCACTTCATGATGATATAAAACACTAGCCATGAGTTTATGCTTTTTAGTAGTTTGACAGAATTTTCTAGACTCTTGCCATACTTGTTGATCACCAAAGACCTTGATTTTTTATGTTTCATGAATCATACATTTGAGTGGGAGAGGGAAGTGTATATAGTTGCTCCAAAAAAGGGAAAAAAAATGGAGGAAAAAAGGCCAGTCTGCTATCTTATCAGTTCTAGCATCTTTTTTCGCCTTTTTCCATCCTTTCGGAGAAGCATATAGATATTGTTTTGAGAGTCTTACACTAGTTGGTGTGGGCTTAGTTATGGATTTATGTTCTAGTTGGGCTCTCCATGCACTACTAAGCTTTTTTTTTTTTGGATACTTTAACATGGTATTGAAGCTCAATTGGTGTGTTTCTGCCTTCCTGGACTTCACGGGCCAGGCCTATTTGTCTTTGTTTCCATTTTAGTTAGTTTGGGTTTGATGCTTTATTAGAGTTAAGGAAAAATCATTGAGAAGAAAAGAAAACAAGCTAAAATGTTTATGTATTTTTAGTAAGTTTTAGCCCCAAAGGGACGGGGAAAGGGGAAATTCGAAAATGTTATCACATATATCATCGAAAATCCCATTGCTATACTTTCTTCTTTTTGGTTTGCGCTTGTATATTGGATTGGTTTATTACATTATGCAATAGATATATTGGTGGATGGCTAGGATTTTGGTGCTTCTCTCAATTGCATGGTAAGCTTTAATGATCTATTACCTTCCTTTTGTAACTTATGCAACATTAGATGCACTAGGGAACAGTTCTTTTGGAAAGAAGGGTTGGTAGATTAGCAAGATCCAGGAGCAGGATATAGGCTTGACACAGTATGGAAATGGTAGTGTGCTCAATTTTTTTCTTAAGAAAACAAGACATAGACGTGATGAGGACTTGGTAATGAATGTATAATTTTATAAAATGCACACAACAACAACAAAACCTTAGTCCCAAGACTTCGAGGATAATTTTCTAAAATGCTTACATATATGATATACCAAAACATGTATGTGTGTGTGTGTGTGTGTGTGGAGTCATTCAGTAGAACCTTATACTCTGAAAGATGCAAGTTGGGACATGCCTCACTAGTGACGCATTGCATCAGGCCTTAGATATAGTGAACAGTGGAAAGTGTTATCTAGGGTGTTTCTTGTAAGCTACACACTACATTAACGCTCAGGTGTAATGTGAAATGGACAAGAGTTCCTGCACTTTGATGGACAAGTATAGGTAAAGAAATTAGTCGAATAGAATAGGATTTATATAGGCACTTGGAATATATGGTCCTTAACAGACTAATCAAAATAGTAGATACAATGACTAGGAGGATAATAAACATAGTGTGCATTCAAGAAACTAAGTGGGAAGGTGAGAAAATATAGAGAATTTGAGCATAAATTATTTAAATTATGGTATACACGAGAAGATAATAATAGAAATGGAACAGGGATCCCATGACTCTCACATAGTGTTACAACTTTTTGCCAATGAAATTTGATTAATGTTGGTTTGTGCTAGAAAATAGGGCTGTAATAGTACGGTGGATGACTTGTACTAGAACGACTATAGGTACTGTGAATCAAGAATCCAAAGAGTGTTAGTCACTTGCGTAAGAGTGATTGCAAGTTCTGATGTTGCAGGATTGAAAAATTATTTTTAGTGAAGATGAAGTTATATGTTTGCAATCACTGTAATTGAAAAATGAAACAAGTTCCTAGTTGCTGATAAATATACTTATTGTGGATTGTAGTCTTTTTGTGTGAATTTGAATGAGAGCAACTAAGGTTTCATTATTTATAGTGTTTCTTGTATGTTATTAAATATTAATAATTTGAAAAACTCAATGGTGAAATCAAGTAGCATAAAGTCTTTTAATTTGTTAGAAATTATAGCCTTGGATAGAACAAAGAACAGGATTTATATGGCATATTCAATCGCACCAAGGTTCTTCCTTATATGTTCTTCCACTATAACCTCCCTTTACAAGTCAATATATGCATTGAATATTTCATCGATATAATCATCCTGATGCATGTGTGAGTGTGTTTTTTTTTTTTTTTTTGGGGGGGGGGGGGGGTGGGGGGGGGTGTAGTTCTTAAAATGCCAAGCCTAATTACTGTTTTTAGGTGGAACAAGTATACTTTTAGCCTAGCAACCTAAACAATTTCAATTTTTTTATTAATTGTTTAATAGTTCTGTTTATATATCTTCTAGTAGAGCTTAAAATTTTTTAGTTCTTTTAAGTTAAAATGTGGGTGTAATACCAGTACAGATCTCATTGTTAATATTCTAGATAACATCTTATGTGGTAAATATGGTTATTCCTAACATAATTGTTTTTCAGTTCATATTCAATTAACTGTCGTATCTGTTCAATTCAGTCTTCATTTGGTTGTAAACTAATTCCTACCTTATGTCCTTTCAGGAAATTTATTAAAATAACCTTCTCTATTGAATAAACTGTATTTCATCATGGAGATAGATCTTGAACTTCCTTCATGTGAACATGAGAAATTAGATATTGGATCAAATACAAATATTGATGATGTGGATAGTGCAGATAGAATGTATGTTGAGGAAGATGATGTAAATTCTCCTACAACAAGTGAACATGTTGAGGAAGTATTTGGACCAAATGCAAGTGTTTCCACTATTCAAAATGAAGTTGATGTTAACGCCGTTGGGCTGAATGGTGTTAACAAAAGTGTCACTTGTGAGCCCCATAATGGCTTGGAATTTGAGACAAAGGAGGCAGCATATTCTTTCTACAGAGAATATGCTCGGTCTGTGGGATTTGGCATCACTATAAAAGCCAGTAGGCGCTCAAAAAAATCAGGAAAATTTATTGATATAAAAATTGCTTGTTCAAGATTTGGAAGCAAACGCGTCTCTAGTTCAACCGTGCAACCACGACCATGTTTAAAGACAGATTGCAAGGCAGGGTTGCATATGAAGCGGACACCTGAAGAGAAATGGGTTGTGCATAGTTTTATCAAGGAGCATAACCATGATATTTGTCCGCTCGATTTTTATAATTCTATCAGGGGACATAACAAGCAACCTGGTATTGTTGCTTGTCAAAAGAAGGGTCTGCAGTTGGCTTTAGATGAGGGAGATGTACAGGTGATGCTTGACAATTTCATGTATATGCAGGATGACAATCCCAACTTCTTTTATTCAATAGACTTCGACCATGAAAAGCGCTTGAGAAGTGTGTTCTGGGTTGATGCAAAGGGTAGGCATGATTATATCAATTTCAGTGATGTAGTCTTCTTTGATACCTTTTATGTTAGAAACAAATATAAAGTTCCTTTGGTTCCTATTATTGGAGTTAATCATCACTTCCAGTACATTCTTCTGGGATGTGCATTGATTGGCGAGGAGACTACATTAACTTTTGTTTGGTTAATGCAGACCTGGCTTAAAGCAGTAGGTAGCCAAGCTCCAAGAGTAGTAATTACTGATCAAGACAAGTTCTTGAAAGAAGCTGTTGCAGATGTATTTCCTGATACACGCCATTGTTTTTGTTTGTGGCATATATTGAGGAGGATTTTTGAAAATTTGGGTGGTATCATAAATGAAAATGAAAAATTTATGGCAAAATTTAACAAATGCATTTACCGGTCTTGGACAGATGAGCAGTTTGAAAAGAGATGGTGGAAAATGGTTGATAAATTTGAACTGAAGGAGGATGAATGGTTCCACTCATTGTATGAAGATCGTAATAAGTGGGTCCCAACCTACATGCGGGATTCCTTTTTTGCTGGACTCTCTACAACTGAGAGATCTGAAAGCATAACCTCATTCTTTGACAGGTACATATGTAGGGAAACTTCATTCAAGGAGTTTATTGAGCAGTATAGAACATTTCTGGAAGACAGGTATTACATGGAAGCCGAGGCTGATTTTGAAACACGCCACAAACAACCCGCATTAAGATCTCTCTCACCTTTTGAGAAACAAATGTCGAGAGTTTATACTGATGCAGTATTTAAGAAATTTCAGTTTGAGGTTTTGGGAGTGGTTTCTTGTCATTCACAAGAAGAAAGGGAAGATAATGGGACTGTGATATACCGAGTTGATGATTTCGAAGAACGCCAGAATTTTGTTGTAGCTTGGAATAAAGCAGAGTTGGATATATGTTGTTTATGTCATTCATTTGAATACAGGGGTTTTCTTTGTAGACATGCAATACTTGTTCTTCAAAATTGTGGTCTTCCCAACATTCCATCCCACTATATTTTGAAGCGTTGGACAAAAGATGCAAAGGTCAGGCAGCCTACCAGTCAAATATCGAATGGGCTTCATTATAGGGTACTACGTTTCAATGATCTATGTAAACGGGCCATGAGATTGGTTGAAGAAGGTTCTTTATCTGAGGAAACTTACAGTATAGCATTTCAAGCATTAGAGGAAGTATTGAAACATTGTGTGGGTGTGAACAATTCTGGTAGGAGTGTTTTGGAACCCAACAAATTGGCAATTCATGGTTTCCTTGACATTGAAGAGGAGAATCAGAACAACAGCATGGCCAAGTCATCTAAGAAAAAGAAAACATTTAAAAAAAGAAAGGTCAGTTACTGCCTAATGATTGATGTGCAGGTATTATATCTTCTAAATAAGCTATACGCATTATGCAGCGAAGCATCCTAAAGCAGATTCTGTGTGTATTGTAGGGACGCTCTGAGCCTGATGGAGTAACTATTGGGATTCAAGAGAGCTGCCAGCAGATGGTTTGTCCCGTATTAATTTTGAATTTTACATTCATCTTAGAAAAATATATTCTTAGATGATCTTTATAATGTTATGCACTTCATTATGGGTTTACATATGTAGGAGCAGATGAGTTCAAGAGCACACAACCTGGATAATTGTTATGTTCCTCAACAGGACTTGCAGGGGGTGGTAAGGAATGTCATGTGTGAGATATTGGAAGAAGAATTTGTTTAGGAATTTTTTAAAAAGTAAATGTGTATGAAAATTACAGCTGCAGTATTGTCATTAACTAGATGTTTCTCAGACGTGGTTGCTTGTATTTTTGTAGGAGCTGAGTTCTAGAGCTCCTGCTTTTGATGAATATTTTGATGCTCAACAAAATATAAATTCCGTGGTATGACATCATCTAGTCTCGATAGTGGTTTTGTATCTTCTAATTGATGATAATTTAAATTTGGTGCCTTTTTACCTATGACAGGGACAGTTGAACTCAAATTCTCCTATACGTGATGATTATTTTAGCAATCAACAGGGCTTGCAGGGGCTGGTATGTGGCTTGCTATTATTCAACCTTGTTAAGTTTGCATAATGTTTCAGAAGCAAGCAATGCATATGTTTCTGACAAATTGTCTCATTTCTTCAGGGACAGTTGCATTCGTTAGCAACACGTGTTGGTCAATATGGGACCCAACAGAGCATGCAAGGACTGGTACTTGATCAATTAGTCCCTTTCATCCTTTAAGTATTTGGTTTGACCTATAGAATGCTTATAAAGTATGTCTTGGATTGGGTTTTTGCAGTTGCAGGCACAGGTTAGTTTCAAAGCGCCAGTGATTCATGGGTGTTTTGACATACAGGACAATCTGCAAGATATGGTATGCATTTAAATTGGGATTATGGATTTTCCCTTTCAAATGAGGGTTTTTTATTTTTATTTTTTTGGGTAAGTTACATATGCACCCAATAGATTTTGAACCCATGACTTGCCCTCCACTCATTCTTATGGGAGGAGAAAGTTCCATCTAAGCCAAAGCTCTTTGGGTTTAATTCATGAGCATTCTCTTTATCTGCAGGAACAGTCCATGGGTTCCTCACAGTTTCACAACATTGCAACGAAGCATCTACCCAGTAAGCACCTTTCTCGGCACCTGGAAAGGTAGCATGCCCATCCACTTAGATTAGATGAGGATAGATGGAGGAGTTGTCAATTAGTTCTCAAGTGTAATCAAGTCAATTGATTTTCCTTCCAAAAATTCCTTCTTGTAAGTTTATGCATACTTAAGATAAATAAATATATTCTATAAAAAAAAAAGGTATATAAATATAATGCATCTCCCTTTCTCTCTCTCTCTAGTTACTAGAAAATGTAAGATTTTCAACCAAGATTACTTGACCTCAAACCATTAAAGAAGATTTGTGGTTCAATCCTTTGTATTCCTTATTTTTGAATCTTTAACATCTCTTATAATTTCTTATTGAGGATCATATGTTACCTCATATTTTAAGATATTCATTAAATCACAAAAGTAATTGTTTCATACACCCCCCCCCCCCCCCCCCCCCCCCGGGCGGCGCGGGGTGGCGGCCTCTCCCCCCTCTGTTTTTATAAACAGAATGAAAGGTTTTACCATCATATTTCCTATTTCCTCTTTTTGAGTTTTCCTTTTTTTTTTCAAAACAAAAAATTAGTGTTCTTCTGCCACCCATTCTCTCTCTCTCTCTCTCTCTCTCTCTCTCATGATTTTGTTAAAATCTTTAAAAATCTTGATGTGAAGTACAATTTTTTTTTTTTGGGTGTAAGGACTGATTTGTACAAAACTAGAGAAGTCAATTGATTCAATTGTAATGTGTGGATGGGTGCTAATTTAATATTTTGAAAGTATTGTCCATTTGGTTGGAGGGATAGAAAAGTGGGAGGATAAAAAATAGGGAGGGAATAGGAATGTCGAGGGATAAAAGAGATTTTAGTTTTCTCCCATATTTGGTTGGAGGGGTTGAAAAGTGGAGGGATGGATAGCTCAGTTTGTTTTGTTGAGAAGAAAAAAAAAATGAGAGGATAGAAAATGTATTGAAAAAAAGAACCATCATTGATTCAAAAAAGATAAAGAAAAAAAAAACCATTAGTTCATTTGGTAAAAGTAAAATATGTAAAAAAAAGGGGAGAAAAAAGGGAAAGAACAACATAATTAAGCTAAGCACACAGACATATTGTAGAGGGAGGGGCAGATTTGGTATTTTCTAATCTATCCCTCTCCTCATTTTCTCTCCTAAAATCACCCCAAATTGGGGAGATAGAATTTTGGTGGGATTGGGGGGAAAAATACCTAAGCCCACCACAATCTCTTCAATTTTCCACCCCAACCAAACAACCCAAAAAGAACAAAGTTTTTCTCAAAACTAGTTTAGAGAAAAACTCTTCAAACTTTTCATATATATATATATTGAATTTCATGTTTCTTATGTTCTTAACATGCATATCAAATTTTATTCAAATTGGATATTATTTACTATTCGATCAATAAACTTATTTTTTATACACAATTTTAGATCATAAAAATTTGAAATTTTAACATGTTTGATGAGATAGAAATTGATCTTTGATCTTCTTAAAATTTTACAAGCATGAAAAATATAATAAGAACATGCATTTTCAAAATTCACACTTAATATAAAGATATATCAAGAGTTTGTAAAGTTTCTCTCCAAATTAATTTGGAAAGAAACTTTGTTCACCTCAAAAACCTTACTCTCTCCTATTTTTTATCTTCCATGTTTTCACCTCAACCAAACGAAACCTTAAGGTTTTTCTTGGTATGATGAGAATATATTTTTGGAAGGGGTGTAGGTCTAAAGGTCATTTGTGGCTCATGCTCGGCAAGGAGACAATGGACCTTTAAGGCCAAGCTAAGTGGGCCTTGGGAAAGATCTCGAGACTTGTGTCTGAGCCATAGGTTGCTTTTTTTTTTTTTTTTTTGAGAAACAAAAACAAAAAAAAAAAAAAAAAAAAAAAAAAAAAAAAAAAACAAGGTTGCTGATTCAGAAGTTGTGTTCAAAATAGGGTCTCTATTTTCACACCACCAATTGTTTATAACATCACAACCTTGAATTTAAAAATGCCACAAAGAAAATTGTTCATAACAAAAATGATAATAGAAATAGTACAATCTGAAACTTCAATGACCACTTATTCTATTTGCCATGCGCTTCAGCTATTCAATTTGCAGCATTTGTTCCTAGAGACTAACAACATCCATCACATCCTCCATACTTCATCCAAGCTTGTCATACCTTGTAGAAGTAACTGTACTCCCACTTTCCTCTGTTGGAGCCTAGAGTTAGCACTCTTCTTTCCTCTATCCCTGCTAGGTTCAATTGAGGTAGGCATAGGTTTATCTGATCAGGGATATCCTTAATGCCATGGTGTGTGAGGTTATGTTCATCACCTAACTCACCTAAACCCTCCAACAGTGGATCTTTAGTAGCACTCTATATCTATAGTTCAAACCCCACTTGACACTCCACCATTATCGAATTATGAAAAAAAATAAAACTAAACAATTAAGTATATGTCTAAATTATTTGGGCACATGATAAGAAAGTCTTGCTTGAGTTATATGAGTTGTCCAAAAGCCTTGCTAGCTTTGGCCGCATCATAATGGCATGCTTGAAATCGTGGCTGGCCACCTCACCCATGGACATGTCCCTCATGACGCATTTTTGGGCACCTCATTATGCTAGCATTAGGGGAAGAGAGAGAGAGAGAGATACTTAGGGATGACAATGGGGCAAGAGTGGGATTGGATTATGGGCGCTTCAAATTGATCACACCAAATCAAACTATTTTTAATTAATCAAATCAATAGTATAAACCAAAGTATTTAACAAGACAATAATAAAAAAAAAAAGTCTGAATATCTCAACATTTTACTTAATAATAAAGTTAATAAAAATCTTAGGTGTATTTTTCAAATATAAATAAAATAAAGGGAGGTGAGGTTACTTAAATCCGTCCTTTTTTCACCCTAGGGTGTGGGACCAAAATCTCGTCCATATCCACCCCTCCCACCTCAATGCGGTGTGGAAAATAAGTCAAATTACACATAGGCTGGCAAGTCAAGCTAGAGTAGAGCCAAAAAAAAATTGCCATCCCTTAAATACTAAATCAGGGAAGAGGGTTTGAGGAAGAAAATGAGGTGCTACTACTAATGTGGATTATGGACGATATAAGCCTGAGCCCACCATAGTACATGTCAAACTCCGACTAAACGATCAAGTTTATGAGTAAAATGCAATTTGGTTGGTGACTCGTTTCATGGACCAAATAGAAACTGTATTAATGGACTGGACCTAAAAGATAAAATATGGGTCATTGACAAACACGATAAAGCCTAAGTGGAAAAAGTGAAAAACGAAGAAGAAATGCGGTGAGCGTGGATCGAACACGCGACCTTCAGATCTTCAGTCTGACGCTCTCCCAACTGAGCTATCCCCGCTTGATGATGTTGTCTCTACGTTTACTATTTTATATTTATTGTATTTCTGAAAATAAAATTTATTCCTGTTTATATCATCATAAAATTGGGTGAAAAATGAAGATATACTCAGGTCATATTTTAGTTAGAAGAATGTCTTTTATCTCTCTTTCCTATTGTACAATATGATTCTGTATAAATAATAAAGTCTACTATTGTATTTGTTCAGAAAAATAAAAAAAAGTCTAATATCCGCAATATATTCAAGAGATTTGAAAGGCTATTATTAACATTACACATCCTTATACTTACTCTGGTTAATGGTGATTATTTTTAATGTTAGGAAAATATATACTTATTATTTTAGCTCTCAAAAATCAAAATTGTTTCGTTCTAACTTAAGAGAAGTGATGCTAATTCAAGACAAGTGATGCGGTAGAAACAATTCCAAGAGCTGAAATATCATCAGATTCATCACCCATATTAATTTATTCATATTGGAACCCATTCTTCAAAATTTTATAATCTTTATTCTCTTTGTGGATATTTTTTGAGTCCCATAAATGGTGACACCAGTTATTAGTACATGCACCATACAAGTTTTATCAATACATGTATCTCCTTTACGTTAATCGCTTCTTCAATTTGCACCACATTCCATTCTTTGTGTGCATTGTTGCCCCAGTGACCAATTCCACAGATTCTGGAGATCCTTTCAGCTCCACATCGAAATTTTGCAACAACAAAGCCAATGCCACAGTGGACTCCATTAGTGCAAATTGGTCTCCAACACATTTTCTTGGCCCTCCCCCAAAGGGTAGGAATGCAAAATCCGATATTATCTGATGATTGCAACCATCAAATCTATATTAAGAATATGAGATCATGAAACTATGTATGCTTCAAAAAATATGGAGACTATTAAGTGACCTCATTTGGGTATAATGCGCCAGGGCTTCGAGATGGATCAAACCCAGCCCATCCTTCAATGTCTTCATTCTTTTTTTGCACTAAAAACCTCTCTGGCTCAAACTCATTAGGTCGGTCCCAAAAGTATGGAGATCTATGGAGATTATATACCTGAATGTGACAAAATATTGAGGAATATTATGTTAAAGAAAGAGAATAAACAAAGTTGTAAGCAAAAGTGAAATGCAAATAACTTAGAAGAGTGCACTTGTCTAATTTGTATGCGTATATAAGAGTAACCTTCTGGCAGACAGGGTTAAGTTCCACTTAAGCATTACATTTAAAACGAGTTCTACATGTCAATATAAAGCACAAAGATAAAAGGTGTACAAATGCTTTCTACTCACAGAAAGGAAAATATCAGTCCCGGCAGGAATCTTATAACCATCTTTGTCACCCCTGTACCCTCCTGCAAGTTTAAAATAAAGTCCGATTCTTAATCCATTTATCAAAAGAAATAAATGTTTATAAAATTATGTATGCAGGAAAAAGACAAGCACATCACTTGTAGACAGTCCGGTTCATGTCTTCATAACCACATGAACCAGATGTAGTTGTTGCATGGACTGATGCAACCTCAAAAGAATCATAATGGCACAATTCAGTATTTTGTAAAATAATTCATAAAAATTTAAAAGTTCATATAAAATGAGTAGAAAGGCTAATGCTTTTTTATAAACTCATGAATCAACAATATCCATCTTTCTAGTGTTATCAGCAAAAAGTAATACCTGGTAATACATCTGATCTGAGAGAACGTCTAATTAGCAAAGGAGGTTGAGGATACAAACGCAGAACTTCTACAACAATAAGTCTAATATACCTGAAAGAGTGGAACATAACACAAATGGTTAAACTGCTAATTATTAGAAAAAGGTGCAAAAGACTGAATACTAGCATTCATGGGCTGTTTGACGTCTGCTCAGCAAATTTAGGGATTCGGTCTAAGACTTAAGCTAGGTGAACTAGGACAAGCTTGGGCAAACCTATTCAGGCTTGGGTTGCTATTGATCGGCCAAGGTCAAGCTTGATTGTGCTGGAACCTTCCATGTAACTCTTTTGTGGCGGTCTATGCAAATTTCAAACATAAATTAATTGTAACCCATAAGTCTATCAAATTCTTTAAGATTCTCATGTCATCAATGATATAGCATTAAAAAATTTAGAATGAAATACATTTCAAACCCCACAATTTAGGAGTATTTTCACATTAAACTCCACACTTCCAAAATTTCAAATTAAAACCTACACTTTCAAAAACATTTCAATTCAAACCGCACACCCATTTAACTATTTAAGTTGATGCCATTAACAGATATTACTTAAACAAAACTACGCAGTGTGGTTATTTCAATAGATGTGTCTGTTATATGGACATTATTTCACTCAAGCCACATGGTATCATTTTTTATTATTATAGTATTTTCCATTAATGGCATCACATCTAATAGGTTTATGGTTTAAATTCAAAGATTTTTAAAGTGTGAAGTTTAATTTGAAACTTCTGAAAGTGTTAGGTTAAAACCACCTGTAGATTAGGGGTTCAAAATGTAATTTAACAAAAAATTTAAGTACTTTTTCCCCCCGATAGATTATACCACTTGTGCACATATGGGAAAGAAACCATTACTCTTCCCCTTCTAGGAGAAAGATCAATGTCAAAAAGGCACCAACATGAATAATTACATTGGTGATCCTCTAAAATAAGGTATCCATTTATGCCCTCATTTTAACCATGATCCTAGCTCATAACACTACAAACTTAATGATATATTGCTACATCTTCTTGTTTCATTGTAATTATATGCTAAAGCGTATTTTACGTGGGCACCAATACAAAGGCTTTTTCAACATAGAGCTACTGGTGAATAGAACCAATTCATAAAAGTACCAATCAGTGACCTACTCCAATTTTTTAACCAATTCAAAGGTTGGTCTCCCCTGGCCAAGCACTGAATCAATCTCTGCTTGAGCTTTTTTCATTTTGGAGGGGTTCTGCAATTCAGAAAATCAAAATGCATGAGCATGGTTGCATCATCTTTACGAGAAGAAAAGAGCCATTGATAAAAGTCATGGAAGAGCATGTATTGAGAACCCATTTTCATGAAACTTACAATGCTGTATCAAAAGTTGGTAATGAAGAATCATACTTGTGCAAGCAGGAAAACAGCCCAAGTAAGAACGGCAGCTGTTGTTTCATGGCCAGCAATAAGCATTGTCATCAGATCATCCCGAAGCTGTCAAAAAAGTAAGGTAGACATATATTTTATTTTGATAGGTAAGTAAGAATTAATTAATGTATAAAAAAGAAAACCCCCAGCACATGGGATATGTACTGGTGGTGTAATACAAATATAAAAAAGTACAGCATTCAATAAAATCCATCAAACTAGTGATAGAATGACTACTTTGAGAAGCAATCCAATAAAAAAAAGGCTTAGAAAGAGAGATTTCACGGTCAGCCCTGAATTAAACAAAAGGCATGGTAACATAAATTTGAACTGTAATTATACATCCAAAAATGTCGAGGAAATATGGCTGGTTCAAGACAGGTCCAACCTAATAAATGGCGCACCAGCACACAGACTTAGAGATGTTCCAATTTTTTCACCCAATTATTGACTTGTCTAGAAAAAGATAAATGCATGGAATACATGAATAAGATTACAAAATTAACTGATTATCTAGAATCAGATGATAGAAAAAGCAAATACAGTTTTATCTGAGGAAGTTAATTTCTTGGCATGAAATCTTATTCTGGAAGATTGAAGTTGATATATTTACCTGTCGATCATCAACATCAGCTCCCCGCATATCAACTAAGAAACGCAAAAGACTTGCATCCTGCATACTTCATAGTTACAATTCCAGAATCTCAAAAAAAAAATTTTATAACTCCTACATATAAACAACTTTACTGTTTAACTAGTAAAAGTCAATCAGATGATATTTCAAACAGAGGATAAATAGAGCACAGAGCAAGAAAAGAGAAGGGCAAAAAGTGGATGATGAGTCTCCACCTTGAGATTCAAGTAGTCTCTTTGCTGCAGCTTTTCAACATCTGTTTCCTGTCATACAACCTAAACAAAATCAAGTTCTTGAAACTAATTTCTAATTTGTTTGTGCACGTGCTATTGGGAACCAAGCTAAGAACACATTGACTTGAGCCAGTAATATCATACATAAACTAATTTTCAATACTTTATTAAACATGTACAGATTCATATGCAGTAATGAACTTATTTTGATGAGAAAAAAACATAAAGGAATAGTTTTCATTGCTTTTCTTTTTTTCCAAGAGTTATTGATGTTCTTTTCCACATTAGTTACTAGAAATTACATCTTGAGACAAAAATATATCAGAGGGTATACCATATTCTTATCAACATAGAATTTACAAATTTCAAGGTCCTCATCAATCGCTCAATTCTGAAAGAATGCAAACCATTTTAATTTTACCATATGCATCAAGAGTTAACTACCACCTTTATGCATACAAAGTTAACAAAAACACATGATGCAGCAAAATTTTCATAAAACTTTTTTTTTCCCATTTTCTTGTTGCACTGCTACATTTCTTGCTTGTTTACTCACATCATACTACTAGACATCAGATTATGACCTTCTTGACAACTTTGAGTGCTCTCATGATGTCTATTTATATTAAGTTAAATGGCAGGATTATATCTCTGATGACTTGACTTCCTTTCCCACCCCTGTTGCTTTACCAAGCCCTCGGGACCAAGAGGTTGCGGTGAGAGGGAGGTTGGTGAGTGGTGGGTCCTCAGCACGATGGATAGCCGGTGCAGTCGCATGGGACCTCAAAACTTGAAGCCACTGGTGAGAGGGGGTTTGGTGATGGGAGCATGAGGGAGTTATGGTGGACCTTGTGGTGGTGGTGGTGTGGTGGCCTTTGACGCAATCTTGACAGTGATAAACAAGATGGTTATATGGCTGGATGTCGATGGCAGTTTTGGGCTGATGTGTTGGTGAGGCTCATGGTTAGAGGGTTGGATTTTGGTGGGTTCGGGTGGCGATGAAAGTTTTTATTATTATTATTTTTATTTATTTTTGGGTGGGTGATTTCAATGATGATGGGTCACTGGCGAGGGAGTCTCATGGTGGGTGAGGTACTTGATGGGTTCGGAGTGTTAGTAGCTGGTTTCAGGTCAGGTTTGTCTTGGGTTTGTGGGTATGAAACTTTTTGATGGATTGATGATGGGTGCTGGTGGGATGAGGGTTCAGTGCTTGCAAGGGTGGATTTGGTTGCTTTCTTGGTTTTGCTGGAAATTGGATTGGGTTTATTCTAATACCAAGTTGATGCCATGCAATATTGAAAAGAAGATAAAAGTTAAGGATAGGCTTCCTAAGAATCAGCACTTAGGGTTTGCCAGGAATTTGTACCAAGCAGAAAAACTTAGGAATTAACTCCTAAGTTGGTAGGTATCAGCACCCAGCAATTGGAAAAATTCCATAGCTGACCCCAAAAATTTGGGATTAGGGCTTGCTTTTTGTTGTTGCAATATACAATGCATAATTTTCATAAGCTGTCACCAAGAGTTATTTGTGGCGCCCCAAAAAAATTATTAATTAATTAAATAAATAATTCCATAGTATAGGCATGTGGTAAATGCGGTTACCTTTCTACACATTTCAGGCTTTAAAGTTGCTATCATTGACATGGTACCTTCCACACATTGATGAGTTCATTCAAGAAAATTAATGATAACCAATGTCTTCCAAATGCATAACAGTTGCTCACATTTGTAGAAATTACATTTTCATCATTGCCTATTTAAATGACATTCAATCTTCATGTACATCCATCAAAGCGAATTAAATATTTTCTCACCTGTCTGGTCTCTTTTGCATTTCTGATGAGTCCATCAAGACAGTCATTGATAACTTTAAGATCGGTCCGGAACTTCCGCTGCCTGGGGACTATCCACCTTGCCAAAGGAATTTTCCAGTATGGAATGTAGAAAGTGGATCTGTGCTCAGCTTCAAAAAGAGTGCCATATACTGCCTATAATATATTTTTAAAAGAGCCCATCATGAACCTTATACAGTTCTATACAAGAGATATACCCTCAACTAAGAATGAAATTACAATGATCAAGCATTTCAAGTAAATTGAAGAAGAATAATAGCGCTGAAGCATTCATCCACTCAAATAAAGAAGTGAGGACTGAAAGTTTTGGGTCTAAAATTGAACTTTCACACCCCTCAAAGCACCTAGCATTTCTCTATCTCCAAATGCTTCACATGAGACAATGAGGGATTGCCTTCCAAATTTTCATAGAGCTTAAATTAATACACATACAAACAACATCAATAAAGCCTTAATCCCAAGATTTTGGGAGTGCTATATGTCGATAGACTAAATGGGATCAACCATATGTATTATTCTCCATCATTCTATACTATGGAAAATAATACTCTTTTACACATCTTTAATTAACATGTCATTTTTCACTACTCCTACCAATGCTGTTTCTGGTCTTTCTCTACCTCTTTTCACGCCCATGCATTGAATCAATCACTCCTTGGTGCGGACACCAGAGCAAGGATGCAGGGCGAGAGAGATTCATAACAGCGAAAAATCTAAAAACGTATTAGATTAATGATATCATATTTTGGAAGATTAAAATGTTCTGTGCATATTTACAGTGTCTATGATTTTTCAATAGGAGAGAGAGAGAGAGAGAGAGAGAAACACCCCAGAAATATAGATGTAAGAGAAACTGTTGCTCTAATGTGTATATGAGATGCATATGTGTTTCAGCATAAATGATCCCTCAGTAAGAAAAGAAGAAAGTAGCTTGTTGACATGTAATGTTCAATGAATGCAACACCACAACAGAATTGATGGGCATACCTTAATTACAGGAGATTCTTTAGTAACAGAACCAAAATCATAGTTAAACACACCAAGCCCAATAATGTCAAGAGCCAAACTAGAAAACTCTGCTTCAAGATCTAACTCAATTGTCTTCCTCCCTCTGTTCAATGTCTCTTCTTGTAGAAGCTTCTCAAATTTCAATATTGTTCTTTCTGAACAATCAGTAAATATCTTGACCATAGCCTCCAAGTATAAGGTATGGAACCCAGGAGCAATAACTGTGAATTATTTTTAAATAAATTAAAAGATTCAGTTCCAGCATGAATTAACCATAAAAAATAGCTCTCTTCTCGCAAAGAATGGAACAACCATAGACACTGCTGATGTATCAGTTCATAAAAAATTACATAATATATGTAGACTCCCATGGAGGATAGTGATCAGGTCCAAAATCAAATTTAGTCCATAGTTTTGACATAATATGATGTCTAAGTTCCCATTTCTATGAGCATCATTTTGCCTGGAACATATTATTATTCTAATATGATTGGATTTAAAATAGAACAAGAAGGTAGACTGATCATATATATATATATATATATATCACAAGAAGTTGCAGATGGAGTTATTAGACAAAATCAATGCCATCTCATAATAAGGAAATAAAAAAAGCTTGGAAGTGCTAATTTATAATAAGCAAAACAAGTTTAACCCCATTCCAGAAGTAATAATTTACATTAAGAAGTACCATTATGATTAATAAAAAATTGACCTTATATCGATAATCTTGTATCTAAGAACTCTAAGCTTTAAATTTACCATATAAGCCTTTAGTCAGTCAAAAATAACTGGTTTACTTTTGTTGTAATTTAATGACTTGCATGTCAATTTTTTTAAGGAAGCAGACCATCTGCGTCTCTCAACGGCACCGGGTTAAAGTTGATTTACTATTCAGATCAGGATAGGTTGGTAAATACATAAATGAGTAATATTATATTATACTACTACAAAATTTGATTAAGTTATTAATTTCCTGCAAGGTATCAGACCTCAGACTATCATGATATAGGTGCCTACAAGCTAGAACACTTTGTATCTAACTAAACTAGAAGAAACTGCATAACATATAAAATTTACCAGTAAGTGCCTAACACAAGGCACTAAGGATCACTTCCTGGCATTCAATTACTTATCATTGTATATCCTGTCTAATTTTTTACACTTATCCAACTGTATGAAGTTATGACAATTATTAAGAGCAAATTTTCTCTATAATTTTTTTTATTGTAGTTCATCTATAAAACGTTTGAACTTGCCTAAATATAAAATATGAAGGAATAGAATGTCTATGAAGTGTGTATATATATATATAGTGCCAAAAAATAATAAGGATTTGATAAGTAACTAATGTTGCATAAGTTATTCAATTGGTCAAACAACAAACTTGTATTGTTTTAGGAAAACCTGATGACTTCCCAGGCAATATGAACTCTTACAACATACAACTTGACATTCCCAAAATTACCAATATGTACTTACATTTGTAGGAAAATCATCTTTTGATCTAAGCCACCTTTCAAAACTAACTAATCCCAAAGGATTTTAAAGAGACTATGACTGCAGAGGAATTAGATACTAACAAATTGTGGATCATCATTTTAGTTGGAGAATTAATATAGAGGTAGTTGAGTTTTGTCATAAACTAAGGTGCAAAACCCAAAAATACACATTTTTTACTTGCTTACCTCTTCTCCTCTGCTTCCAAGTGTCAAGATCTGCAGGTATAAGTCCTTTGCCCATTATTGGTTCTAGTATATCAGCTAGGACTCCCTAATTGAGTTTGCAATAAGTTGAGTAATAATAGATTAGAATAAATAAATGATATGCAGAAAGTACTTAAAGATGACATATAATTTAAAAGTACGCTAGTCAAATCCCATAATGATCAAACATGCTAGCAAAGCTATCAAGATTCATAAGGTTTGGAATCATTTCACATGGTAATGGTATCGTCATTTCTCTTGTGATTGATGGGTTTTCTCAATTAATTTCCCATACTATTGGCCTCAAGACTCAATTGAGACAAACAAAAATTAATGCCAACCGTACATGTTGGCAAAGGCTCAAAAGTCGAAACCCTATTTTATCAACAAAAAAGAAATAAGATCTCTGGAACAGTCGTATAAATATGTGAGCTATAATTTAGACGATACGTGTATAGACCAAATAAGATCTCAAGAAGCATATAGTTAGGTAGTACCTTGTCATAACAAAATGCATTTTCTCGAAGAACATGTCTTGCAACGATAGGATCCGATACAACAACAAATGCTTTTGGCCCAAAAGCAAGTTTATACACAGAGCCATGCTGCCAAGTTCAACAAACATATTTAGAGGAGAGTGAGCAATAGGACTTAGCATTTCCACAATTATCAAATCACGAAAGCATAATGCACACAAAAGTAAATGACAGTTAAGAACAAAAATTCAAATTTCGAGCCCAGTTGGCACTGCAAATTTGGTGGGGGGGGGGAAGATTTTACAGAAAACTTGAAATAATTTACATTTTTAAAACCTTCAATTGCATTTTAAAAAAGGGGTTTACTAATGCATGTCTTTAGATTAGAGTACACAGTAGTAAACTATTTTGGGAAAATCTTAATGGGAAAATAAAAAAGTCACTAACTTTTTTTTTTTTTTTTTTGGTTGAGTTTTTTCAATTTTCCTTCTAGAATGGATGATTAATGTATGCTTAAGAGTAGACAGACATACATTAATTGAACCCTTTTAAAAATTATGTTTTCAAAACCCAACTTATAAATTCTCTATATCTTTAAAAAAAAAAAAAAAAGCACGTTTTCAAACAGCTAACCCAAATGGACACTCAATAAATGCAACTCAACATTCAATAGAAGCACTGCAGGGTTTTTTTTTTTTTTTTTTCAATCAAACAGCTGACAACTAAATCATCCAATAGACAAATTTGCAAAAGAGGGTAAGTAAAGTACCTCTATGAACCAATCATAGAGTGAAAAGAAGAGAGGCCGATCAAACAAATCCGAGACTGCACCTTCAGCTATAGGCATAGACCCAAGACTTCCTCCACTTAACAAATTGGTAAGGAGGTTGCTAGCATTATCCAGTAAATTTCTTCTGGTTTTTGGTTCATCAGTACTTGTTGATTGACATCTAAAACACCATTATTATAGAAATCCAATCACTCAAGGAACATGAAAAAAAGGAAATGGATAAAACCAAAGAACAAAAAGGAGAGGTACCTGATAGTACTACTAGTCCTTTTGTGGTTAGAATTGAGAGTCAGAGTGAGAGAGTGAAAATACGAGGAGGGCGTTGTGATAGTCAAAAATCCCATATCATGATTTCTGTGGGAATTTCCATAACATAGAGGTGGGGGGGAGAGACCCAAGAGAGAAGCAGCCATGGCTATCGACATTGCCATTGCCAAGCTTTGGAGTTTGAGCGGTGATGACTGATGCGTGTGTTAACTGTTAAGACAAGACATTAACAAAGTGCGAGGGAGTGGAAGACCCACCCAACCCCAACATAGGATAAGAATGCGGTTGTAAACTCGTGACGTTAAGGCTTAAGACCAAAATATATAAGGGTACAGATAATGTGTGCCACATTAACAGTACATATAAGGAAATAGTTTATTAATTTTGTTTTGCTTTTTCACAAGACAGTAATGACTTTTGTAGGAAGAAAAGAAAAGCATCTGACAAATTATATTTTCCTGAGAAGACTACTCTTCACTTATTTCTCCTCCTCTTTCTCGAAAGTTGAAACACAAGTTATACAACTCAAATAAGTTAACCAAAAACAACACTACCACCAAACAAACTCTTACAAAAATTCTCATTAAAAAAAATCCTCCTACAAAAATTACAACTCATACAAATTTCAGATGTTACTAGAACAAACCCAGAACATACAAACTAGGGGCATTCGCCAAGTACGCCAAAGTCTTTTCAATGAATAACTATGTTACTAATTGAAAGTATTTATTTTGCAGGTACTAGGGTAAAAGGCCCACACACATTGGTATGAATAATGCCTTCCAAATCCTTGGACCTCTGGAAAGCACGTCCAAAATTCAAATCCATTGGATCTCTGGGAAGTACGTCCAAATTCAAATCCATCGGGTCTTTGGGAAGCACGTCCAAATTCAAATCCTTGGACCTTTGGGAAGCACGTCCAAACTTCAAATCCTTGGACCTCTGGGAAGCACGTCCAAATTCAAATCCATCGGACCTCTGGAAAGCACATCCAAAACTTCAAATCCATCGAACCTCTGGGAAGTATGTCCAAAATTCAAGATCACGAATGAAATCCTCATTTTGTCGTGACCATTGGTAAGCATGTCTTATACTTATTTATTTTCCAAAAAAAACAACCAAAAAAAAAAAAAAAAAAAAGGCTGCATGTATGAACTACGTTTGGACCTGATCCTCTCACCAAGAGGTATGTAGGCAATCTCCCCTAAGATTCGGTCCACATTTTGATCCACAACATGACTGTCTAAATTTTTATCTACATGCATCATACATTCACCACGGTTAAATACTGGTTGCAAAGTTAGGTGTCTCTTTCATATATTGACATTCGCTTTTCAAGCTTTGCCAATGATGGACCTTCTGTTGATACCCTATTTTGGAACCTGCATTTAACCTCACATGGAGGGTAAAAGGGTAATTTCGCCTTGGGAATATGCATCTTGGTTCTGTTCACTAGATCCTTAATCTCATTTCACGAAAATGATCTTGATGTTATAACGATCAAATCGATTGGTCATAAGTCCTAATCGGACCATCAGATTAAAAGTTATCATCAAATCAAGTTTTAATGACCGAGATGCACTATCACAAATTGAGTCCGACTATATGTGATTATGAACAATTGATTCCAACTGGTTATAATTATAATCAATTTGAGATTAATAATGTATCATAATTTGATTGGTTAGGACTACATTTTATGGTGGGGTTGCATACACCTAATTAATTAGATAGTTAAACATTAATTATTCAATGAGTAATTTGTGAAATTATCTTTTAATTAGAGTAAATTTGGAACTAATTAAGTCTGAAGTGAGAGTGATTGGGGCCATTTAATGTTAATTGGGAGCTAATTTGGGACCTATTAATGTTAATTGTGTTGAAGCCATTTTCAAACAAATGACCTCTGCTCACCATTTCATCAATATCTCTTAGAATATTTTGAATCTGTGAATAAGGTTAATTATCTCAGAAACTAGACATCTGGGGCTTCAATTTGAGTACAAGAACGAGACAATTTCGATTAGAATTGAGTCAGATATAATTTTTCGAAGTTGGCTCTACAAGCTGTTACCGCAGCTACAAGAAAATCGAATTTTGGCTTGCTCCCCATTCCCACTAATCTCTTCATTTAATGCACCAGATTTTCCCCAAGACTAAAATGAGGTCTAGGTTCATGATTCTTTGTCAACTCTCATTAAATGGCTATCCATTCATATTTCCTCCACCACTACTATATAAACTCTCCCTCTCCTTCATTCCAAAGGACACAAAAAACCCCCCCTCTCCTTCATTCCAAAGGACACAAAAAATCCACCATCTTCTCCTCTCTTGAGTTCTAGTAAAGTTGAGTAGTCTTGTCATATCTTGGTCTTCCTAAGACTCAAGATATTGAGTGAGACTCACTCTCCCTCTCCTAGCTCTTCTTTTCCTCCACCCTTAGGACCACCCTCAAGAGTCTCCTCCTCCACCATATGGATCTTGCATGAAGTTATAATCCCTTTCTCTAATTGTTTTTTGTGTTGTCATGATAGAGTTTAAGATTAAAGTATGATAGTAATCATTTAAATTCCCTTGAATATGTTTGAATGTTCTTAATTGTTTTTATATGTTTTTCACATGTTCTTAGTTGTTCATCACATGTTCATGTATAACACTAGTCTTAATCTTAAACCCACATCAAAAATATGAAAATCATGTTTGTTTAATAATTCTTTCAAATCCTTGAATCTAGGTTATTACCATCCACACACATTCACTAGAATTTATTTTTCAATTCAAATGCAATGTTTAATAAATTGAATTAGAGTTTCTCACATGCACACACATTAAATTCAACATGTAAATTAATTGACATATTGGATGATATGATATGAATGTTGGCCACCATAGTCTAGAAGACCGATTTCACCGGGCAAGGTGGGTGCCTAACACCTTCCCACCTTGTAACATAGCCTCCGAGCTTAGATCAAGAGTTAGTAGATCAAATGCTTATCCATGTAATTTTCGATTTTTAGATTGTAACTAGGAAACAAAGCCATGTACTTTATCTTAGATTGTATCTAGAACCAAAGCCATGTAATTTTCCTATGATCAATGTAAATTTCAAATTAATAAAAGGAGGAATTTTTCAATTATGGTTTTCTTATTTTTCCAATAATTAAATAAGTGGCGACTTCATTGTAAAACCCTTAATCTAAGGGGGAAAATATAATTAGTCGAATCGCCATTTTAAAAGGCAATAACACGACTCCACCCATTCACGTGGGTTTGGCCCAACATCCTAAAAGCGGGCCGGGGGCGCGGTCTCTCACAGATCTTGGTCATCATGGAAACAAAAGTTAGTGGAGACAGAGCTAAAAGTATTACGGATAGGCTCCCCATGGATGGGGCAATTTTGGTTAATAATGTTGGGTTATCTGGTGGCCTTTGGGTTTTGTGGGACTCTACCCAAGTGGAAGTTACAGAGCTCTCTACCATGGAGCAAGAGGTCCATGCATTGGTGACTCTTAACACCCCCAACTCCTTGGGTCCTTGGCTCCTCTTTGCAGTCTATGCTAGCCCGAGACTTGCTGAAAGGCGACTTTTATGGGATAATCTATCTACTGGTTGGGGAAGATAAGTTTAGAGGCAGAGCGGTGAATATCAATAGAGCTCTCAGATTCTAGGAGTGCCTTGATACCTGTAAGATGATTAACATTGGCTTTTCTGGTGCACGCTATACATGGTCAAACAATAGGCCTCTAACGTAGCTTGTTCAAGAGAGGATAGACTGTGTTTTCATAAATGCTGAATGGAATGCTCTCTTTCCGGAAGCTTGTGTTGAGCACCTTGAAAGAGGCCATTCAGATCATTATCTAGTCAAGCTGCACTGGGACAGAGCTCAAGGCATTAGGAAAGATTGGCCTTTCAGATTCCAGCCAATTTGGCTCTCCCACCCTTCCTTCCCGGACATAGTGAGAGATGCCTAGGCAAATCCTAGCTCCTTATTACACGCAGTCTCCAAGTTCACTAATAAAGCTAAGGTTTGGAATAGGAATGTGTTTGGAAATTTGTTCCATCGGAAAAAGTGTATCCTTGCCAGACTTAGGGGTGTTCAAAATGCCCTCTCTAATAACCCCAACAACTTCCTAGTTCGACTTGAGTAGGAGCTGCGTACAGAACTTTCTGAGGTCTAGAAATCAAAGGAAGAGTATTGGGCTATAAAGTCGCGCATCACTTGGCTGGTTGAGGGGGATAGAAACATAGCCTTTTACCACACTTTTGCTCTGGTGTGTCGAAGCAAAAATCGCATCACTTGCCTGAAAGATCACATGGGAAACTAGTTGAATGAGGAGAGAGATATTGCCGATTTCATCAGGACTGGTTATTCTGAGTTATTTATGTCTAGTCACAGTAGCTCCCTCCTCTCTTTGTGGGATCCCCCTTGCTGGAACTCCTGCTTGAAGGAGGATGAGGCTGCCAAGCTCGCTGTTCCGATATCCGATAAGGAAATTGCAAGCGCTCTCTGGTCTCTCAAAACTTTCAAAGCCTCGGGCCCAGATGGCCTCCATGTGGGGTTTTTTAAGTGCTTTTGGCTTCTAGTTGGGGAGTCGGTAAGAAAGGAAGTGAAACAGATTTTCACCTCCTAAACAATGCCAAAGTACCTAAACAGGACCCTTATCACCCTGATCCCTAAGTGCAATACACCTAAATCTCTTAGCAACTACCGTCCAATCAGTTTATGCAACACCGTATATAAGATTGTTACAAAGGTGACTGTGGCCAGGATTCGCCCCATGCTATCAAACCTAGTCTCACCCTATCAAACGGCTTTTGTTCCTGGTCGGAAAGGGGTTGACAATGCGATTATTGTTCAAGAGCTTGTTCATACCATGTCTAAGAAGAAAGGAAGAGGAGGGTTAATGGCAATAAAAATAGATTTGGAAAAGGCTTACGACCTCCTCGAATGGAGCTTTATCTAAGATACTTTGGCCCTTTTCAAGTTCCCTAGCCAACTAGTCTCTCTAATTATGAGCTGTGTCTCAACTTCTTCCATCTCTGTTTTGTACAATGGTGGTGCTCTCGAGCCTTTTCTTCCTTCAAGAGGCATCAAATAGGGGGACCCCCTCTCTCCCTATTTATTTATCCTCTGTATGGAAGTTGTGGGAGCCCTCATCACAGAGAAGTGCAATGCCAAGCTATGGGACCTGCTTAAAGCCTCGCGAGGAGGGCTAGCCTTTCCTCATCTCTTCTTTGTTGACGATCTCGTCCTTTTTGCAAAAGCAGACAGGAAAAATTGCTTGGTTGTGAGAGATGTCCTTGACTCGTTTTGCTCTTTGTCGGGTCAAAAAGTAAGTACTGCAAAATCCAGGGTGTTCTTTTCTCCTAATGTCAGCAATGAAACTAAAGCAGATTTATGCGAGATCCTGGAGTTTAGGTCCACTCCAACACTGGGGAAATATTTGGGATTCCCTATAAAACACTCAGGCATGAGCCAAGATTTTGGGTTTATTATTGAGCGGATCCAGAGTCGCCTTGCTAGGTAGAAAGCTAATCTATTATCTTTCGCTGGACGACTCGTTCTCACTCAATCTGTTATTACTACCGTTCCAAATTATGCGATGCAGTGTGTGACCCTCCCTACAAATCTCCATAGTGTGGACAAATTAAGTCGAAACTTCCTTTGGGGATTAACTGAAAACAAGAAGAAGCTTCACATGGTTAGCTGGAAGAAGATTACTAAGCCCAAAAGAGAGGGAGGCCTTGGTATCCATGCAGCTAAAGCCAAAAATATTGCTCTTTTAGCCAAACTCAATTGGAGATTGAAGATAGAGACGTCCTCCCTGTGGGCCAAGGTATTAAACCACAAGAATAGGGTGGATAGAAGACCAACTAGTGCCTATCTAAAACTTCGGACCTGCTTCAACACTTGGTTTGCGATAAGAAAAGGCGAGGCAGTTTTTAAATGGGGGTCCAAATGGGTAGATGGTAGGGATAGCCAACTATCCTTAAGGTATGACAAATGGCTGGACAATGGCCCATTGAGAAGCCTCATTTCAGGTCCTCTCAATCGCGGGGAAGAGAATATTCTCTTAAAGGAGATTGCTAACTTTAGTGGGTGGAATTGGCAAAATATTTCTTTCTCCTTTCTTGCACAATTGTTGTCTGCCGTTAAAGCCACCCCTTTATCCTTCTCTGCTTTGTATGAGGACCGTCTCACTTGGTTCTCATCCTTGAGTGGGGCTTTTGAGCTTAAGGAGGCCTATAGGCTGGCTGGCATGGAAGGTGAAGACGATCAAGCGAGCCCATTTGAAGGTAAATGGATTTGGAAGACTATCTCCACCCCGAAGGTGAAGTGCTTCCTTTGGCAATGCTACCACAATAGCATCCCAGTCCGAGCCACTCTTGCCTATCGTGGTATGGATATTTCTCCTTCTTGCCCAATTTGCAATGGTGCCCCGGAAACCATTATACATGTTTTAAGGGATTGCCCATTTGCCAAATGGTTCTGGAACTCCTTTCCCCAGCCTATGTAGGTGTCTCTATTCTATGGGTCTAGACTTGCAGATTGGATGAGATTGAACTACCGAAGTACAAAAGTCTCCCCTTGTTCGGGGATCAATTGGGGGGTTGTCTTTCATTTTGGGATATGGGGACTTTGGCTATACAGAAATAGCGTAGTATTTGACAGAGAGAGACCTCAGAATGATCTAAAGAGGGAGGTGATGGCTAAAGCCACTAAATTTGCATTTCTTGGAGCTAATGATAGGCCTGGTGGTCATCACACAACTATCAAGATCAAATTGGCATCGCCCCCCCTGAGAATTGGGTTAAGTTAAACACTAATGGCTCTTCTATTTGTAACCCTGATTTGGCAGGAGGTGGAGGATTGATTTGCAACGCAAATGGGGAATGGGTGAAAGGCTTTGCAAGAGCTATAGGGGTCACTACAAGTGTTGCTGCCGAGCTCTGGGCTCTTCGAGACGGAATCTGCTTGTATATCGCCTTAAAAATCCCAGCAGTAATCATAGAACTGGATGCCAAGCTCGTGGTGGATCTATTGCAAAAAGAGGATAGAAATCAGAACAGTTTGGATGCTATTCTTGGAGATTGTAAGGCGGGTTTGAGAGATATTCCTGTGGTTAAGATTCAACATTGTTATAGGGTGGCAAATAAATGTGCCTATGCTCTAGCTAGGAGGGGAGCCTTGCTTCCCCAAGATTTTGTAGTTTTTCTGGAACCCCCAGCTGATGTTGCTTTGCTGCTTAGTTTAGACGCGGCTGGGGTTGCTTTTGATCGGATTGTTAATGTTTCTGGTGTTGCGGTTTAGTCTTTAATGAATTCCCCTTTGTACCAAAAAATATATATATATATTTTGGGGCGCATGGGGGTGGATTCGAATCAGGTTGGGAAAAACCTGCATCGAGTAGGAATACTGGGATAAGTGACAAGTCAGGTTCAAGGTGGGTTAGTAGTATTTTGACATCTTTTAAAGTGGCTTCAACATTAATGATAATCAGCGACGGACCTAGAATTTCAAGTTAAAGAAGACCGACTAAAAGCGACTAACATTCGGGTGGTCTAGTTGGTAAGATACCGGGCCAACAAGTCTCAGGAATTGCGTTCGAGCCTCAACAACTAGCTGTGTGTTGGTGTTCCTTATATCCCATCTCAATCTCAAACGGTCCAAAAAATAATAAGTGAATTTCTTACGAATCGAGAGTATGGGGTCTGGCCTGGGAGCGGGTAAGGTGCTAATATAGTCACGCCTAGCTAGGAAAGCCACATTGGTCGCCTCCCTCTACCGATTTTTTGTTTACCAAAAAAAAAAAAAACTTCAAATAATCATCCATATATTGTTAACAAACTATCAACCAAGACAAATATACAAAATTATTTTTTCTCAATATATTAAGATGCAATTATCTACCAACAAAAACAAAAAAAAATTACTTTTTTTTTTTTTTGCATCTCTATCAGTCGCCTATTCCTTATTGTTGCCCCACTACCAACCAATAGTCAAACACCAAACAATATTATATATTTTTTATAGACTCATCTCTTTCTATATATTATAGCTTTATTCTAAGGTTTTGAATTCTGTTCCAGATATCATTTCACCGAATATTTCGGTACTGGTGTATACTAGTGCACTATTCCGAAATAATAGATATGTATAGGTTTAAAAAAAAAAATTTAATCTTAATAAAATAAAATAGATTGGTTATAAAATATTATATATATAAATTTTGGTATTTTTGTAAATAAGCAAACACCTTTAGGGTATTTGTAAAGTAGATACTTTCCAAGAAATTTCCAAAGTCACCTTTTCACTCCTACCCACGTGACTCTGCTCCTCTAACACTACTATTTCTTATCTCACCTAACACTTCTATTTCACCATTTCAAACCCAACCTCTGAGGCCCTGTTTGGTTTATTTTTTTTCATCACTCATCACTCTTCACTCAATTTTTGCCACTCATCACTCATCACTCAAAAATACCCCAATTTCTTATAACTCTGTTTGGTGGGTTGTTTGGGTGGAATATCTCAGTGGGTTTTTCAATTCCAACACTCACCTTTATGTCACTCACTGAGTCCCATAAAAATCAATTGCAAATCAAGTGTACAGAACGGTCACAAAGCCTACCCGCGTTGTCTCTGTCTCTCCTCTTCACGCCCTTTCCACAACAAAACACTCTGTCCCCAACTTTAGAAACCCACACACCACAGCATAGTCTCCACACTCTCACCACCGATCTTCATCGTAAAAAAAAAAAAATTAAAAAAAAAAAGAGTAACAGAAGAACAAGCCAAAGGCAGACATTGTACAGCAAATTTCCATAACACTCGGTACAAATTTTTTTTTCCCCAAGCCAAAGGCAGAGTAAAGCAGACATTGTTCACTCACCATGGCTGTAACAGAGGAACAAACCCAGAAACTTCTAAAATAAAAAAAAAATTAAAAACATAAAAAGAGGCATAAAAGCTATACTTGAGTAAAGAGTAAAAAAAGAGGCATAAATAAACAAGCATTCACAGCCATTCCTCAAGGTCTCAGTAAACACAACACAAAAAATGGAGGAACATGGAAATGGAGGAACATGGAAAAAACAAAAAAATATCAAAATAAAACCCAACTGATGGAGGGGCTGAATATGGCTCTCACTAGAAACAAAAGCTGTTCACGGAGCTGTGCTGAAGGTGCTGATCGGCGGAGAGATGCACTTCAGACTTCAGTTGTTGCTGTGCTATGGGTTTGGGAGAAGGAAAATGCAAGTGATGAAAAGTAGTGAAGTAGTGAAGGGCTGAAGGTAGTTGGGAAAGTAAACACAAAGTACCGTTGGAGTGAAAGTGGGTCTGTTGTGATTTGATGTAACACTGCTGTGGGACCCAAAAACAACTCCATAATTACACATATTGCCACTAAGTTAACAAAACTCAAAACTCAAAAAAATAGAAAACAGCCCGGAGGAGTTTCCAAAACTGATAACTCATATTCCAAAAATTTCAGATTTGTTAACTGAGTTAACATCCGGAAAAAAAGCCAAACAAACTTTATACATGTGGAGCCCATGGATTTTGAGATATGAGTTAACAAAACTCAGTTTTGTTAACTGAGTTTCCCTAAATCCAAACAACACCTAAATCTCCCATCATCTTCGTCTTTCTTTCTGTATATTTCTTTTCATCGTGCCTCTGGCTAGCTTCATTTTTTTCACTTTTTTTTCACAACCTTGTTCTCACTCTCTATTCTCTCTAGTCTCTACCTTTCTGTCTCTAGCTCTCTCTCAACTGTCTCTAATTTATATTTTCCTAAATTTGGTTTGTATGTAACTGTGGGTTAAAAGGGTTTTAATGGGTTTTTATTTTTTATATTTTTTTTTGGGTTGAGCTGGGCTCTGGGCTAGTTGGAGGGGGCTAGCTAATGGGGTTAAGACTTTGGAAGAGAGGGCCAGATATTAGAAAGACAAAATAAACCTAATAAATTTTTTTTTTGGGCCAGGGTGGGCTAGGCCCCCTACTGGGTTCGTTCCTGATGATAATGAGTAGAGATGAGACAAAAGGGAAGTGGTAAGAGACAATAAAATAAAAAAGTGTTTTGGGAATGAAAATAGGTTATGTGAAAACAAAAGATTAAATTATAAATAAAATAAAACTTATCAGATCCAAAAAAAAAAAAAAAAAAAGTAATAAAACTTAGATAAACTTAGGTGCAGTATATTAAATTCCCAATTGAATTTAGTAACTGATAAGATAAAAATAGTATTATTTTATTCAAGATAAATTTTCAAAATTATATTTTACTCTATAAGATATAAGTGATTTAAATATATAATAGGTTGGATTCAAGCTACACCTGGTGTAACTCTAAGCAATGTTACACCATGGTCACCACCCAATAATTTGTTATAAAATTCATATTTTGAAAATCCCACATTTGAATTACATATTCTACGTGTTCTTAACATTCATGTCAATTGATTGTTATTTACCATTCAATCCATAAACTCATTTTTTATGCATTATTTTAAATTACAAAAACTTAACTTTAAAAAATTGATTGATGACACGGTTATTAATCTTTGATCATTTCGAAAAATTTTAAGCATGAAGAATATATAAAGATAATGTAATCTAATGGTAGATTTGTCAAAATTTACATCCAATTAAAAAATATTGAGTGGTGTAACATTGCTTAAAGTTATATATGTGTAACTTGAACCTAACTCATATATTAAATAGAAACACACACACACACACACATACTAAACTTATCACACGCGCTTTACACATGCAATAATGTTTTATTTATTTATTTATTTTTGTTTAGTATTATAATGTTTAAAAGTGATATATAAATAACTGTGTGTATTTTTTTTTTTTTTTAAGAAAGAGGTAAGGTAAGATGGAACAACGTTTAAAAATGAGATAGAGAACCGTAAGAAGTTGAAAGAAAATGGGGTATTTGAATTTATTGATTAGGATAAGAGTTGTGATAAGTAAAAAAATTTGAGATTTAAACAAAAGAAAGACGATATACGTTAGTATGGATGGATGTGGATTGTGATAACTGTATAGAATTTAGATAACAAAAATTTTGGAATGTTTTAAAGAATTAAAAAAAAAAAAACCATAAAAATTTCGGGATAAGAATGAGTAGTTTTTACGTGAGGTAGTGGTTTTGTTTTGTTTTTTTTTTTTGGAAGATGTAATTTTGTATTTTTTTAATAAAGATAATTGAAGTATTTGAATACAAATAGATAACAAATACAGATATGAATAAGATATTTGAATACAAATGGGTGGTGAGAATAACAGTTTTCTTTTTTCCCTTTTGTACGTGAGATAATATTACTCTTTTAATATTTTTTGGAAGAAGTAATTTTGTATTTTGTATTTTTTCTTATAAAGATAATTGAAGTATTTGAATTCAAATAGATAACAAATACAGATAGGAATCAGACATTTGAATACAAATGGGTGGTGAGAATAACAGTTTTTTTTTTTTTTTTGTACGTGAAATAGTATTATTGTTTTAACCTTTATTGCTTTTTTTGTAGGAAAAAAAAATTAAAATAAAGGGTATGTTATTTCAGATTTTGTATGAGGATATTTTAATACGCCAAAAATTGAAGACGAAACATGGGAATCCTTTTATTAATAGTGTGTATATATATATATATATATATATTTGAACTCGGACCCTTTACTTGATGAATAAGATATATTATCAATTAAGTTAACTGAAACTCATAACTCTTATTTTAATAACAAAACAATTAATATAATGAATAGCAACATAAGAGCATTAACATCAGGTATGCCAAATGCCAAATATACCAAACACTAAAAAATCACTTACATCAAATGTTCTAAATGCCAAAAAATTTGGCATGGATGAACAGTACCATTCCAAATTTAGAACAAATGCTAAATTTTCTTTAATATTCTTTTTCTCTCTCCTCTCACATATCTATCTCATTACCCCCGTTTGCCTCACCCATTCTCTCAATCCTTCTCTCTCTCTCTCAAAGTGATCTCCGGCCCACAATCGATCTCGCCAAGCGCTTGCCTTTGCTATGTCCGCCGAACTCCGCCTAATCTTGCCATGCACCGAATCCCTCTCTTTGTTTGCTTGTTTATGGTTAATTTTGGGGATTGGATTTGGTATGAGAAATGGGATTGTAGTTCTATAGGTTTGTTGTTTTGAGGTGGTGGTGATTGGTGGTGGTTTTGGTAGGTGGTGTTGGGTTGATTTTGGGTGGTGATTGATGGTGGTGGGTTTGTGGATTTGGTGGGTTCCGATCTAGTACTGGGTTTTAATCTCTCTCCTCTCTCACTTTTTCTTTGACTTAGAGGTGGATAGCAATGGTTTTGGGTTGGGCTATGGGTGGTGGTGGTTTTGGTGTTCTGATCTAGTGGTTTGCTGGGTTTATATTTTTTGCTTGTGGTTAGGTTGATTTTGGTAGTGTTTTTTTTTTGGTTTAAGGTTGAATTTATTCAACCATGTGTTGGCTTTATTCCTTGACAAATTTGCTTGTATTTCAGCAATTAGATACCCTATATTTAGGTGAGAATTATGTAAGGGTTGTGTGTGAGAGAGTGTGAAGAAATTCAAATGTGTGAGCATTCAAGAGGTTTCTCGCGATTGGATCTCGTGAGTGACTCGTGATTGGCAACTCCCCAAAATGCCACACGTGTGAAGCATGCAGGAAGCTGAAGGGTCATGACAGCTGGAGCACTACAGGACAAAAATTACACTCTGGCCTGGCAGTTATCTCTTGACTCAAACTCGCGACTCATCCCACTCGCGAAACTGAGTCGCTAGAATGCCCTGTTTTGTAGAAAAATGACTTTTCGCATTCCTCACGTATCGTACTATAAATACCCTTATACCCACGAAATGTTGAGAGCTTCTAGAGAGAATTTTGAGAGAGAAACCCTAAAGAAAACCAAGATTGACTCATCCACAATCTTAGACATTTGATTCTCCAAATTCCTCTACTCTCACCCTTTCCATTGACATATCCTTGAGAGGTTCATTTGCCAAATCTTTATCTCACCATACCCATATTAGTGAGGAGGTATTTTGGTGCTTGAGAAGCAGTTCGGAGATGACCAATTCACTTGGTTGATGCAATAGGCTTATTGCGGGATCTGGAAAGCTAGAGAAGACACGGTTAAGCTTAACCAGTTGGTAGCAGGAGCTTGGAGGGCTCAAGTACATTGGGTAGACTAGGCTTGGAGGGTCTTTTGTTATTCGTGTACTCCAACTTTATTCTCTAGTGGATCATTTTACCGCTTAGAGGGCGGTGAAGAGGTTTTTTGCTGAGTTCTTTGGTTTCCTTTTCGATAACACGTGCCGGTGTTATCTTTGTGTTTGCATCTTTCTAACCCTTACTCTTGCCTTTTAATTATTACTGTGTTGTGATTAATTATGGTGTAGAGTTGTTTATTTGTTTGGGTTTTTGCTTGTACCTATTATTCCGCACATCTACTGTTTGGGTATAAGCTTGTATTGGTTAAATTTGAAATTGAGGGTCTAAACATTCATTAGTGTTTTTCACACTAATTGAACTTTCATTTTGTTTTTGTTTTTGTTTTGTTTTTTTGTTTTTGTTTTGTTTTTTTTTTTGTATTTTAGCATCATGGTGGCCGGTGGTTATGGGTGGTTGTCACTGTGGAAATGGTTTATGGTTGAGGAGGCTGTGGTGAATGCGTTCATAGTTGAGAGAAGAGAGGTTTTGGGATTATAAAAATTGAATGAATTTTTATTGGTTGTTTATATTATTTTAATGTATTAAATTGTTTAAATAGAACATTTGAGGTAGGGTGTATTGTAAAATGATATGTTAAAATAGATTAAGTAGGTTTGGGTGTGGGAAAATAGAATCTGGGATGGCACAACTAATGCTAGTGCTCTAAAAATAACATTACTTAACTTGAGAAGGTCCATAATTCATCAAAACAAAGAGGTTGTAATGCAGTACCAAAAAAAAAGAAAAAACGTTTAAGACTCTTAGATTCATTTTTGCAATTCTCTTAAAGAGATTTTAGTGTGGGGGGGGGGGGGGGGGGGATTTGAAATTTATAAATCTTGACTTTTTTTTGTGTGTTTGTTAATTTGATAGTTTTATAACAATTATGTCTTCTTTAAAAACACCAAGAAGTTTCAATTGAGATACAATGCTCTTAGCAGCGAAATACAAAATTTAGGACTTGTTTAGTAATGTTGTTTTAATAACGTTATTTAGGTGTTGTGGAAATACGTGTAGGTGAAAAAGTGTTGTGTTGTTTAAACAACGAAAACTGTTGCTCAAATAACGTTATCAAACAGGCCTTTAAAGAGCTAAACATTCAAATGCTAAAGAGCTTTTCAGGTTGGAATTCTAACATATTGTAAAAAATCTACTAATAAAGCCTTGCATTTAAAACTCTACTTACTACACCAATGCCAAAAAGGAACATATGGGGTCCTTAAAAGCTAAACATAGTTTTGGCTAAAGTAGAATATTTGAATGTTAGTATTAAAGGTTTTTTTTTTTTTTGAGATAGTTACAATATGATGCTTATCCTACATGTCAAACCATTTCTCCCCTACACTTCCAACACTTTGTGTATGGAGAGGTGTCATTAAATCTATAAAGCTCTTGGCTAGTATTAAAGTTCTTTAGTGCACTATTCCATCTTGTTGTTCATTAGAACAATAATTGATATATATATATATATATATATATTACAATTTGTAATTTATAGAATAACAATAGTAAAATAAAATAAAGATATTTCACTAAATTTACATTTGTACCATAAAATAAGAGAACAGTGGAGAGATATTACCTTGATGATTGATAATAGCTTAAAAGTACAATATTATCTTAGTATTGGTAGGCATTATCACATCTATTTTGTGTTTATTTCCACACTTACACATAAATATAAGAGTTTGTTAGTTTTCTCTAAAATATACTCATTATGTGTATTTTTTTTTTCCTTGTAAGAGATTAAGACTAATAAACTAAGCATGCAAACATGAAGCTAAGAGAATTCAAGGGTGAAGCCCAATTGAGAACTGGCTTTTGAATAATTTAATGAGTCAGAGATGTGTGGTAACATAAAAAAGAAAGAGAGAGATTCGTTTAAGCCAAAGATGGAAATAATCCTGGTATAGAAATATTTTGACCAGTATTGGTATTTTAGCCATATCTTTTTACTCCAATATCGGATTGACTTGATTCTTGCAGCACAGAAATAGGACTTGAAGATCTAAAACTTTGTAGTTTACCAAAATTTTAGAATTGTCTGTATTCAAGGCCAAAACTGACCTGGATGTTGACCAATTGTTGAAAAACGAGAATCGACATTTTATATTTTCCTTTCTAGGGAGCATGTATTTTAGGGTTTTAAATATTATAAATATTAAAGGGATACAAAGGCAGCCACGTTTTTGGCAGCTGAAAAACCTTATTTTTCATCAATTTTTAGAGTTTTTATTTTCTATGGAAGTTTAAGAACCTAAGCTAGGGTGAGGGGTAAATCCCCAATGTTGTAAGTTGTCCACTATTCAATCCAAGCATGTTTTTCACGTTTTGATTATTGAAATCAATTTTTTTCTTTTCATAATTGTTTTGTTAGATTGATATTTAATTTCTAATTCTTTCATAAGTCTATTCTTGAATCTTCTTATTGTTAGAATATGGTTTTATAATCTTTCTTGTAAAACGGGGTAATTTTGTTAGATATTACTTTTTCCATAGTATTGCCTCTAGGGTATACGATGTTCTTGAGTTTTTTTAGTAAAGTTATTGTTTTCTAGAATAAATTGTTGGAACAATTGATGAATATAATCAACCAAAGAGATTTTTATTAATGAAGCATATTTCTAAATTTTCCAATCGGATAGTTTATGTGTTTACTTACCCGATTGTGTACTAAATTGGATTGGTAGTGGATGCTTAAAAATAGTGGACAAACCCTAACGCCCTAGTGATTTTAATTATTGAGTTTTACCAAAATTTCTTTTTCTTAAGTTTCAATCATATTTTTCTATATTATTGGTGCTTTTGACGTGTTCTTGTTTTCCTTTTCTCGGTGGAACAACAACCTTAGCTACACTACAATTTCTGTTACAAAATTGGACGACATCAATGATCATCTCATAAAATAAAATATAATTTATTGTCAATTCAAAAAATGTTTTTAGGTGGCGGAGCTGAGACGTGGATCAGGTCACTATCTTGAGATGATACACGCCGTCTATGAGATTTTCGGTGTAGTAGACTAACAACATTATGTGAGACACCCCCGGGATACAATGACCCAACCACCTTGTTGATTATCCTTACAAGCCTATATTGATTGTAGGATATGAAATTGTTAAAATAATACTTTCTTTTACCTAGAAATATAGTGTAGTAGGGATATATTTTTCATTAAAAGAAGAGGAAAAAAACCATACAAGTGTTTTAGAAATATGTTGCTTCATATAAAAGTGATAAGACAAAACTAAATTTGTTTTTGTACATCCCATTCACTTCACATAGCTAGATTTCTATATATCTCTATATATGCTGACACAAAATTGTCTTATACTTGAGGATTAATTCCTAAAAATGGGAAAAATAATCCACAATGGAAGGATTAAGCAACGGATTAAGACGGATAAAGAACGAATCAAACTCTTTTATAGAGGGGAACAACGTTCTAGAGGTTCCTAATACAGATTAAGGGAACTTGAACTTAAAGAACATTCCCTTTGGTAAGGAAATATTGCTATATACATTGAGCCACTAAACATTCATATGGTCAATAATATTTATAGTCATTCAAATGCTGACATTATATACAAAATAACTCACAAATTAATACAAATATAAAGACTTTGAATTTGGTAAAGAGTGAACTGATTTCATCAAATCACTTAAATAAGCATTTAATAAAAATATTGTAATTTTTATAGGGTAAAATACAAAATTGGTCCCTGTTTTTTACACCATATTTCAATTTAGTCTCTAACATTTCAATTGGGTCAATTTAGTCCCTAACTTTTTCAGTTTCGTGTCAATTTAGTCCTTGCTGTTATTCCTTGGATGGAAAAAGCTGATGTGTCAAACGGAATAATAAAAAATTATTTTCTATGTCACATCAACGCCAACTATACTGCCACTTAGATTTAAAAAAAAAAAAAATCCAAATTAAAACTAAGACACGGGAGATACCACCAACCACTCATCTCCATCTCCTTTCCCTAAAATCCATTATTTTTACACGTACAACATCAATCAAGAACCAAGATATTTTTCTTCTCAAAAAAAAGAAAAAAGAAAAAAAAGATATTCCTTGTCCAAAGATTATCCACTGCTACCCTAGGTTGTCATCTGAAGAAAGAAGGCAACCTTTCTTGGGACCTCTGTACATCAATACTCCTTCAAGGAAAACATCTCCCTATAAACCTCTAAGAACTTAACAGTAGGAATGAACATCAAGTTTATCTTCCTTTGAAGGCCTCAAAAAATCTGTTCCATCCCTTGGCCCAAAGTTACTCTAGAGTACAACAGTTCAATGAAATTTTTCATGGACTCAAACTCCCAATCTTGTGGCGATCTAGTGAATTAAATCCAAATAAGATGCAAACGAGGCATTCTTGTCTACTGTGACTCCATAGGATTCAAGGAACATATCCTTAAGACAAGAATCTTCCCACCAAGTATCATGCCAAAAACTCACCTGTATACCAACCCCATTAATAAACTTGATTTTCTTGCAAAAGATATCTCATTTGCTTCTGATACATTTCGAAAGGCTTACCTAATGTAAACCTTGTACCTTTTCCAATGACCAACCTGTCTCATAAATGTACCCCAAACCGCAACAATCATTTCCCTAAAGGAGCTTGATTGACTTCAGACCCAAATCACAATGATCATTTCCCTAGAAGAGCTTGATTGAAAGTGCTCAGCTTACCAATCCCTAATTTTAACTGTTAACGAGAGAGAGAGAGAGAGAGAGAGAGAGAGAGAGAGATAACAATAATTGATCATTATTGAATTAATTAGGTTAAAGTACGAATATGTAAAATGTTTTATTTTTTATTTTTTATAATTTGATATTAGCAATAGGAGAGGAGGATTTGAATATTGGTTGTCTTTATTGGAAACATCAAGAAGCGTCAATTGAGTTAAAAAACTCTTTAACATTTTTTTTTTTGACAAACAGGGGTATCTAGACCTCTTCAAATATCTGACTATTCATTCGGGTGTATGTCATCTTTTGTCATTTCTCACATCTAAAAAGCTTTTTATCAATTTGGTTACCAGCCATGAATGATAATTTCAAAACACCTTATCATTGAAGTTTGCTAAACATTCTAAACACTAAATTTTTTTATCGTCAAAACTCAACGGTTAAAATTATACTTCCCATGTTAATACCAAAATGACTTAAACAAGACCAAACACAGATATAATATCATCATTGCTACTCTACTAGTGGGAATCTAAAATTAGTAATATGATTTGATAATAGTTTACAACATGAAACAAAAATAAATAAGTACATAGTTTATTAATCAAACCGATTTAAAGGATAAAAGTGGTAGGACGTTTGACGATGAAGCTGAACCTAATTCGAAACATGAACTTGTTGAAATTGGAACGTCATTCCTTGGCCCCATTTCTTCATTTCTAACATATTCAAGTTCATCAAAATTTGGTTGAACATGGGAAACTTTTTGAACTCCCTCCAATTCCATCGTGATCTCTATCATGGTAGGTCGTTTCTTTCCATTCAAGTGCAAACATCTTTTTGCAAGGTTAGCAATTGCCATGACTTCATCTTTATTACAAACCTTACGTACTTGAGTATCAAGTATATCAAAGAGACGGTTCTCTTTTAATGAATGAGCAAAATATGTAGATAGATTCCGACTTTCTGCTGATCTTGTCAAAGAAACTGGTTTTTCTCCTGTTAAAAGCTCAATAAGGACCACTCCAAAACTATAAACATCACTTTTGTCTGTAAATTGACTTGTTTGAAAGTATTCTGGATCCAAGTAGCCAAAAGTACCACATACTAGTGTGGTTACGTGAGTTTGGTCAATGGCCACTGATCTTGAAGTGCCGAAATCTGCTACTTTTGCTCTATATTTGTCATCAAGGAGTATGTTTGAAGATTTTATGTCTCGATGGTAAATGGGCAGTGAAGTTGCAGAGTGTAAGTATGATAGAGCTCCCGCAATTTCTGTTGCAATTCTTAAGCGCATATCCCATGTTAGCAATGGAAAATCTTCATTTTCTTTGTGGAGATACTGAGAAAGTGTGCCATTGGGAATGAATTCATAAACTACCAAAGGAACTTCTGTCTCAAGACAACACCCGAGTAGTTTAACCACATTTCTATGATTGATTTGTGAAAGAATGATAATCTCATTAATGAATTGTTCAAGATTTCCCTCATCCACTGTGTTGCACTTTTTAATTGCCACAATTCTTCCATCAATTAACATTCCTTTATAAACTGTACCTTGTCCACCCTTACCAAGTATTCTATTTTCATTAAAATGATCAGTTGCATTTTCTAACTCTTTTGATTTGAATAATTTTGCCTTCTGAACATTGTTTTCATTTGAAGATAATTGTTCTTGTAATAATTTTGAATTGAATAATTTTTGCTTGAGCTTTATTTTGTTTCTTTTCTTTATCACTTTGATTAACCACCAAATAACAAGGAGTAGAAACAATACCCCAAAGCTTGGAGAAATAACTGCATACATCAAGCAAAAAACAGAAATATAACATCAACCTTACATCGGCCTAAAAATTTAGGTTATAGAAAAATATGAATAAGTGTAAATATATTTGGAGATAATTACAATGATTTGGAAACATCTTTCCCGCTAAAAGTTGCCAACTTTTTTATATTCTAAATTAATATGTTCTCACAATATGCACAACCTAAATAAGTGTTAACTCCTAATTAATTTCGTAAGAAAAAGGGAATTTAGTATTAGGTACTTGATTTTTTAGTTAACAGTTCAATTATGTAATGGCTTTCTGAGACTGGGATATTTTGTCACTTATCTAACTTTTCAACGTGTCCCTGGGCTGTCCTGCCTTAAATGAGCTTAAACACCTAATTGATGAATTCTTACAAAATTTTTAATTTCAAAAATCTAAATTGAAATGAAGAATTGTACAACTTTATAGAGAAAGTTTATTTCTAGATAGATCTGTAATCTGTGGAAAAATATAGAAGAGTGATGAGTAATGCAATTCAGCTAATAGTCTGAAACTATCAAGTTATAGGAGGTACGATTATATCTTTTAGTGATAGATTGCCAAGAGAACAGAAATTAAAAGCTAATTGTCTTTTTATGTGCTTCATTTTTTAAATGTGCATTTAATTTAGTAAACTAAACGTGTATGAAATATAGTATTTTTTTTTAATAACTTTTTCTTATCCGTGATCTAGCTCAGAAAGTAGAATCAAGTCATTCACTCAGAGAGAAAAAACAATAAAATCCATTAAAAATAATTAACTAAAAAAATAATAATTTTAAGAGAATTAAATGGAAATTAGAATTAGAAACACCGTAGAGTTACACTAGATGTCAGTTGTACCGTCCCTCTTAATGTCATGAACCTTATGCTATAGGCTATAGCATATCCTAGTCACGCAACCAAGATCTTGTGATTATTTTTCACTATATTCATTTTCCAAATTTAATGAGCAATAGGACATACCTAAAATGGCTAACTTCAATTGAGATTTCCGCTTTCTTTGCTCGTGGCAATTGTAACTGCCTTCTGTATTCTCACACTCTAAGTCGGGGAGACAAATGGGATCCTCTTGCTTTTGGTCTTCGCATTCATTTATATCTGATAGGAATAAGATAACACGAAAATTAATTAATTATTTTTACAATTTTTTGTGCATTTTGGTGTTTACATACATATCTTTGCTCACTTATATAAGCAACAGAGGTTTGGGCAAAATTTGTTGCTCACTCATTGGCAACAGAGGTTTCAAAAGTACTAAGCACTCTTCAAAATTGATTTGGGTTAAATCCAAGGAGGTTAATCAAGCTCAAACAGCCTTATTACAAGGATTGCCTTGGTTCTTAAGCATCCGGGAAAACATAAGCAGACTCTAAACATAAACAGAAAACACCAAAAAAATGTTATGGCTCAATCAAAAGCTGAAAGTAGAAAACCAAAAGGTGGTCGGAGCCAATTGCAAGTGAATCGCTTTAGCTTTTTCAGGCTTTGTGGCAAAACGCAAATGTTATTTTAGCAAAAGCTTAAGACACCGACAGGTTTAAATATAGAAATAAAAAAGGGATAAATTACAACAATTATCCTTGAGAATTTAGGAAGTAAAACCCCCCACTTGAGGTTTGTATAAATGCGAAGATTAATTCATGCCCTCTAAAAAGTGGGATTTCACTAACAATTCTTACCCAAAAGATGAGATGACATTCCCTCTCATGAGTTTGATCATGAGATGACACACACACACACATATATAGAGGTTGGGTTTAAGTTACATCGTGTGTAACTTTAAGTAATATCACACTATTTAATTTCTTGTTATTGGAATAATAATTTAAAATTCACACTATTTGATTACATATTCTCTATGTTCTTAACATATATGTTGAATTTCACGACAAAATAGGAAGTTATTTACTTTTTCATCCATAAACTCATATTTGATGTATAATTTTAAATTACAAAAAGTTGAACTTTAAACATTTGATTGATGACATGGTTATTCACTTTGTAAATTATGACGTCCACTTTGTAATTGCTTTTTATTATCATGTCAAGACATTAATCAATTTTTAGTGTAGATGAGATTCAAATCCCAAATATTTTATTTGATGATAAACTTTTTACCAATTGAGCTAATGGAAATCCACAATATTTTAATTGTTTGATATATATATATATATATATATATATATATATGTGTGTGTGTGTGTGTGTGTGTATGTATACATCTAATACAATAATAAAAAATAAAGACAAAGTTTTAACCCATTGATAATTTTATTTTACTATAAATATAGTATATGAGGATAAGTTATTTAAAATCATATATTATTTTTGAATATAATTTAAAATAACGTGGTATTATACATACTTTTAAACTTTTTAAAGAATTTTTCTCTATAAAATGATAGTCTCTATTTAAAAGATGGATCACAAATATGCCACAGTTTTTTGGCCCTATCTTTTGACGTACAGTCTAGTTGATTATCTTTTGTTCTCCTCCATGTAACAAAATGTAATTTCATCTAATATAATTACTCTTTAGAAACAATTAATCCAACAAAATACCCAGCATTATTTCTCAAAACCATAATTGGTAATGTACAGGGCAGAATATGTATGGTATGAAATATGTATGTGTTTAATTTATTATGAATTTGAACAAAAAAAATTCATACAAGTATAATACGAAAAACGTTTAATACATATTTAATATGTTTATTTTTAATTATAAAAAAAACGTGTATTTTGTAGAGTAAACGAGAGTTTTATTAAGAAATATGTACATACGTGTAATATATGGTATGTGTACTTTACTTACAATGCTCAAAAGAATAAATTTTGTCAATATTAATATTTCTGTTAAAATCGAATCTACTAGAATTTATTTATTATTATTATTTTTTTTTTGCAATAGTCTTATTATTACGTATTATTTATTTTTTATTATTTTGATATGTATTACGTATTATTTTGGAGGAAGACAATAGTCTTATTGTATGCAACCTTTTCATCAAGCTGAACGGTCTATAGCTAAATATATATATATTCAGCAAAAAAAAAAGAAAAATGAAAAAGAAAAAAGAAAAAAAGAGTGATCTATATATGAGTCAAAATAAGGCATGTAATGTAAAAAGTAGGGGAAAATCAAAGGTGTTGGTAATAGAAGTTTACCTTGACATCCCATGATAAGATAAGGATTTCCTTCGAATCCATTACGGCAATAATAATACTCGACCCCGTATCTTGTATGATCCGAACTTACATGCCGTCTTAAATACAACTCCTCAGAATTAAAATCATAGTCAGTGAAGTTTAATACAGTCCACTCCAGCACCACAGGAACGTAATCCAAATTCAGAACACGGTTAGAGGCAGAGGGATCTGTTTTATCTAACCATTGTGTCTCTGCTAGGAAGGCACGTTGGCAACTACTCGTGTTTGAGAAAGTAACATCAAGTAGCTGAATCCCATCAGGGATTGTGGTCTGGCAGCAGTCGAACCCTGAGCATTTACCTATCAACTTTTTATTACTGCAATTCGTCTTGCAACCAACCACCATCATAGGATCCAGACCAGTCATTGTGGCCAAGTTGTCGCAACCAACCGAAACGAATTTATTCCGATATGACGGGAAGAAAAATGGAGTTCCGGAGATGTTCACCGGTGCAACACTCCCCGCCGAACTCTGATTTATGCAGTTTGAAGAAGAAATAATAGGCATCTTGACTTGAATGAGTCCGGGCTCAGAAGAAGCTTCATTAGTACCATACGATCTACTAATATTGATTTCCAGCACCTCCATGTTTATGCTGGGCAGGAACGCTTTAGCAGCAGCGACTCCACTTCCATTGCAAACAATTTCATACGTCTTGTGCATGAAGCAATTGCTTCCGATTCCAAACGGATATGGAATCGAAACATTTCCACATCTATCACGACAATTGGGTTTTGTCATAGGTGGTGCTCCTTCTGCTAATCCATATGCCACTGCCAGCAGAAGTAAGAAAGTAATTCTCATTACAAATTTCACAGCCATTTAATTTCTGGGTGTCTTTTACAGTTCAACAAAGCAATATATATACACATACATACATGGCCTTGCAAGAAAAGTATAGCTTGATAAGATATTTTTCCGCACCTTCCGATTTTGTTCCGTCGTTAACTTGGACTTTATAAATGGGCAGAGTCACTGCATTACAACCACAAAATAATATTCCAATTTGCACACCTAAATTGCTGTCAGTGGAATTTACTTAAAAGAGTTAAATCAGCGGCCAGGAAATAAACAACAAACCATTAAATTCAACTTCCAAAATAAGCTTCAAAGATGAAAAGCCCCTTTTAATTTGTTTGATTGACTAGTATCAGTAATTATCTGTGGATAAAGGAGTTCATTCCGACCATTTTCCAAAAGATTGAAGAATAAAAACTAAGAAAAGTCATCACAAAAGAACTTTAGGAATTTGTTTTTATTTGATTGGATAGGAATTTATTTGATTCAAGAAGGCAAATATTGACTCGTGTTTTCATATATACCGCATGGGCGGCTCCACTTGGAGCTCGGGGGTTCAATGAACCCCCTGCAGGCCAAAAGAAAAACTGTATATAATATATATATTTTTTAATTTAATTTAATTTTTTTTGTTTTGACCTCCTAAAATAAAATTTTGAACACCTTGATCTTACTTTTTATGATGTAGCTTGTAGAATTGATAATGAAAAATTCACATAATAATTTCAAAATATGAAATATCATAGAAAGCAATTGTAAAACTTCATATATTTCAGTTTTTTATTTTTTTATTTTTATTTTTTTATTGATATATTCAAGTTCTTTTTTATTTTAAATTTTGTATAATTTATATTTCTTATTGACCCCTAAAAAATAATCCCAGAGCCACCGATATTTTTCCAATTTCTAGTTTGAATATAGTACGCGGTTTCTGATTTACCTTCATTGAGAGGACGCTGTGAATGACAATGATGTATATCTAACAAATGAATGAAAAGAGGCACACTGTTGCAATCTGACTTAAATTACATTACAAATGACTTCAAAGGCACAACGCGACTGATTCCAGTTAGCTGCCTGCCTGCCTATTATTGATATAGAAACTAATTATTACCGCAATCACCCAGAAAATGACTTCACAAAAAAATTTTATGATAAAAATATAGTAGTTAATTCGATATTAGGGTATGGCCTAGTCATTGTCGCAACCAAGGAAGTCAGTACCGTACCGAAGGTTATACCGATTTGGTCAGCGGTACGATATATTTCGGATACCACTTAATACCGGTGTACCGTTTCAGGTTTACTGCATTATATATAAATATTATATATTTAATAAAAGGGTAAAGTCTTAAAAAAAAAAAAAAAAAAAAAGCCAAATCCCTTTTCTTTTTCTTTTTTTTTAATCCATACGGTATATTTCATTAAAAAAAAAAAATCCATATTATATAGGTATATACAGTTTTTTATTAGTCTGACAGTTGAAATAACTCTAATGAATTTCAAATGCTTATGCCATTTAAAAATAAAAACAAAAACTACTATTTGGATTTGGGGTCATGCTAGCATACCCCCTTCTTTTTTTGGGGGGTATGGTACCCACCTAAATCTACACCGTTAAATGAATAAAAATTTGATCCGGACCATTCATTTAACTTGGAGTAATTTAGAGTAAATATTTGCTACCGGTCAAACAAGTTATATATATAAGTAAAAATAAAAAATCTAAAACAACCCGGTATTCACTGTACGCTTCTCCTTCTCAAACACAAATTTCTCTCTAGTCACGCTTTATCACGCTTCCGATTCGGTTTATCTAAAGAACGCAGAATTCAGTTTCTTCTGTATAGCTTCTTCTCTTACTAATCAACCACAAGAACCCAGGGCAGCTAAACAAAACCCAAAGAAGAAACAGTATCGGCCGTTCTCTGCCCGGCGACGAATTTGAAATAGGTTTGTCTTTCTCTTTCTCTTTCTCTTTCTCTCAGATGAAGTTGATTTCACTACTAATATACATATTATTAAAGTTTCTTTGACTATCAACGCATGATTTGTCTTTAGTTTTATTCATTGTTAGTAATCCCTAATGCTATTAATTGATTTGGGTTTTTATTTTTATTATTTTGATAGGAGATTTGGGTGTTGTTTGTTAACTTTGTTTCGAAAGTTGATTTGGAGTTTCCTCCTATTTGATAAACACAATTTCAATACCCATGATTGCTGTTTTCTTTAGAAATTAGAGGGTTTCTCTGTTTTCTTTCTAATAAAATGTTTATGACTTAAAAAGAAAAAAAGAAAAGAAAGAATGCTGAATGACAATAGCTATCGAACAGAAGTGAACAAATGGGTATTCTTTCAACTGTTTAGGTCCCCAAGTAAAATTTCAAATACCGTATTGCTATTAATTAGATCTTTTCTCTTCATGTTCCCCATATTAATTTCCCAGTTATGCTCACTTTCTTGGTATTGGTCCTTATATCAACGAGTCTTGGAATTTAGCACACAGGTCCAGGAGTTCCATTGTACGATGAAGTTATATATGTAGACATTGTTCTGGAAAAAAATTGGCATTGAAGGTGAAGGTAAGGCCCCGCCTCAATTCTTCTAAATGAATATTCTATTTTTCTACCTGAACTCCCATTTCATATTTTTTCTTCGTATAAATTTTGGAATGGTCATTGTTTGCAAAATAAATTTGCTGCACAAATGAATTCAAAAGCTTTCTCACGAATTTATTCTATGGAAGCAGTTTTTTTAGAACCCAAGGAAAATTACACTTCCAAGATCAAATAGATGTTGATGTACTATAATTTTTCCCTTTTAAGAATTGTACTCAGTCTCAACTAATTAAAAAGTGCATGAGAAAAAAAGCTTCATTTTGTTTTGTCCAACCGATGAATTTTCCATTGATTAGACTATTTACTCCTTGGTGGTTGGTAAAAGTGTCATGTATGCTTTGTAGATTTGGTGGTGAAGAGTTTATTTATAGAAGTCAATTACACAATTTGCCTTAATGTTTTCTTCACTCAAGATATTTTCAAAAAATCTCTTAAGATAATCACGTTAAAAATGTTTAGTTGAAGTTTATCTTAATTTCTCAACAGATTTCCTTACTGTATGTAATTATTTATTTATCTTATAAATTGATGCTTAATGTCATGGCTCAGTTCATCCAAGTGAAACAGTGCTGGCACTTACAGTGCATAAGGCTAGAATATGGCTTAGCTCACTAAATGTTTTTTTGGGGGTGGTGAATGTCATTGCAGCTCTGGCAGCATGGTGTGAAAGAGATTTAGGGTGGTATATCATAATAGTTTGTTTCATCTTCATCATAATCACAAGGTGAACATGTGTTTACCCAAATCAATAGCTGATGTGTTTTTGTCATTTTCACAAGATGAAGATAGCCTTAGTGTGGTATATTTATCTTAGTTTTAAAATTGATTCTATTATCCATTATAACATTTGTATATGCCTTCTAATTTTTTATGACATAAGTTTTATGTTAAGTTGAGCAATAGTCACTCTACAAGTGTAAGTGTTTGTGGGGCGTGGGAGATAAGGGATAGGGTTCAAGTTTCCAAGAGGGAGCTTCACACACATATGCACTTAGATTAGGCTAAAATAGAATTTCTATCTTGTATAAAAAAATAAAAATAAATAAAAACAAAAACATTGATCATCTATGTTGTCCAGGACAAAGTTTGCGAGGAAAAAGTTTGCAATTCCCGCAGCTTTCAATTGTGATTTTTTTTTTCAAATGTATGTTATTGCTTACCTTGTTTTTATTTCATGTTATATTGAGATAGGAGTATGGGGAGAGTGGAAAATATTGAAGAGCAGGGTGCTGTCCAAGTTCCCCTCCCGAAAAGACCAGTTGGACCATTTTTAATTTATTAGTAAGATTCATTTTCATTTTATATCCATTTATAATATATTTCCTATTGTTATATTTAAAATAATCTGTTTTATTAAATTTCGATTTTCAGTAAAAAGCAAATAGAATTGATTAAAGCTAAGGGCATTGTCGATAAGATAAGCACAGCTGTAAGTTGAATAATACTTATAGTTTTCAAGTTATTGTTATTGTTTAGTTGACATGACATATTCATGGAGATCTTAATTGAGTATGAATGTCTATTACAGGTTAAGAATGAGATTAGAGAAAAGTGGACGAATCTTGACGAAGATTCTAAATTAGAGTACAAGGAGGAAGCACGTGAGAATTCTAAAAAGTATGCTAATTTGTCACGTAATATTCCTCGCAAATCACATAAAGTAAGTATTTACCTATGAAACTTTTAGCATTCAGGACTATGTATTAAATTTCGTAATGAAACCCTTTTTATTCATTATATAATGCAGGTTTCATTATATACTCGATGTGCCCCTAATCGTGTTCATTTGATAGCTTTAAATTTAAATGAAAGACAAAGATTTGTTATTCAAGAAATGGGATTTGGTAGTATGTTGGATTTAAGGTCTATACAGTTGGATAGAGATTTTTGCAAATGGTTAGTTGATCATTTTGACCACAATTCTTGTGCATTGGATATTTGTGGAAGGAGGTTACCAATATCCACTAAAGATGTAGAATTTATTCTAGGAATAAAATCAAGTGGGGTAGATGTGTCTATTGTTGCAAGCGCTGAAGAGATAAATCATATATGCCAACAACATGGATTAAATGTGGTAGGGGATATACCAATTAACCTCTTAGAGGGTAAGCTGAAGGAGATGAAAACATCAGGAAAAGAATTTGTCGGTTGTTTTTTCCTATTTGTATTGGGTACTTTATTATGTCCCACTCCAAAACCTTATATCAAACGGTCCTTTATCTCAATTCTCCTTAATATTGATGAGTTCAAAAACTTGAATTGGGCGAAGTTGGTGTTGGATTTTCTTATTCGAGGTGTGCGCAAATATAAAGAAAAGAATCATGTTGGCGTTAATGGTTGCTTGCTATTTTTAATGGTAAGTTGTAGAAAATAGTTACTTTCAAGAATATGATTTTGTTTATCAAATTTCTATGACTCTTTTGACTAAATTTCTATGACCCTTTTATACATATTGCAGTTGTTTTATTTTGAGCATGTCAATGTTGAAACGAATCTTGAACATGTGTCCAAACGACTTCAACCACGTGTTTGTTATTGGGGGAAAAAAGAAGTTAACCAAAGGATGCTTAAATTACAATCAATTGGAAGTTTTGACAGTCCTAAGGTAATAATTGGCTTTTTTTAATGTTTGACTTTTTATAAATAAGTTAAATATGTTTTATATGTGAATTATTACCCGCATGTCGTTGACATTTTTTTTTTTTTTAATCATAGTTGGTTTTAACACAAATGGATGGTGGACATGAGACAGAAAGTATTCCACTAGAGAAACAAGATATTAATGAATCTCATGCTATGCCATCTCAACATGAAGACAAGCGAAATATGGTATCTTTTTTCAACCAATAAATCTTATGAATTTGATGATAATTTGGTGCAGGACATTTGTTGATGATTGTACCTATAAATTAATCCACAGGGTTCTGATGAAGCAATTCGTAGAATTGAGCAATCAATAACAAGTCTTAGAGATGAAATGCTAGTCATGCAGAAAACCGTGACAAACATTGCAAACAATATGGACACATTTAAGAATGACATTCTTTTGGAGTTAAAGAAAACAACAAGGCAACATAATGGACATTCCAACGACCTCAACTTTAATGATATTGTAGATGTTAAAAAAGAAATGAAGTCTGCATCTCCATATATAATCCAAGACACAATGGATCAAGATGATACAGTATGTGCTAAAAAAGAATCTAAGATAGAGTCTACATCTCTAGTTCAAGACAAAATGGATCAAGATGATACAGAACACATTAAAAAAGTATCTAAGATGATGTCATTGGAGGAAGACTACAATGTTCACATTGCTGGGCTAACTCAATCTAATCAAAAACCTGGCAGCAAAACACCCTTATCTCATAATGTGGTAAGTAAATTAGTATTTGTTATTTATTTATTTTAAATGTGTTTAGGATGTTTAGTAGCAACATGAGTTTTTTTTTTTTTTTTTTTTTCATTTTTATTGCACAGGATGTGGATATGCTGCAATTAACTTTTCCTCATAATGTTCAACTTAAAGCATCATGTGTTACACCTTCTAGCAAGCCTAAAGTCACCAGATCACAAAAACGTGGCCCAATTGTCACATCACAAGCTGAAGTTCCAAAAGTCAAAAAGAGGAAAGAAATCAAAGATTCATTGCAGGTAAGTTCATGAATGTGTACATTGATATATAAGGGTGCGAATACAACATATTTTTATATGCTAATTTGATTATACTATATTCTTTTAGGAATCTAGACTGGGTGATGACGAGGATATGAATGAGTTCGAACCATTCACTGAAATGGAGAAGATCATATGTAACTACATTTTTAATAAAAATTTTGAAAAGAGGTTTGTCCTTTTTGAAGTTGGTATTAAAAATAATAAATTTATTGAATAAGCTCTAACATAAGAATTTGTCAATGAATAATGTTTAGTGAAGTTCTTGTTTCCATGAAATATGAGTATGGTGATCGTGCAGCTTTCAATACCTTGCTCCCTAACCAATGGATAAGCAGTCAGGTTAGTGTATGAAATTTAAATACACTAATAAATATTTGTGCTGTTTATTTATACAATAATTATAACAATTATGTTGTATTTTAGATTATTAATTTGTTCGTTTGCAAGATGAGGATGGAAGAGAACAGATATAGAGACATGTTTGTGTGGTATTTGCCAACGCATTTTGCTGTAAGTTTTCGTAATATTTTGGTTTGTGTGCTTATAGTGTTTAATTAATACACAAGTTGTCTATCTTGAATAAATGTTTTGGATTGTGCTTGTAGTGTTTAATTAATACCTTATTTTTTTGAAATTTTTTTATATTTTTGTAGCAAAAAATGCTCGAAGAAGATGGCAATCCCACACTAGAATGGTTTAAAAGGACATATAGGGACGATGACAAGTATATGTCAAATTTGATGAAGTGTGAACAGGTAATTTTACTTAGTGCGCGCACACACATGTATACTACATTGACACATGCTAATACATTGTTCATTTGTACCTGTAGATTTTTATCCCTATGAATGACGATAATAGTCATTGGTACTTATGTGTCATTGATTTTGTAAAAAGAATTACATATATACTGGACTCTTTGCAAAGCGCAACTAGTGAAGTCATTCGAACAAAAAATGTTAAAACTGTGGTATTGTTTCTTACTCTTTCTACTCAATAATGATTGTTTTTAATGTAATTTTGTTAGGTATTGTACTAAAAATAACTGATGTTAAAATCCAACTTTGCGATAGGTTACAGGCCTTGATAAGTTGTTGAGTTTTTTGGAGAAAGACAAGTATATTGATAGTATTACCAGATTTAAATTGAAATCACCAGTCTCAAATCCTCAACAAAATAATGGGTAGGTACCAAATTGTACTAGTACATATGGATAACTATTCTATGCATTCTTCTAATTGCAGAATTTTAACAATTTTCATTTTTCAGGTATGATTGCGGGATGTATGTTATAAAACACATGTTTACAAATACTTCCTGGAGGCATTTACCCCTTTTGGTAAAAAATTTCTTTGAATTAAATACAAATTTTCATCATCATTTGTTTAAACTACTTGTTAATTACATGTCTAATTATTTGTAGGAGAGCTGGTCGGAACGTTTACGGTACAAGTTGGCAGCAAGTCTAGTGCTTTCAAAGGATAATGATCAACGTTCGAGAATTGTTGAAATTGCTAGAAACATTCCACTACAGGAATATTTTCGATCACTCAAAGATTAGTATAAAAGAATGAATAGGATACTGTTTATGATTTAGTGATTTAGTGAATTGAATTTTTTTTTTTAATGAATGGGAGATTGAATTTTTATCTTTCATACAGCAATTTAGTAAATTGCTTTTTATTTTTCTAATGAATGTGAGGCCGAATTTTTAATTTTGCATATACATTTGTGTTGTGTGCACAAACTGTTTTGATTTCAGCTGCTTGGTTTAAAGAGCTTCTGACTCTCTTCATCTCTCCCCACTCTCTTCATCTGAAGCATTGAACAGATTTTTGGTTTGTGTAAAGGTCATATCATAGTAATTGATGTTTTTGAGTTTCTTTTTAGACCCATCTTGAGTTTTGGCTATTTAAGTGTTTTTAAGAGGTACTTGAGAAGGTTTGTGGCCTTTTTACCAGACTAGCAAATATGTGTCTTCCTTGTAGAATAATGAGTACAATGTGATAAATTATAGTTTTCAGTTTAATGTGGTAAAGCAAGTACTCTTGACTATTTTGGCAATCTCTTTTGGCTTAGAAGCAAAATATATATTATATTGAAGATTGTGTCTTGAATAATAAGTGCTGGAGTTGCACTTCATCTTCCAGTATATTTTATTAAAGATTGTGTCTTGAGTAATAAGTGTAATAGCTATGGTTGTATTTTCTGCAAATTAGTGTTTGGATCTTGGTGGGAAATCTGATACCTGTTGGCTATATACAGTATGTTTCAGACCACCCTAGTGATTTAAATTCTGAATCAACACTTTTATGTGGTATCTAATTTTCTGAATCTGCTGGAATTAGTTGCTAGCTATGGTTGGATAACAATTTGATCATGGAGATGAAATTTGTGGAGCAGTTGTCAATGTCAGAGCTAGGCAGGAAAAAATATCTCTATGGCTGAAGAATGCTACAATGATGCTGCACAGGCAACTGGCATGTTTTGTTCACATGTACTCTTTTGGACCCAGCAGAAGACTTAACTTCCTGAATTATAAATGCAACTTTGGTTCTGTATATACGAGTATAAAACCTACTTGCATTTGTGCTCAAGTTTTTAGAGATGAATTGAGAGAGAAGAGTTAAACATGATGGGCAGGTCAAGATTTTGGTCTGATATGTTATGAAATGGATGAATTGTAGACATTTTAGTAATAGCCTTGTTTTATGTTGGGGTTGAGACATGATGAGTTGAAGATATTAACTGTAATGAGCAATGACTAGTTACATATCGTAGTTAATAATTTAATCACTTAATAATTATAAATCTATAAGAATTAGCTAATATAAGATGAATGGTGGACTAGAGTGATTGCGGTCCCAAATTGGTCTTATATAATAGCACACCTTAACATTGAATTATATACCAAATTAATGATTTATATCAATAGTGTTAAGTTTTGGTTTATTTTTTTGAAAAATAAAGAAGCAGAAAAAAAAGCATGCCTAAAGTGTGCTTCTTTAGATACACCTAGCTTTAGAGGCTAGAAGTGCTGGAGCTTTGGCGCTTTTACCAACACTGTGATTCCTTGGAGTTGGTTGGTTTACTGAGTTCGGTCCACAGCATGGTTAATACCTTATACTCTGCAATATATGATAGCGGTCGCATTTCATTTGTTCCCTTGAAATTGTGTTACTCAAGACAATAAAACTGTATTAGTCAATCAACGGTGAAACTTTGTATAATCACATTATTTAGCGAATGTAATCACATTATTAACATCAATCCATTTGTATATAACACTAGAGGAATTATTATACTTAATATTTATACTGCAATATAAGCATATATATAAAGCCTCAGTTGTAAAGCTTGAATATTATATGCAAGATTTATGGTGTAAAGAAACAATGAAGCTTCTCCGTGTCAAAGCTACCATTGTCTAAAGGTTCTTACGTATCAATCATAATGAAGTCTGGACTTATGTTTGTGTCCAGGAAGCTCTTTTCATGAACAATCTTTGTTTGTGTTTGTATTCTAGCTGTAAATTGTTACATGCCAAAGTTGGAACAAAAATAAATAAATAAATAAATAAAAAATAAAAGAATTATCAAGCTCCACTCTAGAGAGGTAAAAAACAAGCACGTAAGGGCCAATAGCTGTAAATTGTTACATGTAACACTTATATTGAACCACATGACTCAAGTACACATGTAAGACCCTAAGTTTTAGTACATAGTATCCGATATCAACCTCAGTTGTTTATTATGCTACAACAAAACAAAGTTCTAGTCCACTACCAAACAATAAAAAGAAAATACATTGCTGCAAATATGGAGTATTGTAGTTCCACAAGAGAGCTTTCCTTTTTTTGTTGAGCAAGCCAATCAAAAGTTTTAGTGAACTGAAACTGGTTGCATGTTTTCAGCTTCGTTCCTCAGCTCTTGAAACAGGACAGATGACAAGTATCGCTCCCCAAAACTTGGATGAATAGTCTGAAATTCAAACAATCAACAACCATTTATGGGCATTAATACTTGAATCAAACTTATTACATAAGAACATAAACACTAGAGATGCTGATAATAAAGAACACCATTTGCTTGTGTTGATTGAATTAGAAGCTTTTTCACAACCAAAACTGGTGATGTGTAGAGAAATGAATTTTGGAAACAGAATTATTTTTTCAGAATATAACCTTATTCACATTTCATGTATAAAACTTGTGAATTAAAGAAGAAAAAGATAATAGACAATGAAAGTGTAGAGATAGAGTGTTCTCCAGTAGCATCAGCTGATATAATTAAGTTGTGAGCACCCATGAAAGTGTAGAGATAGATATACTTGAAAGAGTAATTTGAGTAATTACCATAAGTCCCTCCTTCAATGCTAATTCCCTGGCCATATTTACCGCATCTTTGCTACTAACCTACCAGATACGTTTCAACATGACAGTTAGGGAAAACCAAAACTATTAGCAACAATACTATATTCTTTTTAAAATCTTTCTGTCATTGCTAACAGCATCATCAACAACACTTACCTCAAGAAATTTTTCCATTACATCCATGTCCAAAATATCTGGTTTGAACCAAACCCCATTGCCAGTAATCTGATGAGGACCTGATTCAAAATTTCAACAATATTAGAGTGTTAACTTCTCTTACCAGGACAATGTTATCTACAAAGGCATAGATAAACTTGAAAGTTACAAAGTCTGAATCTTCGTTTCTTTTATAGTCTTCCATTATTAGATATCAGCTGGACGAAAAAAAGATAAATTTGAAAATTTACCAACTTTGTTCTCTTCAAAGGTTATAAAAAAAAAAAGGAACTAGATAAGAAAGAAAATAGCATGAATTTTACCTGGTTTACCACCATTCAATACGTTACTTTCTGCAGGTTCTACTCCATATATCTACAAGAAAACAACCAAAATATTAACAAGGAATGAAACAGAATTATAAGGGTGAATGTGGGCAAAGCATGAATCATTATCTTTACATTAGGATTTTGGGATTTAAGGTACTGTCCGACACCAAAGACAGTGCCTCCACTACCAATTCCCATGACAAAAATGTCAACTTGTCCATAAGTATCTTCCCATATCTCAGGACCTATAGTTTCAAAATGCACCTGTTTTCCATTTTGAGGTCAATCACATATCCACCATCCACTAAGCAGGAGAGGATGAATAATGTATGTACTATATTCGAATTGATTCTAAACTATATATAATTTAAGATAATTATGTAGCATAGAAAATTTTATCCTACATGATACCAATAAAGACTTTTCAGTTACAGGAGAAAATTAAAGGCAGGATTAGTTACCAAGGTGTTGGCAGGATTTGAAAATTGTTGGAGCATGAAAGCATTTGGTGTAGATTCCAAAAGATCATATGCCTTCTTAACTGTTCCCCCCATCCCCTTGGTGGGATCAGTGAGAATTAAATCAGCATCAAATGCTCTCATAGTTCCCCTCCTCTCCAAGCTTGTGTAAGAGGGCATGGTTAGAACCGTTTTGTATCCTTTGAGGGCTGAGATAAATGCCATACTGATCCCCATATTTCCTGACGTGGGCTCTATCAGTTGTCTAACATAACATTTATACTAAATTAGACAAACCTGAAGCTGCAGTATCAGTTTAAGAAAAAAATAAGTGATAACAAGGAAAAAATAAATAGATCAATAAGTTAAGTATTCAGCTAACCTTCCTAGGGGTAATTAAGTTTTTCTTTTCTGCATCCACAATCATGGCATGTGCTACTCTATGAACAGAAATAAGCAAAACAATTATACATTTTAATCATAAAAATGTAGTCAGTAATATGTGTTTTAAACTGTAATAACAAGAAATATATGCTAGTAAATCTATGATTATGAGGAGGAAAGAAGATACCTGTCTTTGATGCTAGCAGTAGGTTGCATCATTTCTTGCTTGACAGCAATATCTGAGTTCAATAAAAAGGATATGAGTTCATACTTCAAAAGAAGATCATTATAAATATATTATAGTTGGTTTTGTGGATTGTGGTTTCTTTTTCCTTTTCTTTTTAAATAAGTAGACCAAAGAAAGAACAAAGGAATTCAGACTCACCTAGTGAGTATATGGATTTCGTGTCAACTCTCAAGGACTTTATGCCACCTATTAGGCAATTTAAGTGCAGGATGACTCGGCATATCCAAGTCACAAAGCACCACTCTCCCTATAGATGAGTAATGGGGAAGCTCTCAAGATGAACAATGAAGCTTTGTATTTTGATCAAACAAAAAAAAAAGTCTACAAACCAAGGGAAGTATTTCATAACCAAGTTACTGATAATTTCGAAAACTTGTGACAAAGGAAGAAACGGGCGAATTACTTGAATAAGTCCTGTTATACTACCAATTAAAAAATAAATGTTAGTAAAACAAAAATGCAAAATTTTAATGAGTACAATTTGCATCTAAAAAAACTAGTACATCTAGTCGTCTGTGTGCCAATTGCTAAGCACTGCTGTGCAGTTAACTTTTGGCCAACTAAAGTAAACTTCTAGACTAGCAATGAAGTTCTCCACAGCTGTACAGCATTTTACATATAAATAGTTTTGTTTTATTTTATTGTTTTTATAATATATATATATATATATATTAGTTTTGTTGATTTAAAGTTCTGTATAGATAACAGTAATAACAATATAATAATATATAATAGTATGGTTTATAGTATTAGATTATCTATTTATATTTGAAAATAGTGTTTTTTTTTTTTTTTTTTTTTTTTTTTTTTTTTTGAGAAACATTGAAAATAGTGTTGAACCCCTTAAAAAAGCTATAAGATGTAAAAAAAAAAAAAGTTTGAAATTAAGTATAAATAATTTTTGTACGATGAAAGAATGTAGGCACAACTTTATTGAGCCCAAGTTAGTTTATGAAAAACAAAATTGCAACTCCAAAAAGGTGTGCTTACCAAAGCAAGAGGGAGGGCTTGGCTTGAAGAGAGTTTGGTCTTGGAATAAAGCTGCAGTGTTGAAGCTCATTTGAAAACTATTTACTCATATGCAGGTTCCTTATGGTTGCTAGGGTGCATAACTATTCCCCAAGAAGCGGGTCACATGCACAGCATCAACATTGGAGTAAGGTTCACGAGCGTAGAATATACCTTTAGTGCCTGCAATGTGATAGCTACCACAAAAGACAAACTTCAATATAAAAACAACATAACTTTCCTTTGATACAAACAAAAAATTATAATACAATAAATGCAGGCCAGAAAGAAGCCATAAATTGTGTATCATGCCAGGAAACACATACCAAAGAGGAATATCTATGCAATGGAGTAACACATATCAACCTTGCCCAGACCTGTAAAGAAAATTGATTTATCAAATAACAAGTTTTCAGGATTTGTTAACGAAATTTAGTATCAAATTTACAACCTAAGCTCGAAATCCTGAAATGGAGTGTCCTTGGGAAGTTTTGATATAGGAACAGCTCAGCTACTAGGTGCCATTTGAAGCTTTAAAGGTGTATCAATGGTTCTATTTATCATAAGATTCTGCAAATTAAAAATTACTTACAGCATTTAAATCGTAAATGTTATAATGGCAAATTCAACAAGATTTATGGTGCAAACTTCATTAATGGAAATATAAAAGTTATCTCAACATTGAGTGCAAATCTCATATCTTGATACTATCTCCTGTAACTTCACTTAATAACACAGCATCCTAGCTAAGCAACAAAGGCTACCCTAACCCCCACCCACCCACACACAAACTGCAAACAAATATGCACTTGACTTAGCACCTAACTAAAACAAAGAATGTGATATCTATTAGCCGCAACCATTAACATGCTGGAGGCACCTTCCCTGCAAAGAGAAAAACACATATCAACTAAAAATTTTATTAATTTTCAAGGCAGCAATGTTGATATTGAAATACTAAGATGAAAGAATTGCCTCACAATGTTGGGGTGTATTCAGCATAGCATTAGGAATGTTGACATCTGCGCTTTATGATTAAATGTCTCCAACATAATCTGTTCGTAAATTAGGTGAGCCAACTGGTGCATCTGATGCAGGTTGTTCCATGAATTCATGTGAGTTGTCACTGTCAACATGTTCACCTTGATGAATATGGATAGATGGACATGTGCGCCTTGTGTGTCCAACATCTCTACAGTTACTGCATCGTCTAACTTTCGCACTGCTATTACTTGTGCTACCATGGTCACCTTTAGTCTTTACAATAGCTGGGTCACGAACATTTCTTTTGATTCCAACTCTACCATGTATCCCTTCTCCATTTGCATTTATATTTGAATTGTAAAGTTCTTCCATGCGGCATTTCAACCTTGCTATTTCAACCTTCAATTCTTCAAAGCCTTCTTTTGTTCTTGAGCCAAAGAAACACATCTGACTACAACTAAAAGATAACGCACTAAACCGTGCCATACTTATGACGTCCGGAGAAATTTGGGATTCATGTTTGTCAGATAGGTCAGACTTTGCAGTTTTCAGCAATCTCTTCATTATACATGATGGTGGAATCTGTTTCAAATGTTCAGCCTTCATAATAGCAAATAAGTGTGCGCAAGGATATCCATACGATTCAAATAGCAAACATGAGCACTTCATATGTTGATCTTTTGGATAATACACAACCTCCCATTTTGAGTCAGGACATTCATATTGAGTTAAGGTATAGGTGCGATAACCTTCACTCTCTATGCTATCAAGCACAATAAATGTTTGTTCATTCATTATTTCTTCCTGAACCATACTGAACATCTCCCTTGTCAATATATTAGCAGCATGCTTCTCAATTTTAACTAACTTAGTAATCAAAATTGGTTCAGTATAATTTGAACTAAAATCTGCCCCCATCTCATTGTGTCTAATACGTGTAAGTGCTCTATCAACTTGTTGGAACAACTGATAAAGCCTAGTCTTTTTATTCACGTATCTATTAAAGAATGCATTCATGGCTTCACAACGTTGTGTACTCCTACACCCGGAAAAAAAATGACCTCTCATGTAAGCTTCTGCCCATTTCTTTTTCTTAGCATACATTTCATGCAACCATTCATGGTTATGTAAATTGTGTTTGTCGACCATTTTCTTCCACATGTCTTCAAATTCATCTGGTGTAACATACCGCACCATACACATGATAAAACTTTGATATGCTTCCGTATTGGGTAGATTTGCAAAAGCATTCCTATCAAGATGCCACACACATAAACGATGTCGAGACTCTGGAAAAACACTTTTAATAGCTGCACTCATTGCTTTGTCCCCATCAGTCACAACCGAAATAGGAGTCTTATTGTTCATTGCTAGAAGCAGATTTTGCAACACCCAAATATATGTTTCAACGGTCTCATCAACCAATACTGCACAACCAAAAACTGTGGTCTGTCGGTGGTGGTTGACTCCTACCAATATAACTAGGGGCTTTTTGTATACATTCGTCTTGTATGTAGTATCAAATGCCAGTACATCTCCAAAACATTCATAATCTAACCGGCTTTGGGAATCTGTCCAAAACAGATTGGCCAAACGGCTTTCTTTATCAACAGTGTACCGGTAAAAAAATGACGAGTCCATATCTACCTTGGCTTGTAAATATGCCAAAGCACATTCTGCATCACCATCACGCATATTAGAATTTTGATCTGCAACTACATGGTTGTAGAGGTCTTTTGGAATGAACCCTACATTCTCATATCCTCCAGCTTGTTGGATCAAATTGTCCATGATTTGATTTGATTTTATCCCAACATTATGCAGTGCTGTAATGTAAGCCTTATCAGAATCCTTAATATGCCTGTGTGAACGAAGAAATTGAGTCTGTAATTGAACAACTAAGTCATGATTATGCACCTTTTTAAACTCTACTACCACCCATTCATTTGACCTTCGATCAAACCTAATACGAAAAGCTGCCTTGCAACCAGTTCTAGTTATTGGCCTTGCCTCTCGCTTGCAATTTAAGTTATCCTCCTTTCTTGCTGGTCGAAATCCTTCTTTTGCACAAACCCATCTCCTAGACGTGACAATGTTATTTTTGTTGCGCTTTATCTCATCTTTGCGAATGCTAAAGCCAACCAACTTCGCATATGTGTTATAAAATTGTCCGCCATCGTCTAGGGAACTAAATCTCAAACCAGTTATGTCTGCATCTGTCAAATGATCTATTCCTTTGTCAAGAATAGTGCTCCAATGTTTTTGCACATTTTGTGTAGCATCACCACTGCCTTGTTGTCCCATGATACATTCATTATCTATAACATTATTAACATCCTTGCCAGCATCATCATTCACATCAATGAACACAACCTTCCCACTGTTCTCTGTATTATGATCCATGTGGTTTGTGGACCAATATATTATTCCTAAAAATCAATATACACTTATCAATAAAAAATAAAAAAAGGGTAACACAATAAAGCTAACATAATGTTACAAGTAACACCAACAATTATTAACAAACATTACATATTAATAAGTCACTGATAATGCATAAGTTTGGAATAACTTCAACCAATTCACTTACACTATAGAGAGCACAAACCAGTAATTTGGACCATTATCACTCAGAAATCATGGATGAAAATTTTACAAGAGGATTTAAAAAGAACCAAAACTTCTTAAGTTAATGCTTAATTATCAAAAAATTTGAAGTCATTTAAATTAGAGAAACAGAAATCAGCATGACTGGACAATTTCATTTCCAAATTGAGGAATCTATACAAATTAGATAAGAAGAAAAAGACCACACGTTGGTACCTATGGTTAATGACCATTAAAATGAAATAAGTACACATGTCAAGTATATCTGCAATGATAACCAAGTGGGGGGGGGGGGGGGGGGGGAGCAAAGATAGTCAGAAAGAAACAAAACCAAATATATGTTTAAAAAACTGGAAGTAAAGATTGATCCTCTAAACTATTGTCTAATTTCATAATGTGACTTGTAAACTATTGTCTAATTAACCAAATAAACGCAGTAAAATATTTGCATATTAACACAACAAATATTTGAATTAGATACAATATAAACATACAGTGTCAAAAAGAACAAGTTGCAATGGAACAAATAAATTTCTGAACAAGCTTACCTCCTTCAGAAGGTCTGCTTCTGGCGAATATAGAGACCACTGCAACAGCATCAAAGAATTAGACATAAAATGTTGTTTACCATGCAAGATTTCCAGTGTACCAGTTGATGTATTAAACTGATAATCCACCTGCAATCAGCATGTTGGACTTCAAAGTAAGAGAAATCTCAACAAAGAGAAGGTGAAAGAACAAACAGCACCATAACAGTCCACGAAACCAGGAACCACACAGTAATTGACACCTACCATGACTTTGTGATTTAATATTTATTCGCACAAAACAAGACTCTACCCAGGCTAATCATATGTGTTAAACGATTTTTTTTATATATATATAAGTAGTATAATCTATACAAAAAAGAAGATTACTCCCGTGCACTATGATTAACACAGTAGAGCAGTGAAACTCACCGTGTGTAGTACTATTCTGTCATGGCCTGTTCGTGATAAAAATGTATACGAGAGAAGACCAATGCTTTGAGTCAATATCCTGATTATGGAATACACTAATATTAGGAAACAATAATATTGTACAGGCAATAACAAAAGTAACAAAGTCAATATGAATAAATAGATTAAAAATTATTATTCTTTGATGTATAAAGTTTATTCTTAATATCTTTGTTCACATGTCAATGATATTTTACTCACCATAATTAAAAAACAACTGTCAAATGAGTAAAGCATCAAATTTCAGAAATAAAGAAACAAAATGCAGAAGTACACATGTAGAAAAGATGCAAGGGATCTAGAAGTCATAGAATCCTTGAATACGTGAAAAGCACATGAACCTACAGGCCAAATAAATTTCCTACTTCTTGAAAGTAAAATTTCCTGAGTAATTGAGAATAAAGAAGTATACTGCTTTGATGTGCTCAAGAATCTCCTGACTCTTTTTCACCATCACTAACAATTTTTTTTTTCTTAGAAAAAAAAAAGCAGGAATTTCGGTTAGAATTTATCATCACATGCTGTACATGATTGATGAGGTCCATTAAGTTCCAACTTATTACTCTCATTTTGAAATTTAATTGAATTCACATCAATCATTTTCATGAAAAATAATCTAGTGCAGGGGTGGACTCAAAATAGAATAAAACTTATAACCAGCTACTAACATCCAAGAATGTACTACAAGGTGATACTCATAACAAGCCCATGAATAAATTAAAATTCTTTATCTTCACTCCCATCCGACCAAAATAAATAAATAAACAATAGATCAACACTATTTTTTACAAATGAACAAACTTATTTATAATTTATGAAAAAAATTGACTACTGTCTAAATTTGCCTTACATAATGAACAGGGATCAATAAAAACATCAACCAACACTGCAACATAGATAATCAAAGAAGTTTCATGGTTTAAGTATATACAATCATCATAGTTTTCTCACCTGCTAGTGACCAAAAGGAGTAATAGAAGAATTAAAACCTGCTGGGTTGTGTTCCTAGCAAACCTGCGAAACCAAAAGGGAACCAAAAATTAAAAACAATCAAGCAATAAAGGGACCAAACGAAAATTTTAAATATATATAATAAAAAATAAAAACCAGATGGAAAAAGGAATGAAAAAAAGGGATGTACCAAAATTTAGAGGCGATAAACGGCAGATTTCGCGAACAAAGAGAGATGCAGAGAGAGATAGAGGAAACTGTATCTTTTATCATCGACATCGGAGGGAAGAAGATACGCCGCTACCGAACTGAGAAAACTGCGGAACAGAAAAAACTTTAGAGCTCCGTGGGCTTGTGGCCTTGTGGGATTCTTGGAGTTCCGTGGGTTTGTGGGATTCTTTGCTGGCGAAAATTTTGAAAAACAACCGTTTTTTTTCCGCGGGAATTTCAATATAAAATTTTATTTTTCAAATGTAAAATATTTTAATTTCAATATAAAATTTTATTTTTCAAATGTAAAAAATTTTACTGTAAAATATTTTCAAGTGATTGGAAGGATAAATCACATGAAAAATGCAAGCCATCAAGTGTTTGGAGCTTGCTGGTGGTGCCTAGATCGATTTGATTTACTAAAAATATTTTACTTTTGACTAAATATTTTATTACAAAACAAACATTGTCAAATGTGAAAAAAAAAAAAAAAAATCATAGAGAGAGAGAATGAAAACTGAAAAGAGGGAAAGGAAATAATTGTTGGTCAGAGGGGGTGAATTTACAAGAAATGAGAGAGAGTCATTCTTAGATTTCAGGGGCATTATAGTCATTTTCTATGTTCTAATGGTATTTTGATCATTTTGTAGGTTGTAATGGTATTTTTTTTTTTTTTTAAAATGCTAGAGGGAATTGAAGGAGTTTCGGTCATTTTTTATGTTTTGAAGGAATTTCGGTCCTTTCTAAGGTTTTTGGGGTCATTTTGGTCATTTTTTAGGTACTAAGAGTAAGGGTGTGTAGCGAACTCGCCAACCCACCAAAATCGACCCGACCTGACCCAACCCATCGAGTTAGGTCAATTTTTAGGAGATGGTGGGTTGGGTTGGGTCATGATTTTTTTTTTTTTTAATAGCAAGTCGGGTTAGGTTTGGGTCATGAGATTTACAAACCTACCTAACCCGACCCGACCCACTTATATTTAATATTTTTTTTTTTGCCCCTCTTCCTAGATAAACCCTGTACATTACACAACTAAGACATAGGAGAATGCTTATGGACCCTACACTTGGAATGGCTGGGAGCAAATGAAGAGGAAGCATTGGCTAAAAGATCCTATTCTTGGTCCATGCCAAAGGCGTGACTACTTTGGGAAGAAAGTAAGATATGCACCTAATATGGGACTCAAGTACTCACAAAAAAGGAGATAGTGACTTTCTAAGTTCAGTAACTATAGGGACACTCCTTATTGGTTGAATGCATGTTGGACTACCTTAGAGACACATGTATGATTCACAATACTCCTGATGTCCCTCTCAATATCCAGGACTTGTTTCCCAAGCAGTGGCAAAGTCATCTACCCACAGGTCTCAGTGCCACGTTGGCACAATCTCTATCCTCTAGTCAGCTTTCCATATCACAGCTATGGAAAGGTCCAAAATAGAGAAATGATGACTTAACACCTGTCTTTGTACTTAGCCATATTCCTCAAATTATAAGAGGAACATTTAGCTATATTTTAGGGTAAGAACCCAAGTAAATATTTGAAAAAGAGAGTAGAAAGTTGATAAGATAGGAAGGTAGAAAACAAGGTCTCTTTTTAAGGAAGAACACCCTTATTGTACACGAGTGACCTCTTTTCCCCACATAATACAAATTTGAATAGAGCAAGAACATTCAATTCTTGCTCAAACTGTAGTTTTTCATCCCTTTTCCTAGGGTTTTCCATGTACATCTTGTGTCCTTTTTACGTTCTTGCTATCACTTTATTCTTCTCTAACGTGTGTTATGTCAAAGCTAGCATCTTTGTCACTTAGAAGCTTTTTCATGTAAATGTACTGTTAAATAACTTATTTTATTCCTTTATATAAGCTCAAATCTAACTTGCATGTACAAAACCCAAACCCTAAGTTTTTCTTATATAGTTTGTGTTTGTTTGGCGTTATGCTCACGATTATTTGGTTATAAATTTGCTTTTAATTGTAGTGGTGTTGTTCTAATGCTCAATTTAATAATAATGAAAAGAAAAATTGTCCAACCTATGGGTCCAACCGACCCAACCCAATCCACGTGGGTTGGGTTGGGTTGATTTTTTTTAACCCACCATGGTGGGTTGGGTTGAAAAAACTTCTCAACCCGACCCATGCACACCCCTAACTAAGGGTATCTCGGTCTTTGTTAAGTTTGTAAGGGTATTTTTAGATATTCTCTATGTATAGGGACCATTATGGTCATTTTCTTTTGTAAGGGTATTATGGTCATATATATATTTCTAAGGGTAGTTTGGTCATATTTTAGTTTCGTGGTCATTTTAGTAATTTTTTAGATTTTATGGTAATTTCGATTATTTTTTAAGTTTCCAGATTATTTGGTCAATTTTGTTTGTTTTAAGGGTGTTTTGGTCATTTCTTAGTTTTTGTGGTTATTTTAGTCATATTTTGGGTTTTTTTCGGTAAGTAGTTTTTATTTTATTTTATTTTATTTATTTAAGTTTTAGGGTTATTTTGTCATTTTTTAGGTTCTAAAGGTATTTTGATCATTTTTTAGGTTTCATCGATATTATGGTAATTGGTGAGAAAAAAAAGGGAACTATCAAATGTGACAAAAGTACCACCAAATGTGAGAACAGTACGGTCAATTGTTAGGTATTGGTACTACCTAATGTGACAATAGAATTATAATTTGCGAGAAAAGAAAAATTTGTGGTCTTGCTTAGGGTTTTGTTTAGTAATCATCGCTCTAGATAGGTTTTTGTGGATGGTTTGGACGAGAAGAATTTGAGAGATGAAACTGGAGAGAAGCATAGACTATAGAAAAACCAAGAGAGAGGAGAAGAAAGTCAGAGATTCAGAAACTGATAGAAGAGACTGAAAACTTTTTATTATACGAAAGTGTAGCACGGTGGTACTAGTACTACTCAATGTAAAGATAGTACCATTAAATCTGAGAGAAAATAAGATTATGGGAACGTGGTAGAAGTGCAGTGACATGTGACGTAGGTGCTACATAATGTGAAGGTAGTACCATCAAATGTGAGAAAGAATAAGAGAATTGTTGAATGTGACAAAAGTACAGTTATATGTGATGTTGGTACTACTTAATGTAAGGATAATAGCATAAAATGTGAGAAAAATAAGGGAACCATCGAATGTGACAAAAATATAGTCACATGTAATGTTGGTACTGCACAATGTGAGACTGGTACCATAAAATGTGAGAAAAAAAAATAAAGGAACTATCGAATATGACGAAGGTATAGTCACATATGATGTTGGTACTGCGTAATGTGAGGATGGTACCATAAAATGTGAGAAAAAAAAATAAGAGAACCACCAAATGTGACAAAAGTACAGTCACATGTGATATTGGTACTATGTAATGTGAGGATGGTACCATAAAATGTGAGAAAAAAATAAGAGAACCATTGAATGTGACAAAAGTACAGTCACATGTGATGTTAATACTATGCAATGTGAGGATAGTATCATCAAATGTAAAAAAAAAATAAAGAAATCACCGAATGTGACAAAAATACAGTCACATGTGATCTTGGTACTGCATAATGTGAGGATGGTACCATAAAATATGAGAAAAAAAATAAGGGAACCATCAAATGTGACAAAAGTACAATCACATGTAATGTTGGTACTGTGCAATATGAGGATAATACCATCAAATGTGAGAAAAAAACAAAGGAACCATCGAATGTGACAAAAATACAGTCACATGTGATGTTGGTACTGCACAATGTGAGGATGGTACCATCAAATGTGAAGAAAAAAAATAAGGGAACCATCGAATATGACAAAAATACAGTCACATGTGATATTGGTAGTGCACAATGTAAGGATGGTACCATCAAATGTGAGAAAAAATAAAGGAACCACCGAATGTGATAAAAGTACAGTCACATGTGATGTTGGTACTGCACAATGTGAGGATGGTACCATCAAATGTGATAAAAAAAATATGGGAATCACCAAATGTGACAAAAGTACAGTCACATGTGATGTTGGTACTGTACAATGTGAGGATAGTATCATCAAATGTGAGAAAAAATAAGGGAACTACCGAATGTGATAAAAGTACAATTACATGTAATGTTAGTACTACACAATGTGAGGATGGTACTATCAAATGTGATGTTTTGATAATCTGATATAACAGGTTGCTTACTAGTGGGTATGGTACCCCTAAAAAAAATGGGGGTATGCTAGAATTACCCTTGGATTTGACCATCTAATAGAAAGTTGAAACGTGAGGCTCTCTTTACAAGAAAAAAAAACACGTGACACTCCCTCCATCACTCTTTATACTGATCCTCATTTAATTTTCAACAACCCCCACCTACCTCCACTCTCTTTCCCTCTACATCTGGTCTTCTACTCCTCTTCTCTTTCATAATCTTCTCATTCTCCTACATAGATCAGATCTAAACAGATGCTCTATATCTCTCTTTTTGTGGCGTGAAGACTGAAGAACATACGACATTAAAAACGGATCAACTATAGATCTCTCTCTCTCTCTCTCTCAACGTTGTGCAGAGAAATTGAAGAATTTTGTTTCGGTCCGGTATGAATTTACCGGCCGAAATCCGATATAAATCTCCGGTACAGCCGAAACGACCCGGTAAGGCCGGTATTTAAACCGGAACGAAACTACCTTGTTTCTGTACCGGTGCAGGTAACGGTACGACAAATTCCGGCCGTACCGGCCGGTACGGTACGGAAATGACTTCTTTGGTCGCAACATGGTTGTGACATGTCGGTATGTCCTAGACACGGCAAATCTTAAGAAAAAAGAAAAAGAAAAAGAAAGAAAGAGCAGAATTTTGACATTTGGACAATCACTCACTGTTGATCTTGTTTTGAGCATAACAATCGACTAAATTGAAGCCCTAAAAATTTGACTTGTGTCTCTTGTTCTTTTGAGTTCTCTGAGACCACTACCTCTCTTTCTCTCAGTATTTCTGATCTGATCTGTGCTATAAGACCTCCACCATAAATCGGTGACAACCAAACCCCCCCTTTGGCCTTCAGCAACCTAGAAGCTTCCTCTCTCTTTCTCTACTGTTTCTCTCTACTTCAAATTTCAGGCTCTCTCTCTATCTCTTGGTCTTTTGATGCTTTATTTCTTAGAATTTTTTTTTTTTTTTTTTTTGGTTTGTCTTATTTGTCTTATGCGTGTTGTTTTATCTCTATATATTAAGAGGATTCAGAAAGTTAGTTATTGCCTTTTTGACTTATGAAAATACTCCTAATTTAATTCACTTATCCTTATTTCTAAAAAATAGGAAATAGGGTTAAAACCGTAAATTGAAAAAAATTAATAACAAAAAAGTGAAAAAAAAATAAAAACTCTCCACAATCCCCACCTTCCCCAAAAAAAAAAAACCATCCCAACTTCTAAAAAACCAAAACCACCGTACAGTTTTCTATTAAAAAAAACCTATCCCAAGTTCTGTAAAAAATAAAAAAATACACCACCTTCTTAAAAAAATAAAAATAAAAAGAAAATAAAAATTCACCCACAGTTTCCTATAAAAGTAAATAAATAAAAAATGCTCCATATCACATCAAAAAAAAAATAATAATAACTAAACATATTTCATTGCTATTTTGGTGTTCATTTTTTAGAGCTAGCCTTATGATACTTTTGGCCATATTAGTGGTTCTAAATGTGCAATTTTTTTGGGAAAATAAGTGTGAATCTCAAATTGAAATAAGTGAAAAATTATAACACTAATAAAAAAAAAAAAAAAAAAAAAGAGCCTCATCGCACACACGGAGACGTGTGATGAGGCTAGTTGTTATTATTATTATTATTATATTTTTCGGTGTTGGGTTTTATCTGCCTTATGTGTTTTCTTTTATGTGTTTAGCAATGGAATCTTATTTAGAGCATAACAATCAACTAAAAGCCCCAAAAATTTGACCTGTGTCTCTCAGTTTTTCTAAGTTCTCTAAGACCAACGCCTCTCTTCCTCTTAGTATTTTTGATATGATATGTTCTATGAGAACTCTGCCATACATCAGCGACAACCAAACTCCCTTCGGCAACCCAAAAGCTTCTTCTCTCTTACTCTGCCATTTCTCTTTCCTTCAAGTTCCGGGTTCTCTCTCTCTTGGTCTTTCGAAGCTTTCTTTTCTTAGTTTTTTTTTATTTGACTTATTTGCCTTATGCATGTTGTTTTATATATATAGGTTTAGTATTTATTCATTTATTTATTTATTTTATACTTTTATTTGCCTTATGCGTGTTCTTTTATATGGGTTTAGTATTAATATTAATATTATTACTATTTTTTTTTTTTTGGTTTTATTTGCCTTAAGCATTTTCTTTTATTATTATTAGGACGGTCACGAAGTAATAACTCGATGAGTCCAAGGTCGAATTCACAGGAAAAATGGAATTGATTAGCAAACCACAAGAGAATAAAACTAAAACAATAAAGTTTAATTGAAGAGATTTTGATTATTTAGTAAAGGTAATTTATATTGAGAGAAAATAACGATATATTAAGGCACTAAGGTTTGGGGATCCACACACAACATATCTATTGGTAGTCTTAACAATATTTATTTTATAACTCAACTAAAATTCATACAAATGATTATCTTAGTCAGATGATTTAACAATAAGAAATCAAGATTTAATTGTCTAAGGTAGTTTCATGAAATTGATCGATTTTGGGCAAAAAAAAACTCATGAATTAGTTCGCAAGGAATGCTAAACATTTAACATGCCTGGTGTCTACGATAAATAAAAAAATTATACAAAACTAAACACTTTTCTAGATGAGTAAATCAATCAAAAATACAAGAACATAAGCATTAAAGCCATTAAATAATTGTTGAGATCATACCAATAAACGGTTGGATTTGTCCCTTATTTTAACAAGACTTCTAAGAAGCCATAATACCAAATAAAACTCTAAAAATTGTAAAGAAACTTTAAGAAAACCTAAATTTCATTCTACGACAGCTCTCCCTTGAATTTTTCCCTAAAGAGCTGAGAGCTCGGATTTGTGCTAAAACCCAAGAGCTTGTTCAGACACCCAATTAAAAAATTACGGCTAGATTGCTTTTACTCTAACTTAAGCTAAGTGCGAAACTAGAGTAAATAAGCGCAATGAACCGATAAAGCTACCCTAAGCTATATTCATCCATCATCAACAATAAAATGAAAGCTTAAAGAGTAGGGAAGAGATATGCAAACACAAGATAACACTGAGACGTGTTATCGAAGAGGAAATCGAAGAACTCGGCGAAAAACCTCTCTGCGACCCTCCAAGTCGAAATTGATCCACTAAAGAATAAAGTTGGAGTATACAAATAACAAAAGACTCTCCAAGCCTAGTCTACCCCATGTACTTGAGCCCTCCAACCTCCTACTACCAACGAACTTCTCAGAGTCTTATCTTCTCTAGCTTTCTGGATCCCGCAATTCTGCCCGATTGCATCCTCCAATGAATGGCTTCTTCCAATACTTCCCAATAGCACCAAAATCTCACTTTACACTCAAAATGGGTGTGATAAGTGTTTGGGCTAACAACCTCTCAAGGATCTAGAGATGGAGAGGTAGGAGTTAAGGAAAACCACAAGGAAATGTGTAGATGATTGTGGGTATAACTATCTTTAACTCTCAAGTGTATTTTCTAGAGTTTTCTCTCTAAAAATCACTCCTTACAACTTGTGGGTAATGAGGGTATATATAGTGTGGGTAAAGAATTTGGTAAAGCAAACACAACTTTTTGCTAAACAGAATGTTTCACGGGTACTTCGCTAGTTAGCTCATCTCGCGAGCCACTCATGAAACTGACAGCCTGTCATTACTCTTTAGCTTCTTGTCATGTGCTCTACACGTGGCCTTTTTGTGGGTTGCTTCTTGCGAGTTACTCACGAGCTAGTCACGAAATCCACTGTTCAACTTTTGAAACTTGATTCTTCACCGATCTCTCACACTCATCCTTTACAAATAAACCCATATACATGTAGGGAAAATGATTGAAGAAATTACAATCAAATTTGGCACGGAATTAAAGCCAACACAATATAGTTGGAAATCATAACTTTACAAGAGCCTTTTTATAGGTCAAGTAATCCTATTACAAGTGGAACTCCTGTTTGGAGAAAATCCTAGGTTTTCAAGCGTCACTTAACTGACGCGCTTTTGGCTGATTTAAAGTTAGCATTATGATGCAAGTTGCGGAAGTGTCAAGAAGCAAAACACGTCTACTTTTAGAAAAACAAGAAACAAAACATGCTTGCTACTAAAAATAACCTCGAATCCATAAGGGTCCTTGATTCCATAAGGAGAAAGAGTTCTGAAATCTACTAGAGAAACAATAGACAAAAGTCTGAATTTTTACAAATATCAATAATCTGAAAAATTTTTATCGATAAAACTTGATAAACAAGAAAATATATTTTAAACTAAGTCATAATTAATACCTAACCATAATAGGAACCAAATTTGACCTAAAATGCATTAAAAATCACCTAAAAACAAGGAAATAAATGCCCTAAACCTAAAATAACGAAAATTACAATAATTAAATAGTAAATTGTGTCCTACATCACAATAGGACCTTTTGGTAAACTAAGACGTTGTAGTTGTAGACGCCGCATTTTGTACCCCTTATGATTCGGGCCCCCGTTCCCCAATAATGCTAAAATTCTAAGACCCAGTTGGTTTTGAGCCCAATCAGATTGCAAATTGACTTGAGAGATGTTAAAATGGAAAGTATAACTTTTTAATGAGCAAAAAATCTATTTTTAGAAAATAAAGGCCAAAAGAAGCCCTAAGCCTGTGTACACAGGCATGAACCTGCGTACGCGGCCTAGAAGCCTGCGTACGCAGGCACAAAGCCTAAACACACATGTAGGATTTCATAAGCACCAGAAAGGCAAGTTTTATGCATTAAAGACCAAGTTTTGGAACAAATCCTACATCGTTTGAGAGTCGTTCTAAATCCTCATTTTCACAATATAAATAGCCTTACATGGTATCTTTCAAAAACACACAAAAATCCCATGGGAAAACACTAAGATTCAATAGAAATAGTGAATCAAAGAGGGAGTTTTTTTACAAAACATGCTTAAGTCAATTTTATTTGATTAGGGCATTTTCTGGTCTTGATCTTTGAATTTTAATATTACTAATTGCATTCTTATTGGTTTTTGATAGATTTGACTGAGGAGAATGGTCAAAATTCAAGCCTAAGAGCTTTTGCTTTGAGGTATCATTTTCAAACTCTTCTTTTATTTTCTCCTTTTAATTCTATCTTTTCTTTGTTTCTTTGTTTGTTTTATGCCTTATAACATGTCTAGCCTAGAAACCCTAATTTTTGTTTCTTCCATTTTGCTTCTGTTTTCATGTGTATACTTTTGCTTAGGTTCTTTTCCATACTTGCATGCTTTTAAGCTTCTATTTCACATGTTTTATTGCTTTTTTTTGTCTCACATGTTATAATTAGGGTTTATTTTGTGTTTTCCTTGCTTTAATGCTATGAACACGCATTCACATGTTCTTGCATAATGCCATAGTTGTTAAGTTGCTGCAAGGTAAGTGAGGTAAGTCATGCATTGATATGAACATGCATTTTAATGATGTAATATGTTTGTTTGATGTTTGATTTCATGTCTAAAAGTTTGGAATACATGCGATGATCTATGTTTGTTTGTCATGCCTATCTTTCTGCCTTGTTTCGTTGCTGCCTTAGATGATGTAATATGATGAAGCATGATTAGATGTATGATTAGAGTTTTTGGTGTGATGAATGCCTTGATACCATGACATGTATGCCAGATGTATGATAAGGTATGCCATGATTAGATGTATGATAGGCCTTATTTGATTGCCATGATAGATGCATGGTTAGGGATGATTGATGCCATGTTGATTTTTAGATGTATGCTAGTGTGTGTGTGTGTGTGAGTTAGATGCAAATATTGAGTATGCCCCTAATAGGGTTAAGACATAAGACACAAGATGGGAAGCCAACCTTAGGGTGGGGCGGTTTTGGGTGCCTAACACCTTCCCAAGAACGTACGTTAACTTCGAACCCAAATCTTTGGTAGTAAGATTAAAAGGTCCTTCCTCGAGAGGACGCTATATATATGGTTCCTAGGCCATTGCAAAAACTTGGTGGCAACTCCAAAACCCATTGTGTCCATAGTAGCCCTTTAAGTTAGCTTTCAATCCTAACTTGAATCATCTCAATTGGACATCTAAGCCAAAAGTTGTGCTCAAAATAACTAGTGCGCAGACTGGAATCCTAATCTGAATTGGATTTGGATTTGAAGCAAATTTCTTTTGATTCCTTACTACAATTGGATTCAAATTTAATTGGGTTGGCATTCTTTAACTCCATTATGACCCTTCTAAAATTAAAGCCCATTAGCCTTCTTCTTTGTACAAATCCACTTATTTAAGTTCATTCTTCTACAAATGACATATTCATGAATTAAAATTCAATTAAGCATAAAATTAATCATTCAAAATTATACCAAAACCAAATATAAAATGCATGAATTAACTCAAAATAAGTATGATAATGCTTTCTAATAATGATATAACTATGCTAAATCAAGCTATTATCACACTCACCAACTAGCTCATTGCTAGTCCCTAGCAATTTAAGTGACTCGAAACAAGGAAACAAAAGAACAAAATTTTATTACTTTAGTAGATATAATTAGTCAAAGGTCAAAAAACTAATAACTACCAAAAATATTCCACATGCTATCAACGCCCAGTGTGTGAATAGTTTAGCCAACACAAAAAAAACCTTAGTCTTAAGATAAAATATGGATTGAATTTCTATCCAGTCTATGCTTCAACTCAAATCTCACTAGTGTTAACACTCAACAAATAAAATTACTCCGAAAATAGTATAACAATCTCAAACATATGTGAGTGGAATAATGTAAAATAAAGACAAATATCTCACATATAAATAAGATGAAGAACGGTAGCACAAAATAAAGAATATGTATAGTCTCATGAAAGGATGCTAAACACTAAGAATATTACACCACACATATTGATTAGTCTTGTCAATATCCAAACCATACATTCCTTAAGATCAAATAGGACTTTCATTGGGACGTAATGTAGGGTAAAGAAGAGAATTTAGGAACAAAGTGTATAGGTAAAAATAAAAAGTGTTCCCAAGAATAATTAGAGAGACAACTTCTTTTGAGTATATGACATTTGATTTATCTTCTCAAGTTTCTTGAATATTACACTTTCACTTTCTTTTTTCCAAATTTTCATCAACTAATGCATTCTCGATTTATTATTATTTTTTCAATATTTTCCCTTTTCTGATTATGACTCTCTCTTTTTTTGGCATGAGTCCTCCTTTTCTTCCAACTATTTCACCACAAAAAGACAATTTGATTGTGTTCATTCTTGGAACACTTGGGAAAGGGTTTGAGAAAGAACGACTAAAATAATAGGTTCAAATGGGTGACTAGTGATAATGTACCAAGAAAAAGAATAATAAAGGCTCAAAATAAACAAAGATGGCCTAAAATCATCTCTTAAGAATTGAGATAGTTCTTCAAAATTCATGACTTTAACATATTCAAGTGTGGCATAAAATTGATAAATTCTTAGCATTTGACCAAATAAGAGAATAATGAGACTAAGCAATAACAAAATTATGCACTTCCAAATGAAAAAAAAAATAGTAACCCTCTAAAAAATGAATGGCTCAAGAAATCACATGGGTTATAGTCTCTACACTTTATTTTCAAGATTTTCAAAGTCGTCTCTATCTCTCAACCAAGAAATATGTTCATGTGGCTAAAGTGCATGTGCATAATAGTTGAGTATGAAAAACAGTGGAATTTTTTAGTTAAAATTAGCATAAAGAACTTCGACTTAAAACTCATGCTAAAGAAACAAAAAAAAAAAAAAAAAAAATTGATGGAAAAATTGGACTAAAAAGAAAAACAAAAATCACTAAAAATAACAACCAAAAAAAAAAAAAAATCAACATAAAATAAAACCAAATCCAAATCATCTCAAGTTCCTCCGCCTAATTGAAAATTTACATTATCCTCAATGTTAACGAGGAAAAATAATAAAGCATAAAGATTACAGAGAGTATCTTGATAAATGAGATCCTACAAATTAATGGATTCCTCCTCTTGTGAAAAAATCTCGAGAAATGACTTAAAATGTTATCCATTTACCTTGTGAAAAGATCCTACAATTTTTAACAAAGAAAGGTCCAGTCCATCTAGATCTCAATTTTCCAAGGAACAAATGTAACCTAGAATTATACAAAAGAACTTTTTGAGATGGTTCAAAAGATTTTCTTAAAATGGGTTTGTCATGAAAAACCTTCATTCTTTCTTTATAAATCCTAGATTTCTCATATGCATCATGCTGGATTTCTCCCAACTCATTCAATTGCAATTTTCTCAATGAACTAGCCTTGTCTAAGTTAAATTCAAACAGCTTTATTGCCCAATACAATTTATGTTTCAATTCCACAATCAAGTGACAAGCTTTACCATAAATAAGTCTATAGGGAGACATACCAAGAATATTTTTATAAGCAGTGTAGTATGCCCAAAGCGCATCATTCAACCTCAATGACCAATTTTTATGATTTAGGTTAATCGTATTTTGCAAAATTTGTTTAATATCCCTAGATGGTTTATCATTGTCCTCTAAATAGATACTGTGAGTACAAACCAATGGACTAAGTCCTTTTATATCAGCTATGTTCCTTCTTATGACACCCATATGTTTACTCAAAACATTTAATAACTTACCTCTTATAAAGAGTCAAGTTTAGAAGATATTGCTACTGGAAAAGTCTCATTAGTTCCTAGAGAAGCATATTCGAGTTCAATTGACAAGGGCTTTTACTCCAATTTTGGTACTTTCTTACTATATCACAACAACTTTATCTCATGGGGTGGAAACTCCTCAAATTTCAATTTCCAATCGCTCACTTCCAATTCCTGTGCAGATTCCAATAGACAATGAATGTATACAATTTCAAAATTCTCATCAAAATTAAAATCACATGAATTAACTAGATGATAATAGCTTAATTTTGCATATTTATATCATTATTAGAAAGCATTATCATACTTATTTTGAGTTCATTTAAGCATTTTATATTTGGTTTCGGAATAATGTTGAATAATCAATTTTGTACTTTATTGAATTTTAATACATGAATTTGTCTTTTGTAGGATAATGAAATTAAATAAGTGGATTTGTCCAAAGATGAAAGCTAATGAACTTTACTTTTACAAGGGCCATGATGAAGTCAAAGAAGGCCAACCTAATTAAATTCGAGTCCAATTGGAGCAAGGAATCAAATGAAATTTGCACAAAATCCAAGTCCAATTCGAATTAGGATTCCAGCTTGAGCACCGGTTAGTATTTGGAGCATAACTTTCAGCTCAAATGTCTAATCGAGGTGATTCAAGTTGCACGACATATTCATGATTTGCATAATGAGATTCGCAAAAAAATTCAGGTAAGTAATTATCAATATAAAATTCATGCTAACACTCATCGACATCATGCAGAGTTTCAGGTAGGAGATTATGTCATGATTCGGATTCGATCTAAATGGTTTCCCTTTGGGACTATTAAGAAATTACAGGTTTGTAGTGTCGGACCATTCAAGGTATTGAAACGGATTGGCCTAAATGCATATGTCATTGACCTTCCCCATGATAATGGTATTAGCTCATCCTTTAATATAGAGGATCTAGTTGCTTATAAAGGTCCCATAGTTATTCCTGATAAACTTTTTGATGAGCCTTTGCTTGATCCTATTGATGTCCCTATTCCTGCCCTTTTTACCCTTGAATCTGACCTATGCACATAAAGAATTTATTGATGCTATTTTAGATGAACAGATTGTTTCTACCAGGGATGGAGGAGTTCACCATTTCCTAGTTCGTTGGTAGGGACGACTAGATTCTGATTGCTAATGGATTACTCAAGATAAGCTACATCAACTGGATCCTGACTTGCTTGAGTAATATTAGAGCTCTTCAGATTTCCACTTGACGAGGTTGAGTTCTTCTCACCTAGGGGGAGTTGGTGCAGACACGAGGTACAAGCCTCCAATTATAAAGCAAAAAGAAGACGGCCCAACCTGCGGCCTTACAGATGGAACCTGCTAGTAATTGGGCTTGAAGATTAAGCTAGCCCAAACATTTAATAATGAGGTTTTTTTTTATTTATTTTTTAATTTTTTATGCATTTTGTTGTTTGCTATTTAAGCACTTTTTCTAATTATTATAATATAGCTTTTTAGAATTATAACACATGTGTGTTTTTTTTACACTGGTGTCGACTCCAATTTTGCTTGGTACTGACTCCAAGCAACCCTTAGGTACTAACTCCTAGGTAGGGGCGTAGCTAGGAATTTGTACATGGGGGGGGGGGGGCGGATTCGAAGTATTGATATAAAAAACATAAATCATAAGTCTATTGAATATGAAATTTCAATTTTGATATATCTTAAACATTAATGAACATACAAAAACTGTCTAGTTCACTATAGACATATACAAAAATATCCACACACAAAAAAAAACATTTCACATCAAAATCATGTTTGACAACGATTTTTCATGGAATAGAATTCATCCATAATCATTTCCATGGTGAAATTCCCAGCAATTTCCTTTTCTATATAAACTATCATATTATCTGCCAAAAGTTCATCCTCCATTCTATTGCGAAATCTTGTTTTTAATAGTTTCATAGCTGAAAAAGCTCATTCTGTAGTTGCTGTAGAAACTGGAAGAGTCAACACAAGACGAATCAGTCTATCAATTAAATGATAGAATTTAGACTTCCCTGAAATTTCTAATCCCCTACATAGCTCAGATATTGTACCCATATTTTGAAAATTTAGATGTTTTGTTACATCAAGCTCATAATGTTGCAATTGATGCTTCAAAGGACAAATTTCCTGCTTAGTGAAATCTTGAGGATAATAATTTTCAGCCAAATTGCAAATATCACCAATTTTGAATGATCTAAAAGCATCCTTAGAATTTAATGTTGAACTAAGAGTGAGAAGATCTGCTATTAGCTCACAAAATCTACTATTCAATTCTTGCAATTGAAAATCTATTGCAACTGTAAATATGTCAATTCTTAAATGATGTTTTATTGTTGTCAAAGCTTCATCTTGATGATGATATCTACCTCGAGCTTTAGTGTAACGAACATTTAAATCAAGAATATCAATTTCATGTTGTCCACAAAATGATGTAACACTATCAAGTAAAGGCCCTCATCCATCATAATAAGTGATTTTGTAGTTGAAACTAAATGCATGGCATTTAAAAGATCTTGAGAACGTTGTTGCAAAGCTTGGCAAAGAATATTAGTAATTCCCATAATCTCTTTCATCATATGCAAAATTAAAACAAATTCAAATGATGTTAATACCTAATAAGCTCCCTCAGCATCACCACGTTGTTTATAATTAGCCCCTTCCTCAGAGATAGTATTGATAACTTTGCAAGTTGCAATAAACATTTTTATCAAACTATAAATAGATTGAAAATGAGATCCCCAACGTGTATCTCCAGCCCGTTGCAAAGTATCAATTTAGTTTGCTCCTCTTCCAGTCTCAATTTCATTGAAGCAATCATATTCTCAATTTATTCCTTTTGTGCATATTGCAATTCATCATTATGCTTACTAGAACCAACAACAATATTGATAATATTAGTCAAATAATCAAAGAATTGATGAACAACTTTTACTTCTCTAGATGTTGTAACTAAAGTCAATTGCAACCTATGAGCCATGCAATGTACATAATAAGCATATGGACATTCTTTAAGAAATAGAGCTTATAATCCATTTCATTCACCACGCATATTACTAGCTCCATTATACTCTTGACCTCGAATATTCTCAATGTGAAGGTTGTAACGAGAAAGGACAACACATATCTCCTTCTTTAGGGTCAACGCAGTAGTATCTCTAACATGCATAACATGAAAGAAACGCTCTTTAATGAAACCATTTTTATCAACAAACCTCAAAATAATGGTCATTTGCTATCTCTTTGACTCATCCCAGGCTTCATCAACAAGAATGCAAAATTTTGCATCCCACATTTCCTGAAGCGTTTTCCAAGACAACACTAGCTACTTTGTCATTGAAAGTTGATGTGAATTTTATCAATTCAATAAAATTACCTCTATTTATTGAATCAAGGCTTTCATAATGACCTCTAAAAGCACAAGCTTGGAATGCTAGCCATCGAGCACACTCTATTGAGGTTTTGAGTAGCAACTGATTATTCTCTAATTCTTTTGACGTTTGTTTCTCAATTAGCTTGTCAATATGTCGTGAATAATTCTTTAAATCCTCGCAACATTTCACAACAATTTTATGTGGGGAGTTTGGATCTTTCCCTACATGACGAATTAAAGGGCAATTCATTCCATCTTTCACCTTTTTCCAATTATTAAAACCTGTTGAAATGAATGCATCTGATCCGGGATGACCTATTGGTTTCTTACTAAAAAGGTAGCAAGGTAGACAATATATCGCATCCATTGAAGGTGAGTATTCCAACCAATCAAACCATGAAGGTTGAAGTCGACGACGATAAGTATCATCGTTGTATGGATAGTCTATATTTTTAGGTTAATGTGGACCTTCTTTGAGATAAGCTCGTTGGATTTCATCTTGTTTGTTGATAGGGAATTCACATATTTGTTTACATGATCCTGGATCACGATCTATCTCTTCAGATTGAATTCTTGAACATTTGGAGGGGTGTTCATCAGGTATTGAAGTATCAACATTTGTTTCTACAGTCACAGGTGTCCTAATTTCTGAATTGCTAACATCTTTTTTCTTAAAGAATGCATCAATTGTTTTTCGTTTTCTCATAATTCTTTTAGCTTTAAGAATATGACTCAAAAATTAACTTGAAAAGAACTTTAAAAAATAAAATTTTAATTAGAAATTTTTACTTAGTTATATGGATGTTATTCATACTCAAGAAAAAACAAAATTTCCACTATAATTTAAACAGTCAACCCATTTTTAATACGACTTTAATTAATAATAACCCCTCAAACAAAAACAAAAATTAAACACATAAGTATTGGTACACAACATAAACCAAACAATTTAACATCGCTCACAGCCACATCCACAGCAACATGATATCTAACTAATAAAAAATAGGTAATAAATCAAAACAATTTTACCTTAGAAACTTTATCTTCACAAAGTGCAAAGATGGGTCACCCATGTGGCAATGCCTACTGCCTCTGCCTCCAACTTTAGATCTTCCCTTCAAGACTCATCACAAACAATCTCCCCATGCCTTCAATCATGTATTTCTCTAAAAATCTATGAAAATATAAAGAGCATGTGAATATTTAGGTGTAGATAGTTGAGAAAATAAAAAAAAGACACTAAAAAGAGATGAATCATGAATGTCTAATGCTTAAGAAAGAAAACAAAACTCACCAGGCAGTCACCAAGTTCCAAAACTAAAGCTGAATCAGCTGATGAAGAAAGAAAAAATTGGTCAATTTTTTTTTTGGACAGTGAGGACAGAGGACTGAAGTTTTGGGGGCTGGTAGGCAGCGGTATCAGTGTTGAAAGTGTATCAAAGAAGACAAAACAAAAGAATAAGAAGTAAAAAGGGAATAAGGGATTCCGTGGGTCAGTGGGTGGGCTTTTTGAAATTGAGAGAAAATGAAATTTTGTTGTTATTTGGACTTGAGTATTTAAATGAAGTGGGCCAGCTTTTTGTTTTATTTGGAGTACATAAGGCCTAAAATGAAAGTTGGGGCTAGGAGAATAGTTGAGAAATGGGTATTGGGGGGGGGGGGGGGGGCTGTCCGATATTGGGGGGGCCCAATTATTTTTTCTACATAGTCTAATGGATTTTTTTTTTTTTTTTTTGCAAGGGCCATGGCCCCCCAAGCCACTACGTGGCTCCGCCCCTACTCCTAGGGTATCCTTTATTTTTGTTGTTGTTTAATTGTCCCAATGAAATAGTGTGGTTGTCCTGTGTCATACTTTGCCTGCGAAAAACAAGATTGGGTTTGTGAATGGAAATATAACTGTTCCAGATCCTAGTTCATCACTCTTAAATTCCTAGACTCGCTGCAACACCATGGTACTCTCTTGGATAATGAATTCATTGTCCAAGGAGATAACATCAAGTGTGGTGTGATTTACATTGATATAGCATGGGCAATGTGGTTGGATCTCAAAGTAAGAGATATAGCATGGGCAATGTGGTTGGATCTCAAAGTAAGATTTTCACAAGGCAAAGAACCTAGGATATCCGAGCTTTAGAAGGAGAAATCATCACTTGTGCAAGGACAGCTTTCTATAAGCATGTATTTTACAAGATTCAAAGCATTGTGGGATGAGTTTGTGAATTACTCTCCCTTACCTGAGTGCTCTTGTGGAGAAATGAAGACCTTGATGGAGACACAACAGAGATAATCACGTTACGTGTGTTCTCATGGTCTTATCAGATGGCTATGCTCACCCAGTCAATAAGGCGTATCCCTTGATTTTTCAAGAAGAGAAGCAGAGGAAGATTGGTATAAATGCCAATGCTAATTCCAATGTTGAAGCCACTGCATTATAATCTAATGCTAATGCTATGATCAATCATGGTGGTAAGGGAAATGCTCAAAAGGAGAAGCCCACTTGCACCTATTGTGGTCGTGTTGGACATGTAATAGACAAATTCTACAAACTCCATGGCTCCTCTTGATTTCAAACCAAAAGGAAAGGATTCTTCTGTGAATCAAATCACTGAACCTAACAATAATGTAGCAGCCAATACATCTAACATAACCATGATGGAGACAAGGCTAAGCCTACACCACAACTATCATCGTAGCTTCAAAGCCCTATCACCCAAGCCCAATACTCAAGATCTCTCATCAGCGTTTCCTACACCACATCAAGCTACTGTTGCAGTTTCCATTGATTTTTAACCTCAAATGTCCTCTTAGCAATTTTCCCCACATTTCTCAGGTAATCCATTATTGGTCCATTTGAATTGAGGAGGGAGGGTGAGTAGACCTAGTAGAGTAAGGTAGATAAGGATTGGCGCAAAATTAGTCTATTTTCAGACAACTTTACTTTGCTCCTCTCCACTCCCCTTCCTTCCTGCTTCAATCCAAACAGGCCCTACGTTATTCAGCAACTAACTCTTTAGACCTTAGGTACTCTATCCTTTCAGTTGATAATGCCAATAGAATGGCTTTTGATTCCAATACCTAGGTTATAGACACTAGGGAAACGGAGCATATGGCCCATTCAGTAATTATCCTCACTACCATTACTGCAAATGTGAACACCTATGTTCATTTACCAAATGGGGAATCTGCACTTGTAAATCATATTGTGGAATTCACTTGTCTGGCACCTTGATTCTCACTAATATTCTTGTTGTTCCTTCCTTTAGCTTCAATTTAGTTTCTATTAACAAGTTAACCTATTCCTTTGTGTATTGCTTTATCTTCTTTGCGAATTTGGTTTTCATTCAAGACCTTTTTCATTGGAAGATGATTGGATAGGGTAAAGAACATCATGGTCTTTACTTCCTGCAATTGACCTCTCCATCATCATCTCTCTTTCAATCAGTTATCAATTCTATATTTCCTTCTAATCTTGCATCTGTAAATAAATGCTCTTTTGTAGTTTGGTACTGTAGACTTGGACACCCATCTACTACTAAGATGCAATTGCTAGAATGTGTTATTTTTGCTGTATGTAGTACCAAGAATAATCCTTGTATGATTTGTCCTCTTGCCAAGCAAAAGAGATTGTCTTTTCCTATCCGTTCTCATATTTCAAATTGTCCATTTTGTCTTGTTCATTGTGACATATGGGGCACTTTGGATGTTCCTATAGTGGATGGCTAAATTTTTCCTTACCATTGTGGATGACTACTCTAGATGTACCTAGGTGTATCTCATAAGATTTAAATAAGAAACTCAAGGGTTGTTGGCCAAATTCTATAACATGGTAGAAAATCAATTTAATAAAAAAATTAAGCACATTCGTAGAGATAATGCACCAGAATTTTTTATGAAAGATTTCTTCAACAGCAAGGGTATTATTCACTAATTAAGTTGTGTTGAAACCCCTCAATAGAAATCTATAGTTGAGAGAAAATATCAGCATTTTTTGAATGTTTCTAGAGCCTTAAAATTCCTATCTTCATTACCCATTTCATACTGGCCTGAATGTGTTTTGTCTACTGTGTATTTCATAAACAGACTTCATCTTTAAACCAGAGAAATACCCTATGAACTTCTTTTCAATCATGCTCCATCTTATGGTCATATCAGGGTGTTTGTGTTTTGGTTCTACTTTGTCTAGCCACAGTTCTAAGTTCTTTGCCAAAGCTAGAAAGTATATTTTCCCGGGTTATCCCATTGGTATCAAAGGACATAAGGTTCTATATTATGAAACCAAGATTGTTTTTGCGTCTAGAGATGTAGTCTTCTACGAAAGTGTTTTTCCTTTTCAATCTCAGACTTCTTCTAGTTCTGTTGATGATCCATTTGTTATCCCTTTTTCTACTAATGTTGTGTCTGTTCCAAATATTTCCCTACATCATTCTGATAATTTAAACTCATCAACTTCTCCAAACATTTCTATTGATCCTTCCATCAATTAGTATACTCATTCTGTAGAAGCTTTACCCCCATCTAAATATCAATTCTTAATTTCTTATACAGCATTTCCATCTAATCTACCTTCCTCTATATTTCTCCAGTTAATTCCACTCCTCATAATACTTCTCGACCACTCATGTTATAAGGTTTCCCCTCATCCCTCAGGTCATCCCTTTGATCTTGCTAATTTTTATTCTTATACCATATTTTCACCAAAGCAGAATCCTTTGCTTTAGCCCTTTCCAACTCTATACCTGAACCAGAATATTTTCACCAAGTTGTCCAAAGTCCCCATTGGAGAGAATCAACGAAATTAAGGCCTTTGAGCCTAATAACAGTTGGACATTGACCTCTCTTCCACCTGGGAAAATTGCCATTGGGTGTAAATGAGTATACAAGGTTAAATTCCACTTATATAGAACTTTGGAAAGATATAAGGTCAGGTTGGTAACTAAAGGCTACACTAAGGGTGTGTTTGGATTGAGGGGGGAGGGAGGGGGAGTGGAGGGTAGTAGAGTAGAGTTAGCTGAAAATAGGCTGATTTTCAGCCAACTCTACTCTACTCCCCCTCAATCCAAGCAGATTATCAGGGAGCAGCTTTGGACTATATAGAAACATTTAGCCTTGTTGCAAAATTAATTTGTGCGTGTTCTATTAATTGTAGCTGCTTTAAAGGCCTGGTACCTCTTACAATTGGGATGTCAACAATGCTTTTCTGCATGGTGACTTGCAAGAGGAGATATGTACATGTGCCCGCCACAGGGTTATCACAGCAAGGGGAGGTTCAAACCAGTAAAGCAACAGGTCCTCTTGTATGTAAGCTTATGAAGTCTTTTTATGGGCTTAAAAAAGGCAGACTACTCTCTCTTTACTAAGACACTACGAATCCTTTGTGGCTGTCTTAGTATAAATGGATGATATCTTATCACTGGTAATGACTTACAGTACATTACAAGTCTTCAACATATGGTAGACGAAAAATTCTAGCTCAAAGACTTGGGTTCTTTACAGTATTTCTTGGTTTTAGAGGTTGCCAAGAGCAAGAAGGATTTTTGTTAATCAAAGGAAGTCTGCCATTGAAAATTTGGAAGATTTTGGTTTGCTATGTTTCAAACCCGTGATCCCTATAGAGCAATACTTAAAGCTCAACAAAGATGAAGGTCAGTTAGTCAAGGACCTTCCACAGTTCAAAAGAGTCACAGAGAGATTGCTCTATCTAACAGTGACTTGGCCTGACATTACCTGTTTAGTTCACCACTTAAGTCAATTTTTGGACTAGCTAAGAGAGTCAAACATGCGTGCTGCACTCAGGATAGTTCAATACATAGGGTTCACCTGGTAAAGGTCTTTTTTTTTTTTTTTTCCAAGTAACTCAGATTTGCACATCAAGAGTTTCTGGGATGCAGACTAGGCAGGTTTCCCAGATACAAGATCCTTAATTGGGTTCTATATCTATTTGGGAAATGCTTGGGTTTCTTGGAAATCAAAGATATAGGGTACTTTATCCAGGGTACATGTGAAATTGTTTGGCTAAAGAGCTTTTTGCAATTGAAAGACTTTGGAAATTTCTCATGATTGACCAAGTTTTCAACTCTTATTGGTTGTAAAGAAAAATCTGTTGTAACTATTTGTGGAACTATTTCAACAATTAGGAGTAGTCCGTTCCCCGTTGCTCTGTTTATTTATCTCTATTACTAAGAATCTAAAATATTCTATTTAGATTAGAAAAAAATTATATATATATATATATATATATATAGAGAGAGAGAGAGAGAGAGAGAGAGAGAGAGAGAGAGGTTGAATTCAAGTTACACTTGGTTACACCACTCAATATTTTTTAATTGGATATGAATTTTGACAAATCCATAATTAGATTACATTATCTTCGTATATTCTTCACATTTGCAAAATTTTAAAGTAATAAAAAATTAATAACTATGTCATTAATCAATTGTTTAAATTCAAGTTTTTGTAGTTTAAAATAATGCATAAAATATGAGTTTATAAATCGAATGGTAAATAACATCCAATTAACATAAAAACTGACATGAATTTTAAGAATATATAAAATATGTAGCTCAATGGTGAGATTTTCAAAATATAAATTCTATAACAAATTATTGGTTGGTGTAACATTATTTAGAGTTACACCAAGTGTAACTTGAACTTAATACTAATATTCTAACGGTAAAAAAAAACCCTCATTAATGCTAATATTCTAACTGATCTCATTTATTAATCTTTATTTTATACATTCCATACTTATTTCTAAACCCAAAAAAAAAAATTATAAGTCTAGTATTTCTCTCTCTCTTTCTCTTTGCACGTTTCTCTCTCTATCTCCTCCACGGCTCTTCCACCTCCATGGCTAGGTCGCTGGTAGAGAAAAAAAAAGCCATAGCCTACCTAACTTTGATTAATAACAAAACTATTGCTTTGCCGTTTTGCTATTATGGATGAAAACCAATTATGCACGAATACACATGGTTCTACTATGCCGTTTATTGCTTGGCCCTATCTATCTTCCAGATAATGATCTTATTGTTGTGCTGCACAAGTAGAAAATACAAAGATAAATAACTATCCAAAGGGGTATACAACGAGAATCTCAAATATATTTATAGATGACTTCATACACTAGTGATGGATGGTTCCCCTCTATTTCAAATTTTATTAGGTTCCTATGTTGCTTAAGTCCACACGAAAGCTTTATAAAGCCTTTTGTAAAAGGTCTCACATTGTCTTTCTGAGCCTCATAGCATGTTGGTTGATAATGTGTATGTTTTGTTGGTTGTAGTAAGGTCCTATCTTTGTTGTTGCTTAGTAGAAAAAAAAAAAAAAAAAAAACTGTCAGCAATGCCTAATTAGCTCATTCTAATTCCTAAGAACTCATGTTGGATGATTCAGGTAAAGGAATTGAAAGCTCGAAAATGTGTTGAAAACACAAGAGCTGTTTAGACCCCCAAATTAAAGTTATGGCTCGATTAATTTTACACTAACTTAATACTAAGTGCGGAATGGTGTAAAAGCGAACGAATAAACAAACAAGCTACTCTAATCCATAAACAAAGCAACACAGCAGTAAAATAGAATGTAAAAGAGCAAGGAAGAAAGATGCAAACACAAGATAACACGCCGATGTATTATCGAAGAGGAAACCGAAGAACTCAGCGAAAAACCTCTCCGCCGCCCTCTAAGCGGTAATCGATCCATTAGACAATCAGTTGGGATACATGGGTTAGCAAGAGACCCTCCAAGCCTAATCTACCCGATGTACCTAAGCCCTCTAAACTCCTACTCCAACAAGGCTTCTCGGAACCGTGTTTTGTCTAGTTCTTCGAATCCCGCAATAAGCTCCATGTTGCATCTGCCATCTTTGGCTTCTTTTAATGCTTTCCAGTAGCACCAAAACTTCACTTAACACTCTGAAAGGGTGTGGTAAGTGTTTGGGCTATCAAACTCTCAATGGTATGGAAATGGAGAGGTAAGAGTTGAGGAAATTCCACAAGCAAATGTATAGAGAATTGTGGATATAACAATCTCTAACTCTCAAGGTGTTTGGCTAGGATTTTCTCTCAGAAGCGCACTCCTTAACATTTGTGGGTAATGTGGGTATATATAGTGTAGGCACAGAAAGTGTGTATCAGAATGGACAGTCTGGCAGAACAGAATGTCTCGCGGGTGTCTTGCAGGAAGGCCTTACCCGCGAGATACTCGCGAAACACAGCTGTCTCCATCCTAGCCTGACTCTTCGTATTCCAGCATGTGCAAGTCACATGAGTCACTTCACGGGATGCTTAGTCGTGAGCTACCCGCGAAAACTCTTCAGTCTTCAATTGCTTGAGTCTTCACACTCTCTCTCTATCACACAACCCTTACAATCAAATCCCACAATAAATACAGAGTACAAAAGATTGAATAAAATTACAATCAAATTTGGCACGAAATATAACCCAACAAAACACATAGTTGTAAATAACAACTTTACAGGAACTAAGGAAGCCCTTTGAGAAAAATGAAGTTCCATGACTATTCAAAGATAGTAATAGTTGATGTATAAATCCCATCGTGGCCTGCTAATTATGTTGTTTCCAATACTATTGGTATGATCTGTGGATATTCATTATGGTTTTGCAGAAGAAAAGTTTTTAATTTAAAATCTTGTATTAGAAAAATAGTTAGTGACCTAGATGTAATACCATCGGTTGTGCAATGCTTAATTTCAGTTGTTCCCTTGCAACTATTGTTAAATTGTTGTTGGCTAGAATAGCTGATGCAGGCACATTGCTAGAATAGGGTACCAATGACATTTTCCTAGCAAGGAGATACCAATGGTTGTTCACTCACTCACAATTGCATTACGAACCAATTTTTTTATTTAGCCTTTTGACAACAATATCTGCTGGTATTTATTCATGAACTTGATTATTTGTAGTGGCGTCAACTATATATACACTGATCTTTCCATTTTTTTCCTTGGATAGTTTTGGCTATTTGCTTGTTCAAAATATTACTAGGCTGTCTCTGTTTTTTACAATGTAAAGTGGGAACTTGCTTTTAATTTAATAGAGTAGTTCTACCAAAAGAAGAAGAAGAAGAAATGGAAGCTGGGATGGTAGGAATAATTAAGGAGAGAGAAAAAAATTTGCTATTAATTAGGTAAATGAGTTGGAAAACAATAAATAGTCAATTATGTTTTTTAGACCGTTAGATCTCTTAGAGGTCTACGATGTAAAAAGGAACACCTAAAGTTATAGGAGTATTAGGTTAAACCTGAGCATGTATTATTTAAAGTTTACCTTGACAGCCGGAAAGATAAGGATTTCCTTTGTATCCCGTAGGGCAATCACAAAAAAGCCTCGACCAGTTCCAGCTGCTTGAATATCTCAGGTCATACCACCCGTCCTCGTAATAAGCATAACAATCGACAATATTTGATTCAGATCTTCTACGCATTAACTCAAACATCTACGTTGAATTTTGGGTTGAGTCATTATATATCCCCCAATCCAGCATCACAGGAGCGTACCCCCAATTTACCACGGAAGTAGGGTCTCTTCTATTTGACCAGAACCATTGTTGGTAGACTAGAAATGCGTACTTGCATTCATTTTTAGGGCTTTGGAAGTCTTTACTTCTGAACTCTGCACTAAATACTTGAAGACTTGAAGGTATTGTTGATTGACAGCAGTTGATCATTCCAGAGCATTTAAGTTCTTCACTTCTATTGCTTCCATTGCATTCCGATTTGCAGCCTACAACCATTGGTTCTATTGCGGTCATTGTTGCAAAGTTGTCACAACCAACCGCAGTGAACTTGTTCGCATAACTAGAGAAAACAAAAGGACTTCCTCCAAGGTTGACAGTTCCACCACTCCTGTTATTATAACAATTCCAATAAATTATTGGACTCTTCACTAGAACCCTGTCTGTTACTGATTCATCACTAGAAATAGTGAGTTACAGCACCTCCATGTTAATTCTTTTTAAGAAGGCTCCAGTTCCATTGCAAACAATTTCGAATCAGTCGTCCATGTAACAACTCGGTCTGATTCCAGAGGGGTATGGAATACTAGTAACGTTTCCACAGTCAGCTTTGCAACCCGGTTTTGCATTTGGTGGTGGTGGTGCTGCTGCTGCTAAACCACATGTCAGCAGAAGTAATAAAGTACTTCGCAGAACAAATTGCATGGCCATTGTTTGTGAGTATACCGATATATACAGCTAGCCAAGATACTCTTCCGCACCTTCCGAGTTATTTGATTATTTATTTCGTTTACTTTGACTTCTTAAATGGACTGAAATTTGAGATATTTTGGTATGACTTTGAGAACTTCAATGTTAGGGTTAGGTGTTAGGCTTCATCCGAGGGGTTTTATTTTTCAGTTTTAAATTCTGTAAATTGATCACATAAAATATGTAATTGAGATACCTGATTGATGACTTGTTTGCCCAATTTGATGAGAGTTTTATTCTTGAATGATGTTCTAAATTATTATACGATGAAATTATACTTTACCCCCTAAATTATACATTTTTTTACACTTGCCATTTTAAACTATGAGAGTACACACTTACTTACCTAAACTATTACTCGTGGAACACTTCCTCTCTAAATTATTATTCATATAACATCTAATGGATAATTGTTTAGGAAAGGAAGTGTAAAATGAGTTATAATTTTGGAGGATAAATAATTTAGAAAAGTGTAAAAAAGAGTATAGTTTAAAGAAGTAAAGTGTACATTTTTAGTGACTTGCAGCACTTTCATGTTAATTCTTTTAAGAAGGCTCCAATTCCATTGCAAACAATTTCGAACCAGTGGTCCATGACTCCGTGTAACAACTGGGTCCAACTTGAAAGGTGTAAGGAATACTAACATTTACACAGAGTTTACAACCTGTTAGTGGAATAGGTGCTGCTTCCGCCAATTCTATTGTGAGCAGAAGTAAGAAATTAATCGTGATTACCAAAACCAATTGCACTGCCATTTGTATGTGGGTATCTCACTGCTCACAGATCAACAAAGCGGACTACATACATGATACATACCATTTTATAGACTATTGTATCTCTCATTTCCTTCTTCGCTTTGTTGCTTAGAGACCACGTCATAATATTCAGTCAGCAACAAATCACATAATTTTTTTTTGGCGAAAAGCCACTTTTAGTCCCTACATTTTTAGGCGATTCCCATTTTAGTCCCTACATTTTATTTTTACCGCTTTTAGTCCCTATTCTGAAAAACGCTTTCCGTTTTAGTCCTTGCCGTTACTCATTTAACAGAATTATCCTACGTGGCAAACGATCCAACAGTAAATACTGACGTGTTCATTAAAATAATATTAAAATAATTATTTACATTTTTAAAAATGCCACATCAACAATTTAATTTTTAAAAAAAGCCACGTCAGATAAAAATAATATAAAAATTTCTTAATTATTTTTTTAAAAAAAAAATTAGTTAAATTATTATTTTTTTTTTTTGGAAGAAGAACTCAGAACTCAGTTATATTTTTTTGGAAGAACATGACGAATAGGGAATGGATCTAGAGCAAAGGAGAGCCTTTGGCGATGTGGTTGATCGTCGTTTTGAAGAACCTCCGGAGCCCTGTACCAGAGAGTAACGATCTCGTGTGTGTAGCTTTTCAGAGGAACGGTGAAGGCGCGTTCGAGTCCAAGATCTGCGATCTTCAAAATCCCCTTGTCCTTGTCGACCAGTAGATTCTGGGGCTTTAGATCGCGGTGGAGAACGTCGTGGGAGTGGCAGTGAGCGACGCCCTTGCAAAGCTGGTAGAGGAAACTCTGAACAAGGGAAGGAGGGTTGGCGCACTTGTGATGAGAATCGATGAACTTCTTGAGATCGGTTTCGAGGTACTCGAAGACGAGGTAGAGAAGAGGCTTGCCGTGTTTGTTGAGGGAGTGTTCAATGCAGAGAAGGCGGACGACGTAGAGAGATTGGGAGAGCATTTGGAGCAAGGAGACTTCGCGGAGCGCGGTTGGGGGAACGCCTTCTTCGTCCATTCCGGAGGTTCTACTCAGAAAAAAATTTCTGAGTTCTTCGTGTTCTTCCAAAAAAAAGAAAAAAATTAATTTAATTAATTTTTTATTTATTTATAAATAATTAGGTTAGAAATTTTTATAATATTTTTATCTGACATGGCTTTTTTAAAAAATTAAATTGCTGATGTGGCATTTTTAAAAATGTAAATAATTTTTTTTAATATTATTTTAATGAACACGTCAGCATTTACTGTTGGACCGTTTGCCACGTAGGATAATTCTGTTAAATGAGTAACGGCAAGGACTAAAACGGAAAGCGTTTTTCAGAATAGGGACTAAAAGCGGTGAAAATAAAATGTAGAGACTAAAATGGGAATCGACTGAAAATGTAGGGACTAAAAGTGGCTTTTCGCCTTTTTTTTTATTTGACATAATGAACTTTCCAACAAGCTTCATGTTCAACCATAAGACATTTTCAACTTAATTTCTTAATAAGATTCCAATGTCCTTATTTAGTCATTATTTTTTGTAATTTAATAGTTGTAAGAGGAAGAATTCAGTGAAAGAGCTATGATTATTATATAATTTAATAGTTGGAAGATGAAGATTAATTCACTTTAAGAGCCATGATTTGACCTCAGAGGATGGGCAAAATTTATAATTAACCTACATGTCTCCATACAATTATAAATATTTATATGTGCACATGATGCATACATACATACTAATCGCTAACCCATGCGTTATACTAGAAAGCCTATTGAGTATAAGAATTTAAAAAAAAAAAATTCTTTTTTTCATTTTTATTTATTTATTGTAGATTAGAATTTCAATCTAAAACATTCCTGGACTCAATTTGTAACATGCAATTAAAACATTTCTCTCCCCCTTGTGTGTGAATTTGTTTCTCCAAAAAAAAAAAAAAAAAAAAAAATGAAACATGCAATTACTAAATGGAAATATTGATTAAACAAAAGCTTTAATAAATAAACATGTTAAAATAACTATTTGTAATAAACTGAAAGACATGACCAATAAATGACCATAATCAAAGCACTCTCCTTAGCAATTGAATTTTGTAATTTTGTATTTTTTTTTTTTTTTTTGAGAATCAAAGAAGGAAGCTCACATGTGTAATCATCACTACACCAATGATTGCTATTTACTACAATGCAAAATATATGAAACATAATGCTGATTTCTTTTTCTTTTTTTCTAACTCTTTTCATATCCACATGTTTTTAACTTATCTTAACTCCATTCCATCCTCAACAGTAAACTCTATCTTCCTCTCTCACACGACAGCACTAAGGCTGTGTTTGGCTCTATGTAAAACGTTTTCAAGTAAAAATATTTTACATAAAGAAAAATATTTTTTGCTGTTTGATAGCGTTGTGGAAATTACATCGGAAAATTATTTCATGTGTTTGGTCTTGCATGTAAAAAACCTATTTCTAGAAAATGTAAGCACAAGCCAGCTGCTAGCCACCACTACCATAGACAAGCACAACCCACCACCAACCACCCAAAACCCAGATTGGGAAGAGAAAAAAAAAAAGACCACCACTGCTCTGTTGCCACCAAAATCCATCAAAACACCACCACCCATACCACCACAACAACAACAAAATCAGAGATCAAAGAAAAAGAAAATCAGACAGAGAAGAGTGGGGGGTTTGGTTTGGGTTAGAGAGAAAAAGTGAGATGAGAGGGAGAATGTTAGGATACTGACTGTGTTGTGCCTAGTGGTGTGCTTAGCTGTGCCTGTAGTTGTAATGTACTTAGCCATGTGCAATGCATGTGCAAGGTGTAATGCTTGGTGTTGTATTTCATTGTAGCAGTTAAGTAGTTAGTTAGTGCTGAAGAAGTGGAGGAAGTTAAGGGAGTTAGTTAGAAGGTTGTTAGTCAGTTAGCAGTTACTGGTTTAACAGTGTATGCTTGGCAGGATCATGATTGATTGTAATTGTATATAAATAGAATTTTTGAGTGAGAATGGATAAGCATAGAGTCAACTAAGTTCCTCTTCTCTATTCTTCCCTAATCCTTGCTCTGTTTTGGAGGTGGTTACCCTCGAAGTAAATGACATTTCATCATGAATTAACCATAAAAAATAGCTCTCTTCTCGCAAAGAATGGAACAACCATAGACACTGCTGATGTATCAGTTCATAAAAAATTACATAATATATAGACTCCCATGGAGGATAGTGATCAGGTCCAAAATCAAATTTAGTCCATAGTTTTGAAATAATATGATGTCTAAGTTCCCATTTCTATGAGCATCATTTTGCCTGCAACATATTATTATTCTAAAATGATTGGATTTAAAATAGAACAAGAAGGTAGACTGATCATATATATATATATATATATATATTTCTCACAAGAAGTTGCAGATGGAGTTATTAGACAAAATCAATGCCATCTCATAATAAGGAAATAAAAAAAGCATGGAAGTGCTAATTTATAATAAGCAAAAAAGTTTAACCCCATTCCAGAAGTAATAATTTATATTCAGAAGTACCATTATGATTAATAAAAAAATTGACCTTATATCGATAATCTTGTATCTAAGAACTCTAAGCTTTTAAATTTACCATATAAGCCTTTAGTGAGTCAAAAATAACTGGTTTACTTTTGTTGTAAATTAATGACTGGCATGTCAATTTTTTTAAGGAAGCAGATCACCAGTGAGTAACCATGGGTCCAGATCGAATTGCTCCATCACTGATCAGGTCAGTAATTTAACCAGTACAGACCATCTGCATCTCTCAACGGCACCGGGTTAAAGTTGATTTACTATACAGATCAGGATAGGTTGGTAAATTCATAAATGAGTAATATTATATTATACTACTACAAAATTTGATTAAGTTATTAATTTCCTGCAAGGCATTGGGGAGGCACTGGATATCAGACCTCAGACTATCATGATATAGATGCCTACTTGTTAGCCTTTATGCTGGTTTTCATCCATCACTACAAGCTAGAACACTTTGTATCTAACTAAACTAGAAGAAACTGCATAACATATAAAATTTACCAGTAAGTGCCCAACACAAGACACTAAGGATCACTTCCTGGCATTCAATTATTTATCATTGTATATCCTGTCTAATTTTTTACACTTATCCAACTGTATGAAGCATCTAAGTTATGACAATTATTAAGAGCAAATTTTCTCTATAATTTTTTTTAGTGTAGTTCATCTATAAAACGTTTGAACTTGTCTAAATATAAAACATGAAGGAATAGAATGTCTATGAAGTGTGTGTATATGTGTGTGTGTATATATATATAGTGCCAGGCAATATGAACTCTTACAACATACAACTTGACATTCCCAAAATTACCAATATGTACTTGCATTTGTAGGAAAATCATCTTTTGATCTAAGCCACCTTTCAAAACTAACTAATCCCAAAGGATTTTAAAGAGACTATGACTGCAGAGGAATTAGATACCCACAAATTGTGGATCATCATTTTAGTTGGAGAATTAATATAGAGGTAGTTGAGTTTTGTCATAAACCAAGGCGCAAAACCCAAAAATACACACTTTTTACTTGCTTACCTCTTCTCCACTGCTTCCAAGTGTCAAGATCTGCAGGTATAAGTCCTTTGCCCATTATTGGTTCTAGTATATCAGCTAGGACTCCCTAATTGAGTTTGCAATAAGTTGAGTAATAATAGATTAGAATAAATAAATGATATGCAGAAAGTACTTAAAGATGACATATAATTTAAAAGTATGCTAGTCAAATCCCATAATGATCAAACATGCTAGCAAAGCTATCAAGATTCATAAGGTTTGGAATCATTTCACATGGTAATGGTATCGTCATTTCTCTTGTGATTGATGGTTTTTCTCAATTAATTTCCCATACTATTGGCCTCAAGACCCAATTGAGACAAACAAAAACTAATGCCAACCGTACATGTTGGCAAAGGCTCAAAAGTCGAAACCCTATTTTATCAACAAAAAAGAAATAAGATCTCTGGAACAGTCCTATAAATATGTGAGCTATAATTTAGATGACACGTGTATAGACCAAACAAAGAAAGTTCATACATGCTTACATAAATAAAAGGCATTTTACATAAACTCGGATTGACATCAATAATCATGTTGACAAGAGGGGGGGTGGGTGGAGTCAATAAGCATATAGTTAGGTAGTACCTTGTCATAACAAAATGCATTTTCTCGAAGAACATGTCTTGCAATGATAGGATCCGATACAACAACAAATGCTTTTGGCCCAAAAGCAAGTTTATACACAGAGCCATGCTGCCAAGTTCAACAAACATATTTAGAGGAGAGCGAACAATAGGACTTAGCATGTCCACAATTATCAAATCACGAAAGCATAATGCACACAAAAGTAAATGACAGTTAAGAACAAAAATTCAAATTTCGAGCCCGGTTGGCACTGCAAAGGTGGGGGAAGAAAAGATTTTACATGAAAACTTGAAATAATTTACATTTTTAAAGCCTTCAATTGCATTTAAAAAAAGGGGTTTTACTAATGCATGCCTTTAGAATAGAGTATACAGTAGTAAACTATTTTAGGAAAATCTTAATGGGAAAATGAAAAATTCACTAATTTTTTTTTTTTTGAGTTTTTTCAATTATCCTTCTAAAATGGATGATTAATGTATGCATCAGAGCAGACAGGCATACGATAATTGAACCCTTCTAAAAATTATGTTTTCAAAACCCAACTTTTAAATTCTCTATATCTTAAAAAAAAAAAAAAAACACGTTTTCAAACAGCTAACCCAAATAGACACTCAATAAATGCAACTCAACATTCAATAGAAGCACTGCAGGGCTTTTTTTCAATCAACCAGCTGACAACTAAATCATCTTATAGACAAATTTGCAAAAGAGGGTAAGTAAAGTACCTCTATGAACCAATCATAGAGTGAAAAGAAGAGAGGCCGATCAAACAAATCCGAGACTGCACCTTCAGCTATAGGCATAGACCCAAGACTTCCTCCACTTAACAAATTGGTAAGGAGGTTGCTAGCATTATCCAGTAAATTTCTTCTGGTTTTTGGTTCATCAGTACTTGTTGATTGACATCTAAAACACCATTATTATACAAATTCAATCACTCAAAGAGCATGAAAAAAAGGAAACGGATAAAACCAAAGAACAAAAAGGAGAGGTACCTGATAGTACTACTAGTCCTTTTTGGGTTAGAATTGAGAGTCAGAGTGAGAGAGTGAAAATATGAGGAGGGCGTTGAGATAGTCATAAATCCCATATCATGATTTCTGCGGGAATTACCATAACATAGAGGTGGGGGGGAGAGACCCAAGAGAGAAGCAGCCATGGCCATGGACATTGCCATTGCCAAGCTTTGGAGTTTGAGCGGTGATGACTGATGAATGTGTTAACTGTTAAGACAAGACATTAAGAAAGTGTGAGTGAGTGGAAGACCCACCCAACCCCAACATAGGATAATAATAAAATAAAATAAAATGCGGTTGTAAACTCGTGATGTTAAGGCTTAAGACCAAAATATATAAATATAATTTGGGGCGCACGAGGGATATCATCGTGGGTTTAATTAGTGGGATTTGTATTGTTTCACACTATTGAAGAAATTAAAACTTTTGGCAAAAAATGTGAAGCATGAGCGAAACAGCAGTCAGGTCCAAAGAGGAAGACGAAGAACTCCAATGGAGTACTACGAAGGTAAAAGAGGACTATGGGGTGGGAGCTCATCACATAGCTTCCCCTTCCTATGGTGAAGGAGGTAACAAGTCATACAAAGAGAAGCTCGTAGGTGAGATTCCAAGGGCTTTCGAACAGGCCTTTGATTTTGAGAGTAACATGGAAACTGAGATTGAGTCAGATGATGAGTTTACCGACCTTCCGCCGGGTGAAGTGGCTGTGAAGTTATCCGGGGAGAGGAAAGGAAAGATGTGTGCTCCCTAGGCAAATGCACTGATGAGAATCAACAAGCATTCAAGGATCCATTGCATGTTCTAGTTGGGCCTATTACTAAAGCAAGATCCAAGAAGATCAAAGAAGCACTTAATGGGCTGATTTAAGAGACTTGAGTTGATTCTAACATAGGACATTCCAAGCTTGGCCCAAAGGAAGATGAAGGCGTAATAAATTTAATCCAAGCTATTGAGGGCTGGTCTGGCTTAATTGGGCGTGATTTATGGCATAGATTAATGGCTGATTGATTTTCCAGCACCATATTAGTTAATAGATATTTTTCCTAGTCTGGAGCATCTAATTTTGGACTAGATCTACCTTAATTTTAGGCTTTTATTATTTAGAACGTTTTTAGCTATTTTTCCTATTTTGGATCTGCTAATTTCAGACCAAATCAACTTTTATTTAGGGTTTTATTATTTAGTACGTTTTTTATATTTTCTATTTCCAGTCATGTCTTATAAATAGCATGCACTCATTGTAATAGAGAGATTATTGAATAAATAAATAAAAAAGGTGAGGCTTTGCTCTTCTTTTGGTTCTTCAAGAACTGTGAACTTATCAGGGATTCTTCCTTGTGGCGTTCAAACTTTATACATTTGGTTCGTGATTCAATTATAATCATTGGGTCAAGGTGTTACACTTATACCTTTGGTTCGCGTTTCGATTATAAACGTTGGGTCAGGGTTTCTATCAAAAAAACTGAATTTTAGCTTTCTTGGGCAAGTATTCAAATATTTTTGTTGGGTCTCAAAGTGTGTCGATTGAGGTTCGCATCATTTGGTATCAGAGCAAAAGTTTTAAAATCAGTTTTCTTTCCCTTTATCTTTTGTTTCCTGTTATCATCCTGTCTTGTTCCCTTTGTGTTCTTTGTTCCTCGTTCTTATTTTGTGACGTGCACTAGGTTAAAATCGTGCACCAAGCTTCCAAAAAAAAAAAAGCGTGAAAAAAAAGAGCTTAAAAAAAAAGAAAAAAAAGAAGAGACTTCAGAAAAGAAATAGAAAACAAAAAAAAAAAAAATTGTTTGTAGTTTCAATTCTCTCAGACCAAAATATTATTTTCTTTTGTCCTCTTCCTTTGATTTAGTGTTTCTGTCATATTTTCTTGCCATTGGTATTAGTTTAAATACTACAAGTTGAATTTCTTGATCAAGTTTATTAGTTTAAGCAGAACTGAAAAGGAGAAGCTATGAGTGGAAAAAGGCAAGAGAGTGTGAGACTAATATCGGGAAAAAGCCAATTTAAGAGTGAAACATGAGTGTGAGTGACATAATTTGAATGTAAACACGTGAGGGAGTGTTGTGAGGAATTATTTCTAACATTTCTTTGTAGTTTCAAAATTATGTCTTCCAGGGGCGAAGCATCAAACAAAGGAGGGGAGGAGTCATCCATCATGTTGCAGGCTATGCAACAACAATTTGAACGTATGAACGTGGTGTTTAATGATATTCGGGATCAGATGGATAGGCAAGATGTTGTTATTGCTTCTTTGCATGAGGAGCGTCCACAAAGAGCCCCTAATGCTAGAAGGTAAGGAAGGCGTGTGCGCATGGATGATTTTGATGACTACCATGAGGATGAGTTTGAAGATGAAGAGGATCAAGCTTCATTGAACAATGAGGGCAGGTTTACGCCAAGGGGAGAAAGGCGTGGTAGAGGTTTCCGAAGAGATCCAAGATGGCAAGATGGGATTAACAGAAGCCTAGGAAACATCAAAATGAAGATACCATTGTTCCAAGAAAAAAATGATCCAGAAGTGTACTTGGAGTGGGAGAAGAAGGTGGAGTTCATCTTTGAGTGCCACAACTACTTCGTGGAGAAAAAGGTAAAACTAGTTGTGATTGAGTTTACTGACTATGCTATTATATGGTGGGATCAACTTGTGATGAACAGAAGGAGAAACTATGAGAGGCCTATTGAGACATGGGAGGAAATGAAGGCCACCATGAGGAGGCGGTTTGTCCCTAGTCACTACTATAGGGACTTGTATCAGAAATTACAAAGTCTTACTCAAGGCTATAGGAGCGTGGATGACTATCACAAGGAGATGGAGATTGCCATGATTCGGGCTAATGTAGAGGATGATAGAGAAGCTACTATGGCAAGATTTCTGAATGGGCTGAATCAGGACATTGCAAACGTGGTGGAGTTGCAGCACTACGTGGAGTTGGAGGACATGGTGCACATGGCAATAAAGGTGGAACGACAACTTAAAAGGAAAGGAACTCGATCATTTCAAAATTCGGGCTCCTCTACTTCGTGGAGGTCAAATGGGAGGAGAGACGAAGTGGCTGTTTTCAAGTCTAAAACCGAACCACCAAAAAGGAGAGATGAAGC